>JAJHSJ010000009.1:60368361-60490018 GCA_021015155.1 Magnolia officinalis | reverse complement strand
TTTAGGTTAGGGAGTTGAGATTAAGATTAGGTTTAGGTGTAGGTTTAGGGATTTGAGAATACATCTAGGTTTTAGGTTGTAAAGACCCGTATCCTAGACCGTACCGTTACATAAACTTCGGCAATTTTCGACCCTTAACCAATCTTGTGCGCGACCCTGATTCACATGCCATCAACCCGAGTCAACTCAACCTAAGACTAGTACCTTAGCGACCGCGCCGTCGCCGCGGTTCCGATGCCGCGATTCGCTCGCCGAGACGATACTCTGGCCAGGAGATGTGGGCCAGTGTTCGGTGCAAGGAAAACGCCGCACGTGCGAAACCCATGAGAATCTCTACGAGATGTCACATCAATCATCCATCAATCAATCCCTATCAAGGGTCAAGTACACATCACTTTTTTACCCCATTCCAAGCAACCCCCAAAGTCAAAAGTCTCTTACATACAGCCCATACTTTTCTTACACCAATGGCCACAAAAGTCAAAAAGTCTCTTACACCATCACTCACCACATCCATCACTCCATCAAACATCACCCGTCTCTCTCTCCCTTTACAAGTCTCTCTCTCTTTTTCAAATCTCATTCCAAGCAAACCTCCATACGTCCAAGCCATTCCCAAACCCTCCAAGAGAGCTACAAGTGTGGCTCACCTTTCCTACCCTCTCATCTCCCATCTCCACCATCCAAACCTCATCTCCCCCATTGAAATCAAAGCTAAGGAGCTAAGGAAGCCTTTGGTGCAAGAAGAAAGCGGTGGGTGATCTTAGATCTTTGTTTTTTATGCATTTTGTTTGATTAAGGGTCCACATATGTGGGACCCACCTTAATGTAAATTTTGTATCAAGAGGGACCCATAGTAGCGGGGCCCCTCTATTCTCACCGATCTCTCTCTCTCGCTCTTTTCCTTTTCCTTTGTGCATGATGACTTGTGGCCTACTTGATGTATGTATCTCATCCACACCATCCACATAGTGGGCCACCTTGGCCTTTTTGTTTTTGGTATGGGCCATCCAAAGGTGGGCCACTCGGATGAGAGGGGAAACACAAATAATAGCTTGATCCAAAGACAGGTGGCCACGTCCCTATGGGACCCACCATGATGCGTGTGCTATACCCACACTGTCCAGCGTCCAGGGACGCTGGACATTTGTAAAGTGAAGGGAGGGTGGCTAACAGTGAGGTGAACTTACGGTGGGTCCATGGGACCCACTCCCGTCCTCCACCCCTCCAACGGGCCACACTACTATATGTGTGCCTTATCCACACCGTCCACCATTCTGAACGGTGGGCCATATCCCTGTGGGACCCACTTCTGCACCCTGATCCATTGCTCACTGACGGACTGAGTGGAGGTCCCTGGTTTCAACGGTGGGCCCCAGCTCATGTGGCAGACGGAGTGAAAGATACCTCATTTCAAACACTGAGGTCTTGGTTTCCCCAGTGGGGTGACTGACTGTGAAGTGTGAACACGGTGGGGTCCATGGGACCCCATCCACGCCGTCCAACCATTTTTGGTGGGTCACACCATCACGTGTGGTGTCCACCGTCATTAGACGGTGGGACCCACCTCGTGCAGGCCCTCGTTGGACACCCAGATCCATATCTCAACTGGCAGCGGAGTGGAGATACCTCGTTTCAACACCTAAGGTCGTGGTACGACCCCCCTAGAGGGTGGCCTACACGTGGGGCCCACCCGAGTTCGGATGCGGCTGAAACTTGGGCTGACCCTCCATTCAAGTGGGACACCCACGATGGATGGGCTGGATTTGTGGACCCCATCTCGGTGGGCCCAATAGAATGTTTTACATGGAGGGTAGCCTCCTAACTGTTGTATCTAGCGTGGCCCACACGAATCACGGAATGACTTGATTTTTGAGACCTAGGCCCACCCTGGAACGGTGCATCTGACTGATGGGTTGGATGTTTGGTAAACATCAACGGTGGGGCCCACACAACTCGACCTCAGTGGAGCTCAACGTCAGCTCAAGCCAACTGTACCTTTTTCCATATGTGTATATATATATACCCTACATGGGACCCACCTCTGCTCGTTGCTGGGAAGAAAGAAGAAGCCAAAGGAAAAAAAAGTAAAGAAAAGATAAAAAAGAAGGGGCACGTGGCTTGCCTTCTCTCTCTCTATATGTAACTCTCTCTCTCTCTCTCTAACTATCTCTCTATCTCTCTCTCTATCTCTCTCTCTAGCTTCATCTCTCTCTCTCACTCTCTTTATCTTTCTCTACTCTCTCTCTCTCTCCTCTCTCTCTCTCTCTCTCTCTATTCCAGTACCAAGTACCGTGGGTCCCATTGTCTCACCCACGCCATCTACCTATGGGACCCACCATGGTGCGTATGTTGTATCTGAACCGTCCAACCATTGGCGAGATTTTTTTGGGATATGGGGTGAACGTGTGAGACCCAAAGTTCAAGTGGACCCCACCTTGATATATATGAGGCCCATGTTGTGAGGCTCATTCGATGTATTTGTGGCCCGTGGTTGAGGCCCACTTTGATATATAAGGTCCAGGGGTTATGACCCATTGTAATGTACATAAGGCCCATTGATGTGGCTCACTTGATTTATATAAGGCTCATATGATGCGGCCCATTTGATGTATCGAAGGCCCATGGGTCGAGGCCCAACGGGGTGTCCTTAGGGTCCATTGCAGTGTGCGACTTCCTCATGGCTTGTGTGTTGATATTAGGCGGGCCATGCCTTGGGAGCAATGTTGGTTTGACGTCCACATTGCAAGTATAGTGTTAGTTAAATGTCCGCATTATGACTCTCCCTAGGGCCATTGATCGGTCCGTACTGGTTGTGTGTAGGTCGTCTATGTCTAGGACCATCTGCGTTGTAAGGATAGTTCACTGCTTTACAACATGTTTAGTATAGTTCCATGACTCATGATCATACGCATCATATGTATGCTTGATATGAGAGGTGACTGATCATAGCATATGCCTTTGGACAGATCGTTTAGGGGCTCCCGGTTAGGCGGTGTTGCCCCACATGAGTGCACGGTACGCGTAGGATTGCTGCATGACTGGATAGTGTGATTCATGCATTTCGCATTGTGTGACATGGTTACCGTACGCCCTAGCAACATCAGGGTCGTAACCTCCACAGGCATATCGTTGTTGGTAGGATTGGATACTGGAAATCTTGTTCTACATGGGGTGTTATAGATATCCCTGGGTGAAAGTCCCTAAACCCTTATGGTACCAAGAGGTTGTTCCAACGTCTAGACCGAGTGGGTACAGGAGCGCCGAGTGCCAACTACCAGACGGCTGCAGTTTCCACTGTGTCGTGGTCGGTTGGAAGGGGTTGCGGCCTTACCCGCCCGAGAGGAGGGGGCAAAGCTAAGCTAAGTTTGACCAGCTCGAGGAATGGGTCCGCTATCGACGAGCTGAGCCCGATATTGGCAGGCGGGTAGTGAGGTCTCTTCCACTTACCTTATTACGCACGACGGGGCGATAATCTAGTTTAGAGTGTACTAGACCCCGGTGATATTCCAGATTTGAGTTGTATTGATATGTGGATATAGATGAAGATTTGTATGCTTGAGTTGCATCTCGTATCGTATGGCCTTGGTATAGCTGACATTATTCATGCCTTGCATCGCATAGCCTCGGTACAGCTAACGGTATTCATGGATTCACCAGCATGTTCCACATTACTCTGATACTGCATATCTGCATTACTACCTTGCGCACACACTTTCACCACCCTCTAAGCTTTCTATAAGCTTCTGCACGACCGTTGTGTACAGGTGACGCGAGGACGCAGCAGCGCTGAGGCAGGAGCACAGAGCAGATCTTTTTGGAGCTTTTTGTCCATTCTCATTGTATTTCTCTTTATGCTTATTGTACTTATAAAGTTTTTGATCATAGTGAAAATGTGATGGAGTTTTTGGTTGTTGTTTGTAGGTTATACCTTTGGTTATGCTTATTACGAATTAAACCGATGTTGAAAATCCTCCTTGTAGCATCCCAAGATCGGAACCTGGCGTATGGGCGCTGGGAGCCGAGAATGGGGTTCTTGGAGGCTGTCGGCACCGGATTCGGCGATCGAGAATTTTGTGAGCCTGGTTTCCGAGTTTGGGGCGTGACATAGGTTTAGGTTGTAGGTTATAGTTCAGGTTTAGGTTTAGGTTAAGGTTAAGGTTTAGGTTTAGGTTATAAGCTATAAGTTTAGGGAATTGAGAATAGGTTAAGGTTTAGGTTTTGAAAATCGGGTTCAGGTTCGGGATCGGGTTTAGCTTTGGGTTTTCAAGTTTAGGTTTAGGTTTATGTTAGGGAGCTGAGATTAGGATTAAGTCTAAGTTTAGGGATTTGAGAATACATTTAGGTTTTGGTTTAGGTTTAGGTTTTATGTTATAGGTTAAGGTTTAGGTTTTGGGATTTGAGAATAGGTTTAGGTTAAGGTTATAAGTTTAGGTTACGGTTGTAAGTATAGGTTTTAGGTTTATTTTAAGTATAGGTTTTAGGATTTGAGAATAGGTTTAGGTTAAGGTTATAAGTTTAGGTTAAGGTTATAAGTATAGGTTAGGTTTATAGGTTAAGGTTAGGTTTCGGTTATAAGTCCCCGGTTTTTTGGATTTGAGAATAGGTTCGGTTAAGGTTCTCCGTTTAGGTTAAGGTTGTAAGTCTCCGTTATAGGTTTCGGTTAAGGTTTAGGTTTCGGTTATAAGTCTCGTTTTGGGATTTGAGAATAGGTTTAGGTTAAGGTTATAAGTTTAGGTTAAGGTTATAAGTATAGTTTTCCGTTATAAGCTATAGGTTTAGGGAATTGAGAAGACGTTAAGGTTTAGGTTTAGGAAATCGGGTTCGGGTTCGGGATCGGGTTTAGGTTTGGGTTTTCAAGTTTAGGTTTAGGTTTAGGTTAGGGAGTTGAGATTAGGATTAGGTGTAGGTTTAGGTTTAGGGATTTGAGAATACATTTAGGGTTTAAGTTTAAGTTTAGGTTTTAGGTTATAGGTTAAGGTTTAGGTTTTAGGTTTAGGTTAAGGTTCGGTTATAGGTTATAAGTCTAGGTTATAGGTTATAGGTTAAGGTTTTAGGCCATAGGTTTTGGTTTAGGTTAAGGTTAGGTTATAGGTTATAAGTCTAGGTTATTGGTTATAGGTTAAGGTATTAGGCCATAGGTTTTGGTTTAGGTTAAGGTTTAGGTTTAGTTTTAAGTTTAGGTTTAGGTTTAGGTTATAAGCTATAGGTTTAGGGAATTGAGATAAGTTAAGGTTTAAGTTTAGGAAATCGGGTTCGGGTTCGGGATCAGGTTTAGGTTTGGGTTTTCAAGTTTAGGTTTAGGTTTAGGTTTAGGTTAGGGAGTTGAGATTAGGATTAGGTGTAGGTTTAGGTTTAGGGATTTGAGAATACATTTAGGTTTTAGGTTTAGGTTTAGGTTTTAGGTTATAGGTTAAGGTTTAGGTTATAGGTTATAGGTTATAAGTCTAGGTTATAGGTTATAGGTTAAGGTTTTAGGCCATAGGTTTTGGTTTAGGTTAAGGTTATAGGTTTCGGTTAAGGTTTAGGTTTAGGTTTAGGTTTAGGGAATTGATAATAGGTTAAGGTTTAGTTTAGGAAATCGGGTTTGAGTTCGGGTTCGGGATCGAGTTTAGGTTTGGGTTTTCATGTTTAGGTTTATGTTATAGGTTTAGGTTTAGGTTTAGGTTATAGGTTATAAGTTTAGGTAATTGTGAATATGTTTAGGTTATAGGTTTAGGGTGTGGTTTAGGTTGAGGGTGTGGTCCCTGTAAAAACAGATATAAACATGGCCAGTCCAAATGGCCAGTCCCTTCCAATGTTGTCTATAGAAAATGGACAGCTTCATCATGGTCATAACAGCGGTTCCCACCTTCCAGGGACCCCCGCTCATCCGGATAGATCCGATGCACATCCGGGTCTGCTCCATTAATTTCGAACGAATACATAAACACGGCCTGTCCAAATGTTTAGGCCCCTCCAATGTTGTCCATAGGAAATGGACAGCTTCATCATAGTCATAACAGCGGTTCCCACCTTCCAGGGACCCCCACTCAACATCCGGATAGCTCCGACGCACATCCGGGTCTGTTCATTTAAATAAAATGGATTATCAAGATCATTTAAATAAAATTAGGTCCAATCAACAATCTGACCTGGAGGATTCTGTTAGCATTATTGACGGCACCTCGAACCTTGTTTAAATCCAGGTTGCAATCTGTGGCCACTGATGCTGTTTGTCTTTCTGTAAAGTTGGCAACGATTTCTGCATCTAACCCGGCGAAAGCAGCCCTAATGACAAAGAACATTTTTTTTTCATGAATTCATTATCTCTCTCTCTTTTAATTTTTTAACTTTCCATTACAATAATAACTACCTGAAATCATGGCATTTTCTTAAGATAGAAGTCTAATCCATCCCAACTTGTGCACCTGTTAGGACAAGCAATTCAAACAACATCCTGCAACACATTTAAATGCCTAATCAGTCTCACTCCTGTCTTATATATTGAATGCCTAATGTACAGTCTCTTGAATTGGTGCAAACCATACCTGAATTGAGTATAATGAATCAAAGAACGAAGAAATTCAACATGTAACTACATGCAAGAAAGAAAAAGGATATGCATATCTGGAGTACTGTTATTCTCACATTGTTGTGAGAGAGTAGGGTTTCATCATATATATTGATCAAACTCGCTACTGTTGCGTTCATTAGCTAATCCGCGTCCGTAGACACCTCTCATAGACACGCATGCCACGCATGTGAATTGTCATTTTCAAACCAAACTACACTCACCATTTTCAAATCTCACGTGGCCACTTCATTCCCCCACTCTCTCCCTCGATTTCCCCAATCTCACCTCTCCATCTCTCTCTCTTGAAGAAAAAAAAGAAGGAAAAAAAAAAATCTTATTTATGTTTTGTCAATCCATCTTCCATTTTCTTCTTAACAAGAAAATCCATATTTACTAATATTCTCATTTTTTCTATTTTTCGAAAGAATGAGTTTAGACTCCGAAAGCATCGGTTCCAGCACTCGTACTTTCAGCCCAAACCCTAACCAAGGACTCCAAAATTACCAAACTACTGGGGATCAGGGTTCTCTTCTCGTAGTGTGATTACTAGGGATGCATATAAAGGGATTCATGAAATTGGTTTACCATTAGAAATTGCTGAAAAGATCACATTTGAAGAGAAGGTCACTACATACAACATGGATCATTTACAGAAACTAGTGGATGACAAATTATGTGTAACATACAGAGATGGTTCAACCACTTATGCAATCAGGGAAGGTTCAAAAGGACATACATATTTGAAAGTTGGTCAAATCATAAATAGGCGTTATTTTTCACTTCATCCAATTTTTTACACCTAATATATCAATAGGTTAGATGTCAAATATCCATTACAGTGGGCCCTAGGAGGTTTTTAACAGTGGACATTCAATCGAAAAAGAAATTCCATGGTGTGGTCCACCTGATACATTTATAACCTAAACCATTAACATGCATCCAAAAGACTTCTTTCAAGCTATGATGATGATGATGATTGTTTAACAAAAACACTTCTTTCACAATTACACAGAAAAAAAAACAAAATCAAGGTTGCTTTTCTTCAACAAACCCCAAATAAAATCCAGTATTTATAAAGAGCAGTATTCCAATAAAAAACTAAAAACTTGTGAAAAGAGAAGGATAGCTTTTGAACCCTGAGCCATATAAAAACTGATTTCAAAATATAAGACTTCAGAGAAAATTCATTTTGCCAAGCTGCTACTTCTTACCTTACGCGGGACAGAAAATTAAAACGAAGGCCTGCTTCCAAAGAGAATTGATCACCTACAGGTGGATCTTTCCCACCAACATCTCACATGTGTAAGACATCTGACCCGAAGGTGGGCCCATCACGAAGATCCCCATCTCAAAAATCAGGCCAACCCAATCATCGGGTGGTTCACACATGTAGGTTGAGTGACTCCCTCCACCATCACTGATTTCAACAGCGCATGATGAATGGACTGACTTGATTTCTGCGCCAGATTATCTTCATGGTTGGGTCCATAGCATGGATCAGATGTCTTGCACAAGTGACACATTGGAAAGGAAAGAGGAGTTGCTTCTTGGTAAGCATGTAACTGGCCCTAGGAGATCAACTCCCATTTCAAAACAAAAAAAAAAAAAAAAAAAAAAAAAAAAAAAAAATCAAATCCCACATTTTCACAATAAGGTTTCAAGAAAAACTGAAGGAAACTAAGAGATGATAGCTTTCTAACCTTGGGGAAGAAACCCAACATCAAACCAAGATTTCAAGAAACCCAACTTCACCAAACTTATTCTTTGACACTTACTCCACAGAGGAAGAAAACAAAAGGCCCATTTATCCACCAAAACCCAAGAGAAATCTAGCATTTTCAGAACATGGTTTCAGGAAAAGGTCATGAAAACCAGAGAAAGGTGTTAGTTTTTTTTTATTTTTTTTATTTTTATTATTTTTTTTTTTTACCTTGATTGAAGAACCCTACAAAACCCAACTTCCTAATTCCAAGATCTCAAGAAAACCTCCACCATCCATCAAACTCTTTTATAGATTACTGTTTTTTTTCAATAATACCAAAATGAAACCCAGTATTGCCCACAATAAGATTCTAAAAAGGGATAGCTTTTTTCTATCTTGAAAGATGCTAAAGGAAAACCCCACAAACTCAACTTCCAAAAACCAACATTTCAGAACCCACTTCACCAAACTTCTTTTTTTTTTTTTTTTTTTTTAAGGTGGGGAAATAAAAGCCAAAGTCTATTTTTCAACAAAATCCAATACAATCCAACATTTTCACTCTAAGATTCCAAGAGGAATGGGGTTAGGTTTTGCTTGCTTGAATGGAAAAAAGAAATACTCGCAAAACCCAACTTCCATAAGACAAATTTCAAAGAAACCCCCCTTCACCAAATTATTCTTCAAATTATTCTTCTACAATTTCAATGGGAAAGAAATTCAAAACAAATGTTTGGTTTTCCAACAAAATCCAATCCTTCTTGCGTTAACTAAGTAAGAAACGATTGACAATACCCACCTCCAACAAATCAAGATATGAAAGAAAACCCATTCCACCAAGCTGCTCGTTTCGAAATTTCACAGGGGGGAAAAAATCAAAACCAAAGCAAAGGCCTACTATTTTTCTTTTTTTCTTTTTTTACACCGATTGGTATGAAATCCTGCATTTTCACTGCAAGATTTCAAAAAATAAGATTGTCAAAACATGCCATTTCCCCATGCTTGCTCTGGTTCTACAATTGCAGACTAGAAGAATCAGAACAGACACCTTATTCCTTCAAAAAAAAAAAAAAAAACAAATGAAAATCCAGCAACTCCAATGTAAGATCCAAAGAAGGAATAACTCTCTTATCTTGTAAGAAATAAGATAATATTCACAAAAACCAACTCCAAGAAATCAAGATTGTTAAATGAGGAAAAACAGTAAATTCAAAAACCAACCTCAGGGAAAAAAAATACCCAACAAAAAATTCAAAAATAAAACATTAATGGCATCTCCCAACTACGAAAAACAGTAGCTTGAAGCTTTCACTTAAAATCAAACTGGAAAAAAAACTTAAAAAAAAAAAAAAAAAAAAAAAAAAAAAAAAAAAAAAACGACACCTCTCAGAGAATCAGTAACAAAAAAAAAAAAAAAAAAAAAAAAAAAAAAAAAAAAAAAAAAACCGATTTCTCAGTTTCCACCACAAACCCAAAAAAGAAAACTCTCTCTCTCTCTCTCTCTCTCTCTCTCTCTCTCTCTCTCTCTTCTCTCTCTCTCTCTCTCCATTACATAAGTAGTAAAATTCAAAGCTTCCAATTCATACAAAAACAATAAAAAATCAAAAAAAATCGCAAGAAAGTTGCCCCAGTTGATAACAACAGTAAATTCAAAGCTCTCAGCTAAACTTCCATCAAAATCTAATGCTAAAAACAATCCAAAAACAAATACCCACCTCGGAAAAGGAATCCGAAGATAAATCCATGCTAAAATTGATTTTTAAAAGAAAGAAAAAAAAAAAAACGGATGTGAATCCCCAAATCAGAAAACCAGGGATTTTCAATTCGGAATCCTCAAATCTGTTAATTAGGGATTTTTGAATCCCATATAGACTGATTAGGGATTTCGAATCCCAAATCCAGCAATTAGGGTTTTCTGATTTGAATCCCCAAATCAGAAATTAGGGATTTCAAATCCCGAATCCAGCAATTAGGGTTTTTTGATTTGAATCCCCAAATCAGAAATTAGGGATTTCGAATCCCAAGTCCCATATTGGGGATTCCAGTCATATTACCCCATAATCCAGTTGAAATTAGGGGTTTTTTTTTATTCGAATCAGTCAATTAGGGATTTTGAATTCAAACCCCAAATCCAGTTGTCAGGTTGGGGATTTCCATCTGGAATCAGATTGGGGATTCCATTGTCATACCTGGAGTGAACTTCGCTCGATCTCATGACGGATGTGGAACTCCTCGCCATCATCCATGGTTGTCACCTGTGGAAATCCTCCACTCAAGCTCCCGCAACCATGTCCGAGGCGAGAGAGAGAGAGAGAGAGAGAGAGATAGAAGAGGGAGGGCGGCGAGAGAGGGCAGAGGGCAGGGTGAGAGAGAGAGATAGAGAGAGAGAGAGAGAGAGGGCAAAGGGAGGGCGCGGCGAGCGAGAGAAATGGGGGGAGATTGGGCGCAACTCTGTTTTGAGCGCGCGCCCAATTTTGGGCGGGCCATGAACGGTGCTCTATGGGCCCTACCATGATGTACGTGTTTCATCCATTCCGTTCATCCATTTTTAAAGATCATTTTAGAGCTTTATGCCAAAAAATCGAGGGACATAAATCTTAGGTGGTCCACACCACCTGAGAATAATAGTGATTGGATATCCACCATTAAAGTCCTCCTAAGGCCCACTGTACTGTTTATTTGACATCCAATCTGTTGATTTGGTCATACAGGACCAGATGAAGGGAAAAAACAAAAATCAGCTTGATCCAAAACTTTTATGGCTACCAAAATGTTTTTAATGGTCGACGCTCATTCAACACTGTTTCCTGTAATGTGGTCCACTTGAGATTTGGATATATCTCATTTTTGGTCTCATATTGTAAAATTATCTATAAAAATATATGGACAGCCTGGATGAAACACATACATCATGGTGGGGGCCACAGAGCACCGACCACCAGCCATTGGCCGGTGTCAAGAGGAGTAGCCAATCCGTTCCCAAGCGAGTAAATCCTGTGGGGGCCACCATGATTTATTCATTTTATCCACTCCATCCATCCATTTTAACACATAATTTTATTACATAAGCTCAAAATTGACGCCTATAAAAATCTGAAGTGGACCACATCATAGGAAATAGTATAAATTGAACGTCTACCATTGAAAAATTTTGGGAGGCCACTGAAGTTTTAGATCAAGTTGATATTTTAGTTTTCCCTTCATCCATGTATTTGTGATCTATTGAACGGGTTGGATGACAAACAAAAATCACTGTAGGCCATAGGAAGATTTCAACGGTGGAAATGATTATTCCCACTGTTTCCTCTGGTATGGTCCACTTCAACTTTGGATATGCTTTAATTGTGGACTCAACCACTAAAATGATCTGGAAAAATGGATTGACAGTGTGGATATATAAACCATGACTTTGGGCCACGAGCTTAAAAATAAAGTCAATCCATGACTTGGGTGGGCCACACCACATACTATAGTTGAGAGGGTTACCCTCCCATTAAAACATTCATAATCATTTATTGGGCCCACCTAGATGTGGTTCATAGATCCAGCCCATTCATTATGTGTGTCCCACTTGGATGAGGAGTCAGCCCAAGTTTCATACACATCTAAAACTCATGTGGGCCTCACCAATTAAATGCTTTTATATGTTTTAGGGATGTCTTCACATAATTTTAGATGTTATGGCCCACCTGAGTTTCGTATACGACTGATTTTTGGACTTAAAGGGAACACATCAAATGCATGGTGTTGATGTTCTACACACATCATGGTGGGGCGCACACAGATTAACCTCATTGGAAGTTCCCATGAGGTGACCTTATTGTACCATTTCACTATTTATGTAACTCCTTCATGGGTGTTACTCTAACCGTGTAGGGCTCACCTTGATATATTTTATGTATATCGACACCGTCCATATATTTTCCATCATATTTTATGATGTGATTTCAAATCATAAGAACTCAATAAAATTATCCGTTAACATAGATTAACGGAGTGGATAAAATAAATAAATAACAGGTTCTCACGAGGTCAATAAGTTGGGTCACAATTTTGACCAGAATATTTAGCCCATTTTACATGTCTGGTCCATTCACTCTATTTTACTGATCATTACCCTCAAATTGACTAGTTACTCACCCCGATCATGCTACATATGAGAGAGATATTGGGCAAACAAGATTGATCAACAATTTGAGTGAAATTTGATTTAAACATCTGAAGTTATTTACTTTTCAATCTGAACTGATCAGATTGTCCAAAAATGGTTAAAGGTTGTTCATAATATCAAAAATATATGAATGAATAGAAAACACAAACATCAGCTCGATCCAAAACTTTTATGGCCTCCAAGAATTTTTAAATGGTAGAGGTTCAATCACACTATTTCCTGTGGTGTGGTCCACTTGAGCTTTGGATATGTTTCTTTTTTATTCTTTAGACCTCAAATTATCTGTTAGCATGGATGAATGGAGTGGATAAAATAAATAAATAATAGTGGACCCCACAGAGTTTACTCTAGTAAAAGTAATGAGTAACTCACCTAAATGTAGTAGAGAAGTGTTTCCTTAAAACATTCATAATCATATATTGGGCCTGCCTGAATGTGATTCACATATCCAACCCACTCATTATGTGTGTCCCACTTGGATGAGGGATATCAGACCAAGTTTCAACTGCATCCATGTCTGTATTAACTTATAAACAGATTGGATCTCAAATAAACATCACGGCGGGCCCTAAGAAGGTTTTAATAGTGGGTGTCACTATCCCACTCTTTTCTATTGTGGGTCCACTTGAACTTTAGATCTACCCCGTCAATCAGATGCACTATTCCATGGTGGGCCATGAGCTTAAAAATAAAGTCAATCCATGACTTGGGTGGGCCACACCACATAATATAGTTGAGAGGGTTACCCTCCCATTAAAACATTCATAATCATTTATTGGGCCCACCTAGATGTGGTTCATATATCCAACCCATTCATTATGTGTGTCCCACTTGGATGAGGAGTCAGACCAAGTTTCATACACATCTAAAACTCATGTGGGCCCCACTAAATGCTTTTATATGTTTTAGGGATGTCTTCACATAGTTTTAGATGCTATGGCTCACTTGAGTTTCGTATACGACTGATTTTTGGACTTAAAGGGGACATCAAATGCATGGTGTTGATGTTCTACACACATCATGGTGGGACGCACACAGATTAACCTCATGGGAAGTTCCCATGAAGTGACATTGTAGTACCATTTCACTATTTAGGTAACTCCTTCATGGGTGTTACTCTAACCGTGTAGGGCCCACCTTGATATATTTTATGTATATCGACACCGTCCATATATTTTTCCATAATATTTTAGGATGTGATTTCAAATCATAAGAACTAAATAATCTCAGGTGGGCCATACCAATCAAAACAATGATGAATAACTATTACAAACCTTTTGAAGGCCACAAAAGTTTTGGATCAATTTGGTCTTTGTAGTTTACCTTCATCTAGATCTTCTTTACATTATCAACAAGTTGGATTGCAAATAAACATTACTAAAACCTTACGATGGGGCTCTTTACAATTTTTAATGGCGAGGTACTATATTATCATTCTTTCCAGTGGTGTGGTCCACTTAAGATTTAAATCTACACAATTTTTTATACCTGGCCCAAAAAATGGGTTGGAGAAATATAGGGGTAACAAGGATATACAACACATCATCAAAATCTCACTTTTGTTATCTAACTTTTCAATTTTTCTTGTCAAAATACAAAATCTAGTTTTCTTTTTTAAAATATATATTTTTTTACAATTTATCAATTTTTTCACAATTTTGTTTAATTTCATAAATTTTCTTTTTCAAAATATCATTTTTTAGTGGGCACACTTTTGTTATATAACTTTTCAATTTTTCTTGTCAAAATGCAAAATCTAGTTTTTTTTTTAATATATATATATATTTTTTTCAATTTGTCAAAATTTTCACAATTTTGTTTAATTTTTTAAATTTTCTTTTTCAAAAATATCATTTTTTTATCGAAATCTTGTTATATAACTTTTTAATTTTTTTTGTCAAAATACAAAATCTAGTTTTCTTTTTTAAAAAATATATATTTTTTTTTTTACAATTTGTCAATTTTTTCACAATTTTGTTTAATTTTTAATATTTTCTTTTCAAAATATCATTTTTTATCGAAATCTTTTTTTTTTCAAAGTTATCAACATTATTCAAAGTTCTTAATTTATTTTTTTTCAAAATTTAGATTTTTATAAAATCACAGTTTTTTTTTTTAACATTGTTAATTATTTTTTCTAAGCTTCTTAACTATTTATTTTTTTCGAAATTCATAACTTTTTGGTTGGGAAGGACCTGAGCATTAGAGACGGTTAAAGACTGTCTCTAATGCAGACGGTCTTTGACGGTCTCAGATGATGACTATAAGACAGCTAAGGACCGTCTCTAATAGAGACGGTCATTGACAGTCTCTACTAGAGTCTTTTCACAAGGAAATAAGACGGCTAACAACCGTCTCTAATAGAGACGGTCTTTGACAGTCTCAGACTACAATTAAAAGACGGCTAAGGACCGTCTCTAATAGAGACGGTCTTTGACAGTCTTTAATACAGACAGTTTGGGTCCATCTCTAATAGAGGTCTTTGACAAAGCTATAAGACGGTTAAGGGCCGTGTCTAATAAAGACGGTCTTTGACAGTCTCAGATTACCGGTAAAAGACGGCCAATGACCATCTCTAATGCAAACGGCCAATGACCGTCTCAGATGACCTCGTATAAGACGGTCATGGACCGTCTCTAATGCGGACAGCCAATGACCGTCTCAGATGACCACATATAAGACGGTCAACGACCGTCTTAAATGATTTTTGGATGTTGAAATTTTTAAGACAATATTAAGGACAGTCAGGGGCCGTCTAAAATTTTAGAGACGGTTTACGGCCATCTCTAAAGCGTCTTTAAACCAAGCGATTTTAGAGACGTCCAGAACCATCTCGAAATTCGTCCTTTTTTTCCATTTTTCACGTAGTGGAAGTTCTTGAGATAAAGACCTTTGATCTTGTACATTAGATGCACAGTCTTAAATATGTAGATGCGTTACACAAGACAGATTCTAAGAGGTTTTGGCACTATGAAATTTGACAATCATAGGAGCTAAAAAATATAGCACTTACAATATTCCTCCTTGTCAAATTTGTGAGAAAACACACTTCATTAAAATAACATAAGCATTACACGCACAATAAAGAATCATGCACCAGTTATCAATATAAACCAGTTATAACCTGGTTAAATAATCATGCACCAGTTATTAACAGGTCAAAACAATTCGCATCTACTCCCCCTTACTCCCCCATACAAAAAAAAAAATAATGGATGGCTACCTATATCCACAATCCACGATTCACACATATCATAAGCATGATAAAATTCTCCCCATTTTTGTCACAACATGACAAAGGAAGGAACCAATAAATGATAGTGGAAGTAGATAAATAAGGAAGAATAAGAAGAGTAATGAGGAATAAATGAACAAGATATTCAAGATAGTAAATCCATAAACAAGCATTGTTCAAGCATGATCAACCATGTTCAACCCAGAAAACAAAAGGAATCCAAGTATCTTAAAAGTTATTACAAACTAGATATTCAAAGACTAATCAGAACCCGAAAAAGGAACAAGTATGGTAGGATCAAGTTGATGAAGTCTCTTGTTAAGGCGCCTAAGATATTTGTGCATATATTTGAATTGTAAATCATGGGATACATTCATGATTTCTACCTTCTCCTCAAGCGAGCGCAAACATGCATCAAAATCAGATGGATGATAATCATGATCATCTGCTGAATCGGATTCAATCTCATCAAAAATATCATCCATATTTATGTCATCTGGAGGCAAATCACCTTCTTCTTCATTTGCGACATCAACTCCACCAGCACCCACATTGACCTGGCCTGGGGCCAACTTCAAATTCATCTTATTAATATTGGAGTTGTTGAATGGCAGGTGATGAATGAGAGCTTCTCCTACAGGCATAGCCACTAAACCATGTGTGGCCAACACAGTCATAAGATACGCGAAGGGAATGTCACTGTGTCCTGGATGGAGACGAAACTGAATGATGCAATGACAAATCAAGGAAGACATACAAATGTACCAAAGATGATGGAATGAAGAATACAGACCATGAACGTAGTGAGTTCAGTTTTGTTACCAGAACGAGGATAAACATTTGAAATGAATATTTTATGAAGGACTCTATATCTGGGTAACAAATACTTTGAGGCAAGCACATTTCCATTAGTATTCCATTCCGCATCTATATTGCATAAATCTCTAGTAAGCATACGTTTCTCAGTTTCAGATGGTTTTGCCACCAGAGTGCTAATGGGAATACCTTCATCATTGACAGGTAAATCCATTTAGCTAGAGATAAGAGTCGATCGATATCAATTGGACCTTCTCTGGTTGAGATAGTGAATGTCAGATTTTCAGTAGAAAAATCAGTAATATAAGCATACATAGCTTGCGCAATGGTGCGGTATGCCGACCTACCCCAATGCAGTATGTTATCCCATCCTACAGATTGAAGGAGAGGAATGATATCAAATGGAGCTAGATGATCAACATTAACAGGTCGTTTAACTATAACATTGTGCAACCTAATATCCCGTACATAAGAGGGATCATCTTCGGGTGACCGAAGGTGGCGCACTATTATAGGATTCGATTGAGAAGTAGAAGGATCACGAGATCTTTTCTTCTTGGTTCTACCATCCATTTGTACCAAACATCATTTCTAACGAATTGATCGAGCTCTTCTTGCATCGCAACTATCCAGTTTTCATCAGTAAGAGCTTCTTTTACGTTAGCCGGTTCTATCTAAGATGTAAAGCACACGTAATTACACATATCTTCTAGTTGTTTACGAGTACGCACACCAGTGAGAGGGTTTCCAAGAATCTGATTAGTTGGATGGTCTTTAACAATCCTGGGTTCAAAGTTATGTTGACTTGATGAAGAGTCTGGTTTATCGATTAAAAGAACTTCATCATTTTTTGAACTTGAGATAGGTGTATTTAAGTGATCATCAATAACAACATTAATGGACTCTTGAATAACACTAGTCCTATTGTTAAGAACTCGATACGCTCGATTATTCAGAGCATACCCTAAAAATATCCCTTCATCACTTTTGGTGTCAAACTTACCCAGATTTTCTCGGTCACGTAAAATGTAGCACTTGCTGCCAAAAACTCGAAAGTATTTGACAGTAGGCTTCTTATCAAACCATATTTCATAAGCCCTTTCTCATTTGATTTTCTAGTATAAACGCGGTTAATTATATAACAAGCAGTATTTACGGCTTCTGCCCAAAAAAATTTAGGGAGCTTCATACTATTTAACATTACATTTGCCATTTCTTAAAGTACTCTATTTTTTCTTTCTACTATACCATTTGGTTGTGGTGTTTTGGGTGCAGAGAATTCATGTGATATTCCCTGATCATTGCAAAACTTATCAAAACTGCTATTCTCAAATTCTAATCCATGATCACTACGGATCTTACAGACTTGAGATCTTTTTTTTCCGTTTGGATACGTTTAAGTACCATTTTTTATTTCATCGAGAGTTTCTGATTTGTCCCTTAAGAAGACTACCCACATATATCTGGTAAAGTCATCAACAATTATCAGTATATACTTCTTGCCACCTCGACTCTCCGTTCTGGTTGGTCCAATAAGATCCATGTGGAGAAGTTCGAGCAGTTTAGATGTGACATTGGAGTTCACATTTTTATGTGTACTCCTTGTTTATTTGTCAATCTGGCATTCGCCACATATCTTATCTATTTTCTGTATTTTGGGTGGTGTACATGTCCAAGGAGTTTATGCCATAACTCGGTCTCATCGGTAAGGACCATGTGGCACGATAGATTAGATGAGCTTGAATCACTTACAATGTAGCAGTTTTCAGAAGTTCTGCGACCAGTTAATATTACAGAACCATTTTTATTTAAAATTTCGCACACTAGGTTAGTAAATTTTACACTATGATTATTATCGCATATTTGAGAGATGCTTAATAAGTTGTGTTTTAACCCTTCTACATATAAAACATTCTCAAATAGAGGGAGGTTAAGGAGTTGAACCGTACCTTGGCCACCTATTCTGCAGTTACTACCATCACCGAATGTGACTGAACCATCAGTCATATCTTTAAGATTGGTGAACAGACCTTTGTCGCCAGTCATGTGTCTGGAGCATCCACTGTTTAGGTACCACTTTGAATGGCTTGTAGCTTTGAAAGCAGTGTGG
Source organism: Magnolia officinalis (assembly GCA_021015155.1). Classification (NCBI taxonomy): domain Eukaryota; kingdom Viridiplantae; phylum Streptophyta; class Magnoliopsida; order Magnoliales; family Magnoliaceae; genus Magnolia; species Magnolia officinalis. Next base: position 60,471,431 of record JAJHSJ010000009.1, on the reverse strand, counting down.
GCAACCAAGCAAGTAACCTTAGGAAACCATTTCATTACAGTCTTGGGTTTAGGAGTATAGTTGGTCTTCTTATGTTTGTAGTTGATATGAGACCGACCCATTGAGTTACATTTCAAGAGCTCCTTAAGTAAATCAACAATTTTCTCAGCTAAAGGATTATGATTATGATTTTTATAGTTGATATGGTTGCTTTTAGGTTTTAAGGTTTGTAAAGTCTTAGCCTTTTTAGTATAGTTTTGATTCAGACTTTTCCCTTTTGAGTTTGAAGACTCCCCTTTCACAAATTTAGGTGGAGTATTCTTCTATTTGGGAGGAATACTTTTATCGTAGCCCAATCCAGATCGATCGCCACATTTTCTGGATCCGGATAAAAGTTTTTCTAACTTAAGATCACCTTGGGCATACCTCCAAGTGTCTTTTAAACTCAAAAGTAAAGAGACTTCAAGTTTTAGCTTTTCATTTTCAGATTTTAAGTTTTTAACTTGGGAGTTTTTGAAATCTAAATCGCACTTCATTTTTTCAAAACAATTTGAAATGTGAGATTTATCTAAAATAAGATTATCAAAATTTTCTTTAAGTTTTGAAAAATTTTCTTTCTGAGGTTTTAGTTTTACGGCAATTTTACAACTTTCCTTGTATAAGGCATTATAAGCATCTTGAAGATCTTCTTCATTTTCATGATCACTATACAGATTTTCTTCACTAGTTGAATCATCATTATCTGAAAAAGTGAACTTGGCTAGAGTCATTAGGGCTTTAACTTCATTACCCAACTCGGTTTCAGAATCTTCTGACTCAGAAGAGGCTTCAGAGCTGGAAGATTCATCCCAAGTAGCCAACATTACTTTCCTTTTAGGTTTATCCTTTTTAAGACATTTGTTTGCTAAATGCCCATATTCATGGCAGTTCTAACATTGACTATCTTTTAAAGATTTCTAGGTTTTAGATTTAGATCTTTTCTTTTAATTAGGTTTTTGAAAATCAACCCTCTTTTTACTTTTGAAAATCTTATAAAACTTTTTAGTTAAAAGGGCCATATCATCTTCAGAATTTTCTAAATCAAAATTACTACTATTTTCTTGAGAAATACTTTTAGAAGATTTAAGAGCGATGGATTTACCTTTAGGAGCTTTAAAGTTTAACTCATATACAGGTCTGTAATGAGCCAACTAATTCTTCTACCCTCATATTATCCGTATCACGAAGTTCCTGGATCGCAGTCACCTTTGAATTGAACCGTTCAGGTAGTGAGCGTAGTATCTTTGCACAGACTTTACTTTCTGGGATTCTATCATCGAGACCCCACATAGAGTTGACAATGTCATTTAATCTTGTATAGAAGTCCATAAAAGTTTCATTTTCTTCCATACATATTTCCTCAAATTTGGTTGTGAAGATTTGGACTTTAGATTTCTTGACAATTGTTGTTCCCTTGTGTGTCATTTCCAAAACTTCCCAAGCTTGTTTTGCAGTATCACAGGATATAATTCTCTTGAATTCATCCGGTGGTAGTGCGCAAGTGATAGCATTTAGAGCCTTTGCATTAGCACTACTCTCACTTTTCTGAAGATTGGTCCAAGTGAAATAAGGTGTTACTTTTATAGTTATAAATCCATCGGTACCAGTCACGTCAATGGTAGGAGGGGTCCAATTAGTCACTGTGGCTTACCACACGCTCTCATCCATGGATTTTAAGAAAATTCTCATCCTGGCTTTCCAATAGGCATAATTGGAGTCATCAAATGGTGGAGGCCTAGTGACTGAAAGTCTATCAAAATTTGACATCTTACAAAGCCTAGATCGATTAGCTCGGGAAATTAATCCAAAAGAAATAATAATTAAAACGAGCTATTAGGCTCTGATACCACTTGAAAAGGCCGAGCTATGAGTCCTAGAGGGGGCGGGGTGAATAGGACTACGTTAAATTAAAAAAAAAAATAAACTGCAGAATTAAACAAATATAAATAAAGATAGCAATTAAACAATCCCACAATGCAGAAATGTAAAACAACCTCAAGTGTATAAGTATTGAGAGGTTGATACAGATGTTGTTCTAAAGACAACCTTACACCAAAAACCAATGGCTTATGGTAGGACAACCTGATTCGTAGAACAGTATGTGTATCAAAATCTCAAACCGATACAGAGGAATAAATAAATAAATAAATAGCAAAGGAAATAACTAAGCTATTACAATATTCCCACACTTGCATAAAAGAAATTACAACATTCTCCACAAATGCATAAAGGAAAATTTCAACATCCACAAAATGAAATAATCAATCAATCACCATAAGACCAGAAATTATAGTGGTTCGCCTGTGTGTACACCAACTGTTTAGAAAAATAGTTACACAACTACTCCACTCCTAATATCTCACATAGTGGATATTAGCGTTCACTATGAAAATAGGTTTTTCAAGGTTCACCTAAAACCTTCACAATTGTGTCTTTCAAGTGGGCTTACACAATACAAAAACCCCACACTCTGAGTTTTCTGGATCACCTCAGATAAACCAAAAGAAAAAAAAAAATTTAGTACAATCTCAATGAAACCAAAACAATGAATTTACAAAATTGTAAAATACTTATCTGGATATTCTCCTTTTAATGCAGCTCGGAAGAACCAATTCGAAGTAGAAGTTCAACGTAGAAGTTCAATGTTCACACTCACTTGTGAACAGGTTCTAAGTTCTAAATTGATTTTAAATTAAATCACCTTGGGCTAGCTTGATTTGATTTTGATTCTAAGAAATGGGAATACTTCAATCCCTCTTTCAAATAAAATTGGAATGCAGAATACAAAATCAAATGCAAAAAGCTAATTAAAGAGAATATGAAATGAGCACTAAATAGCTTAAGAATATCACTAACTTATCTCTTAGAGTGGTGTATTAATTTTACTTGAATTGGATATCAAACTCTGAAATTTGTGCTTTATTTATAACTGCAGAAATCGCATCTTCGACTGGTCCTGAAGTCGGTTCGACTGGTCGAAGGACCAACAAACTTTTGAAAATTTGGGCGCAAGAAGATCAGACCGTTCCACGACTGGTCGAAGGACCTGCTCGACCGGTCGAGTCCTGTCCACGACTGGTCGTGTGGAACTCAAATTAGTTGCTGGACTTTGAGTCGAGCCTGCATGATTGGTCGAGCACTGTTCACATGACCGGTCGAGCAGTTTCCAGGACTGGTCGAGGCTTTAACAAAAAATCCCAAAAATAAGTAACAACCTTAGGACTGGTCGAGGATTTCTTGGCCTGGTCGAGCTAGTGTTAGGACTAGTCGATTTTAGACTAAAAATAGTCGAAAAACAAACTATGTACTTATAAAATGACCCAATTAAATTATGTATTCAAAATGACATATCCTATGGTCAATCTAGGGTCATTCATACCATATAAGCAATGTATGAACATTGAATCTTCTTTTGCTTCAGTTGATAATCGTTCTTTGAAGTTCACGAAGCTTGAGATCTTGACATATGATGAAGCTTGAACTTAACACCTTTTGAAGCTTGAATTTGTAATACATTGGAGCTTGAGCTTGAGGTACTTGAATTGTACTTCACCTTGAGCTTTGAGTACCAAAGTAAAGACTATTGTCTTGCCTTTAGATAAAGCTTTGAAACCTTGAACTTTGAAGCTTGAAGGAGTGAACTATGTACTTGAACTTGTATATCTCTTGATCTTGCATTTGAAGTTCTTGAGATAAAGTTTGATCTTGTACATGAGATGCGCAGTCTTGAATATGTAGATGCGCTACACAGGACACAGATTCCAAGAGGTTTTGGCACTACAAAATTTGACAATCATAGGAGCTAGAAAACATAGCACTTACAAGCTTGTCCTTATTTTAGGTGGGGTGTGTACAGGACACCCAATGTCGGGTCAGTCATGGGTCGGTCGAGTTGAACCCACCCAACTTTCAGCCCCACCAAGTATGTTCCTAGTTTGACCCGTTTGGATTTTCTATAATTTTTAAATCATTATAAGATAATTTATTAAAGTTAAGTTGAAACTCAAAGAGTAGCTTGTCCTCATTTTAGGTGGGGTGTCTACAAGCCACCCAATGTCGGGTCAGTAATGGGTCGGTCGGGCTGAACCCGCCTCCCATCAAGTATGCTCCTAGTTCAACCCGTTTGGATTTTCAATAATTTCAATAATTTCTAATTCATAAGGTCACATACCTGGATGAATGGAAAGAAAAAAAATATCAGCTTGATCAAAACTTCTGCGGCTAGCATAAATCTTTTTATAGTAAGCGTTAAATCCCCACTATGTGTGGTCCACTTGAGCCTTGGATCTGCCCCATTTGCAAATTCATATTCTAAAATTATCTGGAAAATGGATGAACGGCTTGGATAAAACAAACATATCAAGACGGCCCCACATATTCCCCCTCGTTGTCAAAGCAGGGTCAAGACGCAATCCACGTCCCTCTGCCAGTCAAAGAATAAAACGTCGTTTCTTCGTTGCACTTATATCAATGGTATCGATTTTCAATGAGAAATTTGCGACTATACGACCCATTTATGGCCCATTTGCGAGACCAAGCCCACCTTATTTTACCTTGCAAAAATAAGCCCCAGCTGTACGGACGCCTTCCCAAAGGTCGAAAATGCCCCTCCTTTATCAATTTCAGTCCATTCTCTCATTTATGCCCGAAAACACGTCCGGACTCGTCTCTATCAACCCTATTTCTTATTTTCACATATTTTCTTCACTAAATCACTATACAATCTTCATCATACTATCACATTACATCTTCCCTATTACACTCTCCTCAAGCCCAAGTGCATTCTTTTTACGAGAGGACGCAAATGCATTGATGAACGTGAAATCTTCAAGACCCCTCTCCAAAGAAGGTGTTTCACATCAACGTACTCTTATTCTTTTTCTCGAGCATGAATTTCACTGAGTGTTAGGAACTTATTGGAGTTCGCGGTCAACTACCTTGAAGTTTAAATTCTAGGTAAATTCTTAAGTGTTTACCTAGAAGACCATGGTCAATTTCATGCATTGCTGAGTCAATTTTACGTGACTATCCAATTAGATAAAGTATTGTGGTCAATTTCACTCACTTCGCAGTCAATATACTGAATTGATCGGTCAACTTCATGCACTAGTTGGTGATTTTCACGCAATTGACTGAATTTCACTAACTTCCCGGTTAATATACTGAAAACCAAGCCAAAAATGTTGACTTAAATCTATGGGCCCACCATAATGTATATAATATATCCGTGTCGTCCATCTATTTTTTTAGATTATTTTGAGGCTTGATCTGAAAAAATTCAGAAGATCTAATGTTCAATTGGCCCACATGAAAGGAAACAATGGATTTAATTTGTCCACTGTTGAAAGTTGATTCTTTTACTGGGCACATATTGAGGTTTATTCACCATTTAACCTGTTCATAGGGTCACATGGACATGGATAAGTGAAAAGCATAAATATAAGCCTGATCTAAAATTTCTAAGGGCCTCAACAAGTTTTTAATGGTAGGCATTCAATTCTCATGATTTCATGTGGTGTGGTCCACTCGATGTTTTGATTTGCCTAATTTTTGGGCCCATGCCTTAAATTCATTTGGCATAATGTATGGGCGGTGTGAATAAGCCACACACATTATGGTGGGCCCCATATTTATCTTATATATTCCTCGATTTATGTGCTTAAAAAGTAACTGGTGAAGTCAGCATTGGGAAAGATGCAGGTAATTACCTTGGTAAATAATGATTACTTATTTACAAGATAATTACACTTGAGCCAGAAAACCGAACAGGCCCTAAAATTGCGAATTGTTATCACTACGATTCAAATATTCAATAAGAGATTCATTTCACGGGCAATTTCATTCATTTCTTGGTCAATCCCCTTCACTCCGTCAATTCCACGCATATGTACGGTTAATTCCATGCGAATCCCCCTAACTTCAAGGTCAATTCCCTTCACTTTACGGTCAATTCCATGCATTTCACTGTCATTTCCTTTCACTTCATGCTCAATTCAATGCATTTCACGGTCAATTCCATGCATTTCACAGTCAATTACCTTCACTTCATGGTCATTTCCATCCATTTCACAGTCAGTTCACTTCACCTCACAGTCAGTTTCATGCATTTCACGGTCAATTCGATTCACTTCACGGTCATTTCCCTTCACTTCACAATCATTTTCCTGCATTTCATGGTCAATTTCGGTGATTCCGTTTCATTTCACGGTCATTTCCATGCATTTCACGGTCAATTCCCTTCAATCCATGGTCAATTCCCTTCACTTCACTCTCAATTCTGGTGATTTCATTTCATTCCACAGTCATTTCCATGCATTTCATGGTCAATTCCCTTCACCTCACAGTCATTTCCATGCATTTCACGGTCAATTCCCTTCACTTTACAATCAACTCCCCCTTCACTTCATGGCCATTTTCTTGCAATTCACGGTCAATTCCCTTCACTTCACGGTCAATCCAATTCATTTCATGGTCAATCCCCTTCACTTAATTGTCAAATCCATGCATTTCACGATCAATTCTATTCATTTCAAAGTCAATGTCCTTCACTTCAGGGTCAATTCCATGAATTTCACAGTCATTTCCCTTCACTGCACGGTCATTTCCATTCATTTCACAGTCAATTCAATGCACTTCACGGTCATTTCACAGTCATTTCCCTTCATTTCACGGTCAATCTCCTTCACTTCACCGTCATTTTCATGCATTTCACGGTCAATTCCACCAGTTCCCCTTCACTTCATGGTCAATTCAATTCCCCTAGGGGCCTGTTTGATTTTACATCATACATGTAAATCACATACATACTGGTGGGCCCCACATTAATTAAACAAATATATTTATTTAAGTGTTTAAAAAGCAAGTTGTCACATCTACATTGGGAAAGATGTGGTAATTACATAGGTAAATAATTATTACTTGTAATTACATGGTAATTACAAGTGAGCCTAAAAATCAAACAGGCCCTTAAGTTCACTTACTTTCCAGTCATTTTCAATCACTTCAGGACCGAGAAGTAAAGTGAAATTCATCACGGAAAATGCGAACCTTCCCTAGAAGTGAGTAAAATTGATTGTGAAGTGAGTAAAGATCATCATGAACTTAGTCGTAGCAAATCTGACTGATAAGCTTGTCATATTTGAGCTGGTAATCATGTGAATACTAAACGAGTTATATTATTGTGTTTGTTTTCAGTAAATGGCTTCAGTAATCATCCTATGCTCATATGGTGGGGAGTTAGTTTGCGAAAATGACCGTTATACGTACAAGGGTGGAGAATCGAAAACTACAACTGTATGTGTTGACATTCCATATGAACAGCTTCTATCGAAAATGTACAAAATTGCAAAGAGTAGACCTGAGGATTACGATATAAGGTTGAGGGTATTGTATCCTTGCACAAACCAATCAGTCCCTCCAACTATAATTGAAGACAATGACGATGTGAGAATGTTCTTGACAGCACAGCTAAAGCACCCAGATCACTACATCCCATTATTCATTGAGACAATGCAGCACGTTAATGACGCCGCAGCAGTAGGAAGTTTGGGTGAGGAGCATATCTTCAATTACGAATATAAGTGTTCACCTTCACAGGTTTTTCTAAGCAACACTTCGGGACCCGTGCCGGCTTATACATCAAAATTGATGACAAGTCAAGGTCATACATCAAACTTCATGACAAGTCTAGTGAGGGTGTTAGCTGACGTGAACCCCAACCCTGAATATACGGCAACACCTTCATTTACGATAGTAGATTTGCCCTCAACATCCAACATTGGAAATGTGAGTGGAAGCGACATTAAATTTTATGAGCAGGGTCGATCATTGGACTTCACCACCAGGCTTCCCATCGTGCCTTTCGAGGATGCTGGTTTCACCAATGCGGACTTGTCACTTTATTCATGTCCTCTTGATGACCAGATTGATATACTTGTTGGCCAAACGTTCAAGGACAAGAGCCGGTGTAAGTATATTTTGAGTCAATTTACAATTCGCAACAACTTTCAATACAAGGTGTTGTATTCCACATCCAAGAAATTCACCGTGGTGTGTATGGAAGATAAGTGTGAATGGAGGGTACACGCATCTAGGGTGAAAAATGCGGGGACATTCAAGATTAAGACCTACACGTTCATACATACCTGTGGAATGTCATGGATGAAGAACAATCATCGGCAAGCAAGCAGTAAGCTAGCCAGTGAACTGGTTGTCAATCGCATTGAGCAGCGCATGGGGTTAAGGCCGAAGGGCATAATATTCGCGATGCAAGAAAAGTGTAATATTCTTATTAGCTATACTAAGGCATGGCTCGCTAAGGAGATTGCGATGGATCACGTAATGGGGTCTTATGAATACTCTTACAAAGAACTTCCGTTGTACTTGTATGAGTTGAGAATGACGAACCCGGGGACTTTGACTTCTCTGCTTGTGAATCAACAGACGATGAGGTTTGAGAGATGTTTTGTTGCGCTTGGACAGTGTGTCAAAAGTTTTCAAACATCTTTGCGAAGGGTCTTGGCCGTTGATGGGACGCATTTAAAAAGTAAGTACAAGGGTGTTCTGTTTGTTGCTACGACATTGGATGGTGACAATCATATCTTTCCAATTGCTTTTGGTATTGGAGAATCAGATAATAGCAGCAGTTGGAACTGGTTCCTTATATACCTAAGCGATTCGTTAGGGAATTTACCTGGTCTTGTTATCATATCAGACCGTCATAAAGGTCTAATGAAAGAAGTTCCGCTGGTCTTCCAGGCAGCAATCCACGGGTACTGCTTGTACCATATATACCAAAACTTGGTGGATACGTTCAAAGACAAGTCATTAGAAATCTACTACTGGCAGGCTATAAAGACTTGTAGAAGGGCTGAATTTGATAATTTAATGCATGATATCGAACTTGTCAACCCCCCGGTACATGCATGGCTGAGGAAAATTGGTTATGAAAAGTGGGCATCTTCGCATTTCCCAAGAAAGAGATTCAATTTAATGCATGACAATTAGTCGATATATCGATACGTGACATCGATTTCAAGTCGATACATCGAAGGGTTGGTATGGTGACTTATTTCGATAACATCGAATAGTTCGATCGTATCGACAACTTGATCCCGATGTCATCGATTAATGTTCGATAACATCGATGTTATAACCCTTCGATATATCGTATAACATTCGATATATCGATAATTCCTTTTAAAAGAGGTGTTCGTCACTGGACAGTTTCAGAGCATTTTCGATATATCGACAATTAGTCGATATATCGACACATACTCTCCTTCGATATATCGAAGTCGTGTCGATATATCGATAATTCCTTTTAAAAGAGAAGTTCGTCACTGGACAGTTGCAGAGCATTTTCAATATATTGACAATTAGTCGATATATCGACACCTACTCTCCTTCGATATATCGAAGTCGTGTCGATATATCGATAATTCCTTTTAAAAGCGGATTTCGTCGCTGGACAGTTTCAGACCATTTTCGATATATCGACAATTAGTCGATATATCGATACGTGAAATCGATTTCAAGTCGATACATTGAAGGGTTGGTATGGTGACTTATTTCGATAACATCGAATAGTGTTCGATCGTTTCGACAACTTGATCCCGATGTCATCGATTAGTGTTCGATAACATCGATGTTGTAACCCTTCGATATATCGTATGACATTCGATATATCGATAATTCTTTTAAAAGAGGAGTTCGTCACTGGACAGTTTCAGAGCATTTTCGATATATCGACACCTACTCTCCTTCGATATATCGATAATTCCTTTTTAAAGCGGATTTCGTCGCTGGATAGATTCAGACCATTTTCGATATAACGACAATTAGTCGATATATCGACCCATACTCTCCTTCGATAAATCGAAGTCTTGTCGATATATCGATAATTCCTTTTAAAAGCGGATTTCGTCGCTGGACAGTTTCAGACCATTTTCGATATATCGACAATTAGTCGATATATCAACACCTACTCTACTTCGATATATCGAAGTCAGATCAATATGTTTTCCTTTAGCTACGGATTATAACCATAGCTATATCCGTATTCTATGAACTTTTTTGTTATTTGAATTTTTATTATTATTATTATTATTTACATGGAGAAAATTTGAGCCGAGAATCCAACAGAAAGCTTGTTAATTAATATCATATTCAATTCACAATACAATGAAAAATTTACTGTAATTATCAAGGTGGTTTGTTCGGTTTTAATTCTCCAACTTGCAATTTCTGACAGATCACAAGCAACTCCTATCATTTCCGGAGTGAGTAGTTAATCTTGCCCACACAATGGATATAGGAATTCACATCAGTTTGAATATCAAGCAGCCTTTGATCATTCCTAAATCTAAAATTTGTCGAACATTTTGAGGTTTATTTGGGATGGTGGACTGCAACGATGGAGTGCACAAGAGAAATATGTATTCTTGTAATCTGAGTCACTCGGACATTCCAAAAGCAATGGGCTTAAAATATTTTGATAAACACTTCTTCAAAAACAGCTTTTTCTTTTATACAACCAATTGGGAGTTTCTCTGAATTTGTAGGAAATATGTGGACAATGTTATGGTCCAATCCTGTCAACAAAAAATGCGAAGGTTAAATACATGTCCTTCCATGAAAAATGTTATGGTCCACTCTGTAGGAAGGTTGAATGCATGGCTCACCTGAGAAGGATCAAACGTGTAGCTCACCTAAGAAGGAATAAACGTGTAGTTCACATGGAGTAAACATTCAAATTTTTTATTCGGATAAATTAAATTAGAGGTCTTAAGTTCAACTGGTTGGACTATCAGTTATGGTACATCCAACAGATAACATCCAACCTTTCAGGTTTGTGTGGTACAAAACCTCCTTTTTGAGCAAGAAAAGGAGTACATGATGCAGGAGCATGTGTAACTGGATTGACTTGCCTGTTGGGGTATCCGTGCAAAGATGAATCCAAAACTGATTGGGCAGCAGGAAATGGTGACCCTAATGGTGATGGAAGGATATCATCTCTTGGTGCAGTAAGGTTTGCAGTTTGAGGTGAAGGTTTACATGTCATTAAAGGGATATGAGTCTGAGAATGAACATAAGCAGTTGGAGGTAAAACATGTTGTTGACCAATTGAAGGTGGAACAGGTGGGCATAACACTGGCTTTCTATCAGAAGGTGGGACAGGTGGACAAGGTCGTAAAGGTTGAGCAGAAGGATTATTCAGTGTTGGGAAATGCTGATGAGCAGATACATCTGATGAGGGATGAAATGATAGTGGGCAAGATGTTGGTGAACTGTTAAACCTAATTGGCAGTGCAACTCTATAACCAGAAGCCTCTGCGCCAACAGGTGTTGGGAAATGCTGATAAGCACCTACAGCTGATGAGGGATAAGATGACCGTGAAATGCATGGGAATGATCATGGTTTGAAGCGAATCAAACGCGAAATGCATGCAAATGACCGTGAATTGAAGGGAATTGACCGTGAAATGCCTCGAAATGACCGTGAATCAACACGGAATTGTTTGGGATGACCGTGAAATGCGTGGGAATGATTATGAATTGGAGTGAATTGATTGGGTCATGCATGCAAATGATCGTGAAGTGAAGGGAATTGGCCATGAAATGCATGCAAATGACCGTGAATCAACACGAAATCGCCGGGAATCACCGTGAAGTGAAGCGCATTGACCGTGAAATGCATGCAAATGACCGTGAGGTGAGGTGAATTGACAGTGAAATACATGGAAATGACCGTGAAGTGAAGCAAATTGACGGTGAAAGGCATGAAATTGACCGTGAAGTGAAGATAATTGACCATAAATGAACATGAAATGATTGGAAACGACCCTGAGGTGAAGGGAATAAACCGTGAAATGACGTGGAATGGCTGGAATTAATTCAGTTCACGGTCAATTTAACTAAGTTCACAGTCATTTTAGCCCAATTCACAATCATTTTACCTCAGTTCATGGTCTTTTTTGCTCACTTCATGATCATTTTAGCTCCGTTCACGATCATTTTACCTTGCTTCACAGTCATTTTAGCTCATGAATCAATAACTCATTGGGTCCTCAGTCTGTTAACTCAGTCAGTGCTCAGTCACTTTCATGCTCTTCATTTAGTTTCACATCTAATTTCATTGTTTGTTTAAACAACTCTCAATGTGGGCCATTTGAGTCCTGATTTCGGTCATTTATCAGGACATGCCATACCATTGAGCATTTTTAAAAAATGAAATTGGATTGGGGACCATGCGCATATATAGTATAATATGTAGTGGGGTCCACCCAAACAAAACTTAATATTTTTAAAAATTGAAAATGGATTGTGGACGGTGCGCATATATAGTAAAATATACAGTGGGGTCGAAAAAACGAAAGCAGGAATTTCAATATACCTGCCATTCGAGGCTTCTTAGCTGGGGGGACCATATTTCATCGTATCTTGGGCTCGAAAAAGTCGAAAAGGACGTCTGTGAGGTGTGTATTCTCGACCAGATAAAGGAGAAAGAAGAACGCGGTAAAAGAAGGGTTTTACTGCTTAAGTGGACAGTCACGGGGGGAGAAGTGATCAGAAATTAGTAATCTACGGGTAGGATGAACGATCAGGGAGAGAAAAAAGGAAAAAAGATAGGGTTTTTTCGGTGGAGACGCAGCTGGCAGTGGCAGTAAAACTCGTCGTTTATACCAGGAGCATTTTCGACCTTTGGGAAGGCATCCGTACAGCTGGGGCTTATTTTTGCAAGGTAAAATAAGGTGAGCTTGGTCTCGCAAATGGACCATAAATGGGTCGTACAGTTGCAAATTTCACACTTTCAATTAACGGAGAGGATCTGGTATAAGCCAGTACAACGATGATATGCTACAGCAATATTTCTACAGTACACGTGACATGATAACATATCATTTGGGACAGCCCATCCTGTTAGGATAACTATTGATAAGAAATAGTTCAGAACTAACATAGATCAGATGACAATCTTCGGCTGATCAAAGTCCTTCAAAGCAACGGTAGAAGAAAAAAGTGGATAACGGTCAAACATTCAGCAAGAAAAGTGAAATAAATTAATAGGTTGGATTGTATAAATGTGTGATTTTTGACACATAAGCCATCCATGGTAAGGTCCACTAAATGGACACCACATCTGATTTAGAGAGATGGGTATACTTCAAGAAAAATGAAGTCCCAAAACCACGTGTGTTCCAACTCCCAACTGATACTAGAATCCAAGGTTTTCCCAACTCCCAGAGTATCCATCGTTTTCTCAACACCCAAAACCCATAACTAGAAAAATTCACCAGACTTCCAAAAACCCATTGGCCCTGTTGATTCTATATATATTTGTAGCCTCCATTCCATCCCCCGCCATTCGAATATCCCATTGCAGCTTATACAACTTCAATCCCCACCGTTCAATCATCAATCCCCTTGAAACTAAGACACTCCATTAAACCATCTCCATCTAAACAGAGCTTAACACAACATTAGCCTTTCCCCATGGCTTCTCTTGTTCTTCACTTGTCTGAGCTACTTATGTAGCCTCCATCCCATCCCCGACCATTCAAACATCCCATTGCAGCTCATTCAACTTCAATCCCCACCGTTCAATCATCAATCCCGTTGAAACTAAGACACCCCATTAAGCCATCTCCATCCAAACATCCTCTCATTGAAGATTAACCCCATGGCTTCTCTTGTTCTTCTCTTGTCTGAGCTACTCCAACTGGACGACTCGAACCTTGCCATTGATGTCAAGAATTTGATCCAACCATCCACATGTGCTCACCTGGTGGCAAATGGGTCGGCGGGGAGAGACGCTATCAGGAAACCAGCGGAACACTCATCGAAAAGCAGCGACGGAGCGATAGTTGAAGAACTGCCAGTGATGAAAGTGTCCACTGAGTTGATTTGGCCTTAGAGAACTATTTTATTTTCTGTGAGGATTAGGTAAGTTATTAATGGAGTTATGTAAGAAAAAACAAGATGGATTCTCAAAACAGTCCTATTTATAAAAAGAATAATAAAAGAGTTTGCAAAAGTAAATCCAATTTTCTTATTTGGATTAAGGAAAGTAACATCTAAATTAAGTTTTTAAAGGAAAATCCATTTGTTCTGTTATTGGCAATGATAATCATGTTCTTCTCATCCAATCCGTGTAAAAGATGGGACCCATCATAAAATATCATCTATTGGAAAAGGTCAGGCTGATTCACTCAATAAATGATCCAAAACATAGAAATCAGTGGCCTACCTGAGTAGTTGATCAGCTTAGTTTCCGCAACCGGTGATTTTCATGATTGTTTACAACGTTTGCACGGCTAGGATGTCTTGCATGTATGGCACGTTAGCAAGTGAAAACAGTGCGGTGCGTGATCCTCAGATGCAAGGGTCTGCATATGGATATGATCCTTGTTTGATTATTTGCCTGGAGCGTAATGCGCACCAAGGCGTCACCGAAGAGGACCCACTTGGTTCTGCTGCTGGGGAATATTGGTTGGAAGGAACTCATTTGGGCTTGGAAACTTTCTGTGAACCCTTTTTGTTTAGGGGTGTCAATCTCGGGCCTGCCAAAATAAAACATTTGATTAAAATAGTTCAAAATTCAGGACGAGACCAACCCCCGGCCCGGCCCATTGACGGCCCTACTTTTGTTGGCACAACGCACCCGTCATTAGGGCTGTCAATGGGGTGGGTAAGGTCCGGGCCAACCTTTATCCAAGCCCAGCCTGCAATTCTAAACCTAAGCCCAAATCTAGCCCGGGCTCGTGACGAGCTGAAATAGTTTAGCCCGGGTCAAGAAATTTACACAAAGCTTTACTTGAGTCCGCCCGAGCCTTAAATATCTCTGTGGATAAATGATATTTTGGTATGCCTCATGTGTGAGGGGGAGGAAGAGAATGAAAGAAAAGGAGAAAAATTAGGTTTAGAAAAAGACCTATCGGCCAGGCTGGGTTTATGGGGTTTTTGGTGCTAAGCCCGAGTCTGGCCCGTTTACAATCGGGCTCCTGATTTAAGCCCAAGCCGACCATCAGGCCTGATAAGCCACCCCAAATCCGGCCCAATACGGGCCAAGCCCGAGGCCCATCAGGAATAGCCGGCTCATTGATAACCCTAACCGTCACACGTGACACATAACTTTAATCAGCTAACGTAAGTGGGCAATGTTGGCATTTCGCATTATTAAAAGTGGTCTAAGTCTAACCGGTTCGACCACAAGTTATGGTGCACCCTGTGGATAACTTCCAACCTATTAGGTTCATGCAACATCTAATCTTTCCAACAATTCTTTTTGGCCCATGCTTCTTCTTCTTACAGGCTAAGACGACTCGCTAGAGTCATGGCACGACTCAGTGGGTTCGCTCAAAATCAAGTGATTCAGACCCATGTCGGATGCATTCAGGCTCATCTTGAGCCAGTGATATAGTGATTGGGCTGAGTTGACTCCCTAAATCCAAACTCTGAGTAATAGCACCTAGTGTCGTCGTTAAAAGATCCAGTGACTCAGATTGACTCGTTTGGCCCATAGCCAAGCTATGGCTCATCGGAATCGAAGTTGAATTAGCGCCAGTCGAGGCTGAATTAGACCGATTTGCCTAAGTTGGGAGTGATTTGGGTTTCGGTGCTACAACGAAACAGGGATTACCCGACGGATGGGTTACCCTTTGCCTGCGGCCAGTTTCAACGGCCGCAGGCAAATGGTCCCTCTAACATAAAAAAACCAAAATCCTTAATCTCATTTCCCTTCCCTGCACCGACACTCCCTCTCGCTCTCCCTCTCCCTCTCCCTCTCTCTCGCAAATCCCAGCCCTCCTCCCAATCAAACTCTTCGGTGATCATCTGCCCCTACCACAACTCAGATCTGGTCCGGCCAGCAGTCTCAGCCCTTCACCTCTTCCCCGCCTCCCTTCTCTGATCAGGTACTCATACGTATTGGTGTATTTCAATTCATATTTCCATTTTTTGTTGTCATTTATCAAATGAAGATTTAGGGTTTCTTGTGAAGAAGCATGAGCTTACAAAAGCTCTTGCAATGACAAGCTCGATAAAGTGCCGAATCCATGGCGACCGTACATTTCTCTGGCTCTGTAACAAGCACCTTGCAATCGTTTGATGGGCTTCGGCCATCGACGGTTAGGATTTCTTGAATTCAACCTTGTAACGTGGCTGTCAACCAGAGAAGTTTCCGATGACTCACCGTCAAGGTCGCCACCATCGTCACTCCAAAGTACACGTCAATTGATGCATGTAAAATGTGGGATGATGATCGATGCCCACCAGTTGTTCGATGAAATGCCTGCAAGGAACTTAGTTTTTTGGAACACCATTATAAGAGGGATGGTTTGAGTTATTTCATCTGATTTATATCATTTTCTTTGGTTCCTTGAACTCATACTCAAGCTTGGAGTCTGTAAAAGTGGGTCCCATTGTTTGGTGATGCAGACCAGTGATTAGATGGAGTTCTCTATGCATAGACTAAGGATCGATGTCAGTTTTCTGGTATATGAATTCCCACACGAACGAGAAGCGGAAGGAGACTCTCGCAAGCATGTGCGACGAGCGGGCCAGGATGCTGCAGGACCAGTTCAATGTGAGTATGAATCATCTCCAGGCGCTGGCGATTCTGGTCTCAACATTCCATCATGGGAAGAACCCATCTGCCATCGACCAGGTGCTTTGATTTTTCTCTCCTCCACTTTGTAGATGAAATGCATAATGGGATTGTACTCCTAGGCAATTTAGGATCCTTTGAAGTTCTTATTTTGATGTTGGGCTTTGTTAATTTAGTTTTCTTCAATTACTGAGATTGTTGAATTTTCTAGATCTGGTCAAATACATTGATCCATCTTGACATTTTAATTAATAGGTCACTTTATGGATGGGCCAATGCTCATAAATTGCAACCATCTGATATTTCTAACTTAACCATTTCTATTACTTAATAGGTCACTTTATGGATGGGCCAATGCTCATAACAGGAACCCTATCCAATACCTCGAATCGAGGATGGATGTAGTAATCTTGGGTTTTCATTTTGCACTAGTGGAGCCCATGCTTAGTGGTCCAGACTTTTGATCTGACAGGTCCCATGCTGGTAATCTATGGATGTCCTAGCCATCCAATCTTTGGCTTTTTTACAGTTACATGTGGACCATTGCTGCAATTTGTTTTCTGTCTATGCAGGCCACCAATGGAAGAGTTAAGATTGTCCTGTCAGGCATGGCCCATCCATCATGGGTCCGATTTGTCCTACGCTACCGATCACTGTACCATGGCCCCCACTCTTGCTAAACATTCCTCGTAGTTAATTAGTTCTATTTCTCAGATGATGATAGGCTTCACTATCTTGGGCTGTTGCGATATGCCATTTTTTGAATGATTCTGTGCTTGTGCTTTTCAATCATCCATTTAACAAGCCTTTCCATATACAGGAAGATTGTGATAATGTCATGCGAGCCAGAGCATCTGGGACGGGGGTTCTCACAGCTCCTTTCAGGCTACTGAAGTCCAACCGTCTTGGTGTTATTCTGACTTTTGCTGTCTAGAAGTCAGAACTGCCTGCAAATGCAACACCAGATAAGCGTATTCAAGCAACAGATGGGTGAGCATGCTGCTATGTAACTGCTATTCTGAGTTCCTTGTCTCTTTAGATCAAGAGGAAAATACAATGCCCAAATGTCGTTTGTTTGACCCTACAAATCATAAATGTCGAGGCCATGTTTTGGCAATCCAAACTGTTGGGATGGTTGGTGGGCCTGGTGGATTAGGGACACCCCAAATATCTTCCCCACTCGATGATCCTAACCACCCGATTGGCCATGTGGTTGCCATTATCCATTTTCATTGGTTAGAAAGGATCATCTCATAGGGGCGGTATTAGGGAATGGCACATCTCATGATGGGCCTCACCTGACCAACAACATAGGTTACCAATGGGACCCACTTGCGACCCAGTTCCCATCTGGTCCCTAGAGATGTTAGTAGTGTAGCTGATTCTCTAGTGATAACATCTATCATTAGATAAAAGATTGCTTATGATTCTAACGAATCACTTTCAACAGATGATCCTAACCATCATCCATCCATGGCATACAACTTAGATAAAAGGTGGTCATAAAAAAAAAAATTAAATAAAAAAAAAAAAAAAAAAACAGACAGCTACCTTTCAGGTGGATAGGATCATCTGACTGGTGTGATTCTTTTAGGGTGTCCTATAGGTTGTAAGTTTGTAACTATGGACACTCCAGATTCATTCCTTGAAGACAGTTGCCTAAGCAGAAATTGTTGATGGCACTGTATGATGGCTGATAGATGAATTTTTATGATAGTGGTTGGTTTAGTTAGTTGATTTTGTCATAAGAAGCTCAGATTTTCTATAGTTTAATTTTTAAGTTTATTTTGAGTACTTGCTAAAGAAGCCAAAGGAATGCAGAGTGCATGCATTTTAAAGAGGTTTGCTAGATCCGCTTGCACTTCTACAAGCAGATATGTGCCAACCTTACACGTGCAGGACATCTGAGCCATGTGTCAGGGATGTTTGCTGGCTCCACATGCACTTCCGCAAACGGATACGTGCTAACCTGGAAAATGTGCAGGACATCTAAGCCATGTATCAGGTGTGCTCTACCATGTACATAACTGTGAGGATGGTTAAATAATCAGTTAGGCCACATAGATGAAAACGGTGGATGGTTTAAACAAGCTTGGCAATTTTTTCTAGTCTGTACATGGTTTTAGCACATGCATTTGTTTACATGCTGGTTTGTCCAGCTCTGATGTCAGGGCTGAGCCATCTACATGATGGGGCCTACCTAATACTTGGATGGGATGTCTACAAAATGTGAGCCCACATGCTGACTTATCATAGGCCTGTGGTTCCAGTCCTGACCTGAACGGCTTGGGCTTGGGCCTATGATAATGACCCAATAACGGGCTTAGCCCTGATTTAATTCAAATTTCTACTATGAGCTTGGACCATCATTTAGCTCTCTAAATTGTATCTCGTTTTGAATAGCCACTAACAACCTGTGCTCTTTTTTATTTTTTAGTGTTTTTTCCTTTTCTTATTTGATAGAGTGGATTGTTTTTCAAAGATGAAACCAACATCTTTCTAATGGGGTAGCAGTCCCTGGAAATGCCTACAGCAATGGTAAATGTCCTAACCACTAGCATTTCCAACTCCCATTTCATTTGACAACCAAGGATCATGTTTAAATTAGGTACACAGTCTATATATGGCCAATCATTTTTCCTTTGTCATGATAAAATTAATTGGACTTCTTTCTTAACCCTTTTTTTTCAGGCTTGCCGTGCAAGTTGTGTAGATTGTCATCACATAGAAACCATTGCATGAGGGCTCTAGAAATACAAAAAAAAAAAATAATAATAAATAAATAAAAAAAAATCAGGGCGAAGTGGACTAAGAGCTTTCATACCTAGGAATGGAATTATACCATACTTTAGTTGGGATTTGAGAATCCCATTTGCACTGGAATGTCATTCCAGAACATTTGAATCAAGGGCCCATCATGGATACATGAAATTTGCAGATTGGTCCTAAAGATCCTATTTTTCCCAGTGAAATTTGGACCCAGCTGCTCACAGAAACAGGTTGGCATCCTTTGGGGGTTGTTAGACATTGAATTTTAGGTATTTTGGATATTATACAGCTAGGTTTATTGTAGTTTAAACATTTCCTTGTTTGGCTCATTGTTTATGTTTGTCTAGACTCTAGTCACATTAACTCATTATCAGCCAAACTCTATTAATTTATGATGTTGCTTACAATTGCATCTTAGTCACCGCTAGTTGTGTTTTGTTTTGAAGGATTTTAGCTCCAGGTTTCACATACTAATCCAAGTACTAACAAAATTATTACAATTTTGGGTGGGGTTAGGTTTCTTCTAAACATCAAATCACAAGCATCCTTCTCGCAGATAAAACTTGAAGAACTCCTGCAAGATGTTCAGGTAAAATCCTTTTCCTAGATTTCGCTTTACGCTCCACATTCATTCAACTCTCCCTACATTTCTGCTACCACTATTTTGGTTGGTAACTTGATATTTGGCCACCGACTGATTGTTTTTTAATTGAAGATGATGTGGTTTTCACTGACTTTGTTGGTGACAGCAAGTAATCAAAAGCTATATCGCTTTTCCCTTAGTTTTCTTTTCTTTTGTGGGGATCTATGATACCACCAAACCCACAAGATCTGACAGTGATGTATAGCTTCATCTACAATTGGGTCAGCAATTTGGACAATCTGGATTTCTGAACAGCTAAAAGTTGTAATTTATCAGCTTTTGGGTATTCTTCATTTTGCTGAATTGTACTGTAGATATTTCCTTTCGAGATTTTCGGACTCTTCTACTCTCTTTGAATTTAGTCGTTTTATGTGTATTCGTCCAAGTATTTCGGATTTTGGGTGTCTTCTCTTTTGTTAAAGCTAGCTGTATATAGCTTTGCCGTAGATTCTCGGATTGTTTTTAGCTACTTCGATTTCGTCATTTTATCGATTCATGTATTCGTTGGAGTTTTTCAGCTTTTGGGTACTTCTGTATCGGCCCTTTTTCTTGTTTGGTTCTTTAATTTTAGCCGTTTTAATGTTTTAAATGGCTTTGTTCGGGAGTTCGCGATTTTGGGTACTTTCGTTTTTTAATTGCATACCTTTCTGGTAGCTTCTTGGTTTCTTTCATGTACTCTGCTTGTTTATTAGAGTCTGATTGCACATGCAGGGAATTTCCATCTTTGAAATTCCATGTTAAGTAGAAAATTCTGATTACTGGAGGAAAAGAGAAAATTAATATGGTTCTTGTGGGAAAGATGCTGGATCCACCGCAAAGCTTTGTAGGTTAAGCTTAACCTGCAACACGATGTGTGGGGCCCAACGAGATGTGTGCATGATATCCAATCTGCTGAAAATCGCATGGTTTGGATGAATTAATGGACACCCCCAAAAAAGGAGGAAGTTCCGAAAACTAATATTGTGTGTGCTTCCTCATTTTCTTCTAGGCAACTCAAAACCAGGCCAATCCAAAACTCAACTGAGCAGAGCGACAGGGAACAGTCGGTATGGCGGTATGGGGATGGCCACTGGTTGTTGTGGGATCCACTGTTTTTTTTTTTTTTTTTTTGTAATGCCATCCAATCCATCCAGTGGATGTGCTGAAGCTTGGGTGGGCCACACCATGTGATTTTAGAGGTTTGCACATGATGGATGAATGGGATGTTGTGCACACATCACGGTGGGTCCCACACATCGCATTGTATGTTAAGCTTAACCTACAGAGCTTTATTGTGGATGTTTCCTTGGGTAGTAAATACAAAACACCTACTGAGGTATGCATGTAGAGTGCATGCAACATTTTTATATGGGTGATTTTTGTTGGGAAGTATCCTTGCACCTACCTGGGTTTAAGCTATATGTATGCCTTTTTGTCCCAGAGGTTGAAGCCATGCTGCATAAGACGATCTGTGCCATCTCGAATGTGTTCATTGGGTCATCGGGCTCAACATTCACTGAGGACATATTCCGGCTCCGAAAGGACTGGGGATCAGCTTTGGTTTGTGATGAGTATATGTGGCAAGGTGAGCAACCTAATTTCATAGCTGACTCGGAATGAATAAGAGTGGTGGTCATGCTTTTGGTGTGCTTTCCTTCTTTTCACATCATCAATGGCTATGATACAAATGGTTGCCTGTAATATTTCAATGTGCAGTTAGTGTATGTGTAGCATTCAATGTGCAGATGGTTGCCTCTAATATTTCAATGTGCAGTAAGGAAAATCTTTTTCCTTGGGCCACCCAAATGCCAAGATTAGTGTCCTCCATGCAGCCCTGTCTTTTGAAGCCCCCAAATTATTTAAATCTTGTGATGTGCAGAACAACATAAACCCATTTTGTGCATCAGTAAAGGTCCTGACCACCGGTAAAGCCTGTACCAGCTATTAAGTTACCACGGGTAAAGGATTTGCCAGCGGTTTTGACCGCCGGTAAATGCCAGTTTTCTTGTAGTGTGGGTGGAAGAGAGGTTGACTCATGGTTCAAACTGATCAGGTCCCACCAAGTCTGAGTCAACTCATATGAATCAGTTCAGTTCGCACCTAACTTGGGCTAGTTTAAAACCATGCCTGCATCATATACGTCCATGCATCTCCCTTTGTCGCACACATGGAAAATGTGTGATGATAACTTAACCCGAACCGGATGGCCCGAGTCAATAGGTTAGGTCAGGTGCATGTTGGTCTGAGGTCCAGTTGGGATTGTGACGTAGAGCAAGTCGCGGATAATTTCATGGCCAAGATGGACCAGAAAAGGCCCGATCAGAGACGGAGGTGATCCGGACTGTCAAAACTTAAAATGAACGTATCTCACAAACCAGAATGAGTTATCCAACGTGCCATATCTGATTTTGGGGATTTTGGGGTAGGACAAGCTACTTTAGCCACCCAACCCTGCTATGCCAAGTTGAGCATGCCGAATTTGCGAAATACCATCAGATTGACGGTCGAATTCCTGTTTTAATTTTGTTTTACTATTTATAGGAAGTTTTAGTTTGAGTATAACTCTTCACTCCGTTGGGCTTTAGTTGCGCCCAACATGAAAAGTGCTTAGAATAATTAGGAGAATCACACGGTTGCGCCAAATAGGACACTATTTTTGGCTGAAAACCATGCACACTAGTGGAAATCATTACCATCTATAAATAGTAAATAGTAAGTTTACGATTTATACTAAGTCACGATTCTAGGAGTTTTAGTTGTAGTTTAATTCTGAAACTTCTTCCTAGAGTTTATGTTATTATTTAAGAGGTTGTAAGCTCGTTTTTCATTGTCAATTAAATTATTACGAACTTTATTAGAATTATTTTTTATTTTCTCTCTCTCCTCGTGGATTCGAGGCATCTCTGTGAGGAGTCCAGAAAAGTTCTGTGGATTCAGAATAGTTATCTCCCTGAAAAAGACAGTGCTCGACCTCTACTTGTCCTTCCTTGTGTCAAATTGGGTTGTGTTAAAATAGTGGTACTAAAATCACTATGGGTTTTTTTTTTTTTTTTAGCCCATATGACTCATTTTTCACTCTCTAACGAGGTTCAAGTGTTAGTGGACCCTCGGAAGGGTATTTTTGACATTTTTCTCATAAAAGTGAGGCTTTTAAGGTAAGTTGTATTGGGGTTGAAAGAGAGTTGTGAATTTTGGAGAGAGAGAGAGAGAGAGAGAGAGAGAGAGAGAGAGAGAGAGAGAGAGAGAGATGGGTTTTCACTTACACAAGGAGGGTTTCAAGAAAGGAATTTTCTTCTCGAAGGTTAGATTCAATGCTCCAAGGCTTTTCAAGAGGTGCTCCAAAGTTTTCTTCCTAAGGTGTCTAAGGTGAGAATATCTATTGCTAGCATTGTAATAGTAGAGGGTTTTTCTTTTGAGCTTGGATTCAAGGCTGTTTCATTGTATTCTTGAAGAAGGTACTCAATTCCTTGATCTTTGTAGTCTCTCTTTGTTATAGTGGATTTTTTTCTTTGTCTGATTACCCGTGCATGTAGCCCAAGAGGTAAATCACATATATCTTGTATTCTTGTATGGTTGTAGTTTTGAATTTTTCTCTGCTATTTTCTTTCTTTTTATTGCACACGATATTTTCATATTTCATGTGTCATTAGAATTAAAAGGGTGTTTGATTTTGGTGGTGTTGCTTAGGCAGTAATTTTTATCGTATCAAGTGGTCAGCGATGGTTTTAATAGCTTCAGGCCGGAACTCCTCAACCCAGCCTTAGGTCAAGTTGGGTTGGATTGAGGCCTTAGGCAACTGACACAACCTAAATCTAACCTTCACATACATAATATATTACATGTGTGTATGAGCAATGGATCCAAGTTAGGGTTGTGCCTTGAGATTGCCTTGGATTGGGCTTATCAAGTTTGGAGTTAAACATGACTTGGTAAGTGTTATGAGATGTCTTAAATCTACACATGGAACATGGTTCGATCGATCCCTAGTTGATCAATCAAGTGAACCCCGAAGTATGCATATTGGCTTCTAGATAGTTTTGAACAATCTAGATCGATCAGCATTCAGAAAATACCTCTAAACTCTTTGGACACTTTTGGGCGTGTTTGATCGCTCAAACGCGTTGGCTCGATCGATCGAGGATTGCTCAATCGTTGTCGATCAATCAATGCTTTGATCAGCAACACGTGGGATTTT
This sequence comes from Magnolia officinalis, assembly GCA_021015155.1. Taxonomy (NCBI): domain Eukaryota; kingdom Viridiplantae; phylum Streptophyta; class Magnoliopsida; order Magnoliales; family Magnoliaceae; genus Magnolia; species Magnolia officinalis. The sequence continues at coordinate 60,447,221 of JAJHSJ010000009.1, read as the reverse complement.
GCATAATTGTGTGATCAATTTCATATTCTGAGTATTATACTATATATATTGGTGTAATTACGAGATTAACGTATTCTAATCAGGGCTTACAGGTTTCTAAGGTTTGGAGAGGAGAAAAACGAGAGTTTTCTGACATTGTAAGTGCATCCATCTTTTGTATTCTCTTTATTCAAAGTGTTTTGCTATCTCTTTGTGCAATATTTTTTTTTCCGCGATGGCTTTTTCATGTAAAACTCATATGTTCTTTGCATTTTTTATTGCTTGCTTGCATTTATCTTTCGACTATTTGATCCGAATTCAGAGTTTGCTTCTGCAGCTTTTCCAACAACAAGGACTCAACAAGACTTGTCAAACCATTTCGACAACTTGGCCAACTGATCAGCTTGACTAACACCAAGTCACAACTAGAAGATTCAAACCCATGACCTCCTTAGCTAGGAGCATCAGCCCATAGCCAGGGCCCAAAGGCTTCAATTAAGCATTTCTTTATATATTTAATATATGCATATGTTCTAATAATGTTAAATATCTATTACCATTTTAATCATTTTTCATTTTTATGAGCTACCATTTAAATATTCTTCATTTTTACATTATAATACCGACTCGAGTCAACTTAAGACTCATTTAAGAGAAAGGTATCCCCGTGGTGTCTAAGTGCGTCTATTGCATGGAGGGAAATTTTTAGCGCCCAGATACAGAATCAATCAGCCACTTGTTCCTTTATGGCCAGCTAGCACGGTCGATCTGGTCTCATTTTGGAGCTTTGTTTGGGATCTCCTTCATGCAAAAGCAATCGGTGGGTGATAGACTCAGGCAATGGTGGATCGCGTCTTCTATTGGAGGCTTCCATATTGCTATTCGTAGAATCCACCCCGGTCTCATTTTTTGAGAAATCTGGTGTGCTACAAACGCGGCCAAGTTTGATTAGAAGCCGGCGAGGTTAGAAGATTGCTTGTCCCGTATCAAGTGGTGGATGAAGTCGTTGGTCGAAGATGAGAGCAGGGCCATGGCAAAGTCCCAAGGGTGGCACCCCCTTTGGGTCGCTCTGGGATTTCCAATCACTACCGAAGGAAAGATCGTCTGGAAGTCATTAGATGGGTAAGACCAGCCCGTAACTGGGTTAAACTACAAATACTGACAACTCAGCTAGAGGCAACCCAGGTAAGTCGAGTGGTGGAGGTATTGCTAGAGATGACAGAGGAGAATATTTGTTCGCATATGTGTTAGGATATGGGCTTGGCTCCAACAACAAAGTGGAAATGAGAGTGGTGTATGATGGCCTTTTCTTGTCGCTTAACAAGGGACTATCCCAGCTTGAGATTAAATTGGATTCCAAATTCGCCATCGACCTTCTCTCGGGGAGATCTACGCCTTCTTGGCAATGGAGACCATGGATCTCCAGAATTGGTAATCTCATGGTTCGAGGTAATCTCTCTTTCAAGCTCATTCAAAGAGAGGGGAACGGTCCGGCGGATGGCTTGGCCCGCATGGGGAGTGAGTTGCAATCGCCCCTCCTTTTTGACAATGTAAAAGACCTTCCGGCCCATATTCGGGGCCTGGTCTTCTTGGACCGAGTTGGCCTGGGCTCCATTAGGGCCTCCCCGGTGGGCCCCTAGAGCGTTTTTCTTTTGTATAGGGGTAGTTGTCTTTTTGTCTATGTTTACGATAGGTGCCCCCAGTGTTTTTATGTTGTTGTGGGGTTCCCGAATCTGCTTCTGATGGCTGTAAAGCATAGTTGCCATTGAAATGAAAAATTTTTTTTTTTTTTTTTTTTTTTATTTTTAATTTTAAAGACTCATTCAACCTGATTGGACAGAGAGTCTAGTCATGTTTTCCAGGGTTTAAACTATGATTAATGTCCAGGTTGGGCGACCCTCAACTCGACCCAAACCTGCCAAGTTGCACCCCTAATGCCATGTAGACAGGACTTTTTACCAAAGTAAGAGGTTTATCTGTCGTAGCCTTTTGATCAGCTGCTGTCAAAAACAAAAGGCTAGAGTAGTGATCCACATTTCAACTACCCAAACTCGCGATTGAATTATTGGACTTGTTTAATTACTGTGACCTTAGCATATAGCCCATCTACATGGTGGCCCACTGGATTCAATAGCCCAGATGATACATATTTACTTGTTATTTCCACAAGGGAGCTGCATATTAGCCTCTTTCCCTAGGCTTATGAAACACATATGGATGTCGATGGGTTGGGCCTAGCCCAAACAAAATCCAACTGAACGGCCAGTCAGGCCCACCCATTAGATTAAAATCTAGACCCAAACCAGCTCGGGCTCAGACTGGAGAGCAGCATACATGATATATGAATCTATTTCAAACGAGGAACCCTGATGCATCAGAGCGTGAACTGTGCCCTGCTGCACACATTCCATACAAGAGCAGCCCATGGCCAGTTGATCTGGATCGTCAGTCTCGTATTAAGAACTGCAGATGGGTTCCAAAACTCTTAGGCATTGCAAGATTCCAGTCATCGAAATTGTCGTATATTCCCATAGATCATTGATATGATTTTCTCTGTACCATTTGTTTGTAGGCTGATGCAGGGATGGTGTGATGAGGTCAATCACCCTCTTCCTAAAATGATAACTACTCCCAATCCATGGAGCATATCTGGACTCTTGACAGAAATACCTTGAATTCATGCAGGAAAATAAGAAAATACAAATAAATTCTAGAAATTTCAAAATTGATTGATTGTCTGACATGTATGTCCCTGTTACACCATTAATATAGAAAAAAAAAAAAAAAAAAAAAACCAAAGTTGGTAATTACAAAAATAGCAAAATCCTAACTCTAGTAAAAATCCTAATTATAATAAAACTATTCTAAAGCCTAATTTCTAAAAATGAAAGTTCTAAATGAAATTTTACTTGAAGAGTCCTAGTATAATTACAAGTTGCTTCTAAAAAAGAGAAAAATACAAAACTCTAAAAATAAGAAAATATTTTTAAAAAAATAAAATTGGAATTAGTAAAATACTGACTTTCCTTAAAAATTTGTTTCTATCTAAAAGCGTGCATTTTCTAACGAAAGGGACAGATATGACCCACTTTATGGGTCGGTTCACCTTGGATAGCTCATTTCATTAAAGATTGATAGGATGTGCGCCCGGTAACAATACCTGGATCAAAAGTTACGGTCAATTTATAGTCCACCTTTTGGCCCAACCATGCTCGGAATGTATCTGTGTGACACATTCTACATCATAGCCACTCGGGAAAGGGATTGGGAACCTTTTGATCTAGAGATATTATGAAAACACTGGCCACAGTGAGAGCAATAACATCAATGGTTTGATCAGAAGGCCCCATCTACTAAGACTACATCAGGACTGGGTTGGGAAATGGTAGGTGCTAGCTGGCCCGCCAAGCCTAGCTTGGGTATAATTTTAAGCCCCGTTAGCCAGTCTTGAGTTTGATTTTTGAGCCAAAAAATAAACAGTCTAGGCCCAGGCGGACCTAATTTTATGAGATAGTTAAAGAATCGGTACATGACCTTATTCCTTATCTCCTCTTAAACCCTTTTTCTTAGTTTGAATTTAAGTATGATGAGAGAAAGAGGCACATGCATAGATTTAAGAGAGCTGAATGAATATAGTATAATCCATTAGTGGTTGTCCACAAGTGAGCTCCACGAGACCAACAAGACACATGTGGGGTGTGAAGACTTGCTTGGATAATATCTGTATCTGACTAATCTCTAACTTATATTCGACTTCCTTGGATATATTGCAATATCCGACCTATTTTATTTCATCCTTTGTGATAGAATGACCAAGGAACATATTAATAGGATCCGACCTTAGCCAGGCCCATGAAGGGCTTGATCACAGCATTAATCAGGTTAGATATCAGGTTCTTTCAAAAGGGTAGGTGGTCCTTTCTCTATAAAAAGAATTGTGATGAGATAAACGCATGAGATTCTCATCCATGACAAAGCCAACAATAGAATAGGGAAGAAAAGCCTTAAAACCTTTCAATTCATCAACTACTCCTGCCTAACTCTTATGATGTTCTAACAAATGCAATATTAAACTTCCTAATTATTTTATTATTTTAGAGAAATTTTCATATGCAACTAGTTGGACCACTAAGTTATGATCCAACTAGCATTTGATAGCCCACATATGGCATGTGGTCATGACATCAAACCCACCCAAAAGGTTTTCCACATCATAAAGATTGCTTGGTCGATAAAAATAAAATAAAAAAATAATCGGGTGAATCCAATCTTCAAGGGGACCATACTTGTACTTTGGCTTCATCAACAGCTGTCATTTTCTGGACCAACCTGTACAAAATCTACTAGTAGTTGCTAGCTAGATATGGTGACTTATGGTGCAATCAGTCAAGCTTGATCTGGATCCGAAATGGACTATACTATGGATCTCGATCTATTGGTCTATATGGGATTCGCCGCTCGCCTTTTCTTCCTTCGCTTTCTAGCAGCCTTCCTTGCTTTTGGCTTTCTTTCTACCTTCGGCTTATGTTTACTATCTTACTTATCTTTGAGTATTTATTATTTGAAAAGAATGGTTTAAGGTTAGGAAGAGAAAGAAACGAGTGCTGAGTTTTTTTATAAACACTATGGGATGATTTGAGAACTCACTAATAACTGAAAATTACTGACACTTGTAACCTGACAAAATGACAACAAACAATAATATACATGGAGTCGCATGGGAAATGCTTTTAGCCAAGGTAAGCTAACGGGTTGGAGGTCACTCGAGCATTGCTTTTTGAGAAGGATGTTCCAAAGAGAATTTGGTGAAAATGCCCAAAGTTAGGGCCTTTGGGATCATTGCAATGAATGAGGAATTCACGGCCGTCGGGGATGAGACCTTCCCTAAAAAGCTGTGCACTGCCCTTTTCAAATCGAACGTCGATGATGTCTAACAGGCTATGTAAAAGGACTCTAGATAGCCATCCGGACCAGGAGTGCTATCTGGAGGCATGCTCTTGATGGAACTCTGATATATTTTCAAAATGAGAATAAATCAATATTATAGTATACCACGCTACAATTGAAAAGTGCATATACCTTAATTTTTGGGGACTTTTGCATGCCCAAAATATCCTTGTGCTTAGTCCTGCGCAATTGATGGACATGAGAAAGGTTCCTCTACTGCAAGCCCTTGTACAATAAGCTTATACCACAAGTGCTACACATGGGCTCACCAGTGTGTATGAAATCCAACTTATCCACCAAAGTCGTCCCACCATAAAAGTTGGATGTCCAAAAATATTTTGATTAAATCACTATGTAGACCTCCATGTGAATTTAACAATTGTTGATGATTGTCCATGATTTTTTAATCTGGAATTTGATGTATGACTTACATGTCATCCAAGACATGCATCATGTGATCCCAACCAAGACGTTGTGATCCTCACTTAGAAAGCAATAGACAACCACCCAAAACATCTAAATTCATGTGTACAATATACAGAAAAACCTTGATATGTAGACTACACAAATATGGTGGCCATTGTGGATGGATCATTCCAGATTATTTTTTTACATTTATTGACAACTCAGCGAAATTGACCAATTCGTGGCCCAAATATGCGGTCCCAAGCGTACAAAATAAATGGACAACTAAGAGAAATTGAAAAATGGTTCAACATCTATTTACATGAGTGATCACCTACCTGATGATCAGATGGGTATGATTTTTTGAAGTTCCCCATCCAATAGAGATTTTGTTACGAACATTTATATTCTTGCACAAAGCACTTAATGAGTCTGCACATATAAGCGTTCTTAGTACTGATAGGAGGGCCAATTCATAGGCACCTATCATGTACTCCCAACTCATGTGCCAACATAGTACACATGGACGAGATCTAAGCCGTCCATAAGATGGATACACTTTCTAAATACCCTCCCCTGAAAATCATCAATTTGGTATTGGACCCTCAATGGGCCCAAGTCATTGGTTGGCTTCAGCACAAATTTAAACTGTTTGGGTGGGGCCTAATCAAAGGTTTTCATTTTGAACGGCTGGCCCATTAACAGCCCCAAATAGACCACAACGCTAGCTTAACACTTTTATGCTTTCATTTTCTTTTCATTGGCCCAATTTTTAGGCAAGAGAATCCAAAGTCCATTTTGATATGTGGCTTAGATCTCACACATGTATCCCACGTGTGCATGTAAATTAACGGGGACGAGGGGAACATCTATAACGTGAATCGGCAAGATTATTTGCGTCTCATGCAAACGTATCGAAAAGTCTCGTAGATTACGTATAACTCATGTGCCAACAGAGCATGTGCATGCAAGATCCAAGTCGTCCATAAGGTGGGGTTCAGCATTTAATGCATATCACACAAAAAATAGGTTACTCTGGTCATCAAATGGGCCACAATGGCAATGTAGGTTTTCTCTGTACATTTATTTTATTTTCACAAATAACGCACGTGATAAGCAGATTGATTACACCCATTTTGACACAATCAGATTATACTATTCAAAATACTTCGTATGCTAGTAATATATTTCACGTTATGAAGTTGAAATTCCAGGTTAAAAAATTAAAATAAATGCATATTATAAAGTGCTTGTCAAGTAATAAATACAATAATCTAATAAAACGAAACTATTCACAAAAATAAATAAAGACAAAATAATTACATATATACATGACAAGTTATGAATAGTCATAGCTAAAGTAATGAATTAAGAAGCTATGGACAATTATGTAACTTACTAAAAAATGTATTCTCTATTATTTGAAATAGTATGCACAATCATATTCCTTATTTAGACTCAAATATTATATATTTAACCCTTTGATTACATTAGTTTTACTGGCATTTAAATGTTTATTCGATTTAACTGTATACATTTTCATCATGCAAGATGATTGGGAAGCTTATGATGAATATATACTTAAAATGATGAATTTAGAGCTCAAAAGAAGATAATGAATAATTAGATCTATCAAAGACAATATTAAAGAATTCAAATACTAAATATCCAACAAAACAAAGTTAAGAATGAATGAAATTGAAGATTTAAAGTAAAGAAACCAAGGAAAATAGAATCCTAAAAATTTAGGACCAGAAAAATCATGTTCTAAAATTCCCCGAGCAGAAAGACAAAATTCTGAAAACTACAGAAACAATCATTTGATGTCATCGAGGAGAGTTTCAATGCCATCGAAGACAACTTCAATCCCATCGAACCCTCTTCGATTCAATCGAGAAAATCATGAATTTTTAAGTTAGTTGTTGGACACATTCTTCGATGCCATCGAGTGAGCTTCAATGCCGTCAAAAGTATCATCGAATGAGCTTTGATACCATCGAAGTGCCATTGAATGTGTCATCAAAGGTGCGCGTGAAAATTGGAGTTCCAAAACTATAAATTGGAGTCCATAAGACGTCCCAAATCGTCTTGTAGGGTTTAAAAAGGGATAGAAGGCTTAGGTGGAGCGCCGGTAATATTCTTTCACCTCAATTTCTTCACAGGTTTTAGTAGATGTTTAGGTTTTTTTTTTTTTTTTTTTTTTTTTTTTTTTGAGTTAGCTATGACTAGCTAATCTCTTGGCTAAGGCTAAGGGATGAAGCTTATAGTTAATTTCAGTATTTAGTTTATCGGATTCAATAACATTATTTTGAATGATGGCAAGATTAATTTGATTTGGATTTACTTGAAGTCTTTGAGTTGTTTATGTTTGAATTTGTTATGCACTTTGAATACAATGAATGCTTTGATTTAACAATTGTTTAACCTGAATTAGAGAATGATTAAATCTGTATTGTTATAGGTAAAATCTGATTGACCTAACACCTAGAATGAAAAATAAAGATTATAGGAAACCCCCCAAATAAGGGTCGGAGTACCAACCCAACCTCGGGTACCGACTCAGTCTTGACCACTGACCATGGAGGTCTGCATTAACTACCGACCTCAGAGGCCGGCCTCAACCGCTGACCTTGGAGGTCGGCCACGTTCTCGGGATAGGAGCACCTAAAGAGGATTTCCACCATATATAAGCATGATTGCCTAGCGGGATCTCAGCCAATGATCACCCTAATCGAGACACAATCGGAGAAATATTCAAGAGCAGATTCATTTTATGATTCGGGTCCTTCCATCAAATCTGCCCTAACATGCAAGTGACCTAGAAGTCTTATAAATTGTAACGCCTTGAATTTCGAGGGTCGAGCAAAGCTTGACTCCCGAGATTCCGGATATCACTTATGCTTTACAAAAGTCGATTTCCCGATTACTTACATTGAGTATTCTAGCGTGCATAGAATTATACTAAACAGTGTATCATACTCTAGGTTTAATGCAATCAAGCAAATGTGTAAACCTAAACATATATTGTGAAGTTTTAGTACGGACTTTTAATAGGTCCATGGCTAGGTTTAATGTATATACAATTTTAAAAAAAAAAAAACAAATGTAGAAACATAATGTCCAGTAAGCCCATGCGCCCAATGCTCCCTGTCTAGAAATGCGTGGCCTACATTAGCCCATTTGAGAGCTAGAAGTAGGAGAACTCCTCCTCATCCATGAATGCATGCTCGAGTGCATCAGCATCAATGGTCCCTGCATCTACATTAACATCTGGTTGGTATTTTAAAACACCGTCTCAGAGTGGGAGTGAGTGATCAACTTAGTGGTTCTATAAAGTATGAGTTACACATGTTATCAAGTCTATCAATACATGAATGATAAAGGAATGTAAAACAAACATTGCCTAATTACTCTTCTTAATACGAATAATGGAGTTTATAAAATGATGCATGCCCACACCATACAACACTCCCTCAACATGCGACTCCGATCACCTGGTTCGCAAATGACAACACTTCTTCAACACGCGACTCTGATGTCTGTTTCGTCATATTCTGAGCTAATGCAATGTGATGAATGATTATGTTAGCCAAGTGATTAATTAGGCCTATTCATCCAACAGTTTGGGGAAGTTAGGACACCTCCCTTTTAAACATCGATCTCAACTGAATCACTAGGCGTGGGATGGCCGTAGTGGTCCTACGCATGTATTTTTGATCCGTCTAGGTTTGTCACTCTTAGATAAATACATATGGTAGGCAAGTTGTAAAAGTGATGCTCGCGGTCACTGCGAGAAGGCTCGTCACCCCAGCGTAGGCCGACAGGACGGACATGGTGTCTCATACCACCATGCCTAGTTCACGAGTCTTGAGGATCGCAGTATAATGGTTAATGATGGATCTTCACAATGGTGAAGGAAGTACCCTAGATTTAAGCAGTTGCGATCATACATGGTGAACATTCAATAGGTCAACCAGTTCTTTGGGCAATTTCGGTTGGTATGGGCTCACACTAACATAACCGGTATGGATCATGTAAGCGCCCCGCATGGCCTAACCACCGTCGGTAGTCAATGTCCGACCCACATCGTTCAAACTTACCCAAGGTGGCCAACCTAATTCGGTCACCCAAATGCGAGAATTTACAAGTTACCTGGACTACTCTCGTAGTCCTGTTTTTATTCAAATAATGTCAACTAGCATTCACAATACAAGGGTTAACATTTGATAATCGAGTTTTAATAAACTACTCATTTAGGCATTTCATCGAACACATAAGTATCGTTACACTACAACCTGCAATTTATTGGACAATAATCGAAATACTCTTAAATCATTATGTATGAACTACATTAGCAATCATAAATCATTAACTGGAATGATAGCATTGATAAATCGCAACCTAAGCACTTATAGTCTGCACCTTTCGGTAGCACGTTTGACTCGGACTCGCTCCCAGGAATATGTTTCCAAGGAAGAATCGTCGGTCACCTATACAAGTATACGGGTTAATTAGGGTTGGGAAAGACCCATTTGGAGACCTACATCCATAAGGAGGTTTATAGTTTTACCCTAGGTCGTCGCCGGAGAAGTTCCGACAGCGAGAGTGGTGATAGTTAGGCTTATGAGTCAAACGGAAGATAGTAACCTTTCGTAGCAAGCATTCATTCGATCTCTCTCTTCTTTATCTATTTCCTTCCTCTTCTCTTTCTCACATTAGGGTTCTCAATTTCAGATTGGGAGGAAATTGAGTGAATTAGGAGCTATTTATAGTTTCAGATGGTGTGTAAATGGCCTTCGGGCCACTTTATTTAATACTTATACCCTATGGACGGTCATTTCTAACCAACGGGGCTCCCAGGAGAGCCCGCGGGATCATCTATACCATGTGGTAGGTTCCCTACTAATGAATCAATACTAGGACACAGTTTCGGAACGATTGGATAAGCAGATTGACCGTGGGAAGCCTATGTCAGATTAACGGTCGGTAATATTCATTCGAGGTCACGGTTATATGGATGTGTGTGGAGAATTATCCTTACCCTACGTGTGAAGTTTGGTCATAAACTAATGGTCTGAAACTCTCAACTTTGCACAAGAGTGGACGACTTAATTCACTTAAGTTTCAGCTTCTTCTTTTAGGGTATTCACACTTCTCATGCACTCGTTACTTGGCTCAAATTGAGCGGTTCTAGACACCATCTAAGTCTGACTCCCGTGGTGGACTCAAGCCCAGTAAGACGGACATGTTTCTATAATCTCAAGGCTAACGAACCCCCGTTATGTGGTACAAGTCCTTTACGGAGTTTCAGGGCACTCCTGAGAGAGGCTGCCCCTCGGAATTTCACTCGGGTTATCGGACGGCGTTGCGCTAGTGCACATGTGATCCTAGACTATCTTCATTGGTAGGGATGGCAGCCCAAACTTTATTTCTCTAATGTTAAGTACTAACGCACACCTAGTCGTCGCTAGCTAGTCAGGTATGGCCCTTAGGCGGTCTCATCCGTGGTTGAACTCGAGTTTCAGTACGGACTTTTCTAAGACGTTACATAAATAGACCCCCCACTATGGAAGGGGGGGGAAGAGCCCTATTCTTCTACACCAATTGAGAGCCAACTCACTTGACTTAGGCATCAGAGGGTCCTCGGCCATCATTGGCGCCCCCTGTGTCTTCTTCATCTCCCTTAAGTTGCAGGTACCGGAGGGCTCACGGGATGTAACGACTCGGGAAAATTCCGTACAAAGACCCGAGTATCACCTCAAGCAGAAATCACTCAAGACCAAATCCTTTAGAAATTAGACGAGATTAACTAAGCACTAAACTAGATTAGCTATGAAATCCTCTTGATCCACTTTAAATACGATCTGCAAGACCCAAAACTTGTAAAATCATTGACGCTAGGTTACCCTAAAATCTAGGATAAATCTCATTACCCAGTTGCTCTTGAGAGCACATTGAAACTCCGTATCGGATCTGGACCGCACGTCGAAAGTCCAATGATCACGAAATTATATAATTAGGACCGCCTTGCTGTGCTTGACAACCATCTCGGAAATCAACTCCAGATAGTGTCCCGAGGCTATTCGCTTGAGCCTAGAGCGAAGACTGTGAGAAAAAGTGGTTTTCTTTAGAAATTAAATCTAATTTAAGTAATCTGAGATTTGTCGCTTGCAGGTCAGATATAAGCAATCAGACCGTTAGAATCTGACCCAAATACACCCTCGGATCAGGAGAAATTGTATACACAGGTCAGTGTACTTGTGGCCCTGATCGAGTTTCGGTGACCGTTGAACTGAAACTGGACCGCCACATGCGATCTGGAAACCCGATTGGAACAAAAACATAATTCAACCTAGATCCATGGTCAGGGAGCTTAAGTCCGACCTTTGGCTCAAGGAGGGCTCCGAAAATGCTCCGTTGAGTCGAAACAGGCTGGTTTTGGTTATAACCTAAGTATACCTTGGCCTTGGGCCTATTTACGACAATTTTGGGCCTATATAAGAGGCTTGAACCCCCTCTCTCATATTCCATACGAATTTCCTAAACCTAAGGGAGAGAGAAGAAAGAAAGAGAAGGAAAGTGAGAGAAAGTGAGTGAATGAATGGGAGTTATTCTTGAGAATCGCTTCTGCTATTTTACGTGCTTATTCATCGCGTCCATGTCACTACTACGGTGATTCTGACTTCGTTTTTAGGTAAGAAAACCTAACCCTAACCTGTTCTAGGGTTTCAGCTGTTGCAAGTAGCGAAATAGCTAACTTAACTCGTGATATAGGTTGCCATACCATCGTTGACGAAGCCTTAACGTTTCTAGCGACTTCATTACGCTTCTACGGCATAAGGTGTGGACTATAGACGCTTAGGTTATGGTTTTCAACGCTTTTAATGTCGGAAAATGATAGATTCATGATTTGGGTGTTATTTCACATGTATAATACGACGTCTGTTTTGTGTTTCAGTTCTGTATGTATTATGTAGAATTCAGCTTATTTCTTGTATGTGTATAAAATACTATATACGTATAAAATCTAAAAATGTGTTTGTTATGATTTACTGCCGTGTGTATATACAAGTTATGCGTGTGACAAGTCTTTGGCGAAAGGATTTGTTCTAACACGTGTTTGGGCCAATATATGTTATGTAGGTCATTAAGTGTAGTCTAAGTGTTTGTGAAAATGCTTGTATAAGTATGTACTTAGTATAGTAGTGCCTTGAGTAGGTGTTGAGATAGGATTCTCAACTACCTTAGTGATGTGTATGATTTCCTCCATGCAGGTTGTTTAGTTTAATCGTTTACCTATGAAATGTATGTGTTTGGATTTCCTATTTGCATTGTGTTTTATAACATGCCCGTTAATATGTTTGAATTACTTGTTTAATTTTGCTTTGACTACTCCACATGCTTACCGATTAAGGATTGAATGTGTTTGGGACTATAGTATAGTCCAGGCAATCGGTAACAGGTTTTGAGTTCGTGGCTGAGATTCATTCACCATGTAGGACGTGTTTGACGAACCTGAGTTGTACTAGAGTTGTTGGTAGTGGTCAAGCCACACGGAGTGTTTACGCACTCTATGTCGATCAACTTTAGGTGCGCTCGTATTAGTTGAGCTCGCCAAGTAACCCGATTGGCCTATTGTATGTTCGTCATGTATGGACGCTACTGCTTGAACCTAAGGTACCAAACTCACCAGTGAAAATCTCGTTAGCCTTGGTACCTCGATCCGCTAAGACTCATAAGCCAGACATGGTGGTATGGGACACCGTGGTCGAGCTGTCGACCTACACCGAGGCGACGAGTCCACCCGTAGTGACCAATGAGCAACCAGAGCTCGTGAGCCGAATACGATGGTATGGGACACTGTATTCGAGCTGTCGGCTTACACTGATTTGGTGACGAGCCATTTGTAGTGACCTCGAGCATACTCTGAACCTGCGTAGGGCGACGAGCCTTTCCATAGTAATCAGAGTATACACTAGGCTTGTGTTAATTTGGCAACGAGCCCAGTGCAGCGACCTAGAACCACAACATCGTATGAGATTTACTAGGCCTGACGACCCTAGAATAGATCCTTGTTTGGGAATGATATAAGGGAGGTACCTTAGTTTTCCAACCCTGCTGTATGAAAAAGACTAATAAGAACTTGGTAATCATATGCATGCACTGCATTACACGTGCGTTCAGGCGTAGTAGGTCAAACACTGAGACAGTGTTGTTCTTGCGCAAACGTGAGATGAAGTCGTTGAGGGAGGGTAGGCGAGGGCATGCATCATACATCCATACCATTCTTGCATTAACAAGAGTACTTAGGGATGTGTGATTTACTGCTTTATCATTACTGCTTGATTGAATTGATAACATGCTAACCTTTACTTTATTGTTCCACTGAGTTGATCACTCACTCCCACGTTACGGGATGGTGTTTTAAACACTAACCAGATTATGTCTTGATTTCAGATGATAGCGTGACCCCTGAGGTGGAGCCTGACTACTATGATGATCAGGACGACTTCTCCTATATGCAGTTCTCCGATGGCTTCGCTTAGGCTATCCGGATTGACGGGGCTACAAGGATTATCATTGTAGTTGTATTATTTTGACATTTTAATTTTTGAGACTATTACATGTATATGGTGACTCAATGATGTATTCATACTCTGGAGACCGATCGTGATCTTTTGACTTATATACATGTATTTATATCTTTCAGTATTCCGCTTGCGTTTTACAACTTGATCTGGAGTATGAATTACTGTTTTGGTATAATCTCACTATTGATTAATGCACTAACACAGACAACATTTAATCATAAGCATATATGTTGCATAAGTGATGTTTTGGAACTCGGGAGTTGAGTTGCTACTCAACCCCCGATTTTCAGGGTGTTACACGGGAGGTGGAGCAGGATCAACTAGATTTCAACAACAACATGTATAATTGATCGATCCAATGTCACTTATGGGTGCTTTAAATACTTTTGATTCCCTGCGATTAAAATCTAAATACTTCATAAGAAAATCAATTAATTGAAATCATGTTCTTACTAATGTTTATAAATGATTTAACTAAATTATATTCCGATTGGATAGAATAGGACTTCGATTCCAATTGAGTTATCCATTTCATCAGTAAATCAAATATTGAGATTGCTATGAGTGGATTCCTGGATCCTTAGTCTTTTATTTATTTGTTTTAAAACTCTTTCCTAAATCGCAGGATTAAAAACCCAGATCAACACATTAGACTTAGATTAGTTCTAAATCATGTTCCCCATTCCCTACGGATTCGACCTAGGTTTCATCGAGCTATTACTACTTCGCAACTTGCACTTGGGGTTGTCATAACATTACTTGCTCGAGAAAATATTTTTCTGTGCACATTAACGAATGTGAAATACCACACTTATGTAAAAGCTCTAGAGATTTACATGAGATTACATGACTAACTAGCTTAATATATCACGATATCAAATATTGTTCTTCAACAACTACCTTCTATATTCTAAAAGGGCAGTAGAGAACGAAGAGTTATAGCCCTCGTCAATCCAAATACACACATCTTTTATTTAGTGCAATGTTATTTATCTTTTTTTTTTTTTCGTTCTCATTGACACTTATCCTAATGTAGCTTAATTTAACATCTCTACTTGTCTGGAGCACAATGCCACAGCAAGTCCGTATCAATTACCATATATAGTTGTAGTCTAGTTTAGTTTCCATCTACTTCTTTTCCAATGCATAGTTGCGGCAAGTTTGAATTAATTTAACTCTTCATCCACAACTTCACCATTGGATAACAAATCTCTAAATTCTTGCTTAGCAATTTCATCATGCCATGACCAATTGGCACAACCTGTCTTATGTCTGCAAAAGTTCAAACAACCGTTAATTATTAATGACTAATTTTCTCACTCAAACTATCGTTAATAATCTTTCTCTAATTTTTTAATTACTTGTCGATTGTATTGTATTCTTAATCAATTCAGTAAAATAAATACGTAGCTTTATTTTTTACTTCTGAACAAATTACATTGTTGTTAAACGATATAAGTTATTACTGACATAATAAAAAGTCCTTACTTTTAAGGTTTTTTTTTTTTAAACGAAGAACAAGAAAAACTTACCAGAAGGAGTAATCCTTCCATTCGCAGATCGTTGGTAATTGGTGGTTGGGTAAATGACAGATCTTCTAAGATCCCGTCTTAATCTGTCTATTTCAACAATTGGTGTCACAAGGCATTTGGTTCGATTAAGTCATATTCAAATTTGGTAAGCTTGATATATAGAGGTGTATACGAGTCGAACTGAGTCGAGCTTGGCACAGCTCGACTCGGCTCGGCGACTAGCTAACCCCAGCTCAAACTCGTCTCGGCTCAGTTCGGTCATCGAGCCTAACTAGCCAACTCAGCTTGATTTGGTCAGTAGCTTAGGCGAGTCCGAGCCAAAATCGAGCCTATGCGGCATTATCACAACACATATGGAGTGCACTTTCAATTTCTTATTGTATGTAAAACAGCCGGTATTTCATTAAACACCTTGTAGGCAACATCAAAATGAAGAAAAAATGGTATTTGTTTCATATACATACCTTTCTTGCCACCAGCCGACACTTTGTTGAGTCATTTCATCAAACACTTGGTGTGCAACATCAATATCAAAGTAACCGCGTCACCAAACTGGTTCAATCCGAGTTCGATTCGTGTTGGGGTTCGATCCGAGTCGAGTCGAGCTCGGGTAAACTCAAACTCAGTTTGAAATTTTTTTGAGTTCAAAAAATCAGCTCGACTCGGCTCGAACTCAATTTTGAACCGAGTTGAATCGAGCTTTTTCGAGTTGAGTTGAACGAGCTAACCAAGCTAACTTGGTTCATGTACAGCCCTACCGATATGTACATGCATGACTGTGCGTGCGATTAAATCTCAACCAAACACTACATATGCGGCAACATGTTTGAATTGAAACCAACATAGGCATGCGTAGTTTTTTTTTTTTTACCAAGATCATCTAAACGGTGGCCCAATTTGATGAGTGGCTTGATGTAAACATGTCCTCCACATTTGCCCCCAAAAATTAGGCCGATTTACTCATCTAATGGGCCACAATGGCAGCCCAAGTTTTGTTTTTTGTTTTTTGTTTTTTTTTGTTTTTTTTGTTTTTTCTTTTTTTACATCAATTTTCTTTTCAAAGACTGTTAGCCTATCTAATCAGTGGACATACCTTATTTTTAGCCAAAAGCATCTCAGGGTGGGCCCAATTTAATCCGTGCCCACATAATGATGGATATAAAAGTTATTTCGTTCCACCGGGTTACAAAGCGTTTTTTGGCCTCGCTAAAATCTTGAATTAAAGTGGGTTGCTTTTCGGAAATGCTTGCATGACTTGTGTAGTCTGTGCATGACGTTCACTGATATAGATGGACCGACTTCACATTAATGAGATCCACTCCGTCCATCAGGTGCGCCACCCTAGTTTTGGAATAATGCCAAAAATCAGGCCCATTAAAATTCAAGTAGGCTATACCACAAGGAAACAATCAAGATGTAAATATCTACCATTAAAATTGTCCAAATTACGTGCAGGGTCTACCATGTTGTGTGTATGCCATTCACTCTATTCATATAACGGAGCCTGCTGGGATGAAGGGAATATCCAAAAATAAGGGCAATTACACTCATATGAGCAATGCATTGTCAATCTAAAAGTTTTAGGCATGTTTATACATTGCTCATTATCGTGTGACTAACATATATTGGATTGGACCAATTTTTAAGATCTATGGTGAAAATATGGCGGCATGCCAGATGGACGGAGTGGATTTTATGCATGTTACTCCTACATAGCTCTTAGTTAGCACAAATCATGTCCCCAATGTAGCTACAACCAACTGTATTTCAAGAGGATGCGTGGGAACTTTATTATTTTATACAATTTGACGGTTCACAAGGTGGTTTTCAGCAAGAATCCAGCTAAGGCCAGTCTAAACCAGACTCATATAGTATAACTTAAGCTCAAGCCTAACTTAAACCCATGATGGACCAAAATAAATAGACCCATGCTTAGCTCAAGCCTAGCTCTAGTCCAAGTTTAAGCCTATTTATCATTTTAGAAATTGAAATAGTTATATAAGAGAATATTAATTGTCATTAATATTCATATAAAAGAATTTTAATAGCTATTGGAATTGGAATAAGTACTTAAAATAATGTTAATTGTTATTAGTAAATTGTCTAATTTAAATTAGCTATTAAATATTTTTAAAATTTAAAAAACCAACAAAAAAAAAAACTTTTGAATATACCCTTAGAAGCTATAAATGAGGTGGGCGATGGACCTGATTAATAAATGAGCTTCACTTTTAGCCGCACATGTAAAATTAATTTTATTGGTTCATTAATCATAAAAGTCCACTAATCATATGACATATCTGTATAGGTGTCTATGAGTTGTGTCGATCTAGGCCATTCATTAGGTAGATCTTAGTGTTTTCCTAAATTTGGCTTAGATTTAATAGATATTCTAGATCCAAAGAGAATTTTTGCTTTGTTTGGTAGGATTTAGAAGCCTCTAAAAGCTTTTGGAGTTTTGATGGACGCACACGTGAATAATAAAATAGACAGTGCTAGCCATTGATGAGATCCGTTGCGGGACTTTGGCTACGATCATGCTTCCACATGAATCACACGTGCATTGTACTGGTAATTAAAAGAGTGGCATGAAACAGCATGCATTCGATCTTTTATAATAAAATGAGGTCTCACATGCAGATAGTTGGAATTCTCAGTTGCAATCAGGCATCCAAACCGTCCAATAGGTTTGCCCCATCATAAGAATCACTTACAACAAAAAGTAAGATAGCTTATTCATTACGTGTGCCACACATGTAGGTTCAATCAGACCATTCATTGTCCATTGTTTGCTATGCACACATGATCAGATTGATTTTTATATCAGTTGTTCTTTACGGTGGGACCAACTGTTTTGATGGACTGGATGTTCTACCCAATTAACAGATTGGATAGTAAGTACTAACTTTCTATCCAACTAGTTGCATGTGAGACGTCCTCTACTTAAATATATTATATAAATAAACATGAGAAATTGTCGTACGTCCAACTGGTTGGCCTGTGGGGGCCACCATGGTGTTTCTATGACATCTTACCTCCTAGCAAGGTTGTCCCATCATGAAAATGGAATGACCCAAAAATCAGGTCTATGGTGTATGATGTGACCCATGCATGTTGATGGACCTGATTTTTTAGGCATCCCATTTTCACGGTGGAAAATCTCATCCGACGAGCGAGATATCATGGAAACACCGTAGTGGGCCCCACATGTCCAACCAACTAATTGTGTCTGGGCATTTCTCAATTAACATTTCCAGCATAACCCATAAAATATGGGGTGGATGGACCTATATGAACTATATGTATGGGGAAAAACTTTGATACTCTGGCGTGTGTGGTGGATGATGCACGTACAGCCACTTAGAGATTAGTTAAAGTTGCATAACTGTCATATAAGCATGTGGCATTGTACTGTCCAAATCAGTTTTTTTTTTCAACTTTAGATGTATCATGAGAGAATTTGCGTATATTTGGTCATATGACTATTGGATCAGTAGAAATTTAAACGGTCAGAAATGAAAAATATACAGCCGTCCAATTTCAACAAACAAGTGTCCAAGAAAAAGAGGTTAGGATCGTTCAAACAATCTGATTTTGAGCCTGTGACTCAGCGACGGTGAGTTCCACAATTTTATCAATTTAAAATTTGAGTGAAAATTGCCATGTGTAGATGTTCTCAGAGCCTGCGTATGAAGCGTAATACGCTGCATGAGTATCATATAACTCTGGAGACCCGACTATATATATTGTAAAGGAGGTATTAAACAATGCTCGGCCCTATTACGCAGGATTCTCGGCTTTCCGTTCGTACTAGAGGAGCCAAGCTGATGTGAAGGGCTAAACCTAGATTGCCCTGGCAGAAACGATCCCAGCCATGGAATTTTTGGCCTTCTATTGGCTGAATGAGAGCCGTTGCTGCATTTTCATTCTTACCTGTTCCTTGTAGGCTATCTATGCGAAGATTTATGGTTTTTCCCAGCCGGGAGATTTTCACTGAATAGACCATCTAAAGTGGTGCCCATGATATCAACGGTTTGGATCACGGGACAATGGCTTGATAGGGACGCGGATTTCCTTCAAACCTTTTGGAGGAAGTTCCTCACCTTCAAAGCTAGGTGGGCCCTCCGTGATATTTGTGCCCCGTCTGTTTATTCTTGAGCTCATTTTAAGACATGAGACCAAAAATGAGGTGGATTCAAAACTTAAGTGGGCCACACGGGAGGAAACGGTGGGGATTGAACAACTACCATTGAATTATTAGTATGGCTTTGGAAGTTTTGCACCAGGTTAAGCGTTTTGTGTTTTCAGTTCATATCAGTGGGAATGACCTTATAAACGGTTTGGTTGGCATATAAACATCAAGGTGGGCCAAGAAAGGTTTCAACGGTTGGCATTTCTTTCCCCAAATTTCCCTCTCATGTGGCATCTTTGAGTTTTGGATTCTCCTAATTTCTGATCTCCTGTCCTTAAATGAGCTGGCAAAACAGATAAAGAAAGTGTATTTATCACAAATGTTATGGGAAGATCCGAACCCCTTACAATCCCAAGGCCTGGTGGCATGTTGTTCCGATCGGAGGAATAATTGATGACTCGGCTCAGTTAATCAAAAACGGATAAAGCTTGATGAAGGCTTACGATGGCTAATGGAAACCTTACCTACTTAAAGCTCCGAGCCGACTCCATACTCCGGGGCGGAGGCGGACGCTCCTCAAGCTGAACTTAGAAACTGTCATAAGGGAATGTGGCCGATTTCTCCGGCCGTAAATACGCACGATGCGCATGAGATAACACGCGACCCTTGGATTGCGTATAATATCTCCATGATCCGATAATCTCCCTAATGGAGGGAATCATGGCGAGATTAACGGACCTAGACCATTCGATATTCAAGTATAAATACACGAAAACTCCATTGCTACAAGTATGCAAGATCTTGCACTCTCCCTCTACCTTCCAATTTAGACTCAGATTCATGTATCCTGACTTAGGCATCGGAGGGTCCCCCAGCTTAGTCAAGGTCTCCTTTGCTCACAATTAATGTACAGCTTCAGGGCTTGGGGATGCCGCGAAGTACGTAGGGCAAGGGGAGAGTGGATCAGATTTTGACCTCAACATTTTTTGGCGTCGTCTGTGGAAAACAATACAAAAAGTCAGGTTCCTATTCTCGAGTATAATGACAAGAGGAAAGAAGAAAACGGCAGCTGTGGAACCAGAACAGAACGAGCAAACTCGTTCATCCTCGCTACTTCACGCGAAATCGACCCCGGGACCTTCCCAGCGTTCTCGCAATCGGGCAAACAAGTATCGAGTCATGCAGGGCGAGATATAAGCCTTACGTGATGAAGTGAATAGGATGAAGCAGCAACAAGAGTCGCAGTTGCATCTGGCTCAAGAAGATCCTGTCTCTGAACCAGTCGGCCCGATTGTGGAAGCGCACTCTATGCCAAGGAGTATGAGTCCCGATGCACCCCAGCATCCTCAAGTGCCCGTATCGGGTCATCATCCTCTTCCGACCATAATCCGACCCTCTGCTCGGAATACCGTGACGTGAGCTCCGACCAATGCCTCGGTTACCTCAGCCCCGGCACCAACGGATCTTCGTCACCGGCTGGAACGGCGAAGGGGAAGGAGAACCCCGGAGATGGAAAACATCCAGGAAATCGTGGCAGAAAACAGTGACCCATGGGAGAAGCGGTTCGAGGAGCTCAACAACAAGTTCTTAGCTCTGGAAAAGAAGCAGCAATCAACGACAGTTCTCGCTGCCGTCTAGGCGATGATGGAAGAGACCGAATCTCCCTTCAGCTCGAAAATAATGAACGAGGTGATGCCTCAAAGGTTCCGGATACCTCCTACATCCAATATTTCAGGTCTGGGGACCCTTCTGAGCACGTGGAAGCCTACCGCTCCTGGATGCAAATCCAGACGGTGACAGATGCAATGATGTGCCGGGGGTTCTCGATCACACTTACGGGGTTCGCTCGGAGTTGGTACCGACAGCTCAAACCAAACTCCATCAATTTCTTCGCAGAGTTGAGCTGACTATTCCTTACCCAGTTCATTAGCGGTAAGAGAAGTCGAAAACCCAACACTCACTTGCTGGCCATCAAGCAAGGGCCGAAGGAATCGCTAAAAGATTACGTCGCTCGTTTCAACGAGGAGGCACTGTTGGTAGAAGACTACGACGACAAAATGGCGCTCGCCGCCATGTTCAGTGGTCTAAAAGAGGAGAAGTTTACTTTCTCCATCGGGAAGAACCCGCCAAAAACGTTGGCCGAACTTATCGCCAGAGCTCAGAAATATACCAACGCGGAGGAGTTCACTAATGCCCATAAGAATGTTCAAGTGACTGAGCCAAATGGTAAGGGGAAGAGGCGCAGGAACGAGGATTCTCAGCCGCCTAATAAGGGGACCGACGACCGCACTCCTTGCGATCATCACCCGAATAAAAGGTTGGAAGGAAGATTCCGTTCCTACGCCCCCCTTAACACTTCCGCGGAACAGATCTTATTGGACATCCAAGGAGAAAAACTGCTGAACTGGCCTGTTTGCATGAGGGCCGATCCGGACCATCGAGACAAACGCAAGTACTGCCGCTTCCACTGAGATCACGACCACAATACGGATGACTGTGTAGACCTTAAATATGAGATCGAAGCCCTTATTCGAAAAGGTCACCTACGTCGGTACACGAAGGAAGGGAAAGCTGATCGAAGAAGAGAAAGGGAGCAGGAGCAGCCAAACAACACCACGGAGGAGCCCACAGAAATATGTACCATCTTCGGGGGCTCGTTTGGTGGAGGAGACTCAAATAGGGCTCGAAAGGCTCACTCCAGAAAGTCTGAAATGGAACACTATGTCCATTTAACCGAGTGGCCTAGTAAGGAACTTCGGGTCAACTCGTGTACTCTGACCTTCACGGAAGAAGATGCGCGCGGGATCCAGCACCCGCATGACGATGCTCTGGTAGTCACCATGATTATCGCGAATCGTAAAGTATACCGCATTTTGGTCGACACCGGAAGTTCCGCCAATGTGATCTACTCAGAAGCTTTTGAAAAAATGGAAATTCCACGGTCTCATCTCAGGCCCGTGAAGACCCCCATGCACGGCTTTGCCGGGGAAAGAGTAATTTTCGAAGGAGCCATCTCCCTTCCCGTGACTGCGGGAGAAGGATAACATCAAGTCACACTTATGGTGGACTTCTTAGTCGTCAATGTGCTATCGGTACACAACGTTATCCTGGGCAGACCCTCTCTCAATGCAATGAGAGCAGTCGTCTCTACCTATCACTTGATGATGAAATTCCCCGTCGAAGGCGGGATAGGCTACCTCCGAGGCGACCAGCGGGAAGCTCGGAGATGTTACGTAATGGAAGTAAAGAAGGGGTCAGTTAAGTAGGCATTTTCCATCAACGTCCTAGACCCTAGAGGGCCTGTGGAAGGCTCGTCCGTGGAGGACCTGGAGGAAGTGTCGCTTGATGAAGCTTATTCAAGCATAACTGTTCAACTCGGGATGTCACTGAATCCTGAACAACGGCTCGAAATCCTAACATTCCTCCGACAGCATAGGGACGTCTTTGCATGGTCTCACCAAGATATGCATGGGATTTCTCCGGAAGTCATGGTCCACAGGCTGAATGTGGATCCAGATCACAAACCTATCAAGCAGAAAAGCAGGTCGTTCGATGCCGAACGGTATGAAGCAATAGCCGACGAGGTCTCTGTCCTGCTCGACACAGGATTTATAAAGGAAGTGCATTATCCAGATTGGATCGCAAATGTGGTGCTGGTGAAGAAAGTCAACGGGAAGTGGCGAGTTTGCGTGGATTACTCGGATTTAAACAAAGCTTGTCCGAAAGACAGTTTTTCGTTGCCTCGGATCGACCAGCTAGTAGACAGCACGGTGGGTCATGAAGTACTTTCTTTCCTGGATGCCTACTCTGGGTATAATCAGATCGCGATGCACCCCCCAGACAGGTAGAAGACTACCTTTGTCACAAACAAGGAACTCTACTGTTACCGGGTCATGCCGTTTGGCCTGAAAAACGCCAGGGCAACGTATCAAAGGCTAGTAAATCAGATGTTTTCCAAACAGATCCGATGCATAATAGAAGTATATGTCGATGGCATGTTAGTAAAAAGTATCAAAGCCGCTGATTATCTGACGGATTTTAGAGAAACGTTCGCCGTCCTCCGAGAATACCAGATGAAGCTGAATCCAATAAAGTACGTTTTCGAAGTTGGTTTGGAAAAATTCCTCGGTTTCCAGGTCAGTCAGAGAGGTATCGAGGCGAACCCCGATAAGATCAAAGCACTTCTCGACATGAGTTCACCTCGAACTATCAAGGAAATACAATGCCTCACAGGACGAGTCGCGGCACTCGGACGTTTTATATCCAAAGCAATGGACAAGTGTCTCCCCTTCTTCCAACAGTTGAAAGGTCACAAGAAGGCAGAGTGGACGTCGGAGTGCGAACAGGCCTTCCAGCAACTGAAGCATTACCTAGGTTCACCTCCATTGTTGTCCAAACCTGAAGAAGGTGAACCTCTATTCCTCTACCTCGCGGTCTCAGCCTTGGCAGTCAGATCGGCTCTGATCAGAGAAGTCGGAGGTAAACAGCACCCTGTTTATTATGTGAGCAAGGTTATGGTACCGGCAGAAACAAGATACTCACCCCTGGAACAGCTAGCGCTCAGCCTCGTTGTTTTAGCTCGGAGATTGCGCCCATATTTCCAAGCACATTCTGTGATCGTGTTGATAGACTCCCCCCTCAGACAAGTTCTTCAGAGGCCCGAGGTGTCAGGTCGGATGACCAAGTGGGCCATCGAACTCGGTGAGTTCGACATTCAGTTCCGTCCGAAAACAGCAATCAAAGGTCAAGCAGTAGCCGACTTCATCGCCGAATTCACTACTTCAAGCACCAGAGAGATCAGAAGTGAGGTTAAGACAAGCCTAGCCGCCCTTCTGAGTGAACAAAAAGCAGCATCAGATCCAGGATGGGTTCTCTATGTGGACGGGTCTTCCAATGTCAAAGGGGTCGGGGTCGGGGCCGGGATCGTCTTTATCGCACCCGACTCCACGACCGTTCAGTATGCAATTAGATTAGGGTTTAAAGCCTCGAATAATGATGCAGAATATGATGTTTTGCTAGCCGGACTCAGATTGGCAGCGAGTTTAGGTGTCCAGTCTCTTCAAGTACGATCCGACTCCCAGCTAGTGGTAAATCACATCTTTACCGAATACGAGGCTAAGGAAACAAGGATGATCGCTTATCTTGATGAGGCGAAGAAATTAATCGAAAAATTTTGAAATTGCACGATCCACCAAATTCCGAGGGCAGAAAATTCATGAGCCGACACCCTAACGCGGTTCGCCTTAGCCGTGGAGGGGAAGATCCCGTCAATCATCCTCATCGAATTCATAGAATAACCAAGTATCAACAGGGAGGAGAAGGAAGTCAACCCTGTCCGAGCAAGTCCGAGCTGGATGGACCCGATCTTTAATTATCTCACTACAGGTGAGATCCCTTCGGACAGGCTGGAAGCCAGACGGCTCAGAGTTAGAGCAGCCTGATACATTGTCCTGGATGGTATATTGTACAAGAAGGGACATTCCCAGCCCTACCTCAGGTGTCTCCGGGCCGACGAGGCGGAATACGTCATTCGAGAGATTCATGAAGGAATCTGCGGAAATCATTCCGGCAGTCGAGCCTTAGCCCTGAAGATACTCAGACAAGGGTACTTCTGGCCAACTATCAAGGAGGATTCCAAAGATTACGTCCGGAAATGTGATAAATACCAGCGATTTGCAGCCCTGCCGAGGTAACCCGCAGAAGAAATGACCCCTATGAGCGGCCATTGGCCATTCGCTTAGTGGGGAATCGACATTATTGGCCCTCTACTCACGGGGAAAGGACAAGTCAAATTCGTCATTGTCACTATTGACTACTTCACCAAATGGGCTGAGGCCAAGTCCGTCGCCAAAATTACTGAGCAGAAGGTGATTGACTTCGTCTGGAAAAATATCGTTTGTCGGTTCGGAATTCCGCGAACCATCGTATCAGACAATGGCCGCCAGTTCGATAACGATAAATTTCAGGGCATGTATCGAGGGCTCGATATCACAAATGCATACTCTTCTCCCTGGCATCCCCAGTCGAACGGAGAAGTGGAGGCAGTCAATAAGGTCATCAAGCATCATCTCAAGACAAAACTGGAAAAAGCAAAAGGCAGTTGGGCCGAAGAACTTCCGTTTGTTCTCTGGGCCTATAGGACTATAACTCAGTCTTCAACGGGAGAAACTTCATTCTCGCTCTCCTACGGTTCGGAGGCAATGGTGCCGGTGGAAGTTGGTCTTCCTACGGCCCGAGTCGGGAGCTACCAAGAAAAACATAACTCCGAGCAGATTGCCGCAAACCTATATTTGCTCGAAGAAGTTAGAGATATCTCGATGCTCCGAGTCGCAGCTCGGCATCAACAAGTGGCACGGTTCTACAATTCGAGAGTTAAGGCTAGGCGATTCCGACCAGGAGACTTAGTCTTACGTCGAGTGTTCAAGAATACCTTCGAGCCGGGGGCTGGTACACTTGGACCAAACTGGGAAGGGCCTTATCGGGTTGTCCGATCAACCAAGTTAGACTCCTACCACCTAGAAGACCTCGAGGATCGTCAGCTCCCCCATCCCTGGAATGCCTAGCATCTGAAAGTTTATTATTCATGACGGGCAAGCCTTTAAGGCTCTCAATAAATGTATGCCTCCGAGCAATAGGCCTTTAAGGCCTTCAGCAAAATGTACGCCTCCAAGCGACAAGCCTTTAAGGCTCCTAATAAAATTTGCCTCTTCTCATCCACATGAACGAATCATCTACTAAGAAAAAGTTGTCTCTCGTATGCAGGGGCGGACTCAATGGATTAATCCCTCGAGGGGGTTAATACATTATCCCACAAAAAGTTCTACACGGTATCCCCAAGTTAGGGGAAAAGCCTAAACGCTGACCCGACTCCCCTAACATAGGAGTCGGCTCGCGAATTAATGGGTAAAGCAGAAGGTTCTCTCCAATTGTGGGATGAGCCGGCTCCCTGGGGGTCCAAATTCAATAAATAGGCCATAATAGCCTCAAAAACTCTACAAAGCAGCATTGGAAAGGGGGTGACCCGCCGAAGGGTCGACTCGACCATTCCCTAAAGAAAATCAGTCTACCAAAGAATCAGTTCGGCGATAAAATAATCTACAATAGACATTCGAAAATCAACTACAGATTAATATAAAAAATCATCATCCATAAACTTCCATCAAAGGATCGAAAAAAAAGGGGGGATTTCAACCAGTTCAAAAGAAAAATGAAAAGGTAAATCTGAGCTATGCTGGTGGTAGGGGAGCTTGGGCGTCTGGGGCTTGTTCCAAGCGGACTCCATCTACAGGCAACTCAACTTCCTTGGAGAGTAAAGAGTCGAGGTTAAGGTCCGGATATAAACCCAGGACCGCCTGGATACAATCGTCATAGCCACGATCGTAGAACTTGACGACCTCAGCATCCCTCTCCTTAGACGTTTTGAAAGCTTCTACCGCCGCGGTTACCGCCTCGGCCAGAGAAGCCTTGTCCTCAGCTTGCTGAGCTTCCCTCGCCTGAGCAACGGCTTGGTTCCGCTCTTCCGCAGCCTCGACTTTGGCTCGCTCAAAAGCCTCGCCTAGTCGACGTTCTCTTGAGCCAGCGAGTCCGCTTGAGCCCTAATGCTGGTTATTCGGCGTTCGCTGCATCACACCGAGCCTTGAAGTCATCTGCGACCCCTTTCAGCCGCAGCTCTCTAGTTTCAAGGTCGGCCACAATTCCCTGCAAACGTAGTTTCCCAGCCTTTGCGTCCTCGAGCTGACGACGCAGCTCGTCCTGTTCAAGACGGAGGGAGGTGCTCTCATCCCGCAAGGCTCCCATTTGGGTCTTGAGGGCCTCCATCTCAGCTTCCCTCTTTTCCGACTCCCGCGCCCTCTCCCGAGCCGAAAGAAGCTTCGGGACAGACTGAACAGAAACAAAGAAAGTGAGTTCTCGGAAGCAGCAAACGCAAAAAGGCATGGGGAGTCAGTAAAAATACCGTGTAGAATACGGAAGCCATGTCGTTCAAAAAGAGTTATCCGACTTGGTGAGAAGGTGGGCTATGTTCTCTTCTTCTGGGGCATGTTTGGCGGCCCAAGGCGTCAGGCAAGACAGGTGATAGCCCGGTGCGAACTTCCTGCCGCTCTCCCTACATGAGCCGAGTCTGCCGCTTCCGCAAACCCGGTCCTGCTACCGGCTGAGGCCTGGGCTTCGGCACCGAGATAGTCTCCAACCTCGGGAGGAGTAATCATGGCGTCAGCCATCCGAACGGCCTCCTCCCACTCGGATGACGAAGGGATAGCAATGCAGGGTGCCGATGGATGGACCTCCCCGATGGGAGGAGCATCGTCGGGCGAAAGGAAGGAATTATGATCGCCGGAACGGGAACGATAGCTGCTGGGGCTTAAACCTCGGCAGATGTTGTAATCGGAGCCATTGCGACAAAAACTGGGGTCGTAGTTAGAATCGTAACAGCGGCCGTAATTGGAGTCATAGCCACGGCCGTAATTGGAGTCGTAGCCACGGCCGTAATTGGAGTCGTAGCCATGGCCGTAATTGGAGTCGTAGCCACAGTCGTAGCCGCAATTCCCGGACCCGAGGGACCTTCTCCGCGAGGAGTTACTTGCCTCCTTCAAGCAGTGGTCTTCGTCCAGGACACGGGCCTCAACAATTCTTCCACCGTTGGGGCCTCCTTCCTCCTCCGAGAGCCAGATGCCTCGGCCATACCTTCAGGAACGACGAGTTAGTACCATAATGGATAAGTCTGATCCACCAAAATGAACCAAAATGAACAGAGACTTACTGAAAGATGTCGGGAGAGGTTGGGACCTACACAGCCCAGACCAATGAAGATTGGCGACAGTGATCAGATCCGACCAGGAACGAAGCTCCCCCGACCTCGCCTTCGCCTTGGCAACTCGGTTCTTCTGGTCTGAATCAAGGATAGGCGTACCTCTAGGGAAGTCTACTAAGATAAAGAACAAAGAGTTCAGTCCGACCGACACAATAAGAGAAAGTATGAAGACAAAAGAAATTAACTGGTCCGACCTGGTTTCGAAAATCGAGTTGGAACCCGAGTCGTTAGAGTCCCGACTTCGGCCACAGGTGCCTCCCATTCGCCCGCAGC
The DNA here is from genome assembly GCA_021015155.1 of Magnolia officinalis. Classification (NCBI taxonomy): domain Eukaryota; kingdom Viridiplantae; phylum Streptophyta; class Magnoliopsida; order Magnoliales; family Magnoliaceae; genus Magnolia; species Magnolia officinalis. The sequence goes on along the minus strand of JAJHSJ010000009.1, from coordinate 60,418,553 downwards.
TCAGAACCATTTGTTCTTCCAATCTTTGTTAGAAGATGGAAGGTTCAGAACTAGTCCCGACCCCTTACTGCCTTGGGTCGCGAAGTAATACCATGGCTCGTTGCTGTCATACTTAACCAGGTATAGGCTCATCAGCTCCACCGGAGTCAGATCATAATTCCTGACTTGCCGCCAGATGATGTAAGCAGAGACGAGTACTCTCCAGGCGTTGAGGGTTAGTTGCCCAGGAGCCAATCCGAGGTGCGCAGTCATGGCTCGGACGAAGGGTGCAGAGGAAGTCGAACCCCACATTACAGTGCGCAGAGAAAAATGGCGACTTCCACCTCAGCAGTGCACCAGCGGTATCGAGGGGCCCAGGGGCTCTTATCCGAACGGAGTCTAGAATTTGAAACTCCGAACGGATCCACTCTATCTGGAACTCCGATAATATGGAGCCTCCGAGAACTACTTCAGAGGCTCGCACACTCGCCGGCATTTCAGCAACTTCGGTGGTGGCAGTCTAGGAAATCCGTGTAGATTTCTTCTTGCTAACCTTGCGAGTCTGGGCCCCAGTCTCCTTCTGCTTTCGAGGCGGAGGGTATAAAGGCACAACCTCATAAGGGCCTTTAGAGGCCCCTCCCCTGTTGTCAGAACTCTCCGACTCGGAGCCCTTACAGTAATCCCGCACGGTTTCCAGTTCGGATGACATCTCAAGTAAGAAGGAAGGAGTGCGAAGAAGTGTGAAAAGGCTCACCGGACGGTCACCGGGAATCGCTTCCGCTGGAAATACCTAATCGGTCAGAATCGCCTAATGAAAAATCCTGTGTGGTCGGAATCGGTTTCGCCGGAAATCGCCTCCTCCGATATCAGCTCGAGCGCAGCGCACAGAAGTGAACCTTAAGTTTTTAGAGGGTTTATATAGGCCCAACTGAATCTCTGCATTAATGACCAGCAATGATGGCCGCAACCGAATCGTCGTAAACATCGCTCGGAGCTGACGTGACAACATCCCATTGGCTCGAGCTCTGTCGGGCAGTACACCTCTGACATCAAGCGGCACGCTTCGGATAAATGAAACGACGCCCGAATAACGAAAAGTTCCATCCGAGGCATTACTACGGGTGTACGTGGCAACAACTTATAAGCGGACGATGATTCGAAATCTTAACCATCGCCACGCGTCCACCACGCCTAGACTCATGGGCGGGAAACCCTGTGAGCGTAATGATTTAAAACGCAAGGGTTGTGACATGCTCAGAGGAACCCGTAAATGAGGCGATCGATCTTCCGTGTGATTACTCTCCGAGCCCTTAGCAGACCTCGAAAAGTAGGGGGTTTCTGTTATGGGAAGATCTGAACCCCTTACAATCCTAAGGCCTGGTGGCATGTTGTTCCGATCGGAGGAATAATTGATGACTCGGCTCAGTTAATCAAAAACGGACAACGCTTATGAAGGCTTACGACGGCTAATGGAAACTTTACCTACTTAAGGTCCGAGCCGACTCCATACTCCGGGGCGGAGTCGGAGGCGAATGCTCCTCAAGCTGAACTTAGAAACTGCCATAAGGGAACGTGGCCGATTTCTCCGGCCGCAGATACGCACGACGCGCATGAGATAACACGCGACCCTTGGATTGCGTATAATATCTCCATGATCCGATAATCTCCCTAATGGAGGGAATCATGGTGAGATTAACGGACCTAAATCATTCGATATTCAAGTATAAATACATGAAAACTCCATTGCTACAGGTATGCAAGATCTTGCACTCTCCCTCTACCTTTAACTTAGACTCAGGTTCCTATGTCCTGACTTAGGCCCTGTTTGGGCAACGGGATTAGAAGGGATTAGGTGGGATTGGATTCATCTGGTTCCGTGCCAATTCCACTCCATGTTTGGAAAAGCTTGGAATTAGATCGGATGGAATTGCATTGGGTCCTGTGCCAATTTCACTCAATGCTAGCAAGTTGTGTAGGTCCCACCCTGATGTGTGGGCTATATCCACACCGTCCACCCATTTTTTGAGATTATTTTAGAGCATGGGCCAAAAATCAGGTAATTCTAAGCTCAAGTGGACCCACCACTGAAAGCAACGGGGACTGAATACTTACTGTTGAAAACTTCTTTGGGGCCACTAAGTTTTGGATCTACCTCATTTTTCGGCCCATACCATAAAATGAGGTTATAAAACAAATGAACGGTTTAGATATAACACATGTGTGTTATTCTGATAATTTCAAATGATGGTGGGTATATCCATTCAATCTACCACCATATTACCAATAAAGCAGAGCATTAATCTAATCCATGGAATCAGGGGGCAATCCCTGCCATGGGTAATAATGATGTTTTTTTGAATCCAATCCCACCTAATCCCTTCTAATCCCGTTGCCAAACAGGGCCTTAGGCATTGGAGGGTCCCCCAACTTAGCCAGGGTCTCATTTGCTCACAATTAGTGTATAGCTTCAGGGCTTGGGAACGCCGCGAAGTACGTTAGGGCAATGGGGGAGAGCGGATCGGATTTTGACCTCAACAACAAACATCACAGTGGGCCCTACCTAGCTTCTCAGCCCAGGCACTTCATAGGAAAGGCTTTCACATGGAACCCGAGTCCGTTTGATACGGTCAGTCCGTAAGTAGCGTGTTGTGGACGCTTCAGTTAGAGTATAGAAATAGAATCACCGTGATTCGCACCATCCGCGTAAGGTCAGTATCTTGGACGGTTCGTCTTGTGGGCCCACTGCATATTAGACCGTTAGAAAACTTCAGCTGATTAAACAATCGTAACCATCCCATCAATGGACGTGGATTGCGTACCAAGCAACTCAGTGCACTTTAGCCGACTGAGTAAACTATGTGGGGCCCACCGTGATGTATATCTTTTATCACCACCATCCATCCGTTTTATCAGCTCATTCTAAGTGATGAGCCCAAAAAGCATATCCAAATCTCAAGTGAACCACACCACAGGCTAATTTCAGCTGATTGGACCCGTAGAACAACTTCAGCCGATTAAACAATGGTAACCATCCCATCAATGGACGTGGATTGCGTACCAAGCAACTCAGTGCGCTATGGACGCGGATTGGCTACTCCCTCTGACACCAGCCAATGGCCGGTGGTCGGTGCTATGTGGACCCCACTATGATGTATGTGTTTCATCCATGCTGTCCATCTATTTTAACAGATAATTTTACAGAATGAGACCAAAAATGAGGTATATAGAAATTTCAAGTGGACCACATTACAGGAAACAGTGTTGAATGAGTGTAGCCCATTAAAAACATTTTTGGGGCCATAAAAGTTTTGGATCAAGCTGATTTTTGTTTTTTCCCTTCATCTGGGCCTGTATGACCTAATCAACAGATTGGATATCAAATAAACAGTACATTAGGCCTTAGGAGGATTTTAATGTGGATATCCAATCACTATTGTTTTCATGTGGTGTGGTCCACCTAAGATTTATATCCCGTTCATTTTTTATGAAACCCTAAAATGATCTTTAAAAATGGATGAACGGAATGGATGAAACACATACATCAGGGGGAGTAGCCAATCCATTTTCGTGCGCTATTACCGACTGAGTAAACTCTGCAGGGCCCACCATCATGTATGTGACTTATCCATGCCGTCCATCCATTTTATCATCTCATTTTTAGGTGATGAGCCCAAAATTAAAGCACATCCAAAGCTCAAATGAACCACACCACTGGAAAATTTCAGCTGATTAGACGGGTAGAAAAACTTCAGCTGATTAAACAATCGTAACCATCCTATTTTATCCATGCCGTCCATCCATTTTATCATCTCATTTAATGAACGTGGATTGCGTGCCAAGAAGCTCAATACGCTATAGCCAACTGAGTAAACTTTGTGGGGCCCAACGTCATGTATGCGTCTTATCCACACCGTTCATTTGTTTTATCAGCTCATTTCAAGTGATGAGCCCAAAATTGAAGTATATCCAAAGCTCAGATGTACCACATAACAGAAACAGTGGGATAATAACGTCCTAAGTTGAAACCTTCCCAGCTTGATCTAAAAATTACGTGGCAATTAAGAAGCTTTAAAATGATATGCATTCCAACTGTCGCATCTATCGTCCGGTTGAGATTTAGATATGTTTCAATTCTAGGCTGATATCCTTAAATAAACTGCAATAGTGGATGGACGAGATGGACGACACACATGCATCACGGTGGGACTCGTGGAGTGCGCTTTACCGTCCATATCAATGGCCTGCCGGTGGGGCAGTTTGAAACCAGATCGATTTATTCTACATGAAATTGTCCTCCAAATGAACGGTTAAGATGGTTCGGTTCAAGCAATCTTCTAGCCTGTTTGATTTTTGGGCTCAACCGTAATTACCATGTAAATGGGTAATAGTTATTTACGTAGGTATTAGGACGTCTTTTCCAGCGCAGATGTGATAACTTACTTTCGTAACACTTAAATTGAGAAATTTACAAAATCAATGTGGGGCCCACTGTAATGTATGTGACGTATCCACACTGGTCATTTGTTATGCTAGCTGAATTTAGGGCATGAGCAAAAAATGGGACAGATCCAAAGCTCAAGTGGACCACACCATAGGAAACAACGGAAATTGAGCATCTATCATTAAAAGCTTTTTGGCATCCTTAAAAGTTTTGGATAAAGGTGATATTTGTGTTTTCCCCTTATCCATGTCTGTGCGACCCTATGAACGGGTTAGATGATAAAAAAACCTCAGTGTGGGCCCAGTTAAAGAAATAACTTTCAACGGTATACAAATTAAGGCCATTGTTTCCTTTCGTGTGGGCCATTTGAGTGTTGAATCTGCCTAGTTTTTTGTCTCATGCCCCAAAATGTTATAATAAAATAGATGGACGGTTGTAGTTATATCATATATTATAGTGGCGACCACATATTTAAGTCAACACTTTTGTTTCATTTTTAAGGTGAAATTTCTCTCACCTTTTTAAACAAGATGAAAAAGTAATAATTACTTATTTACCATGATTTACATGTATCATGGAAAATCAAACAGTCCGTAAATGACATGCCATTTGTGGCCCCTGAGAATGTTTCAATTGTGGAAGTTAATCTCAATTTTCTTGTGGTGTGGCCTATTTGAATCTTGAATCTTTTTTTTTTTATCGCATCTTAACATGGTCTGGCGAAGTCGATGGACGGAGCGGATATAATACACACATCACGGTGGGCCCCACAAGCTTAGGGTCACAGGAATTGGCATCCAAAAGTTCGGGCGGAAAATTAGAAAGCATCCTTGCCCGCCGCGATAAAAGATTGAATTTTATGCAACGGATATATGGTGACCGGCGTTAGTCGGTAACCTACTCCGCGTCCGTGGAGAATTACCGAAAAATCTCCGCTTTTGAATGACGCGGATTGCGTCCTACCCCGCCCGGACGATAATCCGTCCGGGCAGGAATCTGTGGGGCCCACCGTAATGTAAGTGTTTTATCTACGACGTTAATCAATTTTCTCATATCATTTTAAGGTACAAGCTTAAAAATGAAGCAGGAAGCTGCATTGATAATGACACCTACCGTTGAAACCTTTCTAAGGGCCACCATTATGTTTTTTTACCATACAACCTATTCATAAGGTCACGTAGACTTCGATGAAGTGAAAACACAAATATCAGCTTGATCCGAAACTTCTCCAGCTCCCAAGAAGTTTTTAATGGTGAACGTTCAATTCTTACTTTGTGGCCCACTTAAACCCTGTACCTACCTCATGTTTTGTATCATACCTTAAAATTATATGAGAAAAACGATTAACAGAGTGGATAAAATACTTAAATCACGGTGGGGCCCAAAGAGCCCTGCCTGGACCTGTCCGGACGGTAATCGGGGCGGGGGTAGGACGCAATCCGCGTCCGTTTTTGAAATGCCTTTCCAGGCGGGGCCAATGCCATATATTACTTTTCCACAGTTGCCCTTGCGGCTCTTCGAAATCCCCAAATACACCCACAAAAGTTCCATGCCTTTTTAAATTGTTTGGTGTCGCCGTCTGGTTGACGATGCACTTTGACAAATGTATACCGATCGTCTAATTAGTGGACCACCTCTTCAATGACCCATGACCCAAGATAATCCATACCACAAATCCAAAGTTGATTCACGACTTTTGGATCCATCACCATTTATGACCGTAAAAAAAAGTGCACATACATGATACTGCAATTTTGAAAACTTTGGCCCACTTATGATGTGGCTGGTAAGTTGAACGGTTTAGATTGACATAAGCCCAATTCCATACGTCAATACAGCATTTTAGCGAGGATGTATGTCAGCCCTCCGTCAAATGGACCTGATGTGTGGATGCCGCGGTATAAAAATCATTATGGTCTTAATGACAGGGATTAATGTCTATTAAATGTGGTGTCTTTTGCCGATTTTCTCCATCCATTTATTTCATCCATCGTGGCCCACCAGACGGTGAAACTTGCGTAAGTCTTTGTGCATGGCTTCTACATGTTGGGTCCTACTAATTGACGGCTTGGATCTCACACACGTGTCATGTATGGCTCAGGTTAGCAAACTTCTCATTAGCCCAGAAAGTAAGACTGCCACCATTTTAACTTTACAGGGTTCTTCCAGAATCCGAATCCTATGATTGCTGGCAGCCTAGAGTTGTACACGAACCGAGTTACTTCAGTTAACTCTCTCTACTCGGCTCGGAAAAGCTTGACTTGACTCAGCTCAAAATTGAGTTCAAGCTGAGTGGAGCTAATTTTTTGAACTTCAAAAAATTTAAATGATTTAATTAAGGAATTTTTTGAAATGTAAGTTACTTGGACTACTTATGCCCATAAGTAACTTATCTTGATTTCTACTTATTGAATTGACGTGATTAAGTAACTTTAAATGAAAAGTGGCTTATAATTGATCAAAAACCAAGCTTATTTATCTCAAGTGGGTTACTTATCTGCTGCTATAACTAGGAAAAGTAACTTATTTGATGCTATCTAAAGGGGCCCTTAATATGAGATTTGTTTGAATACATCCTAACATATTGCATATCATATTTCAAAACTTTATCCATTAAAATTGTTTTGTTTTTTTGTTGGGGGCCGTTGCACAAAACCTTAGGATCTGTCTCCTAAAAACACCAGAATTATGGGATAATAAAATAAATCAAAGCACAAACCACACAACACAAAAGATTTTTACGTGGAAAACCCTCAAAGAGGTAAAAACCACGGGACCTCGTCCAGATCTACAATCCACTATGAAGTAGAACGTTACAACCGATCACAAACACACACCACTTGGATCAAACCTTCTTCACTCACGTAGGAGTTGATAAACAATAAGAAAATAGAGAAAAACGAAGAGATCTCACCGATCACGAGGACGTAGAAGCGCTGAGATGTTGATTGCACAGTAAATTACCTCCACGAGCATAACTTTCCTTCCACAAGCTTCCTCACACACACACACACACACACACACACACACACACACACTTTTGATAGCCCTAAATCTTTTAGCAAATCCTTGCAAAGCTTTAGGAAATCCTCTTGAATGCCTTAGAATAGTCCTATGGACTTTTATTTATAGTTTAGGCAACTCACTTTCGCACCTCTTGCGAAATCTCCTCCAATTTACGTAGTCCGCACAAAATCCGGAATGAATCTACGTAACCTCTACTAGTCGAGCATTGTTCACTCGACTGGTCGAGCCGGCCCTCAACTGGTTGAGCACTGTTCACTGAGCTCACTGGACTTTGGGTCGAGTGACCCTCGACTGGTCAAGCACTGTTCACTCGACTGGTCGAACAGTCCACTCGACTAGTCGAACAACACGGTAAAACATTCCGATTTTCAACCGGCTGCACTATTTCTCCTCAGAACTGAGGAGGAAAAACCCCATCATTTTTATTTTTATTTACTAACCCAATCTAAAGGGAATGCCCGAAAAGTTTATCAAATAGATATTTTGGACCTTTGATCACATAAAAGTTATAATGGTTGAAATATTCAAATCTAATAAATTTTATATATATGTTGAGACTCATCTAATTAACGGTTTAGACAATGAGAAGGTGATCTAACTTCAAAGGTTAGATTCCACATGCATCACATTGGAGTGATTTTGAAGAGACCTCTTTTGATATTCTACAAATGCAACAAGTTAGCCTTAAAAAAGCAATGAATGGATGTGAAAGTTAAGGTACAACTATTATTTTTCTTTATTTTTTGCACTTTTAGAAAATAAGACAATCAGGATTACACCTTGTATAATGCACACACTATATAATCTCTACCAGCTAAACTAACAAACTACATATCTTTCCTATTTTAACATGTGTGTAGGATCTAAATAAAATGTGACATGATCATTTCTGATCTAACTGATATGCATTATCAGTTAGGAGAGAAATGTTATTTGAACTAACATGCAGAAAGATCACCTTGATAAAAAGATTATAAGCTACTATAAAAATTGGGACTAAAACTGTTAAGTTCAGTGAATTTTGGACCACTTATTTTTATATATTCACTTCATTGTTAATGGGTTTAATGAAAGATACACACCAAGGTGACCGTATTCACAATTCAATGGTTTGGTGTGGTCCACATGAGTGTCAGATTCAGCTGATTTTTAACCTAAGTAATTAAAATTAAGGAAAGAAACTGATGTACGGATTGGAGTTTGCATATACAACAATGGGCCCATGAGGCCGGTGCTTTACGCGAACGGTTGTTGCATAGGATAGGTAGGTAAAGGTTATTTTCGCAAACCAAGAACCACGTGCGTGGAACTTTCATTAGATCCACTCCATTCATCAGGTATGCCACTGAACCAAAATCATGATTATCCAAAACATATCCTACGGTAGGAGATTTGAGTCGCCACTGTGATGTATGTGTCTTATCACACACCGTCTATCCAATTTTTCCTATCATTTTAGGGGGCATGACAAAAAATGAGGCAAATCCAAGGCTCGAGTGTACCACACCGTACCAAAAAGCACTGATAATGATTCTCTCCGTTGAAACTTTTCTATGGCCCACCATGATGCTAATTTTCCATCCCAACTATTCATAAAGTTACATAGACATGGATGGAGAAAAAATACAAATATTACCTATATCCAAATATTAGCTATATCCAAAACTTATGTGGCCCAAGTAAGCCACTGCATAGAAAACAGTGAGGAAGAGCAACAGTGAGAGGTCGTCTGGCACCGTGGAGTTTGAGGGGATTTGAGAAGGTTTCAAATTCTCTGGTTGTTTCGGGTGTTTCAAATCCCCTCAATTAGGGGCTTGAAATCCACAGTAAAAATTTGGATTACACCTAAAATCATTTCAATAGTTGCATGTGTACATGTGTGTTACTATATTATCATTCTATTAGGCACATGTGACTCACTAATGATGATCAGCACCTTCCAAACATTGTCCATGTAAATAATACCGTCCAAACATTGTCCAGCACCATCGAAACATTGTCCATGTAAATCAACAATTAAAAATCGTTGGTTAGTCACTCATGCATGATCTTATGCTTGTGGGCCATCTAAGACTTGGAATTTTATAATTTTCGGCTGGACTTATTACAACTATTGTGTCAAAATTACATATCTCACTAATTAGAAATATTAAAATTGATTTAGAAATTAAATTCAAACCTGCAAACATAACGTGCCTAGGTACTTTTGGATTAAAGTTGATTCACACTTCATGGTACCAAATACACTAGGAGGATTTCAAATCATGATGTTCCAAATCCATGCTCTCAATAAGGCCCTAAGTATTTTTAGGGACACACTGGGGAGTTATATGCCATCCATCCATTCGTTTGATTTGCCTCACGGGGATATAAGAGTTCGCAAAAATAATCATAATATTCCAAAATTTGGGTGGACCATAATAGATGAAGTTAATGGTTTTAGGTATGATAAATTTTTGGGGTGTCCCTTTGAAGCGTTGGATCAGTCTAATTTTTGGGATCAAGACCCAACAAGAGACGGTCTACCTGATAGATGGCGTGGATTTCATGCAACTTAAATAGTGTCTCCCACGTTGGTGAAAGTTAAACGCTACGTATTCAGGTGCTTTCCGATGCGATAGTCTCGTACCCCAAAGGGAATATCGCTTATAGTGATGGGTATTTTAGTCATTTGATCGCTTTCCATTTTCCAGCACGCGTGTGTAAAGGTCGTCCGTACTCCCTCCCATTTATAACTTTCGTTTGCTCTTCTGCTGCTACTGCTCTCGACACACCTGGTCGTCTTCTTCCCAAAGATCGCCGATTTTCTCCATCGATCACCACAAAGCAATTCGCCGCTCCAAAACGTAAAAGGTAATAGTCGCCGATTCTTTACTTTTCCTTTTAATTTACTGGACATTTGGAGACTGCCGTTGTTTGGATTTTTTGAAAAAGAAACAGAGATGCTTTCTGACCGTTTGGCATTCTTTCTCGGTCGGATTCGGTTCCAATACTGATGCTTTTATGACACTGAATTGAATTTATTTTCGTATCAAATTCAAGAATTCAACGAAATCAAAGGGGATTTTGAAATTCACGTTGAGATTCAGAGATTCTTCTTCAGTAGAAATAAAGGATACAGAAGAAGAAAATTTCGTGAGTATATATATAATTTTCATTTTCTTTTGTTGGGTTTTATTTTTATTTTTTGGGGTTTTTCGGTATTTTATGTTTAATTTGGATTATCTGGTTGTGGAAGTTCCATGGGGTTTTCTCTGTCTTTGAGATCATTGTTAGATTTCTGGTTCTCGTCATTGAATCTCTACTTCTCTTCTCTCGATTTTTATGTATTTTTCTTTTTGGGTTATCCTTTTTTTTTTTTCTCTCTGTTTTTCTTTTTCCCATTTCAACAGTGGTTTTTGGGTCTCTCTCTCTCTGGCTGGCTCGCTCCGCCTTCTTTCGTATTTTCTGCTTGTGGAATTTTCTGGGTTTTTGTTTTTTATTTTTTTTGTTTGAGAAGATTGCCATTTTTTTTTTCATCATAGAGCTATTCGCCTCTTTCCTATCATTTATCTTGTTGGTTTTTCTTTTCTGGGTTCTTGTTTAGTTGTTTTTTGGTATTTTCTCGGTAATTTGGAATTTTGGTTCTTGAATTTGATGGATATGGGTTTTTGTTGTAGTTCTGAAATCTCTTTGTATTTCTAGTGTTAGGAAAGAGAAAGTTCTTGAAATAGTGCTTATAAGACTCACTTTTCTTTGAATGTTTGAAAAATGAAATATTTCAGTGAGATTTTTTCCTCTGGTTTAGGAGATTTTCTGAAGATTTGAATTATTGAAGTTTGAATTCAAATGAGTTTTTGTTGTTGATGTTTTTTTTTCCCATACATTTCGCTTATTATTAAATCTAATTTTGATGGTGTTTTTAAAAGATAATGCCATTTTGATCCTTAATTTTTTCCTTAGCAGTTTCTTAGTAACGAGGGTTTAGGGCTTAAGGTGAAGATTCGGGCCAGTTTGATACATTGAAAGGAAAGGAAAGGAAACATTGTTTCCCAGGAAACTACCCTTCCGTTGTGCATCTTTTTCTTTTTATTGCATCAAAGTGTCTAGCATGGTGTTTTGATGGAAGTTCTTTGAGGAGCGCCTTGCGTTCTGCTGTTTCTAAGTACCCATATACATGCATCTGCTCTCTCAGCAAGGGTCTAAAATCCCTTTCTGTTTGGAGTTTCTCATTAACTACATAGTTATTCGATAAACAATCCCTTTTTTCATATGCAATCTCTCATTTAGCAATCTCATTCATCTATGTGATTTTTACTTTTTTTTTAAGGACCAGGTGTCTCAATTACTTTCTTGCTTGGCGTTTCAGATTTAAATGAAGGTTTTGAGAGCCATTTTTCAGTTCTGAGGAGATTTGTATGCATTGCAGGCTTGCAGCAAACAGTTCTAGTTAAGAATTCACAGATGAGAAAGCTATTTTTCTTTAAATCTTCTGCATCTAGCAGTGGAAACAACAATCCAGTTTCTCCTCCTCCCAACAGTGAGGCAGTATACTGGGAGGCCCCATGGGTCGGTTGTGTGGATACCCAAGTGACTGACAAGGTTCAGGACAGCTCCCAAAGCCCCAAGGGCTTGGTTTCCAGGTCAGGAAGAAAATTCCCTGAAAGCCAGAATTCCACTAGATCAGGCCTGAGAAGGAGCCATTCGTTTTCATCTCCCATTATTTGCAGTGATCTCGCAGAAAGGAATTTGAATTGTTCAAGCGATTTGAGCAGATCTCCAAACAGTGGCAGTGTTCTGTGTCATATGGATGATTTTACAATCTGGTAAGTGCCTTTAATTTGCTCAGACATTAATTTTTCTGGTTGTTGGTTTCATCTTCATTAGAGTTCCATTTTCCATGTATTTCGAAGTCCTGATTGCCTGATTCTTTATTGGGTAGGTGCGGTTGTTTCTTGGAACCACAGCACTTGTCGTTGTTTCTCTGATTTTTGCTTTTGTATGATTATATGTTAAAATAAATTTCTTTTCTGAAGCAATGCTTGTGATTTTTGTGTCTTTGACTTAAATGATCCATTTATTCATTGTCCTTATTTTTTTTTGGTCTCTGTCGCTGCAGCTGTCGTTCTCTTACTCCCGAAAGGCATCCAAAGCCTAAAAGAGGTGATCCGGCTGCCGCACGAAAGATGTGTATTGTAGATAAGCTTGATTCTCCGAGCTCATCCAGAAGTTATTTTGAATCATCGGGCAACTCACCTTACGGCTCTCCAGTCCCATTAAAATGTAGATCTGCCCGTCTAACTCAACTTCCGAACACGACCCTGGACTTGTACATCGACGGGGAGCAGCATGAAAGGCGCTTACGGCCAAAACCCGAGTCAAGAAGATGCACTCTAACTGTTGGAAATGGCTATTTGGCAGAGAACCGAAATCTGCGTAATTCAAGGAGGCCACCACGAGTGCAGTCAACCGCACCTACTTCTCCAACAAATGGAAAAGAGCAGCTGAGATCCTACTCGTTTAGGGAAGCTAGAGATACTCAACTTCGCGTTTCGTCCAGGGATTGGCGGATGGATGATATCGGGCCCATATCCCCGCAAAAGCTTACAAAGAATGGAGTTGAGAGACCATCCCATGTATTCCCTCGAAAACAAAAAATGGAACTGCGAGATTTCGACTCCAAAACTATTATGACAGTCGAAGATATCTATGAGGATTACTCAGAGTCACACCCTGCTCCACAATCAAATGGCATCATGCAAACAGGTTCTTCATCCGAGCATGTGTCTTTATGCCATCCATCAGATCCCCCTTGTGCACCTGCAAATGGGCATTTCACAAAGGAAATCTTGGGCTTCCAAAAGCAAAGTTACTTTGTTGGGGAATATCCGGCAGGTGCAAAACATGAATGTTCAATTTACTCCGTGGAAAAGGAAGAGGCCATAGATGTGGAATTGCATAGAAAAGCTAAAGAGGCTGAAGAGAGGGTTATTCTTCTATCGGAAGATATCGATCAGGTGAACCTTCAGAATGGCAGTTTCAGCATTTCAGCATTGCTTCAGATGATTAGAGACATCAATAATGACAGGAGAAACTTGGCCCTCGAAGTTTCCAGTCAGATACAGAGTCGAATTGCTGAGAGGGCTTCACTGAGCGAAGTCGTTAAATGTGCGCAAGTAGATTTGGAGACACAGACAAGGAGGCTGGAGAAGGAGAAGAATGAACTGCAGTTGCGTTTGGAAAAAGAGCTGGATAGACGGTCAAGTGATTGGTCATTGAAGATCGAAAAATGCCAATCCGAAGAGCAGAGGCTAAGAGAACGGGTCAGGGAACTGGCTGAGCAAAACGTATCACTTCAAAGAGAAGTATCTTCCTTTAACAACAAAGAAGTGGAGATCAGAAATAGAGTAATGCATTTGGATATGCAGTTGAACGAAGTGACAGCAAGGATGGATGAAGCAACAGTGGAGAATTGCAATCTTCAGGAAACCTTGTCGCAATTGCAAGAGCACTGTAAAGGGGTGGAGATGGATCGGGATTGCATCAAAAGATGCTACAATGAAAAGGTTAAGGAAAGCAAGGAGTTGCAGAAAGCCGTTGCCAGGTTACAAAGGATCTGTGGTGAACAAGATAAGACAATTAGTGGGTTGCGACAAGGGCTTATCGATGATATCAGTGAGCAGTCTACACAAAAAGGCGATCTTGTGATTAAATTGCAAATGGAACAGGTAAGATTGACAGGTGTTGAGCAGATGCTGAGAAGGGAGGTGGAGTCATGCAGACATGAAGTTGAGTCCCTTAGGCATGAGAACATCAATCTCTTGGGCCGCTTGCAGGGCGCTGGGAATGGCCCACTTTCAGCTATCAAGCTTGATCAGGAGCTGTGTGCTCGAGTCAATGTCTTACAGAACCATTGCTTGTCATTGCTCGATGACCATGGGCAGCTTGAAAGGAAGTTGCTGGAATTCGTGAAGAACATTATGTGCCATATTCCTAAAAATCCCAGTTCAGAATGGGCACAAGAAATTCATAATGGGTTTGATGGGTATTTGATTATTGAATATGAAATGAGATTAGAACGGTTCTTGAAGGGAGTTGAAAATCTGAAGAGAGGCTTACAAACAACTTCTTCAATACTGCAAGAAAAGACCAATCTTGATGCTTCCGACTGCCAATTGAATATTAATGATGGTGGTATATCGGGGCTCTCAAAGGATCAAGCATTAGAGGTAAATTGGTTTTTCATTTTCTCCCTGATAGAGCTTGATGTTTACAAATGAATTCTGTCCATGATTCTGAGTTAGTTATTACCGTGCTTAAATCCATTTATTCGCTGAGTTGTAATCTAAAAATCTTATTTTTCAGCTGAAAATGCTTTTTATTTTTAACTCATATTTCCAAAAAGATCTGGATATTCCATGTTTCTTAAAGAAACATGAAGTTATCCAACTCAGAACCTTGTGCAGGATTATTTTAAACTTTAGACTTAGAACTATATATATATATATATATATATATATATATATATATATATATATATATATATATATATATATATATATATATATATATATATATTCTCGAGTAATTCCAAAACTCAGGTTGTAATTTCTTTTCAGTGTTTTTCTATTTCGAATGATGAAATATTTTGTGGAATTGCTGATTTGTTAATTCGGTATTTAGAGATGTTGGTTGGAACTGCAAACAGTTGACTTTGTATATCTTATCAACCTCAGATTTTTTTTGGTAGGCCGAGTTCCCTGTTTCTGCCAAACAGGGAAATTCCCTGTTCCAAACAAATATGTACATGTGGGGCCATGGTTGGTTTCTCCAAGCTATTGAGTTGATGCCCCTAATCATGGATGAACCATGCCCCAAATTTCTCTTCATTAGGTCGACTCTAACATTTCCATTATTGGTATCTATGCACATGATTAAGAAGAAATTCATGAACAGTCCACAGTCAATGGAGAAAAGACAAGATTTGATTGTTTGGATCTTCTGATTTGAGGGATTTGTTGGGCATGGTCCATACAAGATTGGGGCCATCAGATTAATGGCTTGGATAAACCAGGTTCTTCATGTACAAACTCGGTGCGCAGCAGGTAAGTTCACTGTTTGTTACAAATAGTAAACTCGGCCTCATTTTTCAGATATCTACACTCTTAAACCTTTTTTTTTGCCTCTCATCACGATTTTCATTTGCCCATATTCAAATGTTAGTGTCTTTCCTTTCAAGTTTTAAAGCATCAACAATTTTTTCTGAGAATCAACAAATATTTTATTAAAAAAAGAAGCTCACCAAGCTGGCGAAAGGCTACAGCCTGAGCAAACTATGCAAAAAAAAAAAAAAAAAACAAAAGAATTGTGCAATCCTTCAAGCAGGATGCTTAACCCAATACATCAACTTTTATTTTCCTTATTACATCCCCAACCGACCCTCGAAGATTTTGGAAACACTGACTATTCCTCCCCTTCAGATTTCCCAGAGAGCTGCCATGAGAGCTAGCATCCAAATCCTTCTATCTTGCTTGCCAACCTTCCCACCATGCCAAGATAGGGTTGAGCTGGATGATGGGTTGGCAGTCGTTGCTTAGGCGGCGCCTCTGAGCATTTTCTAATAAAATCAACTGCACATAATCTACCCTTTGGGTCTCCTTAAGGCTTAAATCAGTAATGGTTCCACGTTTTAGCTGAGCTGGTCTGTCTTGTGTTTATGGCAGCTTGGGAAATGGGAACCACACAAAGGCATGCTCCCATGTTCCCACTTTTTATTTTCCAAGAAGCCAACGAGTTCACTATTCATTCCAAGCATGGAACTTCCCTATTTGGGACTCAGTTTGTAGTTGTGGGGCCCATTGTTGGTCTATCCAAGCCATTGATCTGATTGGCCCCATCATGGATGGACCATTCCCCCCAAATCTCCCAGTTTGGAAGATCCCCCCAACTTGTTCATGTTGATCAATGAAACATCCTTCTTACCCCCACCCAACCCCACTGGCTCAGGAGAACAAATACAAACTGACCACCTGAAGCAGAGGTGCCATCCCCTTCAAGATGCATAGGCATCGGTTGTATCCCTATTCTCTCTTATTCTCTCCCGGATGTAAATGGGCGACAGTTCAGGCACCTGAAGCAGAGGTGCCATCCCTTTCTTCGAGATGCAAAGGTACCAGGTGTATCCCTATTCTCTCTTATTATCTCCTGGATGTAAATGGGTGACAGTTCAGGCACCAAGTGAGAGTAGGTAGTTCTTTTTAACCATTTATTTGCATACCAATAACGGGAAGGTTATAGTTGACCAATTGAGAGAATATTCTAGGAATGGTCCATTCATGACGGGGGTGGTAAGATCAATGACTTGTATAGACCAACCATGGGCCCCACATCTACAAAGTTCCAAATGAGAAGTTCCATGTTCGGAACGAATAGGCAACAAATTGCATTTGCTGCAGTGAATTCGGAAACTTCAAAACGGGTCCTTGATCAGCACGCTGTTCTCTAGGATAACCCATCAAATCATGGTTGATTTCTCAAGATAGCCAGCCATTGTTGTGAAGCTGCCATCTTAACAGTTTTAAAGCTTCTTTTTTTATTTGATATTATTCTTTCTGGGTTTTGAATGTCTAGTTCTGTTTTATCTAGGTCAATGCAGAAGTTGAGCTCAAAGCTGAAATTCTTCTCACGAAAGCATTACGAGAGAAGTTGTGTTTTAAAGAGATGGAACTTGAGCAATTACAGGCTGAGCTGGCAACATCAGTAAGGGGTCTTGACATCCTAAGATGCGAACTTCAAAGTGCACATGATACGGTTTCCTGTCTGACCCACAAGATGAAGGATCTTGAACTTCAGGTGAGCAATTAGTTGTTCTCGTGACATATCTTCAAAACGGCATTTCCCATCATGCACATACTAATATGTGCATGCTGGATATCTAACGTGAACACACAGATGCATATGCATCTGCATATCATTTTTATTTTTTATTTTTAGTTCTGGTAAGCCCATACATGTGGACATCTCAGCTAATGCACACCACCACATATGCCTGCTTGGCAGACCGGCGAAATATCCAATCCATCCATCAGGTGGATCTCACCATGTATATGTTACTTCCTAAAGGTAAAGGTGGTCCATTCATTAGGTGAGCCATGCCATTAGAAGTTTCATGGGTTAGAAAGCATTGGCTGAAATTTTCACAACTGTGCATTTGTTCAGTTAATTGTGGTCCATCAGACTAGTTGACTGACCTAATTCTTGGCATGGGAGATCTACATAGAGTCACATTTCTGATGGATGGCTTGGTGGATATAGCACCTGTTTGCCATGCTGGTATATGTGGTGTTGTCTGCATTAGCTGACTTATACTCGCTTGTGGTCTTAACAAAACTCCATTTTAAAATTTTTTATTATTATTAATGGTAGATAAGATGGGATTGAATACAAAACCTTTAATGTCGCAGTACTGATAAAACATAACCAGCCAAGTGGTCAAAGGGTTCAACCCTAAGTTTCTGCATACATATAATCTCTGTATGTATGTAATACCTTTTTAATTGTATTGCATTGTGGTCTTAGCAAAGCTCCATTTTTTTTTAAATTATTTAAATTTTATGGTAGATAAGTTGGGATTGAATCCAAAACCTAATGTCGCAGTAATGATAAAATATAACCGTCCAAGTAGTCAAAGGGTTCAACCCTAAGGGGTCATTTGGCACCATGGATTTGGGGGGATTTGAGGGGATTTCAAATCCCCTGGTTGTTTTGCCTTGTGGTCTTAGCAAAGCTCCATTTTTTTTTTTTTAATTATTTAAATTTTATGGTAGATAAGTTGGGATTGAATCCAAAACCTAATGTCGCAGTAATGATAAAATATAATCGTCCAAGTAGTCAAAGGGTTCAACCCTAAGGGGTCATTTGGCACCATGGATTTGGGGGGATTTGAGGGGATTTCAAATCCCCTGGTTGTTTTGCAGCATAAAGTAACTAGGGGTTTGAAATCCAGGGGGTTTCAAATCCATGGTGAGAGATTGGATTACACCTAAAATCCTTTCGATAGTTGCAAGTGTAACATGTGTGTCAACATACTATTATCCTATTGGGCACATGGCTCACTAATGATATTCAAAAACAATTAAATTATCAATTGCATCACTATAATTACTTTAATATTGATGATCAGTACCGTCCAAACATTTTCCATGTAAATCAATGGCTAAAAATCATTGGTTGGTCACTCGGACATGATCTTGTGCTTGTGGCCCATCCAAGACTTGGAATTTCATTATTTTCGGGCAAAGCATATATTTTAGCGTGCTTATTATAACCATTGTGTCAAACATTATGTACGTCACTAATTAGAGATATTAAAGTTGATTTAGTAATTAAATTCAAACCCCTGTAAATACCATGCATAACTACTTTTGGATTAAAGTTGATTCCCAATCCAGGGTGCCAAACACAATAGGAGGATTTCAGATCCAGGGGGTTTCAAATACAGGGGGTTCCGAATCCAGAGGTTCCAAATCCACTCTCCCAAACAGGCCCTAAGTTTCTGCATATGTAATAATCTCTGTATGTAATGCTTTTTTAATTGTATTGCAAATTTATGTCATGTATCCCATGTATATGTTACTGACTAAGATTCACAGATTTATACACTTTTGTGAGTGTATAAAATGGAACCTCTACTTGTGTGCTTGTATTAGCAAATGCAATTCTACCCGTATTGCATCTGTTTTTTAATGTATGCATGCATGTAGGTTGTACTGCTAGGTGATGTATTCTATGATGTTACAACTATACCTTTTGCAGTGTTGCTACTTTTATGTGTGATTTATGAAATGTTTTACCCATACATGAATGTGCCGGTAGTGCAATTTTTACAAGGGGTGCGCACCAGTGTTACCAGTACCGCCATAAGCTTACAGGTAGATGTGGGGTCCATGTGATGTATTTACACCATCCAACCCTTCTATCAGATGTGTCGCCTTGGATAACCCCTAGAACCCAAAACTCAGCTTGATCTGAAACTAAGGTGTAGTGTAGAAAAGGGAACTAGCTGTGAGGGAACGTCCACCCTTGAATTTCACAAGGGCCTACCTGAATTGCAAACCATCCTGAATATTGTCCTGATCAATCATCCAGATTTAACGAAAGGTATGAATGGCCTTTATCATATGTACACCAGTGTATTAAATAGCGTGGTAGTGTAGCGTGTAGCATAGGCTATGTAGCGTAGCATACAAAAAACGCTACGTAGCGTATAAAATAGCGTAAAAAAAAGAAAAAAAATTGGTAAAAAAAGAAGAAGAAAAAAAACGTACCTTTTTTTTTTTTCTTCTTCTTCTTCTTCTTTTTCCTTCTTCTTCTCTTCTTCTTTCTCTCTTCTTCTTCTTCTTCTTGCCCTTGCTGCTTGCGGCTGCGGCTGCGGTTGCTGCCCGAGCCTCCTCCTCCTCCTCCTTCTTCTTCTTCTTCTCTTCTCTCTCTCTCTCTCTCTCTCTCTCTCTCTCTCCCTCCCTCCCTCCCTCTTCTTTCCCTCTTTTTCTTTTCGGTTTCCCTCTCCAGTTTTTTTTTTTTTTCTTTTGAAATCGGAAGTAGTTTGACTGGTGTAGTATAACTGCTATAGGTACGTGTCAAGCTAAGACGAGCGCTGACACTCCTCGAGCTCCGAGTTGTACGAACGGTTCAAAGGAGATCAAAGTTACATGGGCTCCACAACGATGTATTTATTATATCTACACCTTCATCTATTTTTAAATATCATTTTAGAGCATTAGCCAAAAAATGAATCGTATCCAAAGATCGTCTAGACCACACCAAAAATAGCAGCGAGATGATGATTTTTCACCGTTAAAAAATTCGTAGGCCCACCATAACGTTTATTTTCCATCCAATCTGTTCAAAAGGTCAAAAAGACCTGAATGAAGAGTCAAAACAAATTTCATATTGATCCAGAAGTTCTGTGATCCCAAAAAGGGTTTCAATGGTAGACGTTCAATCCCCCACTGCTTTTTGCAGTGTGGTCCACTTGATAATTAGATCTGTATTATTTTCTGTGTCAAGCCTTAAGACGAGCTCTTCAAATGAATAGACGGTTTAGATATAACACATACCTCATGATCAGACCCACAGGACTTGCTTGCGTCAAATGAATGGGCTGGTAGGCGTTACGCAAACGTTGCACAATTTAATAAAATGTACATGTGCCACATGGGCCCCACCATATTGTATGTATTTTATCCATGCCGTCCATCCATTTTGCCACATCATTTTAGATTATGATTCAAAAAATTAGTAAGATCCAAATCTCAGGTGGACCACAACATAGGAAACAATGGTTATAAAATGCTCACCATTAAAAATTTCTTAGGGTCCACTGTAATGTTTATTTTCCATCTAACCTGTTAATATGGTCACACTAACGTGGATGAAGGGAAAACACACATGTCAGCTTGATCTAAAACTTTTGTAGCCCCGATAAATTTTTAATGATAGTCGTTTAATTATCATTGTTTCCTATGGTGCGGTCCACTTGACCTTTGGATTTGACTCATTTTTGGGCTCATGCCCTAAAATTATTTGGCAAAATGGATGGACGGTGTGGATATAACACATTCATCACGAGTGGGGTCCGAAAAACTTTGACACCCGTGTGCTACACTTCACAATCTGAGTCCTACCTAATTCGGGCCCTTAAAAAATTGTACACAAGACATGTATTAACTTAAAATTTACCAATTAAATTATGGACTGTAATTGCTAACTCAAAATGCCAAAATATTTTGTTTTTTCTTACTATTTAATATTTATATATATATATATATATATATATATATATATAAAATAATTTTTTTAATTAAAAAATAGAAGTATTGTGTAGCTTGTGCTACACGTTACGCTATTTCGCTACACGCTACGGAGGGTTGAACGCTACGCAATACGCTACTGCTATTTAAAACACTGATGTACACAACATGATCCGTCCCCATGCTAATAAGCATTGGGAGTTCCTCCTCAATATTTTCCCTGTGATGTGGTCCATTGTACTTTGGATTGGGCTTAATGTTTAGGCTCTGGGGGTTTTCTGATGTGACACATCTTATGGACGGGTTGGATTCCTTGAAGACATCACTGGGTCTCACATCTGCCATGTACCACTGTAAGCTTTATAGTAGTACCTGTACCACTGGAGTGCGCGCCTTTTTCACAATTTGTATTCATCTTTCTTTTATGTATTCATGCATGTAGGATGTATTACATGTATGCATCTGTTATGTGTGTAAGAACTTTTAATCATGGGGATCTTTGGAGCACCATCTATCCACAGAGAGGCCTATCAGATCAACACTGGATTGCTTAATCATGTGCCTCATTCTTATGAATTCAAGAGTTTTTTTTTTAGTCTGGAGTGGGCCCCCTTTTCACAATGTGTATTCATCTTTCTTTGTATGTATTCATGCATGTGGGATGTATTACATGTATCCATCTGTTATGTGTCTAAGAGCTTTTAATCATGGGGATCTTTGGAGCACCATCCATCCACAGTGAGGCCTATCAGATCAACGCTGGATTGCTAAATCATGGGCCTCATTCTTATGAATTCAAGAGCTTATTTTTTAGTCTGGAGTGCGCCCCTTTTCACAATGTATATTCATCTTTCTTTGTATGTATTCATGCATGTAGGATGTATTACATGTATGCATCTATTATTTGTCTAAGAACTTTTAATCATGGGAATCTTTGGAGCACCATCCATGCACAGAGAGGCCTATCAGATCAATGCTGGATTGCCAAATCATGGATGCAGATTTCCTGCAAAAGCCTTTCGTGGGAAGTTCCTGCACGATCCTAGGTGGGGCCCATCATGATGTTTGTGAGAAATCCCCCATCCATTCATTTTGAGAGATCATTTTAGGACATTCAACAAAAAATGAGCCATATCCAAGACTCAAGTGGGCTGCATGAGAGGGAAAACTAGAGAATGAAATGCTTACCGTTGAAACCTTCCTGGGCTCCACCTTGATGTTTATATGACATCCAAACCATTTATAAGGTCACTACCACTGGGATGAACTGATAAAACAAAAAACTTAGCCTGATACAAAACTTTTGAGGCCATACGAATGTTTCAATGGTGGTTGTTCAATCCCCACTGTTTCCTCTTGTGTGGCTCATATGAGTCTTGGATCCAGTTCATTTTGGTCTAACATCCTAAAATGAGCTCCTAAAATAGATGGATGGGGTTGATTTCTTAGGAACATCATGACAGGCCCCACCTTAGTTCCCAGCGCAAGAACTTCCTGCGAAAGGCTTTGGCAGGAAATCCGTGTCCCCAAATCATGGGCCTCATTCTTATGAATTCAAGAACTTATTTTTTAGTCTGGGGGTGAGGATCACATAGTTCCTCCTAACATATAATCTTCATAAATTCATTTTTTTATTTATTTAAAAAAGCCGAGTGTTGATTATTGGTGGTTAGAAAACCATTCATCATTTTTAAACATATTTTTGATAGAAATGATGTTATTTTCCTCTATTTATTACATTTTTAATTATTGGAATGTGATTAATGATAAACAGGCATTGAGGAAAGATGAGAATGTAAACCAGCTGCAAAGCGATTTGCAAGAGTGTATGAAGGAGCTGACAATCACAAGAAGTATATTGCCAAAGGTATCTGCAGAGAGGGATCTGATGTGGGAGGAAGTGAAGCAGTATAGTGAGAAGAACATGTTACTGAATTGCGAACTGATTTCTTTGAAGAAGAAAATTGAAGCCCTCGATGAAGATATACTTCTCAAGGAGGGTCAGATCACTATTTTGAAGGACAGCCTCGGCAGCAAACCGTTCGATCTCCTCTACAGTCCTACTACGACAATGAAAGAACTTTCTCTGGAGTGAATTTCAAAAGAAATTTAAGCTGATTTTTTTATTTTATTTTTTTCGTTCGAGAATTTTGAGATCTCGTCTCTTTCGAGAACATCAGGATTGTAAGGGTCGCCTGTCAGGTAAAATGACGAGCTGTCTAATACCTGAGCTTGTGATTAACATTGTTCATATCTCATTTCCACACGATTTTTTTTCTTCCTTTTCTTTTATTCTTTTGGGTGGGGGTCAAATTGTAAATTGTGTCATTAATCTTTGGTAATAAACCAAGGTTATGATTCTGGTTTGGCATACTGTTTGGGAGGTTTCATTTCTTGGAGTGGGGCTTTATTGTAGCCCAAGGCTTACCTGAACAATGCGTTCTTTTTTCTCATTGGAATTGTGATTTTTTTTTTATTCTTAAAGATTGATTTTATTCTCATTTGGATGGGTGTCATAATGTAGAAATTTTATGGTGGTTTTCTTGGATTTTAGATGAAATTTGAAGGTGTTGAAGGGAAGTTCTTCCTGTTGGTTTTTAAAACTTGGACTGGTATCTGTAAGGTGCTTGAGAATCTTGAATTAAGCCCTGTTTGTTTAGAAACTCATATCTTCCATGATTCCAACCAGTATGATACCTTGATTGAACAGTGAAATGATACAGTAGAGCATGGAATACAGGGGAGATCATCGATCAGAGTACTCGCATGGAGTTGTAAGGACAAAAAATTCACAGAGTGATTTAGACTCAACCTGCCCCTCTATGATTGGATCTGATACTGCATGCTTTATTGTATCATTTCTTGATTGAATCTTAGCTTTTCCAAAATGTGCCTGCTTTTCTCAGCATACATGACTATCTGTAAATGGATTCAAAGGGATCCAATGCTAACGGTAGGGTTGTCAATGGACCTGTACTCGGGCCTGACAAAATAAAAAATTTGAGAAGGCAGGCTACGCCTGACATGAACAGTTCAAAATTTGGGTGAAGCCAACCCAAGGCAGGCCCTGCCCGTTGACAGTCCTAGCTAACAGTCGGCCTTTGGTATCTCTCTGTTGTCATGTGCTTGAAATAAGATATGTCAGGACTTTAGACGTGAGATTTATGTCTCTCAATGACCCAAACCATGTATGTGATATGGCTCCCCTTGGATGGGGAAGCCGGTGAAAACTCTCGTATTGAATATTTCGACCCTTACATTATACAGGTTATGGTGACCATTAATGTTCTGAGCAAAATAACCAAATTATCAAAGGGTTGAAACAACTAGATTGAGGGATGTTATGCATTTTCTTCCCTTTGGATCGTTGGAAGGTGACTCGGATTCAACAGCTAGAATCCAGGCATTATGGAAGGCTTCCAAGCCAATAGATAATCCAATTAAATAGATTACAAAGGATGCAACATACTAAACAACTAGTATGTACTGTATATGTGGGATGTGCTGCATATAATTTAACAATTAATCATATAACCATAATTAAAAAAAGTGCTCAAACGACAATTCTGAACACCAACATGTATAATGGTTCGATTTCCCTACTTCATTTCCGGCGGACGCATTCAACCTACAAATGTACCTGATTTCATTATCAGGGATTTTAAATCAGGTTCACCTCTAACCTCTACAATCTTACACAAGGACAAACTCCCTCAGAGACTTACATATTTTTCTATATGCTCGCCATGAACCTCGGTCATAGTCTAAAGACCTGCATTTATTTTCCATCAGAGGCTCCCATAGAAATTAACATGTACACACCCGTGTCTGTTAGCCTACACAAGGACTTTGGTTTAAGTCCTACATAAGAACCTAATCGAATTTGGCAATCAAACTTTACACAAGGAATGAGTATGCAAGGACTCTACAAATGACGACCTTACTTATTGAATTGAGCTCCGTTAATGCATCGATCTTGAGTCACTTTTTCAAAGTTTTCTCATGCTTGAATTTGCTCCTCAAATGCTCCATCGATCATAATACTAATGCGTTGCCTATGTTTCAGGTCCAAGATCAAATACCTTGCATGCGATGCTCTTCTGAGGTGATCACGATGATGGGAGGTTGGGTGAATCTCTTATAACTAATGAGAATGTTGTAATCCTAGAAGATTCATTTAGATGAATGTTCTAAAGGGTTTAAATAAAGATTTAATTATTAGTTCAAGTCTAATTTCTATAACAAGGTGGAGATCAAGGTCATCTTTTTCATGGAGGTTGAAATCCTTTTTCAGGTGATGAATCACATGGAAGATAACTTAGATCTTATGAACTTAGAGACTTAAGATGATGGATATGATTATGGAATCACCTAAGCTTCTATTGCATAAAAAACCCATCAAATTGTTCAAAGACTGGATGTTCTATATAAAGGAGTCGAGTTCTAATGATCATAAAATGGGCAGAAATGACTAATCTTCGGTCACACCGAGTTAGACAGGAAAGCCGTTGGACAGACCTAAGCACTTTCGGTCATACTGGATGTGGTCTTCGGTTGCACTGAATATGGTCTTCAGTACGACCGAATGTGATATTTGGTTACAGGCGAATTACCTGAAATTCTTCCACAACACGTTGTCCTATTTTAACTTATTTTGATAACACCGAAGGTGAGTTCGATGTGACTGAAGGTTGCTGAAATTGTGCACATTTTTCGGCAACATATGAACTCTAAAGCTAATCTAAAGATGATCAATTAAAGCTTATATGGCTTAAGGGATGATCAAGAAAATATTTACCTATTAGGTTTAAGATCATCTACAGGTTAAGGTTATTTTGGGTCAAGGGTTAGGGTCTCCAAGGCACCTCATATACTAGTTCTTTGCTTCTTGATGCTCCACCTCCACTTGTGTCTTCAGCTTCCAAGGGTTCAACTGACTACATGACACAAAGACTCACGTGATTGACAAATAAGATGCACAAATCAATGCATTAATAGAGCATTGGATCGACCTCATTTTTGGGCCCATACCTTAAAATGATGATAGAAAAGGGATGGACGACATGGATAAACAGATACATCATAGTGGGACCCCACACAGATCTGGTCGGAAGTAATCTACTTTCTCAATCACCACAATTTCTTATAGTGTGGTCCACTTGACATTTGGATTTGCCTCATTTTTGGGCTCCTTCCCTAATATGAGCTCTCAAAATGGATGGACGGAGAGGATAAAGCAAATACATCATGGTGGGGCTCACAAAGCTTTTTCAGCAGCTACCAATACCATGGTAGGTACTGGCATTGTCACTACCAAATCTGAGTTTGAACGCCCTCACTCACGCAGACGCAGGATATGACCCTCACCCACCCTTGGGTTGGACTCTTTGTATGTTTTTATGGCGCTTAGTTAGGTTTGAATTAAGTATAGGGTTGGCTCAGATACAAAGATGTTCTTTTTTACTTGGAGTCACCAATAGCTAAAATATGCATTCAAAATCTACGGTCGGCTATAAACGATAGAATTGCTTAGAAGTTAAGCAATCACTAGATTTCTCAATTTGAGTGACTCTTATGGTTGGTCTACATCATAGATTCTAAGTAAGAGCATCGGTTACATAAAAGAAATGGGTTAATGCTAGTGCATTGATTTGTGTATATTGTTTATCAATCATGTGAGTCCGTATGTCATGTAGTTGTTCGAGTCATTGAAAGCTGAAAATCGAAGACATAAGGGGACATAAAGCGTCAATGAGTAAAGAACAGGTAAATGATGTGCCTTGGTGACCCTAACCCTTAAACCCAAAATAACATTAGCCTTTGGATGATCCTATTATTATAGGTAAACTTTGGTTGATCATCATATGAGTTTAGAAGCTAAATTGGAACATGATAAGTACAACTAAAAAAGTTATTAGGATGCCGTAAAATCATACGTATAAAATAGTAATTTTTAAGTGAATCTCAATCCCATCGATAGCTCGCCAATAGGACTCGATGGAATCGAAGTCCCACTTACCCGGTTAACAACTAAACCCCTCCCAGTGTGTGTGGCACCCCACGCAATCCATATCTGTCTACACCACTGCAACGTGGCATATCTTACCATGCTAATGCCAAAGTAGCAGAAGAATCTTTATAGATGCGTGGGTAATGACCAATTCAAATGCAGTTAACGTTGATATTTGTGTCTGATCAAAGTGAATAAAATAAGAAATTGAAAACAAAAGCCAACCTCTACACCCCATGTGTTTTGAATCAGGAGGTTTCGTTAATCCTACACACGTGTGTATCTGTATCCGCTTATGTAGCTTGGCACGTGTGAGGATTATCCATGCTGTCCGATAGATGGGGTACGTTGTGCAGATGACCTGCCCCTAAAACAAGGTTGGTCCACTCATCAATTTGAGCCACAATATAAAGCAACGGACGGATGACAAGAAGTTGGACAGTGGTCCATGTTCAACACACACGTGTGGCCCACCTCAAGAATAGACTAGTTCCATTGTAATCTAGGAGGTGGGCTCCACCTGTTGGACGGCTTGGATAATCCACGATGTAGCACGTTGGCATGTGTCAGGCCGAGTGTGATAAAGGAAGTGGGATTTGCAAATCTGTTGAATAAAGAGTACCGTGAAAAGCTCCAAAACGACAATCCGAACGCTCCAAACTCTCCAACTAATACAAATTTCCTGAAGCTAAAAAAATATTAAATGATTAAAGGGCTAGAATGCTAAAAAAGGTGGTGATTATTCAACCGTACACATGGCACTGTGGGATATCCCTGTGGCACGATGTGGTCCAAGCTCTGTGGGGTCCACTTCGATGTATAAGTTTTATCCACACTGTTCATCTACTTTGCCAGCTCATTTTAGGGTGTGAGCAAAAGAATAATACAGATCCAGGGCTCACGCAGACCACACCACAAAAAATAGTTGGAACTGAATGGCCACCGTTGGAAACTTGTAAAGGGCTATAGAAGTTTTGGATCAACCTTATGTTTGTGTTTTCCCTTTATTCAGGTCTGTGTACCCTTATCAACGGGCTGGATAGCAAATAAAACATTAAGGTGGGCCTTGGGAAGTTTTCAAATGTGGGTGTTTTATCCATTATGTTTTCTGTGATGTGGTTCGCTTGAGCTTTGGATCTGCATCATATTTGTGCTTAACTTTAAAATAATGAGTTGGTAAAATAGATGGACAGCAAGGATAAAACATATAAATAATGTGGGTCTGACCCTTGCTCCAGTGGTAGACTCTTAGGAGTTTCAACGCCTGGTCAAGGGTTAGAGTACCCATAGGTGGTGAAATTCTACTAAGGGGTAAGTGTGTGGGATAAGGGTGCGTGTGTTTTTTTCAAAAAAAACATGTAAATATGTGGGCTCCATGGAGCTTGGGCTGCGTTGTACCACCTCTTGTAATAATGGCGGTCTAAAATGCTGAGAACGGGGTATAAGCCAGAATTTTTAATGCTACTGCAAAGTATTGTGGATGGTACACATCTGTACAGATCGTGCCCCCACTTTATATGGTTTACAATGCATTTAGTGTGCCCTCATTTTCACCACAGTGCGCTACACATGCTAACAAGCATGTATTTAGTGTTTGTGTGTGATTAGAAAGTATGCGTGTGTTAGAGTCATACTCAATTTTAGTGTCTTATCGAAGATTGTGCCCTCGTGCTAAGATGGATCGATTAAGACCAATTTGCAGAATAAAATAAAATGGAAGATAAATTCTTGATCCGTATGTAAGAACAAATAATCTAAACAGATGGTCACTAGAATATAATCAGAAGGTTTAATCTTCCAAGTAAGAACTTGGTTAATCAAAGTCCAACAACGAAAGGTTTTGGATTATTATACTATTCCCACTGTATTGTTGCATTAATTAGTGATAGACAGTAGCGATTTATGTTAAGAGTAAAGTTAGGTTAGGCTATGATAAGATAAATGTAAAGGTAGAGGTAAAGAGTAAAAATATATTGTGTGGGGGCCTGGAGCTTTTCCTCATGTTCTTCTTTTATACCTTCTGATGGGTTTTTTTGACCTGTCGTCCTTTCGCAACTGGGATGCGCAAGTCCTTTCGCAACTAGGATGCGGAAAGGAGTTTTCTAAAACTATAAAAAAGGGTCCCTAGGGTTTTTCTAGGGATGTTGTGTTGATGAGAAAAACACAAGAGGGCTATCAAAGGTGAGAGAGAGAGGGGGAGAAAGAGAGAGAGGAAGCTTGTAAAAGGGAGGTTATGCTCGTGGAGGTGATCTACGGTACAGTCTATATCTCAGCGCTCCTATGTCCTCGTAATCGGTGAGATATCTCTAGTTTTCTTTATTCTTTCATTGTTCATCCACTCCTGCGTGAGTGAAGAGGGTTGTAAACGTTTTACTTCATAGTGGATTGTTGATCTGGACGAGGTCCCGTGGTTTTACCTCTTTGAGGGTTTTCCATGTAAAATTCTCTTGTGTGGTGTGTGATTGATGCATTGATTATTTTCATTGCTTTATTATCTATAATTCTGGTTTGTTCTAGAGGGCTAGATCCTAAGGTTTTGTGCAAGGCCCCCAACACCTTCTAGGTGCGCGGCAAAACCCTCAATGGGTTTCCTTATTGGTCGATCCTTTGCAGCCTTAGGATTCTATGTCATCTTCTCATAGGTTCTCCATAAATATAAAACATTTCAGATCTCCATTTTTATGCAGATCGATGCTTTGATCTAAAATTGTTTTCAGGATACTATTGAATCTAAATTTGACTCGATCAGAGCCATCTCCACCCTTCACCTATTGTGACCTTGAATATTTGTGGAACTGGTGGGACTGTATCCAACAGGTCCAAATCAAGCCCTAATATATTAGTTCGTATTCACTCAGATATTGGCCTGATTGTTGGATCTTCGTAATCTTTGTAATTGTTGGGTGAGTTCTGAATATCTCTAGGAAGATTTCCAATTTCTAAAGAATTGTAAGAGGAAGCCTTACCAAGCATATCTAGATCTGTAATAGGAACTTTATCTCGGTGGGTCTTTTATAAATGTGCCGCATATGTTTCTTCGGTCATGTGCACTAGGGCTACAAGTCATTTGTTGCTTCATTTCTCTAAAGGAATGCGTACGGTTCCATGCCGTTACATTAATGATGGGAGACATATCGCCAAAGAAAAAGCGGTAAAATATATCTTCAAGCGCAAGTATAATTCTGACAATATCAAATGCGTAGTGCCGACACATGGCGGCATCTTATTGGACCATATAAGTGTATGAAAAATGGGTGTAAACACTATTACTTGGCTAATTAATTGATAGACAATGGCCAGATCAGGTTGAAAAATAATCAACAATCAGAATTCAACAAACAAAGCTTCATAAATCAGAAATTAAAATAATTCCAATTAGTATTTTATTCAAGTTTATAACCAATGCACAACACGTTACATCACGATGGTTTAATTTGAGCAATCGAATGGTTAGGATTGTGTGACCAGTATGATTATAGAGATATCCACAAGGAGGATGAATCACAATCATTTTCAAGATTATGGTCAACCATCATAGGAATCTAGCCGTTTGATTAAATCATGTAACTTCAATCTGATTGGGTTTCATTTGTAATTAATTACTTGCTACAAAGGTGTTGTGGGCTACACATAAACAAATGGGGAAATCCCGTAGTTCACAATCTCCTTAGTCATACAAAGGTTACAAAAACTAGTATACGAAAACAACATATTCTAGGGAAATCTCCCTTGGTACATGTAAACAAATGGGAAAACACCACAATCTACAGCCAGTGGTGAGTTTGGGCAAGTGGAGTTTTCTTATAAAAAGACCCCAAGTAGCTGAAATCCATGTTCTACATTCTGCCATCTTTGAATGCTGTAAAATAAGGGCAAAAAAGACAAAAGGGCAGTTTGGGAAATATCTTATTTCAGTCAAAGTAGAATCCAATGTGCGAATTAACGTATCACATGCATCATTCTAAATTGGAGAATTTCTTTAGTTTACGTAAAGTGATTGGGAAAGTATCCAATGCCATGTGGGGCTGACGTTGGGTGGGTTCAACCCGATGGACCCGACATTGGGTCGGGCTCAGGTTGCCCGATCCAACCCGAACCTGAACCCAAACCCAATCAATATATAAGTTATAAATTATAATTGAGTGTGGATCGTCTGTGTTGAAGGCATAGGAAATTCCATTGCCGTCGGGTCTCATTGGTCCACGTCATTTCTGATGACTCAAGCTAACAAGATAAGCTGGATTTCTCTCTCCCAAATAGATTGCGTGCTACACAACATGACTTTTAATGGAGTAGTTGTCCTATATTTTAGCTTGTCTGTTTAGAAAAAAGGAAGTTCTTTACAATAAATAACTACATATATAATTAATAAAATCATAAATAAAAAAATATGACGTGTATTGAAATATAATAGACTAATGTAATAACGAAAATATTAGCATGTATCCACCCGATTGAACCCGCTTGGGTCGAGAATTCCCAACCCGAGGTTGGGTTGGGTTGGGTTAGGGTTGAGGTATAGGAACCTTGGGCTGCGCTAGGGTTCAACATCAACCCGCCCCAACCTGCCCGACGTTGAGCCCTAATGCTATGTAGGTTGGGAAGCGGATTATGTGGTGTGCCACACACCACCCACCTCGGTGGTGTGTTGACGTCGCCAAATCCTGTCGGCCCCACTATGATCTATGTGTGATTTCAACACTAACCATTCATTTTTAGAGATTATTTTAGGGTACGAGCCCAAAAATGATGCAGATCTAAAGCTCAAATGGACTGCACCACAGAAAGTAGTGGAGACAATGATGCCCGACGTTGAAACCTTCCTAGGTCCCACCATGATGTTTATTTTCCATTCAACCTGTTCATAAGATCACACAGATTTGGATGAAGGGAAAAAAACAAATATCAGCTTGATCCAAAACTTCTGTAGCCCTTGAGAAGTTTTTAATGGTAGACGTTTAATCCCCACTGCTTCTTATCGTGTGGTCCACTTGAGCTTTTATCTATTTCATTTTTGGGCTCATTCCATCAAACAATCTCACCAAATGGATGTACAAATTGGATATAATAAGGACATCATGGTGGGGGCCACATAACTAGGTGACGTCAAACACACCACTAAGGTTAACACACCACACAATTCATTTCTGACTGCAAATAGGGCAGGTTAGATCAGGCTAAGGGTTAAATGACGCAGGGGGTGAACATGATTAGGTCGAGCATCGTCTCCCTCAAGCGGATAACTGTTCCAAATCCACGGAACTTCTTTGGACTCCTCATTGAGGCTTCTCGAATCCACGAGAAAGAAAGCATGCAAAATAGAAAATAAATTCTATAAAATTTGAAAGTAATTAATGAATGAAATAAACGAGTTCACAACCTTTTAAATAGGGATACCAAGCAATGGGAGAGAAATCAGAAGCAAACTACAACTAAAACTCCTAGAATTCGCAACTTACTATAAATAGTAAACTTACTATTTATAGATGGTTGTGATGTTTACTAGTGCGCAAGGTTTTCGGCCAAAAATAGTAAGTATCCTATTTGACTTCACCAAGCTGTTCTCCTAACTTTTCTAAGCTCTTTTCGGGTTGGGCGCAACTCATAAAGCCCAATAGATTAAAAGTTATAATCAAACTAAAACTTACTATTTATAGTAAAAACGGAATTAAAATAAGGAAATGACTGTCGATCCAGGGGTAGTTCACAAATCCTGCTTGCGTAACCAAACATAGTGGGGTTGGTTGGCTAAAGTAGCTTGTTCTACCCCAAAATCATATATTTTACGCCTGATAACTCATTCCGGATTGTGAGATACGCTTGGTCTAAGGTCCGACGGTCCGGATCACTTCTGTGGTTGACCGGGCCTTTTCTGATCCATCTTGGCCACGAAACTGCCGCGACCAGCTCTACATCATTAACCCAAACCCAACTCAATCTTAAGATGACTCAATCCAATTCAAGATATTCAACTCAGGCCTAGCCCATACTACTAAATGCTCAACCCTAATACAATTTAGATTTAAATTAATGCCTACTATTATGCACAACTGTCACACGTTAGGTACGGAAGCAACCTTAAAATGAATCAAACACGCAATAGAGGAATGAAATTTCAAGAAAACACAGAGAACACAATAATTTTACATAGAAAAATATTTGCAAAAAAAAAAAAACCATGGAACCAAGCGACAAACGATCTACTATGAAAAGAGAATTACAAAATATGGACAGCTTATAGATTTGAAACCCTCACCTCTCAAGACGAATTTCCCCTTTCAAACTCTAGTTCTCTCTGGCTCAACTTTTCTTAACCCTAATCCCACATAAACACGAATATATATAACCTAATTACAGAATTATAAACAAATTGCGCACTTAGGTAGAAGTTGCACACATCGTCGATCAAACTTTTAATCGATGGATCCTTAATCGAATTGACTCGATTCTTTCAATCGATCAATAATGCTCAAAAGTTTCTAGAGAGAAAACTTGGTTGTTTTGTCACTAATTCAGCCACTACAACATATAATTAGGGTCATAATAATACATTCCTGCTGATGACTTCTTTTGTCTCGTTGATTCTTACAGTAAGGCCCCATACTGAGACACCTTCCTGGTAAAGTCATAAAGATCTGTGAATTCCTTCCCCCATAAGCTTCTTTTGAAGTTTGAATTCCAGTCTATCTTGAGCTAACTAGATAAATTATGTTTCGGTCATGATTACATTGCATTGACTTTTTGCCATCTTAAACCAAATAATATAATTTTCAATCGATTCTCCTAACAACCATTGAAAACGAGCAAGATTGGCTATTTCTTTGTCCTTATAAAAGAACTGAGTATTAAAATTTTCTTCCATTTCTTGCCAATTTTGTATGGAATTTGTTAGCAAATTGGAATAATGTAACGCCCTAAAATTCGGGGGTCGAGTATGAACTCAACTCCCGAGTTCCAACGCATCACTTATGCAACATACACAATGTCGGTTAAATGTTGTCTGAGTTAGCGCAATAAACATGAATGAGATTAAACCAAAACAGTAATTCATACTCCAGTTCAATTGCATTTAAAAACAGCGGAAGACTGAAATTTTATATACAAGTATGTAAAGTAACAAAAATTTCTGAACTTCGGAGTATGAGTACTAGCTGAGCACCAATATACATGTAAAGTTTGTAAATTAAAAACTCAAAATACATCCTCAAAAGAGGCCCCGAAAGTCCCGCGATGCAGCCGGCCTAGGCATAGCCGTCAGAATACTGCATGAACGAGAACTCCTCCT
The DNA here is from genome assembly GCA_021015155.1 of Magnolia officinalis. Lineage (NCBI taxonomy): Eukaryota > Viridiplantae > Streptophyta > Magnoliopsida > Magnoliales > Magnoliaceae > Magnolia > Magnolia officinalis. Next base: position 60,384,024 of record JAJHSJ010000009.1, on the reverse strand, counting down.
GGTCCTCATCGACGTCGGGCTCTGGCTCCTGAACCAAGGCGCCCTCTAATCCTGCAACAGAGTCTGGTTGGTGTGTACAACACCGTCCCGCAACGTGGGAGTGAGTAGCTAACTCAGTGGAACAATAATGCATAAGTTAACATGTTATCAAATCAATCAAACAGTAATGATAAGGCAGTACAAATCAAGCATTTCTAACTACTCTTGTTAAATGCAAAAAAATGATATGACATGATGCTGTATGCCCTTGCCAAACCACCCTCAAGCGACATCATCTTACGTTCGCGAATGCTTACTCCCTCAGTGCGCCACATCTACAAAGCACATGCGGTGCGATGATGCTCATGATTTCCAAGTTTTTATTAGTCCATTTCACTCAGCAGTATTGGGAAACTAAGGTACCTCCCTTGTATCATTCCCAACATGATCCATTCTAGGGTCGTCAATCCTAGTTATTCTCATACGATGTTATGGTTTGAGAAGCTTAGTGATGGCATCGCAAAGGGTTCGTCACCCGTCAGCGCGAATACAGATCTCACCGTATGCGGCTCAATTGCTGGCCGTCAGCTCGAGTACAGGTCTCACCGTACTCGGCTCAATCACTAGCCGTCAGCTCAAGTACAGGTCTCACCGTACTCGGCTCAACTCACACTCTAGTTACTGTGAAAGGCTCGTGGCCAATCACAGATACTTAAAGTACACTCGATGATACCACGGAGGACTCGTCGCCCGTCAGCACGAGCACAGATCTCACCGTACTCGGCTCTCGCCGGAGTATCGACAGCTCGAATACAGTGTCCCATACCACCGTATTCGGCTCACGAGATAGTTGCGCAATGGTCACTACGGGGAGGCACATGGCCCCAGCATAGGCCGACAGCTCGACCACGGTGTCCCATACCACCATGCCCGGCTCATGCGTCTTAGCGGATCTAGGTACCATGGTTAAACAGGAATCACCACTGGTAAGTTTGGTACCCTAGGTTCATGCACATGTACACCTACATGCACATACACAAACACTTAGAATACACATTTCCAACATACACGACGTATGTAAGGCAAGTTCGTGATTGGGCTATCCCTAAGCCCCGGGAGTATTTTTCCCGCGTATATCGTATTCATACAACAAATAATCATTACAATTACATATCCAAAATCCGCACGTATGCGGGATTTCTAGAATACGCAATTTCGACATATACGGCATTTACACATGAACATATATTTTCGCGATCTCTTTCGCCAAACTAGTATTTTATCCACACATGATATAATCAAACATTAAATAAACATGTCAAACATTTTCTCAACAAAAATACGTATACGGTATTTCTACGTATATCAAGAGTATGTAAAATTCCATAATCTTTATCGCTAATCGAAACAGGAAACGGAAAGCACTTTGTACATGTGCATTTGCATGTAGATCATGAATCTATCATTATCTGACATTGAAAGCGTTGAAAACCATAACTTATACGCTTAAAGTCCTCACCTCAGCCCGTGGAATTCCAACGAATCAGCAAGAAGGTTGGTGCTTCCGTATACGGGAGTTTCTTAGCCTAAAGATCGCATTCGATTAGTCTTTCCTTAACCTATCACTAATTAGGCTCAAATCAGACCTAGGGTTAGGGTTTCTTACCTTCAAATGGGGTGGAAACCGCCGGGAAACCTCTTGGAATAGCGCGGTGTAGGCCGTGGGAGAGGTGGAAGCAGCAGGAGGAAGATCGGCTTCGATCTCCACAAGTTCTCTCTCTTTTCTCTCTTTCTCTCTTAGGGTTTTAACCCAAATTCGTATGGCTGTGAGAGGGGCTGTTCTAAGCCCCTTTTATAGCCACAAACCTTCCCAAAACAGACTCAGGTTCAAGGGCAACTGCTTACATAGGCATTTCACCAATTTTCAAGCTCAAAAGGGGTGTTCTGGTGGCCCTCTTTGAGCCAAACGTCAGACTTAAGCTCACCCACTGCGGATCCACGTGGGATTACGTTTTCGGCTCGATCGGATTCCCAGATCGCACGTGGCGGACCACTTTCAGTTCAACGGTCCGTGGGCCACGATCGGAATTTCTGAGTACATGTAAATGTTCCTGAAATTTTTCTTAATCCGAGGGTGTAATTTGGTCTGATTCCGACGGTCAGGTTGCTTAATACTGACGCGCAACCGAAAGGTGCCAGATCACTATTCCAGATATTTTATCTTGGATGGAAATAGTGTTTTTCACACTCCCTCGCTCCGGAGTGAAAATAATGGCCGTGGGACATCGGAATCATCTGATTTTTGAGATGATTGTCAAGCCCAGTGGGGCGGTCCTGGTTCCTTAGCTTCGTGTTAATCGGACTCCCGATGTGCAATCTAGACCTCATACGAAGTTTCGTTTCAGTCCCGAGAGCAGACGGGTAATGAGTTTGGCTCTAGACTTTAGGATAACCTAGAGTCACCAATTCTGCAAGTTTTGGGTCTTGCAGATCGTATTTAAAGCGATCCCAACGGATTTCATGATTTACCGAGTTTAGTACTTAGTTAACTTTGTTAAATTTCTAAAGGATTTAATCCTATGTGATTTCTGGTCGAGGTGGTACTCGGCCCAATGTACGGAAATTTTCAGGTCGTTACAAATAATAAGAAAAAAACTATTTCAATGAGTGAATTACAAAATAGTTATAATTTATAATATTCATCATTAACTAATTCTCCACATTGTATGGTAAACCGATTTATATGTTCTACGGTCGATTGACCCATATCACATATAAACAACCAAAGTTAGGTCGATAATTCCTCAACAATGGATATTGTCGATTGATCCAATCGGTATATGACTTACAATAAACTTATAACGCCCTGAAAATCGGGGGTCGAGCTAAACTCAACTCCCGAGTTCCAGAACATCACTTATGCAACAAAATGAATGATGATTGAGTGTTGACTGTATTCGTGTATTGAACATGAGTGAGATTAAGCCAAAACAACATATCATACTCCAGAGACAGTTAAATTTGTAAGTGGAAGACTGTGATAGATAGATAAATATATAAACTATGATGAGTCTCCAGAGTGTGATAACATTACCAGGTTAAATAATTATAAGTACAGTTTTAAAATATACCAAATGTGAGGAAGTGTAATGTCTCCTATCCCAAGTACCATAGCTCCGTCAATACAATATCAGGTCTTCATTGACCTGCCAGAGAGATACAGATAGGAAAACTCCTCCTATCATCATAGAAGTAGTCCGGCTCTGCTTCACAAGCATCGCCATCACTTGAAACTCAACAAATCTGGTTGGTGTGTACAACACCATCCCGTAACGTGGGAGTGAGTGATCAACTCAGTGGAACAGTAAAGCATAGGTTAACATGTTATCAACTCAGTCAAGTAGTAATGATAAAGCAGTACAATCAAACAATTCTAACTACTCTTATTTAATGCAAGTATGAAATGACATGATGTATGCCCTTGCCAAACCACCCTCATGCGACATCATCTTACGTTCGCGAATGCGTCCATCCCTCAGTGCTCCACATCTACCAGGCACATGCAGTGCGATGATGAGCATGATTACCGAGTAATTATTAGTTCATTTCAAACAGCAGTATTGGGAAACTAAGGTACCTCCCTTGTATCATTCCCAAACATGATCCATTCTAGGGTCGTCAATCCTAGTTAATCTCATACGGTATTATGGTTCGAGAGGCATCGCGAAGGCATCGCAAAGGGCTCGTCACCCGTCAGCACAGATACAGATCTCACCTTATGCGGCTCAATTGCTGACCGTCAGCTCGAGTACAGGTCTCACCGTACTCGGCTCAATCGCTGCCGTCAGCTCGAATACAGGTCTCACCGTACTCGGCTCAACTCATACTCTAGTTGCTATGAAGGGCTCGTCGCCAATCACAGACCTTGGAGTATACTCGAAGACACTACAGAAGACTCGTCGCCCGTCAGTACGAGTACAGGTCTCACCGTACTCGACTCTCACCGTAAGTGTCGACAGCTCGAATACAGTGTCCCATTCCACCGTATTCGGCTCACGAGTTTGGTTGCTCAATGGTCACTACGGGGAGGCACGTGGCCCCAGCATAGGCCGACAGCTCGACCACGGTGTCCCATACCACCATGCCCGGCTCATGAGTCTTAGCGGATCGAGGTACCATGGTTAAAAGGGATTTCATTGGTAAGTTTGGTACCCTAGGTTCAAGCAGTAGCGTCCAAACATGGTGAACATACATAAGACAGATCGGGTTACTTGACGAGCTCAGCTAGCTCGAGCGCACAACAAGTTGAACGACATGAAGTGCATAAGCACTTCGTGTGGCCAACCACTATCGTCAACCGAAGTACGACTCGGGTTCGTCGAACACATCTCACGTGGCAAATGAATCACAGCCACGAATGCAATTCTGGTACTGATTATCTGGACTATAATCATAGCCCCAAACACAATCAAGTGCATATAGATAAAGTAGTAGTGGATCAAGATTCAACTCATACAATCAAGGTCTGGTATTATCCGTTTAGGGCTGTCAGGGCCGTTGCACGCACTCGTTGCTCCACTCTCCCATCACCCATGACGGATCATACAACGTAAATATAAATTTAAACATATGCATTACATAGTTAAAATCATAAAGCAGTTGAGCATGTTATGAAGCACAACACAAGCATGAGTTTGTACATGTTCAATTCCTAATCACACAACTATCCAAGGAGATCATACACATAGTTAAAAGAGGTTGAGAATCATATCTCAACACCCTTATACATTACAATTTGCTAACTACTACTCATTCAGACATTTCAAGAAACACTTAAACAAACATACATCAACATACATGACATATGTCGATCACATAGGCATTAGGCCAAATCCTTTCACTAGGGAGTTGCCCCAATCATAACACGCGTACACCCACGACGGATAGTCATGGCAAGCAGGAATCCAAGTTCCATATTCACTCAGTCATTTCCACAAACACTTGGGCCACACATTTTAACATATATAGTGTATATTTGCCGTGGCGTGATTTAGGGCAAATCCTTTCGTCAAAGGGGTATCACCAATACAACAATCATGAATCCATGACAATTAGTCATGGCGAGCACGAATGAGAATTCTATACTCATTCAATCATTTTCACAAACACTTAGAATACACTATTACAACATACATAGTGTATGTTACCAAAACATGTATTAGGGCTATCCTTTAGCCAAGCGAGTATTTTATCCATGTATCATATATTACTACAACAAATAATCATGATAAATACATCTCCAAAATTTATACGTATACAGTATTTTCTAGAATATGCAATTTCAACATACATAGTGTATATACGTAAAACATGTATTTAGGCGAATCCTTTTGCCAAATAAGTATTTTATCCATATATCGTATATCCATATAACAAATAAACATGTCAAACACATTTCCAAAAAATATACGTATACCGTACTTTCTACAAATACCTAGAGTATGTAGAATTCCATATTTTTCATCTTTAATCGAAACGGAAAACAGACAACACTTTGTACATGTGCAATTGCATGCAGATCATGAATCTATCATTATCTGACATTGAAAGCGTTGAAAACCATAACCTATACACCTAAAGTCCGCACCTTTTGTCGTAGAATCGTAACGGAGTCGATAGGTTTGCTAAGCTTCCGTATTCGGCAGTTTGGTAACCTATAAAACGAAATAGGTTAGCTATTTCATAACCTACAACCACCCAAGCCCCAAATCAGATTAGGGTTAGGGCTTCTTACCTAGAAATGACGCCGAAAACGCCGGGAAAGCGATAAGAATCAGGCGGTGGAGCTCGTACAGCGGCAAGGAAGAGTGGCAAGGAGATTCTCCCACATCTCCCACACTTTCTCTCTCTTTTCTCTCTCTCAACCTCAAATTCATATGACTGCCATGAGAGAGGGGTTAAGGTCCTTATATAGCCTAAAAATTAACCGAAATAGACTTATGTTCAAGGTATACTTACATTATAATCAAATCGGCATTGTTTCAGCTCAAAAGAGGGTTTCTGGCGGCCCTCCTTGAGCCAAAGGTCGGACTTAAGCTCACTAACGCTGAATCTACGTTCTATTAAGTTTTCGTTTCGGTCGGGATTCCAGATCACGCGTGGCGGACCAGTTTCAGTTCAACGGTCAGCGGATCTCGATCGGAGATTCCGAGTACATGTAAATGTGTATGAAATTTCTCCTGATCTGAGGGTGTAATTTGGTCTGATTTTGACGGTCTGGTTGCTTAAAACTGATCCGCAAGCGAGAGGTGCCAGATTACTATTCAAGATATTTTATTTTGAATTAATTTCGCATTTCTCACACTCTTCACTCCGAGCTCAAGCGAATAGCGCTGGGACACTATCTGGATTTGATTTCCGAGATGGTTGTCAAGCCCAGCGAGGTGGTCCTAGGTCCTTAACTTCGTGTTAATCGGACTTCCGACGTGCGGTCCAGATCCGATACGGAGTTTAGAGATGCTCCCGTGAGCAGCCAGGTAATGAGATTGATCCTAGGTTTTAGGGTAACCTAGCGTCAATGATCCTACAAGTTTTGGGTCTTGCAGATCGTATTTAAAGTGATTGGTGTTAATTTTACAGGCACTCTAGTTTAACACTATCTAAATCTCGCCAAATTTCTAAAGGATTTAGTCCTGTAAGATTTCTGTTTGAGGTGGTACTTAGTCCTTTGTAGTTTGTATATAAAGTGATCCAAGTTATACTACTTAGCTAGTTTAAGATAGTGTCTATGGTGAAAGTACTTAGAAAATTTAAGGGACAAGGTGGTGAAGGGTGGGATTTGTGAAGGAAATGGGTTAAGGAGTGATTTTAGACTGTGGGATTCAGTTCTGACAAGTTAATAAGGTGTTAGGAGCAACCCATTGCCTAAGGACGTCTAATTCCAGGTTGGGGAAAATCCGGGATGTTACAAAACTGGTGTAGTAGTTCAACCAAGAACTTAGGCCTGCTACTTCCTGAACCAATTAAACAATTTGGTTACGCTCTTCGTATTGCTGTGCAACAACTGGAGGTACTTCTGAACCATCCCGATACTGTTCTTCATTATATAGTTGATTTCTAGGCAAGGGTTGCCCACCAGGCATTCATTAATTTCCGGCTTCATGAATTAGATTCATTCTTACATTCAAGACGACTAGAATCTATTAGTGGTGGTAAATTTCACATGTCCTTGGCAAGAATACATTTAGGATGTCTGAAATATACTAATATTCGTGAATTTCGCACATCCGAAATTAGACCAGGGTGGCGTATTTCACTACAAAGAAAATATTTGTGGCATGGCTGGATTAGTGGTATAGGTGCTCGATTCCCACTAGAGCTTGCATTGGCATGTTGATTGAAGTACAACATGTGTTGTTTCAATGAGCAAAGCCACCAACCGATTCATGCTCTCGATGTAGTCGACCATCTACCTTTTAAAGTCCTCGGCTTGGACTCGTTAGTATTTAGCCCGAACTCGTGACAACTTTATAATGTGTTAAATCCTCATTTGCATATAAACCACCCTAGCTGACATAATCTCAAGAGGTTCAACTCGTGTTGATAATCTATCTGAATTTAGTGTGACAAGCACCATACTGGGTGGTGGATTTCCTTATTCAAGCACTAATTGAACTTTCAATTCCTCCTTGTGAGTAGAAGGTTTGTTAGTTACAACAACGGCTGTTGAAGTACTACAACCACCTCTTCAGCTAATGATTCCATGAAATTACTACGCTAATAGGTATACTGGTATCAAGAGTGTTTATTTTGCACAGTCGGTGCAAATAGAATATTAATGATGACCAAATATTTTATCTTATCCCACTAGGCATGACAAAAATGTTGACACTTCGGTTTTTCTTTTATCATGTGTAGTATGCATGGGTGTGCCAAAATCAATATAGTGGCTCAATCTAAACTGATCAACTTCCTAAGCGCCGACATAAGTATATACGTCTAATATGAATGTATATGACCAGATTCTAAGATGATTAGTTGCTTATTCAGCCACTCACAAAATTTGATAATGATTAGGCGATAATTGGAGGGTGGGGTTCTTCCTCCGAAGATGGGTTACTTTGTGACTTCCACAAGGACTTTGAAAATACCATTGCAATAAAAAAAAACCTTAAAATCGATCATTAGGAGCAATTATTGCAAGAATGTGTCTCTTGAAAGAACCGCGTGATATATAATAAGGAATAAATCCAGTGTATGAGCGTAAATTTTGATTACAACTAAAGAGTATAGCTAAGAATTACCGCTACTATATTATCGTTACTCTTAAGATAAGTTGAGATAAAAGATAAATTAATATATTTGGTTTGATTAGTTGTTGTGTTGGGTTGGTTGTCATTTTCTCTATTAAATTCCTTTGCTATATATGGAGTTTTATTGTAGCTTGTTTTCCTAGATCATTCTTCTATTAAAAAAAGTCTTTCTATATCCTTCTTTTATTAGATTTCTTTTCAAGACAATTCCTCTTCAGTTGGCCAAGACTTTGTTTGACCGCATTTGTATCTTGAATAGAGCTGGGCATCGGATCGAGTCGGATCGGATTGGGTCTAACTCGGTTCGATCTGAAATCTGTATAGGCTGACCCGAACTCGGTTCGATCCGAGACCAAGTCCGAGACATTTGACTCGAACCGATCCGATGTACGGTTGGCCTGACCCGAACCTAGTCCTACTTGGTCAGGGAAATCGAGTCGGATCGGGTTAGGTGCGATTCGGATCGAATGTTTTTAACGGTGAAAATTATTATCCTCCCTACTATTTTCGGTGTGGTCCATTTGAGCTTTAGATATGATTCATTTTTTTTTCAAATGCTTTAAAATGATCACGAAAAATGGATATAATAAATACATCATTGTGGGGCCCATGTAATCTTGATTTGATTTGAGCCATTTGTGCAACTCGGAGCTCGAGGCACAGGTGTTAATGTGCATGGCACGAAAGTGCAGCTATGTAACGTTTATGTGCACTTTGGCTTTGCATTACTATATTGATGTTAGCAAGTTCTATGGGTCTGATCATGGGGTATGTGTTTGTAGACACCCCACCCATGTTGATATCTTGAGAAAGCTAGAACAATCCGAGAACCATGGTCTAATCCAAACCAAATCCTGATCCCAAACCCTGATCCAAAACCCTAATCCTGACCTGAACCATCATGAGCCATCATTTAAGCCAAAACATACCCATCTGAGCTTAAAAGCCCGAAGAAGGGACTTCCGGACAAAGCGGAGCATCAGATAAAAATCACTGGTCAAAGCTCGGCCCGAACCAGGCCCGAGCGGTAGTTTGACTACCGCCGGCGGTAATCGGATTACCTCTGCTCGCAAGACATGTGTGTCCTCTAAGCAACAACTGTCTCTCGTCCCAAAGTCAACTTTGATATGAATTTACCCCTCCCCCAGCCTTCACTATTTACCATTTTACCAACCTCAAGAGCCAATGAGAGCACGCCACATGGCATCCCTCTTTCCTCAACCAATCCCAAGCTGTCATGTCAGCTTTTACCTTTCATAAACCCAACGATTACCAAAATGCCACCACAAAAGGCTATAAATAGCCCTCTCATCTTCACATTTCAAGACAATAATTCCAAGAGAGAAAACTCTTCTCATTTCAAAGGGAGAGAGGGAGAGAAAGGAAGAGAGTGAGGGTGAGGAGGAGCTCCCAAGCCTCAAAGTTGTAATTTTTCAGCCACCTCTAAGCCTCACCTCAACCATCTTAACCCCCTTAGTCTAGCCCAGATTAGCCATGGTGTACTCCATGTTCTAGCTGTCTTAAGAGTCAGCCAAAAATTATCTCATTTACATACAAACATTCATTATGACATCTATTCCCTTCTCAACCTCCCTACTTATCTAAATCTCTAGTGAACGTATGCTCTGTAACCTGCCGTACATCGGATCCTGTCACATCAGAAATTCCTAACGATCTAGTCCACTTTTCTTTACCTTTTTATATAAGCATCATCACATCCACCTTCTAAACACATTATTGGACGTATGCTCCGTGGCTTACCGAAATCTCAGATCTTGCCGCATCAAAAATCCATATGTGCCTAGTCCTACTTCGACGACATCATTCATCCCTTGAGATTTTCTTACCACACTGATTAGAGACCGTACACTTGTACGGGCAGAGAGGGTGTCTAACACCTTCCCTCTTTGTAACCGAGGTCCCTTACCCAAAATCTCGGATCGCAGACCAGGAGTCAATCTAAGGTAGGAGAGTCTTCAGATTTCTCCAACCTTACGTATTCCGCGGGTTATAGCCGACTGCAGGATTCTGAGATTAATTGGCTAGTGGCGGCTCCAACATTCACAAACTAGCCTAATCACCCCCTTTCACCATATAACATAAAATCTAACGTGGGTGCCGATTTACAACGTTCACAGTGTTATATCCAAACCGTCCATCCATTTAGCGAGCTCGTCTTAGGGCTTGACACGAAAAATAAGACAGATCTAACTATCAAGTGGACCACATGAATTGTTTAACGGTGAAAATCATTATCTTTGCAACTATTTGTGGTGTGGTCCTGATGATCTTTGGATATTATTCATTTTTTTAGATAATGCTCTATAGTGATCTCTAAAAATATATGAGCGGTGTAGATATAATAAATACATCACTGTGGGGCCCATATAACTTTGACATCCTTTGAACCGTTCATACAACTCAGATCTTAAGGTGCATTACTACTTGTCTTCGTACGACACGTACAATAGCTATACAACAACTATAATGATTCCTAACCCCAACCGTAGAAGTATTCTTTAAAGAGGTTCGCTCAAATTCATCCGATGTGTTAAAATGCGACACATCGGGATTTTAGCCTTTGAATATGGGTTAACTTCCATTGATCCGAACCGTTTATACGATGAGTCTCACTTTATATGGTGGAAAGTAAAAAATTAAAGGTTGCAGTTAGATTATTTCAAGCCCTTGATAACAAGAACAGTCACCATAACCTTTTCATCATCAAAGATGGAATAACCCATCCCCAGATATCTTTTAATAATGGCCCATCCATGCGGATCCCTATCAAATTAAGGGTTTGGATGATCGAAAAAGGTCCACATTCTACGGCTAGATTTGTGACGTATCTTATTGTAATACATCGGGATGCATTCGATTTCAGATATATGGATTTGCCTTTTAATATCGTATTTTATCTTTTGACAGCGGAGTCACGGTGTGTACTTGAACCGTTCGTACAACAACTATATAGTTGGTGTGTGGTACCGAGTAAACTCTGTTGGGCCACCGTGAATGCGCGTGGTTTATCCACTCTGGATCGGGTCGGGTCGAATCGGATCAGATCCATTCTGATCGGGTTTTGGATCGGATCGGTCCGAATTGACCTCGATCTTAAAAACATTCGGATCTGAATGGCCCAACTCGATCTGCACCAATCCAGGACGTCAGTTTAGTTCGGATCGGGTCGAATCCACCAAATCGGGTCAGACATGCCCAGCTCTAATCTTGAATAGCTCAACTACATTTCTCTCTTCACTTAAAACTCGATTGCGACACTCCATCGACCATCCCCTAACGTGTAAAATTGGATTTACGTTGGTTATAATACTGCAAAAGTGCTCATAGTATCTTGAAGATCTTTCCATCCACTTCCTATTTCTCATGCAATGCCACATATCACTGTAACGACCTGTAAATTTCCGTACATTGGGTCCAGTACCACCTCGACCAGAAATCACGTAGGATTAAATCCTTTAGAAATTTAACAAAGTTAACTAAGTACTAAACTCGGTTAGCCATGAAATCCGTTGGGATCGCTTTAAATACAATCTGCAAGATCCAAAACTTGCAGAATTCGTGACTCTAGGTTACCCTAAAGTCTAGAGCCAAACTCATTACCCGTCTGCTCTCGGGAATGAAACGAAACTTCGTATTAGGTCTAGATCGCACATCGGGAGTCCGATTAACACGAAGCTAAGGAACCAAGACCGCCCCACTGGGCTTGACAATCATCTCAAAAATCAGATGATTCTGATGTCCCACGGCCATTCTTTTCAATCCGGAGCGAGGGTGTGTGAAAAACATAAATTCCATCCCAAAATAAATATCTGGAATAGTGATCTGACATCATTCGGTTGCGCGTCAGTATTAAGCAACCTGACCGTCGGAATCAGACCAAATTACACCCTCGGATTAAGAAAAATTTCAGGAACATTTACATGTACTTAGAATTTCTGATCGTGGCCCACTGACCGTTGAACTGAAAGTGGTCCGCCACGTGTGATCTGGGAATCTGATCGAGTCGAAAACATAATCCCACGTAGATCCATAGATGGTGAGCTTAAGTCTGACGTTTGGCTCAAGGAGGGCCACCAGAACATCCCTTTTGAGCTTGGAAAGTGGCGAAATGCCTATATATGCAGCCACCCTTGAACCTGAGTCTATTTTAGACATGTTTTTGGCTATAAAAGGGGCTTAGAACAGCCCCTCTCACAGCCATACGAATTTGGGAGAAAAACTCTAGAGAGAGAGAGAGAAAAGAGAGAGAAGAGCTTGGATTTGTGGGACCACCTTCCTCCTACTGCTTCCACTCATCACACGGCCTACACTGCCTCATTCCTGGCGTTTTTCCGGCGTTATCCATCCCGTTTGGAGGTAAGAAACCCTAACCCTAGGTCTGATTTGAGGTAGGATTATTGTAGGTTATGAAAAAGCTAATCGATTCCGCTCTTTAGGCTAGAAAACTCCCGTATACGGAAGCTCCAATACCCTTGCTGATTCGTTGGATTTCCAAGGGCTGAGGTGAGGACTTTAAGTGTATAAGTTATGTTTTTCAACGCTTTCAATGTCAGATAATGATAGATTCATGATCTGCATGTAAATGCACATGTACAAAGTGCTTTCCGTTTCCTGTTTCGATTAGCGATGTAGAATATGGAATTTCACATACTCTAGATATACGTAGAAATACCGTATACGTATTTTTTTCGGGAAAATGTTTGACATATTTATTTAATGTATGATTATATAATATATGGAGAAAATACTAGTTTGGCGAAAAGAATCGCAAAAATACATGTTCATTTGTAAATGTCATGTATGTTGAAATTGTGTATTCTAGAAATACCGCATACGTGCTGATTTTGGAAATACAATTGTAATGATTATTTACTGTATGATTATGATATACATGGGTAAAATACTCACGTGGCGAAGGGACAGCCCTAACACAACTTTCGCTAACATACGTCATGTATGTTGGAATAGTGTATTCTAAGTGGTTGTGTAAATGCTTGTATGAGTAAATGTCTAGGTATTAGTGCCGTAGATAGGCGCTGATATGGGATTTCCGACTCCCTTAGAGGCATGTAGGGTCCCCTCCATGCGGTGGTTCGCTAGAACCACTCACCTGTAATGTGTATGTAATTGTATCCCTATGTGGATAGTGCTTTACTACATGCTTCACAACATGCTTCACTACATGCTTTACAACATGCTTTACATCATGTTTCACTTCATGCTTTATAACATGCCTGCTAACATGCTTGTATTGCTGGTTTTCATGCTTTACTCCACATGCTATTGATGAAAGCTGTTTGAGTTTAGGACTATGTCTATAGTCCAAACATTCGGTACCAGACTTGCGGTTGTGGCTGAGATTTGTATCGCCACAACAGACGTGTCTGGCGAACCCGAGTCGTACTTCAGTTGGCGATAGTGGTTGGCCACACGGAGTGCTTTTGCGCTCCATATCGCTCAACTTGTGGTGCGCTCGAGCTAGTCAGGCTCGTCAAGTAAACCGAAATGTACTTATGTGTTCACCATGTTTGGTCGCAACTGTTTGAACCTAGGGTACCAAACTTACCAGTGGCGATCCCCGTTTAGACATGGTACCTAGATCCGCTAAGTCGCATGAGCCGGGCATGGTGGTATGGGACACCGTGGTCGAGCTGTCGGCCTACGCTGGGGCCATGTGCCTCCCGTAGTGACCATTGCGCAACCAAACTCGTGAGCCGAATACGGTGGTATGGGACACTGTATTCGAGCTGTCGATACTTCGGCGAGAGCCGAGTACGGTGAGATCTGTGCTCGTGCTGACGGGCGACGAGTCCTCCGTAGTATCATCGAGTACACTCCAAGGGTCTGTGATTGGCGACGAGTCTTTCACAGCAACTAGAGTATGAGTGGAGCCGAGTATGGTGAGACCTGTACTCGAGCTGACGGCTAGTGATTGAGCCGAGTACGGTGAGACCTGTACTCGAGCTGACGGCCAGCAATTGAGCCGCATACGGTGAGATCTGTATCCGCGCTGACGGGTGACGAGCCCTTTGCGATGCCTTCACTACGTTTCTCAAACTATAATATCGTATGAGAATAACTAGGATTGACGACCCTAGAATGAATCATGTTTGTGAATGATACAAGGGAGGTACCTTAGTTTCCCAATCCTGCTGGTTGAAATGGACTAATAAAAACTTGGTAATCATGAGCATCATCGCACCGCATGTGCTTTGTAGATGTGGCGCACTGAGGGAGTAAGCATTCGCGAACGTAAGATGATGTCGCTTGAGGGTGGTTTGGCAAGGGCATACAACATCATGTCATATCATTTTTGCACTTAACAAGAGTAGTTAGAAATGTTTGATTTGTACTGCTTTATCATTACTGCTTGATTGATTTGATAACATGTTAACTTATGCTTTATTGTTCCACTGAGTTAGCTACTCACTCCCACGTTACGGGACGGTGTTTGCAACACCCACCAGACTCTATCGCAGGTGTAGATGGCGCCTTGGTTCAGAAGCCGGAGCCCGACTTTGATGAGGACCAGGAGGAGTTCTCCTTTATGCAGTACTCTGACGGCTTTGCTTAGGCCGGCTGCATCGCGGGATTTTCAGGGCCTCTCTTGAGGATTGTATTTTGGTTTTTGACTTAGAAACAATACATGTATATTGGTACTCAGCTAGTACTCATACTCTGGAGTTCAGAAAATTTTGTTACTTTACATACTTTGAATATAAAATTTCAGTCTTCCGTTTGCCTTTATACAATTGAACTGGAGTATGAATTACTGTTTTGGTATAATCTCATTCATGTTTATTGCGCTAACTCAGACAACATTTAACCAGCATTGTGTATGTTGCATAAGTGATGCGTTGGAACTCGGGAGTTGAGTCTATACTCGACCCCCGAATTTCAGGGCGTTACAATCACCCTCCTATTCGCTTTCTCATAATGACTAGAAATAAGGTACAACATAAATCCAACGTTGGATCATTTGAACCGTCAATTAATAGCAGAAAAAGCAATTATCTACAACCATAGGAAATGATGGTTAGGGTCATATGTTCACTCTAAGCTTTAATTATGGTCCATCCAAGGTGACAATGAGCAGATGGACAGTTCTCATCAATCCATTATCTCTCCATGTGGGCCCATAGAGGCAATGCATGCTGATGGAACATGACTCAGAACAAAAGCTTATAGAAAAAAGTTGGTGTTTCGGTTGGACTTGATGTTACCAAATCCCTTAATGAGCCAGCCAATACACTTTGCCTTGCTCTTGTCCAGGCCTGCGGCCAGAGGGTCCCAACTTCTCATAAACTGCGCAAGCTCCAGTTGTTTTCCAGGGAGGTGGATTGGTGCCACC
>JAJHSJ010000009.1:60294042-60368261 GCA_021015155.1 Magnolia officinalis | reverse complement strand
AACCCAAACCCGACCTGGGGACCTTGACGATCCCCATACATTACACCACCTTCAGGCCTAACTATTTGAAATTCTTTAGATGGATAGTAGAGTAGTGTAATGCCTATTTATTGGGCTAGCCTAGGCCTAGAGCTGGGCATTAAGTCAAGTGGGATCGGATTGGGTCCAACTCAACTCGGTCCGAAATTTACATGGCCTAATCTGAACTTGATCCGATCCGGGACCGAGTCCAGGTCATCTAACTCGATCCGATCCGGACCACTGCTGGTCTAATTCGATCCGAGTCCGACTTGGTAAGGGAAACCGAGTTGGATCGAATTGGGTACGGTTCGGATCGGTCCTGATTTTATTTTTTATTTTTTGAAAAATTTTAAATAAAAATGGTGGGCCACCTCTCCAAAATAGTCCACAATATAGGCTAAAATTAAAAAAATATATAAATAAAAATGAAACATACGTACCTACCTGATTAATGGAGATGATGAACGATGATGATGAGTGGGTCGGGCTGCTGAGTGGCTGGATCAAGATGGTCGGGTGCGACGCTCATTCGGGTAAAGATAGATGAAAGTGGCTGGATCGAGATGGCTGCTCGTTTAGATAAAGAAAGAGAGGGAGAGATTTGAGGGAAGGATTTTAGGGATTTAGAGATTTGGGGATTTAGGGTTCGGCCATTCAGGTGCGGGGTGCTGCTGGATAGAGTAAAAAGTAAAAGAGATAAAATAAAAACTATATATATTTAGGGTAAAAAGAGTATATATATATATATATATATAATATATAGATATATATATATATATATATATATATATAATATATTATATAGACTTAATAATATATTCGGATCGGATCGGATCAGATCGGATCCATTCGATTCGAATCGGTCCGGATTGACCACGATTCGAACTCGATCTAATGAACGGTCAAATCTGACTAATCCTACTCGAATCACACCGATCCAGGCCTTCGGTTTGGTTCGGATCCACCGGATCAGGACGGTTTGTGCCCAACTCTACCTAGGCCTAACACATGTGTTATGGTTGGGCATGAATTTTGAAAATTGAAAATTATTTTGAAATATATGAGGTGTAATATATTGTGTAACAAAAGAGTCATCTACGTATCAATAATGGAGATTCAACACAATAATCAAAATGGTGTATCTGATTGGGAAGACATTCACGATACCACGACATATCGAGAATGAAGTTTGGTTTTCCGGACCTACACCCTTAGGAGAAACTCTTAATGGAACTAGGGTTTTCTCTTTTATGTGGATGAGGGGAACAAAAACTGTATTCATAAGAAATAGGATTAGAGAAACTTATCCATCACACTTCTCTCATCGAGAATCTACATCCGTAAGCTTCCATATCTTGCTTAATAAGCTTGATATAAGGACCATGGTTCAAGCATCTCATGTCAAGCCTATTTGCAATGATCATAACTATAGTGGGGCCCACTAAATCGCTCAATGTAAATAATCCAACTCAATATCTAAACTAGTGATCATATATGACCCACCTAATAGAGTCTTACACGAGGTTCTAAAATCTTGAGATACTAATACATTCTATAAAAATGGAATTGGGTAGCTAAATTCAATTGAATTTAAGGGATTTGAGGCTAAAAGCCCATCTTTGAGTTGGTCCACCCATAGACGGAATTGGACTTGGATAGGTACCATGGGGTGGGCCCCACATAGTCACCTACTTCAAAGTCCCACTCTATCCAAGTTGGGTGCAACTCAAGGTGAGGACATGATTGGTTCAACACCATGAATCACCTGTGCCTTGGTTGAGTCACAACTCAACTCGGGTCGAACGAGTCAATCCGAGACACCGAGTTGTTTAGCCTTGCGCCAAGTCAACTTGTCATGGCAAGTAGGTGAGCATTCAAGTTGTGTATTAGGTGAAGTGTAGCAAGATCATTCAAGGCTGAAAACTGCACATATCTGCCTACATGTACGTACCATTAATCTCTCTGATGAATGGATGGTTGGAGGGAGTCCAGTAGCATTATTAGATTTTTAAGTTTCAAAAAATTATTTTGAAATTTGTGTTTGGATTCCTACCCGACCCAAGTATAAACCTTGAAAAGGAACTCATTCTTTAGCGGCATCTTCTTTTACCTTGAGCACATGTTATTGTTGGTGATGTGTTCTACTTGGAAGAGGAACCATAATCAAATGATACTGTGAAATCCTCATTGCAAATCATCAGCTCGTTCATGGGGATTTTGACTGTATTTGCCTTGTAATACAGTAAAAAATTGGAAAGGAAATATAAGTTTAAAATATGAACTCCGACAAGTACTTTTTAAAAGTTTTTCGGACCATCCATAGCATTTCCAGCTCATTTTTCAGCGGGCCCAAAAAAAATGAAGCACATCCGAAAACAGTGGTGATTGACCATTAAAAACTCTCTATGGCCACACAAGTTTTGGATAAGCCGATATTTATTTTTACTTTCATCCAAGTCAGGGACTCACCCACAATGCTGTTGCCCGGGACCTGATCCGTGCTCGGGCTCATGCATCTGAGTTGAATTTTGAAGGCGTTCAATCACCACTGTTCAATCATACAGCCATCTTGCTCCTTCGGCAGTTCCTCTGCCTCTCTCGACATATCTTCTTAGTTCTATCTCTTCCGTTTCTTTAAAAGTCTTTCCCAGTCTTCGCTTCCTACCATCTACATACCAAAAGAGGAGAAAGAAAACATGGTTGATTCCCTCGTCTCGATAGCACGGGAGAAGTTGAGTGCCATCATCCAAAATGAGGTGGTTTTGTTGATGAGTGTCAAGAACGAGATCGAAAAGCTTTTCGAAACGTTCACCTCAATCCAAGCTGTGCTTGAAGATGCTGAATCTCGGCGAGTGAAGGACAGAGCCGTGAAAATCTGGTTGGAGAAGCTCAAACAAGTGGCCTACAATGTGGACGACATACTAGACGAGTGGATGACGGAAAATCTAAGATCACAGGCAGCTGAGGAAGGTGATGGCTCCTGTTTCAGCTTCATTGTCATTTGCTTCCTTTCCCCTCTTACTTGCTTTAATCATGTCATGTTCCGCCATAGAATTGGAAGTAGGATAAAGGAGGCAACGGGTAGATTAGATGATATCGCCAAAGAGATTACCCAATTGGGTCTTACTGTAACTAGCGGAGAGAGGGAGAGAGTGGATACTGTAGTAAGGCAGCATGAAATTAGAAAGCGAGAAACAAGCTCCCAAGTTGACAGATCGTCGATTGTCGGTAGAGAAGATGATAAAAATGAAGTCATAGACTTGCTGCTGAGGGAGAGTAGTCAAGAGGTAACTGAGGTGCCCTTCGTCATTTCTATCATTGGAATGGGGGGTTTGGGCAAGACATCCCTTGCTAAGCTCGTCTACAACAATGAGAAACTCAAGGGACATTTCGACGTTAAAATGTGGGTGTGTGTTTCGGAAGATTTTGATGTGAAACGGATTACGAAATTAATGATAGAATTTGCAACAGGGTCACCTTGTAATCTTGAAGGCTTGGAGCCATCGCAAAGTCACCTTCGTGAATTCTTGCATTCAAAGCGATTCTTGCTTGTGCTTGATGACATTTGGAGTGAGGATCGTAGGATGTGGGATGAACTGAGACTTCCGTTCCAAGCTGGTGCATTAGGGAGTCGAATCGTCATAACCACTCGTAGTGAAAAGGTTGCAATGGCGATGGGAAACATCCACATGCACAAATTGGAGGCCTTATCTGATGAAGATTGTTGGTTAATGTTCAGCCGCAGTGCATTTGGTGATCAGAGTGCAGAAGAGCGTTTGGAGTTGAAAGAGATCGGACGGGGAATCGTAAAGAAATGTGGAGGCATACCACTCGCAGCAAACACCATTGTTATGGTGGCAAGTTTTCTATGACGAACTTAAGCGAGCCAAGATTGTTTGTGGGTTCCAAAAATGGTAAAATGAACAGTAACTTACAGTAATGCAGACAATAACATACACCAAAAACTAAACAATGAAAGAAAATCAACATTTGATGGTCTAAGTAACTAATAGAGAAAAAGAAGAACATAGGATTTGCCAAAAGCCAAATATATGGGAGTAAGATGACAGCCCAGGTTAATTTATCAGCTACAGAAAAATCAGAATCAGCAAAAACTGAAAGGAACCATAATATATTGTTTATTCGCTACTATTTAATACTAATGCAACAGGCTGACTTTCAACTCCAACCACATTTTTGTTCGCTTGAGGCTAAAATTCCTATCTGTGACAAACAAGAAACTTCCTTTGTTTTGCACCTTGTTGGTTCATGCGAACCCAAGAAAAACACGAAAAGAGAAGCAAAATCAGCCTGGTGAAGGAGCCAGCAGCAAGGGCAGGGGCCAGATATAATTGCATTTCAAGATGTAGCAAAATATAACAAATTAAGCATCCTTTACAGTTTCAATTAAGAAACTCTGATAAAAAATCCAAACATCAGACATCATCTCTTAAACAATGGTGTTTGTTGTACACAAAATTCTTCATTACAAATCTACATGTTACTTCCGAATTGGTCCTGTAATTTCCAAACCTTCTATTTCTCCTTAAGATTCACTATCACACCAACATTATATTCGAAATACATGTATACACAAATAAATAGACTAGAGCATTTGAAACCAATAGAAACTTCATGAGCATTTCACAAACATCATGAGCAATGGCATTTTCACAAAACGTCAGGAAAAGAACAATGGTATGTAGGCATCAATCTTAGGACTATAGACAATGTATATTGATTATGGATTGTGCATCAATTCATCAGAAAAATTCATCGATTAGAGAAGGAAATAGGAAAATTTTCAACAGATTTAGAAAACGATGAGAAGGGACCTGAAATTCGTGTTCGCTTTACAGGATCAATCAGAGAGAGATTGCAAGGGAAACCCTAAAAATCTCCTTGAAGAAGACCCGTCTCCTCTTTTTCTCTGAATTTGTTGTATTTCTCAAATGAAAGCTTGAGGTTTGAGAAACAAAAATTTATACAGAGAGAGAGAGAGAGAGAGAGAGAGGAGAGAGAGAGAGAGAGAGAAGGCAATTAGGGGCAAGTAACAGAACCAAAACTTACAGGATTTCTCCCTGATTCACTGGAAAATGCAAATGAGAAGGAGAGAGAGAGAGAGAGAGAGAGAGAGAGATGAATTTGGAGGATGACGCTCGATGAAGGAGGGAGAAGAGGCAATGACGCTCGACAGAAATGGCACTTGATGGAAATGACGCTCGATGAATTTGGGAAGATAGAAATGGCGCCCGCGGATATCCTCTTTTGGATATGATAAAAACTTTAAATCCGAATTCTGTGAGTTTTCCATTGTTTATAACACAAGCTATATTAACAACTGCACATGCATGGGACCATTTTTTAGATGGTTAAATTATATTATATAATAAAATTATAAATATTTACCATTTACAACTAGACCAATTATTTGGATGGTCTGGATAACTCTATATCTTTGCCACTATTGTTATGAATGAGTCACCATTATTTAAATCAAATACAAAACTCATATTCTATCCTCTCACCTAAAAACCGTACTTGAGCTTTGGATCTGGTATGGCTCTATGGGCCCCACAATGATGTGTGTCAAACATCTACCCCATCAGTTAGATGCACCATTCTATAGTGGGCCTAGGGATTAAAAATCAAATCACTATGTGACTTGTGTGGGTCACACCACATACAAAAGTGACAAGGGTTACCCTCCATTAAAAACATTCATAATTATTTTAGGCCCACAAAGATGTGGTTCAAAAATCCAGACCATCATTGTGTGTGTGCCAATTGGATGAGGGGTCATACCAAGTTCAAACGCATCCAAATTTCAGGTGGGGCCCCACTAAGTGCTTTTATATGTTTTAGGCATGTCTTCACATGATTTTAGATGGGATGGCCCATTGGAGTTCCGTATACGGCTGATTTTGGGATATACACATAATTTAAAGGGGACCCATCAAATGCACGGTGTTGATGTTTGACACACGTCATGGTGGGTCCCACACAGCTCGACCTCATGGGGAGTTCGCATGAGCCGGACGTGTATATATATATATATATATATTATATATATAATATTTAAAAAAATATAAAAGCCTATGATGTATTTTTTATATCCACACCGTACATCCATTCTGAGATATCATTCTAAGTCATTAGCTAAGAGTTAGACGATAAAAATGTTGTAGTGGACCTCGTCATAAAAAACAATGGAGAGGGTGATTCCACCATTGAAACTATCCTAAGGTCCATCGGAATGTTTATTTGAAATCCAACTGTTTTCAAAAGTTTTTTTTTTGTTTTTTGTTTTTTTTTTTAAAAAAAAAAAAAAAAACATGAAATAAGGGCATACAAAAATATCAACTTATTCAAAAACTTTTGTGGCCTTTAGAAGTTTTTAATGGTGGGCATTACTGTCCCATTATTTTCTGGTGCGGTCCACTGGAGCTTTGGATTAACTCGTTCTTTGGACATTGCCTATAAAATGATCTCTCCAAATGGATGGAAGGTGTGGATACAAAACATACATCATGGTGGGGCCCAAATTTGAGAGGTATATGAAGATCATTTTATGACTTGATCTAAAAATGAGAAGTATATAAAACGATATCTCAAGTGCACCACACCACATGAAAACAATAGTGATTGGATATCCATTGTTAAAATCTTCCTAAGGCCCACTGTACTGTTTATTTGACATCCAATATGTTGATTAGGTCATACATGGCCAGATGAAGGGGAAAAACAAAAATCAACTTGATCCAAAACTTTTATGGCCCCAAAATGTTTTTTAATGGTTGACGCTCATTCAACACTGTTTCCTAGAATGTGGTCCACTTAAGATTTGGATATATCTCATTTTTGGTCTCATACCGTAAGATGATCTTTAAAAATAGATAGACGACATGGATTAAACACATACATCATGATAGGGCTCACAGAGCACCAGCCACCAGCCATGGTGTTAGGGGGAGTAGTCAATCCGTTCCCTTATTTGTAGTGTGGTCCATTTAATCTTTGAATATTATTCAATTTTGATTTAAACATCTGAAGTTATTTACTCTTCAATCTGGACTGATCAGATTGTCCAAAAACGGTTAAAGGTTGTTCATAATATCAAAAATATATGAATAATAGAAAACACAAACATCAACTTGATCCAAAACTTTTATGGCCTCTAAGAAATTTTAATGGTAGAGGTTTAATCACACTATTTCCTGCGGTGTGGTCCACTTGAGCGTTGGATATGCTTCCTTTTTTTTTTTTTTTTTTCTTTAGACTTCAAATTATCTCTTAACATGGATGAATGGAGTGGATAAAATAAATAAATAACAGTGGATCCCACAGAGTTTCCTCTAGTAAGGGTAACGAGTAACTCACCTAAACGTAGCGGAGAAGGGTTTCCTTAAAACATTCATAATCATGTATTGGGTCTGCCTAAATGTGATTCACATATCCAACCCACTCATTATGTGTGTCCCACTTGGATGAGGGGTCAGACCAAGTTTCAACCGCATCCAAAACTCATGTGGGCCCCACCAAGTGCTTATATATTTTTTAGGATGTCTTTACATAGTTTTAAATGGTATGGCCCACTTGAGTTTCGTTTACTGATGATTTTTGAGATATCTCATAACCTAAAGGGGACATCAAATCCACGGTGTTGATGTTCGACACACATCATGATGGGGCCCACAAAACTTACTAACATCAATTCTTAGGTTCTCACGAGGTCAATAAGTTGGGTCACAATTTTAACCAGAATATTTGACCCATTTTACATGTCTAGTCTATTCACTCCATTTTACTATCAATATTCTCATTTTGACTAGTTGCTCGCCTCAATCCGGCTACATATGAGAAAGATATTGGGCATACAAGATTGATCAACAATTTCAGTGAAATTTGATTTAAACATCTGAAGTTATTTACTCTTCAATTTAAACTGATTAGATTGTCCAAAAACGATTAAAGGTTCAATCAGTGAATGTGCCTAATAATTTAGTAATTTTATTTTTCACAAATAAATTTAACATTTTTTTTTCAAAATGTATATATTTTTTCTCTTTTAACTAAATATCATTTTTATTATAAATAAATTTAACATTTTTTTTTACAAAATTTAGTTTTCTTTTTTAAAATATATATATTTTTACAATTTGTCAATTTTTTCACAATTTTGTTTAATTTTATAAATTTTCTTTTTCAAAACATCATTGCTTTATCGATTTTTTTTTTTCAAAATTATCAACATTATTCAAAGTTCTTATTTTTTTTTTTTTTAATTTAGATTTTTATAAAATTATAGTTTTTTTTTTTCAAAATTTAAAATTTTCTTAAACATTGTTAACCATTTTTCTAAGCTTCTCAACTATTTTTTTTTTCGAAATTCATAATTTTTTGAGCTTTTTAATTCTTGACCTGAGCATTAGAGACGGTTTAGGACCGTCTCTAATAGAGACGGTCTTTGACAGTCTCTAATAGAGACGGTTACGGTCCTTGACAGTCTCTACCAGAGACGGTTTTTGCCAGGGATATGAGATGGTTTAGGACCGTCTTTATTAGAGACGGTCTTTGACAGTCTTAGATTATAAGTAAAAGACGGTCAAGGACCGTCTCTAATGCGGACGACCAATGACAGTCTCAAATAACCTGATATAAGATGATCAGCGACCGTCCTAAATGATTTGTGGACATTCAGATTTTTAAGACAATATTAAGGACGGTCAGGGGACGTTTAAAATGTTAGAGACGATTTATGGCCGTCTTTAAAGCGTCTTTAAACCAAGCAATTTTAGAGACAGTCCAGAACCGTCTCGAAATCCGTCATTTTTTTTCCATTTTTCACGTAGTGTAAATTGATTTTAAACTCGCAAGTATACGAATCAGGTGTAGATACGGTACATATTATGAGATCGTTCCCACGAGGACTGGTTGTCACAATTCGAATTTTACGATTCCTCTTAACTAATCCAACGAATAGTTGAGCTAGTGATTAAGTAAACTAATTAAAATCAATATAAAATAACTGAGAATAAGAAGCAAAATTCAATCAAGGAGAATACTAGGACTTTTAAATCCACCCTTAATTATTTGCTTGTTGATTCACCCTAATTCAGATTGATATAAATTTACTAAATAAAGCACACTCTGTGTCCTTGGTCAGGCACACAGGATGTATAATTCCCTTGAAGCACAAGGATCACATCTTTTCATCCATGGTCAGGCATGAATAGATGTAAATTCCTATTTCTTTCTCTGTAGGAAAACCTGTTCATGGTCAAACACAAGCACCTAGAATAAGATTCCAAACAACATCCACATCTAGACTTTGGTTAAGCTCATAGAATGTAGAAGTACGGAGTTTTCATTTAAGCACACTAGAGAAAGAAACAAATCAATCAATTCAGGTGAAATCAACATATAATAAGAGTTATTCAAATCAGGGGCTTCATCTCAGCCCTAGCTAAGAAGTTTAGGCTAGCATAGACATGATCACACTAAACATCTTAACAGAAATAAAAAGAAACAGAAGAAAAAGAAATCTAAAATACTACTCTCTCCCTGCTCCAGATCCACAGCCGGTCGCAAGCCGAGCTCTCTTTCCTCCTCATGAACTTCTCCTCTTATAGCAGGTATTGTAGTCGGTGACTGGAGGCGTGCGTGTGAGCTGCTGCGAAATCTGTTTACGCAGTCGAGAGAAATTCCTGCGCAAGTCTGTGAAGCGAAAGCATCTGGCACTACCAGATTTAACATCAAAACGACCCTGTTGTGGGCTCTGTTTCGATCAGCCTACTTGGGCTTGATCGGACATCCCTTTTAAGAGCTTGAACGGCCAGGATCACTGGTACGATCCTGGCCACGTTTGTTGAACAGCCCAGATCGTCCAGGTTCCCTTCATACGCACGTCTGCGTCTTGCATGCGAAAGAACGCCTTCTGCGTTAACTGTGGGGCCCATGATCAACATCGGTTGAGAAATCCACACCATCCATTAGCTACCTCATGGAATCTTGACCTGAAAAACTAAGTTTTTGATCCGAAATTAGTGCTGCCCAAAGAATCACATCTGCTGTACTGCTTTGAACACGGCGGAATGGCCTTCTTATGACTGTTGTAGCAGGCGTGTACGTGTACACGGTTGCACACGATAGACTTGGGTTTGACTTGGTCGAGCTCATCTTCACGATGGACGGATTGGATTGTCCATGTGGCCCATGATGGTGGCCCACCGACTTTCAAACGGCGCCCCTGTTTCGCGCAGAGAAACAGAAGTTTCCAGTTTTTGGCCACTGTTGCGGGTCAAAGTCGATTTGACCCAACTTTGTGTCCAGTGCACTTTCAGTGCACGTGTACTCCACATACACGCAATGTAGTATGGGGTCCATCATGATGATCTTGCGAAATTTGCTCCGTCCATCCATTTTGTAAGTTCATTTAAGGAATTGAGACTAAATTTGAAGTATATCCAGATATCAGGTGGGCTGCAAATCATGATTTTAGGGGCTGATCTGTCTGTTGGGCGGCTTCCACAAGGATCCAATGGTTCAAATTCGGCGTGTACGGTTAATTTATTGTCCTCAGGCCATGTATGAAGTTTTGAGTTCAACGGATGGTGGAAACCCTGCAATCTTGCATTCTGGAAGTCTTTCAGGCCTGTTTAAGGTGAGTGGCTGGAATTTCTCTAATCTTCGGCATGTAAATCCTCAATCTTGGTCCTATGGAGTCCCGTCCAATGCCTTGGTGATGCCTGAGCATTAAATCCATGCTTTTAGCATCCTTTCCAGTCCATGATCCTAGATTCACATTGCATCCCAAACACGATTAAAATAAACCATTAAGTAGTGTCATGTTCGTAAATCCAAGTAGTAATTGGGGTCTAATATGTAATATTCGACCCTCATCACAACCCCCAACCAGCATTTTGCTAGTCTCAAGCAAAGTATGCGAAAAATAATTTCAGAAATACAAGACAATTCCTGTAAACCCAAGTGACTTGTGAAAAACGATCCAGATACTAGAATTCTAAGATTCATGAATGTTGGGTATTATTTTCTACTTAAGCGCATGGTAAGCTTCTCAATCAAGTTCTAAGTGTTAATCATCAATTAGAAAATTCTTAACACTGAGTTCCATGAGTGTATAGTGTAATCTCTGCTTACCATCATTAAGAGATCCAATTGTCAATTTCCATGATATCATTGGTAACCAACAAGAAGAGCATTCAGGACACCCAAAACCTAAACTTGCCTCACAGATTATTCTTTCTTCTTCCAGATTTTGACTTCTTCTTTTTTTTTTTTTTTTTTTTAAAAATTTTTTTTAAAGTAATGCCGAGGGGAATCATATCTTCACCTATAGGGAGCAAACCTATGGTGAAAACCAGTAGCCCGACTTGTTCCGAATGTCAACCTTGGGAAATTAAATCTTCATCTATAGGGAGCAAACCTATGGTGAAGATTATTCGACTACCCCTTTCAATTCTTCTTTATAAACCGATGTTAACATTTTTTTCAGGCTGGTTCCTTTCATGCTTAGTGATTACCAAGTTAATCATTCGATATCGAACTGGAACCTTAATGTGTAAGCGAGATGTGATATGTGAAATCATGACTCAATAAATGTTTACAACTTCTAATCATGAATTAATAACTCGAAAGACAACTGAATCCAAGAGTCATAAATTAACAACATCACGTATCTTTTAATTCTCTAAATCTAATATGGCCGTCAAAATCACTTCAAATTCACAAGAAATTCCAGAAAAAATTAAAATTTGCACAATTTTTGCTCAAGACGAAGAAAATACTAATTAGGTAACATAATCTCCCACCCCCAACCTAAAATTTACATTATCCTCGATGTAAAAGAAATAAGCATGCAATGCACATAGGACAATGAAAGTAAAAGAGCAGTGATGGAAAGATAGTACTTGGACGAAAGAATCAAGAGGCTCTTCCAAATATATCAGCGTGAGGGCTGGTCAGCACAAGAGAGAAACCAACAAAAGCAAACCAACCTAATATAGGGTTAGTTATGTTAGTCCTCAAGTAAAACAACAATAACAAGAATAAAATCCTACCTACACCACTTTTGCAGGTACTCTCGATTGCATTTAGCGTATGCAACAAGCCTTTAAACCCCTAAGTTGCCCCTAGTGGACGAGTTGGTGAGGGTTTGCAGAAATGTTACCCACAAACATTGAACTAACTAACTAGGAAAAAGAAATGTAATGAAAGGTTGTATTGCCTCCCAGGAGCGCTAAGTTTAACGTCTTTAGCTAGACAAGCAAGACCATGAATTAATTAATCTTGATAACTTGGGTCTTCCAAATGAATTTCCTCAACATCTTGATCAACCAAATCCTCTAAATACGGTTTCGGCCGTTGACCATTTACTTTGAAAATATTTTCATCCATTAGATTTTTAATCTCAACTGCTCCATGAGGAAATACTTTTACTACCTGATAAGGACCATACCATCGCGAACGTAGGAAAGAGGCGTAACCTGAAATTATACAATAATACTTTCTGGTCTGGTTCAAATGTCTTACGAAGAATTGATTTATCATGAAAGATTTTTGTCCGTTCTTTGTAAATTTTTGCATTCTCATATGCCTCATTTCGAATTTCTTCTAACTTATTATGTTGAAGTTTATGGTGCGATTAGCCTTGTTTAAGTCAAAATTAAAGGTTTTGATGGCCCAATAAGCATGATGTTCTAATTCCACAGGCAAGTGACATGCTTTCCCAAAGACAAGCCTATAGGGGGACATTCCAATCAGGGTTTTGAAAGCCGTACGATATGTCTAAAGAGCATCATTCAAACATTGCGACCAATCCTTACGATCAGGGCGAATTGTTTTCTCTAAAATTTGTTTAATCTCCCGATTCGAAACCTCTACTTGACCACTTGTTTGTGGATGGTATGGCGTTGTAACTTTATGGGTGATGGAATATTTCTTCATTAAATATTTAAATAGTTTATTGCAAAAATGAGTACCCCCATCACTTATAATTGCTCGAGGAGTACCAAAATGAGAAAAGATATTTTCTTTCAAGAAACGGACCACAACTTTGTGATCATTCGTTTTACATAGTACTGCTTCAACTCACTTAGAGACATAGTCGACGACCATAAGGATATACATATAACCGAATGACGGGGGGAAATGGACCCATGAAGTCAATACCCCAAACATTAAATATTTCAATAATGAGAATATTGGTTATAAGTGTCATTATGTTCCTGCGGGAAATATTACCCGTACGTTGGCATCTATCACATGTAGAACAAAAGGCATGGGTGTCTCGAAAAAGGTGTAGGCCAATAAAATCCACTTTGTAAAACTTTTGCAGCTGTTTTCTTTAAACCAAAATGACCGCCACATGCATGGTCATGGCAAAAGGAGATTATAATATGAAACTCACTCTCAGGTACACATCTCCTAATAACCTGGTCAGGACAAAGTTTGAATAAGTATGGGTCATCCCAAAAGAAATGTTTAACCTCAGCAAGAAATTTAGATTTATCCTGTTTAGTCCAATGAGAAGGAAGTTGACTTGTAACAAGATAATTTACAATATCCGCATACCAAGGTAATTGAGAAATAACTAAAAGTTGTTCATCAGGGAAAAACTCGGTCATTGGCAAATGATCCACTGTGGACTCTAAGACAAGTCTAGACAAGTGGTCGGCTACCACATTTTCGGAGCCCTTTTTATCTCGAATTTCAATGTTGAATTCTTGTAGCAAGAGAATCCAGCGAATCAATCGAGGTTTAACATCTTTTTTAGAAAGAAGATATTTCAATGTTGCATGATCTGAGAATACTATATAACCTTTGATGCTATGAGATACGACCTGAATTTGTCTAGAGCAAATACCACTGCCAACAATTCTTTTTCAGTGGTAGAGTAGTTAAGCTGAGCATCATTTAGAGGCCTACTATCATAATAAATGACATGAGGCATTTTGTTCAATCTTTGTCATAAGACGGCTCCAACAGCATAATCAGAAGCATCACACATAAGCTCAAAAGGTAAACTCCAATTTGGTGGTTGGATGATTGGAGCAGAAGTTAATAAATGCTTTAACTCATCAAAAGCTTTCCGACAATCATCATTAAGGACAAATGCAACATCTTTAGCTAATAAATTGCATAAGGGTCGAGAAATTTTGCTAAAATCCTTAATGAATCTCCTGTAGAATCCCTCATGCCTTAAGAACGATCTAATATCCTTCACCATTCTGGGTGGAGGAAGACTATAAATTATATCAATCTTGGCTTTAGCAACTTCAATGCCTTTATTTGAAATGACATGCCCGAGTGCAATCCCTTTTTTAACCATAAAATGACACTTTTCCTAATTCAATACCAGGTTTGTTTTTTTACATATTTCCAAGACAAGAGATAGATGGTATAAACATTCATCAAATGAAGAGCCAAAAACTGAAAAATCATCCATGAAAACCTCAAGGAAACGCTCAACCATGTTTGAAAAAATACTCATTATGCATCGTTGAAAAGTAGCAGGTGCATTACACAACCCAAATGACATACGCCGATAGGCATATGTACCAAAAGGACATGTAAATGTGGTTTTCTCTTGATCCTCGGGAGCAATGAGAATCTGATTATACCCAGAATAACCATCTAGAAAACAATAGTAGCTATGCCCTGCCAATCTCTCAAGCATCTGGTCTATGAAAGGAAGAGGAAAGTGATCCTTCCTTGTGACCAGGTTTAGTTTACGGTAATCAATATAAACTCGCCAACCTGTAGTCATGCGGGTTGGCACTAACTCATTATTATCATTTTTCTTTACCGTAATCCCAGACTTTTTGGGAACAACTTGAATGGGGCTGACCCATGTGCTATCTAAAATGGGGTAAATGATTCCAACATCTAACAATTTAAGCACCTCCGCCCGAACGACCTTTTCATGTTAGGGTTAAGCCTCCTTTGCATTTCACGCGACGTTTTTGCATTTTCTTCAAGATGAATACGATGCATACACGCAGTGGGGCTTATTCCCTTTATGTCCGCTATTGTCCACCCAATAGCTGCCTTATATTCTCTAAGAACATTAAGCAACTTACCCTCTGTTCCTTATCAAGGTTAGAAGCTATGATGATAGCCAGGGTCTTAGAAGGACCTAAAAATCCATACTTGAGAGTTTAAGGTCAAGTTCGGGTGGTTTCTCAATAAACGGGACCAGTTTAGACTCAGATGGTGGAAGAAGCTCCACTTAAGCTTTCCATTTAGTAGTATCCAACATAGGATTAGAGTCAAGCAATACATTGACTTCTTGGATGGAACTTCCTATGTCAAAATCCATGCCAAAATGTGCTAAACAAGTCTCAAGAGCGTCTTCGGAAGATTTAAGGAAAGAGTCATGCACTAAACTCTCAATCATATTCACTTCAAATATATCATCCGAGTCTGACGGTTGTTGTCCAGCATTAAAAATATTGAGTTTAATCTTCATGTTACCAAAAGATAACTTCATAACTCCATTCCTACAATTTATGATAGCATTGGATGTGGCTAAGAATGGATGTCCCAGGATGACCGGGATTTTACTAGTAGGATTCTAGACAGGCTGAGCATCTAGAACGATGAAATCCACTGGAAAATAAAACTTATCAACCTGAATAAGCACATCCTCAATAATACCACGAGGCACCTTGACAGATCTATCGGCTAGTTGTAGTGTTATTTTGGTTGATTTCAGCTCACCAAGTCCTAGTTGCTCATATACAGAATATGGCAACAAATTAACGATCGCCCCTAAATCAAGCAATGCCTTCTCAATCTTATGATTTCCTATGACACAAGAAATGATGGGAGCTCCTGGATCCTTAAATTTAGGAGGGTTATTATGTTGAATCATGGAGCTGAGTTGCTCCGCAAGGAAGACCTTCTTGTGAACATTCAGCTTACGCTTTCGAGTGCATAAATCTTTAAGAAACTTAGCGTAAGCAGGGACTTGCTTGATAGCATCAAGCAACGGAATGTTAATTTGCACTTGCTTAAACATTTCCAATATATCATTAAAGTTGTTTCCTTTCTTAACTGGTGCAAAACGTTGAGGAAAAGGTGCTTTAGACACATAGGATGACACATGATCGGTTCCTAGAGAGTCAGAGTGCTTTTGGACTTTGGATGCACTAGTTTCTCTCTCTGCTTCATTTTGATCTTCCGATTTGAAATTTAATTCTTCCCTAGGCATCTCTAATTTGTTCTCGATCTGTTTGCCAGACCTAAGGGTAATGATTGATTTGACTTGCTCATGATATTGTTCTTGGTTTGAATTAGAGTCAATCTCATATTGTCCCTTTGGATTTGCCACAGGTTGGCTAGGGAACTTGCCCTTCTCTTTGTCACTCAATGTGGTAGCAAGTTGACCCAATTGTACTTCCAGCTTGGCAATGGATTGCACATTTGCATGTAAGCTTTGCTGGTTAGTTTGTAAAGTTTGTTGGGTGTCTTTTTGTAATTGAAGAGAACTCTGCATAAAAAGATTGAGTGTATCTTCAAGAGATGGTTTCCTTGATTGTGAAGGAAGTTGTTGATATTGCAGAAACTGTTGAAGTTGTTGACTGCCAACTTGGGGGTAAGGTTGCATTGGAGGATTTTCAGATGGTCCTCCTTGTTGTGGTCCTTTTGCCCAAGAAAAATTTGGATGTCTAGCCCACCCTGGGTTGTAGGTGTCTGAGTAAGGATCATTCCCAGTTCTCCGATAGGTGTTCATAGCATGCACTTGTTCAGAGAAAAATTCTGAAATGCTGCACCAGATGAACATGACTGCGTAAGATGGGCGAGATTGGAACATACGGCACATGACTCGATTTGAGTTGTTTATGGAGGTCCATTATTTAACACCAAAGCATCAACTTTTTTTGTCAGGCTATCAATCTTAACATAAAGATCTGGTGTGACTCTTATCTCATATATACCACATTTCTTCTGTGGTTGAGGACTTCTTTCACCTTTATTTGAATAGTCCTATTGCTGGGAGTTTTCACACAGGGTTTCAAAGAAATTCTAAGCTTCGACATCACTTTTGGTCATAAACGACCCTCCACTGGTGGCATCAACCATGCGACGGTTTTGGAGTGTCAAATCGTCATAGAAGTATTGAACCTGTTATCACTTCTCAAAACCATGGTGTGGACATTTAAGAAGCAACTCCTTCCATCTTTCCCAACATTCATGAAAGTGCTCACCCTCTTTTTGTGTGAAATTAGTAATTTCTCTACGGAGGGCATTAGTTTTGTGAACAAGGAAGAACTTGTTTAAGAACTTCTTAGATAGTTGGTTCCATGTAGCGATAGACCCAACATTTAGAGAATTCAACCATGCTTTCGCCTTATCCTTCAAAGAAAAAGGAAAAAGGCGCAAACGAATCGAATCATCTGAAAAGTTTTGGAACCTAAAGGTCGAGGAAATGTATAGGAATTCTTTCACATGATGATATGGATCCTCCTTATCTAAACCATAGAAGGAGGGCAATAATTGTATGACCCCAGGTTTAAGTTCAAAGTGTGCTGTCGTGGTGGCTGGCAACACTATGCATGAAGGTGCATTAAATTGGACAGGAGCTGAATAATCCCTAAGAGCTTTAACTCCATTCTCGTCCACCATTTCAAATGGAATGTTTCTCAATCTTCTACGATACGTTCTTTCTATTTCAGGATCAAAAGATGCTAAACTTATGTTCAGAGATCTACGTCCTAGCATAAACTGAGTTATTGCAATGCAAGAAAGAAAGCTAAACTAAGATGCAACCTAGTAAAACTAGAACTAAAAATTATGAATTCCTAAAAACAAGATAAAACTATGTAAACAAGAATTGGAAGAAAGATCCCGAAAAAGGAGATGATTGATGTCTGAAGAATTGGGAGCTCCTCCTTCACTTTGAAGAAAATTTTATTTTTAGTTTCCTTCCTCGATTCCTGTAAAAAGAAAAAATAAAAATAAAAACAAAAATAAATTAAGTTTCCTAAAATCATGCGAGAAGAATCCTAAGACTTTATTATGATAAGAGAGAATCTGAAATCCAATTGAACCGAAACAGTCCCCGGCAACGGCACCAAAAACTTGATGTTTTATTTAAACCAACCTGATTTAAATTGATTTTAAACTCACAAGTATACGAATCAGGTGTAGATACGGTACATATTACGAGATTGTTCCCACGAGGACTAGTTGTCACAATTCGAATTTTACGATTCCTCTTAACTAATCCAACGAATAGTTGAGCTAGTGATTAAGTATACTAATGAAAATCAATGTAAAATAACTAAGAACAAGAAGGAAAATTCAATCAAGGAGAATACTAGGAATTTTGAATCCACCCCTAATTATCATAACCCTTGTTTTGCTTGTTGATTCACCCTAATTCAGATTGATATAAATTTACTAAATAAAGCACACTCTGTGTCCTTGGTCTAGCACACAGGATGTATAATTCCATTGAACCATAAGGATCACATCTTTCCATCCATGGTCAGCCATGAATAGATGTAGATTCATTTTTCTTTCTCTATAGAAAAACATGTTCATGGTCAGACACAAGCACCTAGAATAAGATTCCAAACAACATCCACATCTAGACTTTGGTTAAGCTCATAGAATGGAAAAGTACAGAGTTTTTATTTAAGCACACTAGAGAAAGAAACAAATCAATCAATTCAGATGAAATCAACATATAACAAGAGTTATTCAAATCAGGGGCTTCATCTCAGCCCTAGATAAGAAATTTAGCCTAGCATAGACATGATCACGTTAAACATCTTAACAGAAATAAAAAGAAACAAAAGAAAAATAAATCTAAAATACTACACTCTCCCTGCCCCAGACCCACAACCAGTCGCAAGTCGAGCTCTCTTTCCTCCTCATGAACTTCTCCTCTTATAGTAGGTATTGCAGTCGGTGACTGGAGGCGTGCGTGTGAGCTGCTACGAAATCTGTTTATGCAGCCGAGAGAAATTCTTGCGTAAGTTTGTGCAACGAAAGCATCTGACACGACCAGATTTAACATCAAAACGACCCTATTGTGGGATCTGTTTCTATCAGCCTTCTTGGGCTTGATCGGACATCCCTGTTGAGAGCTAGAATGGCCAGGATCACTGGTACGATCCTGGCCACGTTTGCTGAACAGCCCAGATCGTCCAGGTTCCCTTCAGACGCACGTCTGCGTCTTGCATGCGAAAGAACGCCTTTGCGTTAACTGTGGGTCCCATGATCAACATCGGTTGAGAAATCCACACCATCCATTAGCTGCCTCGTGGAATTTGACCCGAAAAACTAAGTTTTTGATCCGAAATTGGTGTGGCCCAAAGAATCACATCTGTTGTACTGCTTTGAATGCGGCGGAATGGCCATCTTGTGACTGCTGTAGCGAGCGTGTGTGTGTACATGGTTGCACATGATAGACTTGGGTTTTACTTGCTCGAGCTCATCTTCATGATGGACGGATTGGATTGTCCATGTGGGCTATGATGGTGGCCCACCGACTTTCAAACGGCACCCCTATTTCGCGCAGAGAAACGGAAGTTTCCGTTTTTTGGCGCTGTTGCGAGTCAAAGTCGGTTTGACCCAACTTTGTGTCCAGTGCACTTTCAGTGCACGTGTACTCCATATACACGCAATGTAGTATGGGGTCCATCATGATGATCTTGTGAAATTGTTCCATCCATCCGTTTTGTAAGTTCTTTTAAGGAATTGAGACCAAATTTTGAAGTATATCCAGATATCAGTTGTGCCGCAAATCATGATTTTAGGGGTTGATCTGTCTGTTAGGCCACTTCAACAAGGATCCAATGGTTCAAATTCGGTTTTTACAGTTCATTTGTAGTCCTCAGGCCATGTATGAAGTTTTGAGTTCAACAGATAGCGGAAACCATGCAATCATCTTGCATTCTTGACGTCTTTCAGGCCTGTTTAAGGTGAGTGGCTGGAATTTCTCTGATCTCCGGCATGTAAATCCTCAATCTTGGTCCTATGGAGTCCCGTCCAATGCCTTGGTGATGCCCGAGCATTAAATCCATGCTTTTAACATCCTTTCCAGTCCACGATCCTAGATTCACCTTGCATCCCAAACACGATTAAAATAAACCATTAAGCAGTGTCATGTTCGTAAATCCAAGTGGTAATTGGGGTCTAATATACAATATTCAATCCTCATCATCCACTCTTTTGGTCAACAGTCTAAATCACAAAAGTCATTGGCCGTACATTTATGGAATCTAAGAGGCCTATGCTTTACCCTTTTGCATTAATGTGTAGCCCACCATATGATTTGATCGGACTGATTTTTGGGCTAGAACATCTTTACAGTGTGCCAATACTGATGTGTAGCTCAGATCATGTACACTCTCTACATCTCACATTCAAGGGTTCATTTGGTAGGTAACATTGATGAAGCTACCGGGAAGGCTATGAACTTAGAAGTCGAGAGAAAATTGAAGAAATGACTTTAACTCTCTGTATACTGACTCCTAATTGAATTATTTGGGATTCAGATGTGAAACAAATTATTTTACCTGCTAATAGTGGCCAAATTGGTGTATTACCAAATCATGCCCCTAATATCTATGGCCATTAGTATTTCCGTAGATGGATATAAAATATGATGATCAATTTAGGCATTTCTTTCATTTTTACAATTATGTTGCGAGTGCATCTTATGAATGATGCATCTTTGTTTGAATTTGATATGTCGTCATGTATACCAACAACTTCTTAATTTGTAACAACAACATCCAAAGCTTCATGTACTATACAGTGACCATAGAGTAAAGTTCCATGAATGATTGTAGGAACTTCATTAAGAGAAAGGCTGGAAGGTGATGGGTATTTTAAGAAGTGTCAATCCATTTAAATGGCAACCAATGAAGAGAAACCTCCTTCATGCACTCAACTGCAAAAAGCTTTTTCTGTCATTCATGTCATCTAGCTGCTTGTTTCTTTTGTTTGCAATGTTATATAGACATTTCTATATTCATAGCAGGCAGAGGATGAGAAAGTACAGGTGTCCCCTCCTCGCAGAAAAGTTTTAAGAGAAGAAAAATCTGAAAAGCAGGGCAATTGGACTAAGAAAGATGGCGTATCTGATCTGCTTACCATCAGTTACAAGCAACAGCCTATGAATGATTCTAGCTCGAACGATGTTGCACCAAAACAATATGATCATGAACCTCGTACAAGTCACGATGGAGATATCAATGCAATACTTGAGGTAGGCTTATTTTCACTCCAAGCTTCTTTTCTATCATTTCTTCATTTTTCTGTAGCCAGTTATCAGAAGGCATTTTCTGTATGCAATGGTTGTTTTTTTTTTTTTTTTTTGGAATTGTGTTCTTGCTTCACTTGTGTAGGAAGAAGAGGCTCTCATTTCAGCTCATAGAAAAGAAATTGAAGAGACGATGGAGATTGTGCGTGAAGTAAGTGTGTCGTACATCGGCTCTCTGCCACCTTTTTAATTTAAGATCACCATATGTTTCTCAATTACTAACAATGCATGACTTGTGGATTCTAACATATATTATTGATTTCGATTGATTTTCCTTCCATCCTCATTGATTGCGAAATGATTGCTTTCCAACAGATCTACTTTTGTGGCTGGAATACTTTTATGATTTCCATGAGCAATGCTCCTCACTAAAGTGTCATTTTTACTAACTGTACTGTTTTGCAGATTGCATTAGTATACAAACTATATTTGATCATGGTGTTTCTCTTATCTAGAATGTTTATGTTAAATAACTCCGAGACATGGTTTCTTACTTCTTCAGAAACTGGTACATGATAGGACATCAGCATTACTAGTTTGTGTATGAAGCATTACTTTCCATCTGCTGAATTTTACTTTATTGGCATAAATCTCTCAAGTCTAGGAACTACACCAACCATCTGGTGTTGGAAAGTAATCTTGTTGATGGGGTTTGTCAAACTAAATTAGGAAAGCCCTGTTTAGTAAAGAGTAGGAAGCAGTTGCTCAGCCAACTAATTCTCGAGTCATTTGATACTTACATTAACATGGTCGCATTGTATTAGGAAATGAAGCTAGTTGCAGAGGTGGACCAACCAGACAGCCTGATTGATAATTATGTGACCTAGCTGAGCTTTGTGCTCTCCCGTAAGGCTACAGGTTTGGTTTTTTTCAAACAGTTCTTGTACAGTTCAACTACAAGGAAAACCTCTACTGTTTCAGTCTAGGAAAAATAAAAATATAAATCAAATGTCTAGGTTGCATTTGGATGCTTAATTGAATTGATTTGCAATAGTTTGATTCAAGGAAGCGAAAGGAAGTGGAAATGACTGAATTAGGCTAGTCAATTTGCAATTTAGAACATCTTCATGATGTGTAG
Source organism: Magnolia officinalis (assembly GCA_021015155.1). Lineage (NCBI taxonomy): Eukaryota > Viridiplantae > Streptophyta > Magnoliopsida > Magnoliales > Magnoliaceae > Magnolia > Magnolia officinalis. The sequence continues at coordinate 60,345,861 of JAJHSJ010000009.1, read as the reverse complement.
TGTGGACCAAATTGTTACCATTTTTTTTCATATATGCGGCTCCAAGATGATCAGATGTATGCGCATGCAGGAATATTGACAACTGGATGCCCCATGAATGTCCCAGCGAACATGTGCCATTTTGGTTTGGCACTGCTGTGACTTATTTGTGTAGTGTGCTTGAAGACCAGTCATCTTCAAAAAGACAATTTGTTGTACTCTGGTCCTTACGGTAGCCAAAATTGAAATGGACACAAACCAATTTTATGCATCTGCTCCTTTGGGCTTGACTTAGACACTGGACAGGGGCTTATGTTGGCCCTTAGTGTGGTGTGGATGCCGCTATCCTTACATGTGAGTGTGGGCTTAGAAACCTTTCCTCGTCTTTCAAACATAGTGAAAACAGAGTTTTGACACTATACTAGCTTGATTGGCTTTCATGTAATATTAGTGGTAACCATCAACTAAGAAATGAGTTTTAAAAAATGTAAATACAACAAGTCAGGATGACATTGAAATAACAATGTTTTTTTAAATCCATTGATCACATTGAAAAATTGATCATAACAACTAAAAAATGACTTTTGTTGTTGCCTGTTAGAGACCTTGTACTTTTATTTGCAAAGCATTGATTTAGGGTTTTCCATTTGCATGGACTTGACAACAGCAGAAGAATACCTCGCGATTGGCAATCGCTTCTCATTCGATCGTCGATCTGAATGATGGAATGGAAACGGATCCCGCTCCAATTTGGGATGATGAGTGAGTGTTTTTTTTAAAAAAATTTATTTCATGTTAGTGATTTGGTGGTGGTTTTTCCTGTTGGGGGTCGTTGCACAAAACCTTAGGATCTAACCTCCCAAAAACACCAGAATTACGGGATAATAAAGCAATGAAAGAAATCAAAGCACAAACCACACAACACAAGAGATTTTTACTAAGTTCTTACTAATTTCTCATAAAGGTTGTTCGTCTATTCAAACGTAGATGATTGGATATCAGAATTGGGTGACGAGCCCTTTCCTAGTGGTGATTTGGTTTTATGTGACAAGCCCTCACCTCAGAACTGAGTGATCATACTCGTTTTGGGTAACGACCCATACCGGGTTGATCCTCCTACCTTTGGGTATCATGTTGTACCTTTGGAATCATTGATTTATGAGATGAACGAGTGATACCTAAATTTGGATCAAGGGACACTGATGAGGAGTCGCTACATGCTGCGACAACCACGTGATCCGGATAAGGACTAGTGATATAACATTGGTATCTTAATTAACTTTGCCAATATGTTGGATGAATAGAACTTAATAATTACTCAGCTAAAATACACATTCACCACATTGCATTACATAGAATTTTGCGATTTGGCATTGGAGTCGCTTGTGATGGAGTGTTGACATTTGCAAAATAGGCGTTGAAGTCGCTTGTGAGGGAGTGTTGGATTATAAGGCGCATGCATCATTTCATAATCACATTTGTGCATTTAACAGGAGTATTAGGAATTGTTTGATTTCTTATTTTATCATTACATGCATTAATTGGGTTGATAACATGCGTAACTTAGAATTAATGGAATCAATGAGTTAACTACTTACTCCCACCTGCAACAATGTTTCAAAACACCAACTAGACATATAGTTAATACATGTATTAGTGAGATCTCAGACGGGTAGGCTTAGATCGGCTTGTGCTACAACCGTTATGTTTTGGAGGATTGGGCATAAACAGAAAACTTTACACTTTAAACATCTTGTGTAACACCCGTACTTTTCAGTACTCGGGTGTTACCGTGTAACCTAATTTAGAATGAACACTAACCTAGCTTACTGAACGTTCACCCTCATCCTAATATGAATTTGACCGTCGAAAATAATTCTCATTCATATATTAGGCTATTCATCTGTTATTCTCTAGATGGGCCGTCACATCATTAGAAAGATCTATTCTTAGGATTTTAATCTTGTTGATGCATAAATCTAACTGACCATCAGGGTTACTAGTGTAAGGCCCATCATTCAAAAATGTAATCAAATTATTCTAGTCCATATTCAATCCCCAAATCATGACTAAACACCGTTAAGATCCTAGGACCATTGGTAAATGATTTTAAGGCAAACTGACCATTGAATTACAGATCAAGCGTTGCAGTCGATGTACAACTATGAAGGTGCGTATTTGCTCAAAATAACTCAATCAAATGGTTGGATGGAGAGATGCACTATAGCCTGCGAGTTTAATAGCTTAAGAATCATGTAAAGACGACTATTCAGATGCACCTATACTAGTTCGTGAAGCTATCCGCCCATGGAAAGAATTAAAATCAATTTAATCTTTGTTTTTCAAAAATCTATAAGTTAAAACTATAATAGAAATTTATTCTATGTGGTCCACTAATACATGTAATCCACCTTAAATTTGGGATCAAGTCCTAGTAAGAAACTTATAAATTTAATAGATGTCTCTGACAGGAAATAAAATAAGATTAGGCCTTAAAAAGAAGATAATAATAATAATAGTAGTAATAATTAAATATTTAATAATATAAAACCATGAGATGATGGTCATAATGACCTACAAAGTGCCCCACAACATGAATTATATATATGTGTGTGTGTGTGTGTGCATATAATAATAATAATATAAAATATAATTAAAATTAATATTACTATTTGGGTAGTAACAAGTCTGGAGCATATGAGTGGTCCATTAGGACCTTCTGACTATTGATGGTTAGATTGGGATCGATTCAATCGTCGGATCGACGTGAATCCATAAACAAGACCCAAAATCAAGGTGTGGGGCCCACCTAAACTTTAGATTTGCCTGTTATTTGGCTAAAGGCCCCAAGTGGACTCTTTGAAACGAATGGATGGAGCGGATCGGGCAAAACAACTATGTAGACCCCACCATCTGTAGTGGGTGTACACACCACATGTGCAGCTGAGGTGCACTAAACCAAAAGTTGGGTCAAACTACCTTTGACCTGACATTTCCAAAAACGGGAGGCGTTTCCTGTCTGTTGGGGTTCAAAAAAAGCTCGTTGTGCTTTTTCTCCCTTGTTTGATCGAGATGTGGCCTACCATCCCAGATGGTTGATCCAAACCACCCATCTGATGGAGCGTCCATGCCTGACTAAAACCTCCCCTATTTCACACGATGAAAAGCGCACGCTTGAGCACAAACCTGGGCGCAAATGGCTGTGTGCGGTACATTCTTTCTGAAAACGGTAAGCTTTTGTTTCTCTTTCGGTTTGCCAGCTTAGCAATCTGAGTAAGTTGAAATCCTTCCATCTCAGACGTGAGATGCAATCCTAGCCCTTCAAAACTAGGTTTAAATAAAAGAAAGAGAATGAGAGAGAGAATCGGCCGTTTTCTTCCTCCTTTCAAACCCACCATGAAAATGAACCTGGAGCTCCGTTTTCTTGCTCCTACTAGCATCACATGAAAGGTCTAGATCCTCTAGCATCAACGTTTCAAAGGAAGGTGGCCATCGTTTGAATCTGCCATTGATGCATGTGTCATCTTCCTCGACGTTCCACCGCACCAAGCGACTCGAAGCGAGTCGAGTCTGGACCAAGTCTAGCCGGACTTGGCGTCCATTGTTGGACAGTTCCAACCGGGAGAGAAGTAGGAGAAAAATAGGAAGAAGGGAGAGAAAATTAGGAGATAGCTTCAGTGCCACACTGAGCTATCCATTTCTGTTAGACTCGATCCGAGTCTGTCGAGTTGGGCAGTGATTGGATTGATTCTAGGCTCGTCCGGCCATGCAAGGACTGGAAACAGAGGAAGAGAAAGAGATAAAGGAAGGGAGAGCTCGAGAGAGGACTTAGCTAACGACTCTTGGCTCGAGCTGACCTAGCAGTAGCTGGTGTAGACGATTCCGAGTTCACTCACCTCGTTCCGAGACATACCTTCAAGCGTCGGTCAGGTACGTTTTGTGGGTTTCTAAGTTGTCAAGTAGTTGTGCAGTGACACTAGATCGTCATCGGGTTGGGACTGTTGTAACGAGTCAAGTCAACTCGTCTCCTTCCATAGGAGTTAACTCGATAGCCTCCTAGTCCCTGTTTCAGTAAGCTCGAATCATTAGCAGCCATGGGTTCTTTAGGACCAGGCCATGGTCTAATGATTTAAACTCGACTTCACTAGTAAATCCCTGCTGAGTTGACTCGACTAAGCAACTTGATTTTAGGTGAGCTCTCTCTATCTAGTGCTTCCATGGCCACTTCCTTTGGTGGGGTTACTGGTTTTAACTTGATGATGGCAATGGGAAGCAGACATATGGAGCCAAATAGTATCATATGCTCGACATACACATGCTAAGGGTGATGATCGCCCTTACAATCATTAGCATTCCCATTTCTTTCGTTTGGGCCTACACAGGCCAAATTCTCGTAGTCCTTGGACGAGATCCAATGATATCGATGGAAGACGGTCTGTATGCTCGTTGGATGATACCGAGCATTTTTGCTTATGGTCTCCTTTAATGCCACATTTATTTCATACAGACCCAAAACATCATCATTCCAATGATGATAAGCACTGGAATCACGGTTCTACTACATGTTGTTATGTGTTGGGTTTTGGTGTTCAAATCTAGCCTTGGAAACAAAGGGGTTGCCTTGGCAATCGGCATCTCTTATTAGGTCAATGTGACATTGTTGGCTATTTAGGTGAACTTCTCCTTTGCTTGTAAGAAGACTTGGACTGGGTTATCAAAGGAGGCCTTGAATGATATTCTCAAATTCCTAAGACTTGCTCTTCCTTCGGTTCTTATGGTTTGCTTGGAGGTCTGGTCATTTGAGTTTATTGTTCTCTTATCTGGTCTTCTTCCTAATCCAAAGCTCGAAACATTAGTTCAATCAATAAGCCTTAACACATGTCCGATGGTCTACATGATCCCATTTGGTCTCAGCAGTGCAATCAGTACAAGAGTTTCAAATAGATTGGGCGTTAGGCATCCGCAAGCTGCACGCTTAGCAGTATGTGTCGTGGTAGTGATGGCCATTTCAATGGGTGCAGCACTAGGGCTGGCCACAATCTTGGTGCGCAATGTTTGGGGTTATATATATAGCAATAGGGTATAAGTGGTGAAATATGTAGCAACCTAATGCCATTAATTATGCTCTCGGACTTCCTCGATGGAATCCAATCGGTGCTTTCAGGATTCGACCCTAAGGGCGCACGTACCTCCTAGCGATGACATAGGTAGTTCAAAACATAAGGTGATGATTTCTTCCCCTTGAGCTTTCCATTTTCCCATTAGCTTAAGTAATAGTTTTTACTTTAATATCGGTTGATAATTATATCTTCATTTTATAATCACATGTGTTAATTGTTGGAATTGAATTGCTTTATTACGTCCTTAATATTTATCCTGCATATTTATTTCATGTTTGTGGATTATTTGTGGATTGCTTACGGGACTTAAACTGGTACATCAGTGGAAAACCTCCACTTATAAATGTACACCCATACTTGGGATGTAACTCGACTGGCTGTGATTGTAATGGACCTTCGACTTAGTGGGTATTAAGTGGTGGTTTAAATTGATTATTGATGTGGGCCTACCATCCAGGGGTTGCTGTGAATTTTTTCTATATGGGTTCGATGTTTTATTTTATGCAATCATGCGATGATAAGCCCATATACTAAATATGATTGGCCACTAGTCGATGGGTTCCATTAAACATCCTAAGATGGTAAACTCATGAGCCAGAGATGGTGGAATGGGACACTATGCCTGAGCTGTCGACCTACACTGGGTTATGAACCCCACGTAGTGATCTTGAGCTTATTTAAACCGGCTGATTGTAATTGGACTAATAATGGCTTGGCTAATCATGCATGCATAACATTCGGCCATATTGGTGAGTTTGACACTACACATATACTATGTACTTTCACTAGTAACCGGCCATATTGGTGAGTTTGGCACTACGCATGTACTATGTACTTTCGCTGGTGACCAGCCATATTAGTGAGTTTGGCACTACGCATGTACTATGTACTTTCACTGGTGACTGGCCATATTGGTGAGTTTGGCATTACGCATGTACTATGCACTTTTGCTAGTGACCAGCCATATTAGTGAGTTTGACACTACGCATGTACTATGTAATTTCGCTGGTGACCGGCCATATTAGTGAGTTTGTCACTACGCATGTACTATGTACTTTTGCTAGTGACCAACCACATTGTTGAGTTTAACACTACGCATGTACTATGTACTTTCGCTGGTGACCGGCCACATTGCATGGGCTTTGCCCAAAAGCCAACTGGATGAGCATCCCCAGTTGATGTACACTCATACATCCATGCATTAATTAAGATTGCATCTTGCCCTATTTTGTATGCCTTTTTATATTTTTATAACTATGCTTGCCTAATGCGGTGGTGTGTAATCTTGAGGGGAATTCATACTGAGTTGGTCACTCATCCATCAAATATATAATCGTACAGGTAGCACGGGTGGCTTAAGTGATTTTCAGTTCAGACAGATGAGGAGCCGGGTACAAGTGCCAGGGATACACGGCTGTATTGCTAAGAGGAGTTGCGCGGTCTTTCGGCTTATATTTATATGCTTTCTGTTATTTTTCATGTATTAAATCATGTAAATCTTATACTTGTTAATTTTAGAGACATTGGTTAGTATAAGTCATCATGGGCAATCTCTTGTATATTCTAAATATAAATATAAATTTTCCTTTATGATGTCCTGTCTATTCTACGTTTATTTGCTAACTCTGATAAAAGAAAAAAAAATTGAATTTGGTTCTTTTTAGGTTAACACTCGGGTTTTTGGGAAACGGACCATATACTCGGGTCCTGAAAATACGGGGTGTTACATCTTGAGTATGTATAGTGTGACTTGTATAATCCTCATTTGGGCGAGCACCACTTCTTAATTGTACTTTAACTATTTACCATATATTTATTAATTTTTGTTATCTCTACCTTGCTTTGGTTGCGTTAAGCTGAATTGTGCAACTCTGATTATTTGTGTATGAACTTGATGTGAATTAGAATGAGGACACATTGTATTTTATTAAGTTAACACCTGGGAACTCGGGATCGGAGTCTATTTTCGAGGCGTTACACATTGTCTAGTGGCTTACAATTAGCACTTGCTCCTTTCGTGTTCGGTCACCATTACTGTGGTCTATATGAAACAACCACTAAAGGGCTTCACAACAGTAGCAGCCCGATATGGCTTCTACAAATGTGACTTTTTAAATATTTTGTTTGCCAATCTTTTTTATCTTTGATTGTCCATTATTCTCATGGACAATGAATCCTCTCATACCAAAGAATCTCTCATTCATTCATTAAGTGTATGAACTATTTTTTTCTCTCTTTGCAATCTTCCCCATGGTTTCTTTTGCCTATTCTAGGATAAAGATATCTGCCCTTCTTGGCTTTTTTTAGAAAACTCCGAATCGACCGATACTGAATCATCGAAAAAAGAGAAAAAGCATTGGGGAGCTTCTTCGGCTGCAGAGATCTTCCATATGGCCGTTCCATCAATTCTGGTGCTAATGCTAAATTAGGAGTTGAACAATATTGTCCAAACCTCCTTGCTTGTCAATTTGAATTGTCTTAGTGCATTCCTAACCCTTAAACTTACCTTACTTCAAACCAACCACCATTTGAACATTGATTTCTATATCTCTTTACACAACAACTTCCAATCAGTGAGTGCCAATTTCTTATGCCCTCCATTTGAATGTCGTCCCCATCTGAAAATGGAATTCCATGAATGCTGGGAAGAATATTACTTGGGATTAGTTGCCAAGTCAACCAAATCTATCATCGCCTGCGCACACCTAGTCTCAACAGAGAAAGAGAAATTAGTGGTCGAGAAGAAGAAAATGACTTCCAAGAAAATGGCTGTATTGAAGCAAGTTCTTCCTCCAACTAAAAAATTGAATTAGGCTACTCAGACAATTTCTAGTGTTGGGCCTTTTCGAGCTCTAGCTCCAACACCTCTTACTACAGGAAACGTAACAATCAGTGCTTCAACTACTACTTGGGGCGGTCAAACCATCATGAAGCCTCGAGGAATATCTTCCGATGCGGCTGATATTTCAACTTTTGAAAAATAGTTTAATACAAAATTATGGCCACGATTTCCTTTTTCAAAATACTATTGGAAAATAGATTAGGCTTTTAAGAAAGATGAAGAGGCACATTTTAATAAATGGCAGAAGAAAAAAAAAAGGTTGAATGATCTCGACCTCCCATTTAACTGATTTCTCAAACTTTATTGGCCCGGACTTCCTCCTTTCCCTCGATCCAATTAGTCTTTAGCTTTAGTTGTCGATGCCACCAAAATTTCATAATCAGATGACAGATTTCACAACCATTCTTGTTAGGTCTGATTTAGGTTGAGATCGTTTATGTTACCCCCATTTTTAAAAAAATTTATATCTTATTTTCCTACTAACTTTTGTTTTGCGTAGTAATGAGGGAACTTACAGCTACAGAGAAAGCCATCTCCTCATGTCCTCTATCAACTAAACCAGTCAACGTCTCGGTTGCTCCTTCCGCAGTTTCCCTAGCTGATCTGACAACTCTAACTCTAGTAATTGATAGCTTTGACTCTGAAGAGACCATAAGTGAAGCCCCTCGGCTAGAAAACCAACCACAGGAAACATTAATAACTTATAACCTAAAGAGTCATTTAATCTCTTTATCCATTCCATGGTTTCATCGGTCGCCTAATATTAAAGTCAAGAAGTCAAAGAGCATGCAACCTCTTAAGAGAATGATGAGCGTCTTGTGCCGACATAAACCTCTTGACCAAGCACGCCTCGTACAACTCCTACTTCAATCGATCAAGTCTATAGTTGACCGTTGTGATTGAAGCACCAACTCTTGATACATCAGTCACAAAAAAAAAGGTAGGGAACTGGTCTTGCTTACTGAAACTTATCCGACCGTTAAGGCTCAAGTAGACGATTTAATTGCTTTCATAATTCATCGGACGCCTCCATCTTCAAAATCATTGCATATTCCAGCTCCATCTCTTCTGGATATAACAACCAGACCCCCTCTAGCACTGAAAAAACCTATTGAAGCCATTTTACTTCTCTCGACCAAGCTCTGAACAATGAATACCTTGTGGCTGATTCACCCCTTCATTGGAGCTTCAATAAATTCAAGATGAGATCCAAACACTTGTTACCGGTCAAAAAATTGGCCTCCATGATCAAACGTCTTAAAGAATTTATGGATTCGGTCAAGGTCATCTCGACTAAAATACCAACACTTCGGGAGTTTTTGGGTCTTGAATAAGACTATCGAAGACTCACCATAAAAGCTTCAAAGTGAGAACTCGACCGTAAAACTCGAAATTAAAAAGATAATTGTTGTTGAGGAGAAACTGTCAACTACCTTCAACAAACTGAAAGAATCTGAAGGAAAGTAGGTGGACCTTCACACTCATGAAGCATTGTTGATGGAATGGTTACGAGCTATGAAGAAAGAACGCGAAGAAATAGATAAGATGTATTTAGCGAAAGAGAAAGAAATAAATCTATTGGATGATTTAGTTAATAAGAAGACTTCTTCTCTCAGCCAAGTAATGTCAATGGTCGTGAAGACACAAGCACATCTTACAAAAAAATTGGAGAGGTGGACTCATTTTTCTTCTTTTCCATTTTGACTTTTGTAAATTTTACTTAATGATTAATGAAATCGGCCATCGTGCCTCTTTAATTTTTTATCTATAAACTCGACCACTTCTAATACTTAGAAATTTTTTACTTTTCTCTTATGTCCATGTGGAATGTGAATAGTTGTTGACATGACATGGATTCGAAAAACCATACGTACTATCCTTAGAAAAAACTGTCAAAGCAACCATTTGTCTCATCTTCCTAGGAAACGCTTACTACCATGAATAAGTACTCCAATAAATGTGTCTCCTTGGCTTCCAACACGATGGTTGTTCCTTGAGCCCCTGTATAAAGGGATTCTTGGTTCTTTTCCCCTAACGCAACTAAGTTCTATTATTTTCTAATCCAAAAACTTCCTTTGATTATTATTATAGTTGTTTTACCCATGTTCCCCTATCGATAGGGCTCAAACTTTCTTAAGTGAAATTCTTTCCCTTAAGATCGATTCGTTTGCACACTCTTTCCGCCAATTTAAAATTTATCTCTTTGTTCGCGAATTCCAAACCATTGCAGAGAATGATACGCCCCTAAAAGAACTCCTGGATGCTTTAACTAGGATCCAACGTATTGGCAATGCTTACCTTGTTGTCGAGAAAGACTTAATCTTCTGGATGCTAAGGTGAATGAGGGCACTGCCATTCATAGGGAAACAAATATACTTGCTGACCAATACGATGACACTTGGTATCATCGAATGCAAGAGAAATACCAACATCACTTCAATAAGGAGATGTTACGAACCCTTCAAGTTCAGCGTAAGGAAATTGATGATGACATCCAAGAAACTGAATGCCTTTACCCTAAGAGGGACTTGTACTATTCCTATACTCTCCTGAACTTCATAACTCCCAGATTGAAATCTATCAAGCTCAATCATGTAAGAGTAGTGAGCAAAAGAAAGAGGCGGAACACAAGGCTGATGTAGTTGGTCATCATATCGATCAGGTCTTGTGTTTCCTCGACCGCCTATTGGGGAGTGTGGAATCTTGGAAAGCTCAGTGACAGACAGTCGAAACCATTAAGGTGCATGTCACTAAAGAGTTTGAAGAGATGAAAGCAGCTTATGCTTAAAACTGCATCTTGGCCAGGCTTCCCCTTTTTTTTTCTTTTGTTCGTGGTCCTTCTTTTTTAAATGAATATATATGTAATTGGTTCTGGTCATGTTTTGTCTTTTCTTTGAGAAAGTTACCGAGTTCGTCCTGAATCTGTTAATCCAATAATCCACTGACAAAAGTAGGCTTGGGATGTTGTTCTATTCCTAAATTTACTTCAACTGAAGGATCTTGAACCTGAGCTTGAGAATCATGCAATTTCTCTTACGCTTGCTTTAAATCCTTCAACTCAAAACCATATTCAGTTACTTGATCGGTCGGTGCTTGCATTTTGGCACTAACAGATGCATTCAACAATGCATCAGTTATCATATTTTTGCACTCTCCTTGAGTTGTCATACTTTGACCATGATATCGACCTTGATAGAAGGTTATTTCATCATGGGATTTCTTCTATCATGCATCTTGTAGTTGCACGTAAGGGAATTATAACCTTCAACAACTCTTCATTCAGTCGTATCATTGTGGCGATATCCTGTACAATATTATCTAAGTCGAGTCTTACATCGATCCAAGTCGGTCTGCCACTTTTGTCTCATCCTATAAATCGTATTGGTCTGATTTCATTTTCATAAAAATTAGCCTCGATCGTGTTGGACATGACTAAGAATGGTTCATTATTGGCCAAAACCAATTCTACTCTATCTTGATTTTAGAAAATCACAAATTGATGTAGTGATGATGGAATACATGAAGACGAATGAATCCAATCTCTTCCGAGTAAAGCATTATAGCTTGACAAAGTGTTGACGATGAAGAAGGTGGCCAACAACTTTTCGGTTCCCACCATTAATTCTACCAGTAAAACACCTTGTGTTTGTGTGAATCCTCCAACAAAATTGCTCATCTAGACCTCAGTTGGAATTAGGTCATCTTGAGTCTTTTCCAATTTAGTCATCATTCTAGTTGGGAGTATGTTGACAGCGGCTCCATTGTCAACCAAAACTCTAGTGACTGAAGATCCCTCCAAGTGTTCAAAGATATACAATGGCTTCGGGTGTTGGGTTATGGTAAGAGTTGGTCTTTCAATAATTATCTTTTTAGAAGGGGACCCCGGTTGTACCGTAACATTCGCCACATTTTCTGTTTCTTCCTAAGAGTTAAAGAAACTGTGTGTATGATTATGGGAGGACCCAACTCTTCTACATCTCCTTCCATCTTATTTGGTTGAGACGGTTTAACTTGAAAACTCAATGGTAGTATCAACACGATATTGCAATCCAATACAACTGGTGGTAAAGACCCAAATTGTATTACCGAATTCAGACATTGCCCCCAGGTATTTCTGAATTCAATTTCATTCGTTATTTCAAATTCCATTTCCTCATTTGGTTTAGATGAGTCTTATTCTAGTGATTTTGTTTTTTTAAGCAATTCTTTAATCAAAAGATCATCAAAAAAAATATTCATCGCTGACGTATTTGGTCGATCCTTCACTATATATACCTTCCTTTTTTAATTCCAGTCATTCTTAGCTTATTTAACTTCTACATGAAGCTCGACTATGTTAGTACACTCATTTTTGCACCCTGGTTTGTTAATCACGTGAGTCGTTGTGTCGTAAAGTTAGTTGAGCCCTTGGAATGTGAAGACCGAAGGCACAATAGATCAAAAGCATCAAGGCGACAAGAACAGGTAAACAAGTGGCCTTAGTGATCCTAACCCTTTTTCCAAAATAACTCCCTAACCTTTAGATGATTTGGACCCAAATAGGAAAACCCACTTAGATAATTTATTTAAGCCATTCTAAGTTCATATTTTCCATCATTGTAGAGTTGGCTTAAGGAAGAATGAAGTTGTTGAAGATTTAAAGGACAAAGAACTTAAACAGGAAAATTTGTCTAATATAGGTGGAAGAATGTGCCACCGAAGCTGCCATTGAAGCTGTTTAGGTAGCAGAATGTGCCACCGAAACCGCCACCGAAAGTGATTGTATATGTCCAGCAACTTCAAGATATAATTTGGTACTACTGAAATATAGTTCGGTACCACCGAAATATAAATCGGTACCATCGAAGCAAGTTCGGTGATACCTAAGGTACCTTCGGTAGCATCGTAAACTAGCCATTTTCTATCCGTTGGAACGTTCGAAAGTGTCTGGTTTGTCAATTAGCATGAGTGTTGAGTCAGCAAGACAATTGAGCCTCATAGGAAGATTGTTCAAGCGTCTGCCTCAACATAATGTGTGCTCGAACTTGTCAAAGGTAAACCTTAGCCTCACATCCCATGTCCTAAAACACCAAGAATATAAACCCTTAAAAATGGATAGAACATTTTAGGGTTTAAGGTGAGAAAACTATTTTGCAAAATCAGGAAAATCTCTAAGTTTTCTGTCCATGTCGATTTATCGATACGTGGTTCAATGAAATCAATCCCTGTTATCGATGTCCTCAAAACTAATTCGATATTATCGAACTGAGGACTTCAGATGTCCAGCAACTACAAAGAATTCTGGACTAAATTATCGATGAATCGATGGAATGTTCGATATCATCGAATTTTGAATCTCTAGTTCATCAAAACGGCTCGATAAAATCGACATCTGGTTAGATTGTCCAATATGCTGTTAAGGCAAATCATGTGATTTTCGATATATCGAAGAGAGCCTCGATATCCTCAAATTTCAAAATTATCAAGCAAGCTTACAGGTAAAATATTTCAAGTATCGAGGATCACTCGATAAAATCGATATTTAAATATCGATCATATTGAGACCAGGTCGATGTCATCGAAATAGGATACAAACTGTCCAGCAAGCTTATAGGAAAATTCCTTGAAAATATCAATGAATCGACATCATCATCGATATCATCGATATTCAAATTCCAATAATATTGAGGGATGCTCGATCATATCAAATACCTGTTAAGTTTAAAAAGCAAGTCTACTCTCATGTTTTCAAATGTCGAGGAATCGAACCTTGTTTCGATGAAATCGGAGTTCGAAATCCGATGACATCGAAGAGTATTCGATTTCCTCAACCAGTTGGCAAAAAGGTTCAAAAGCATTTAACAGATTGAGTTCATGTCATCGAGCGGCCATTCGATGCTATCGAGAGTATACGCTCGATGATATCGAACCCTGCTCGATGATATCGAACTCTATAAAAAATATGATTGTTTTATTTCCGTTGAAAGTTTTTGCCTATTTAATGAGAGCTTGCCTTTGGTTGTCTGTAGAGAAAATAGATAGATCTTTTGAGTGTTTAAATCCATATCATATACCTTAAGCCTTTTTCTCTCAGGGGAGTTCATCCTCCAATCCACCCTCATCATTAATATTCAATAGAGTGGATTAGGGAATGAACTTTCACATTCAAGGATCCTACAGTTATTGCCTTAATGGCAAATCATTGAGCTGGGATACCTTCGATGCATAGATGATTGGAATCACTCTGTTTTTAATATAGGAAAACTTAAATAGAGTAAGATTCCAACATAACCTTAACTCAACCCATTGCCTTACATTGGAGCATCATCTGTATTGCAGTTCAAGGGAGCTGAAGATTCTTCATCATCAAAGGAGGAGATCTTCATCAATGTGCTAAATGAGGCTCATCTACTTATCTGCAAGTCATTAGAGTCCAGAGACCCTTTTGATCATTCCTTTTGTAGGATTGGGCAAAGGTGCTTCTCACCCCTTTCAAGTCCTCATAGGAGGCCTCCGACGGGAGTGTACGTGGGGGTCCTGTGTGTCGACCCTTGTTCTATGGAGAGCATAAACTTAGGTCCTTGTGTAGGTCCTTGACCTGTGTGGTCTAAAACCTGGGAGTTGTGTGTTGACCCTTGCTCATGGGAGCATAAACTATTAGGTTCCTTGTGTAGATCCTTGGCCTGTGTGGCCTAAAATATGGGTGTTGTGTGTTGACTCTTGCTCCTGTGTAGGGCATAAACTTGTGTCGTGGAGACACGTTAGAGTCAGCCTGGTGTAAGTTGTACTGGTTTGAGGTGAACCTGATTTGAAACCTCCGTTAGTGAGATCCGGTACACTCAAGGGTTCAGTGCATCTGCTGGAAGTGGAGTAGACACGTAGTTGAACCACTATAAAAATGACTGTGTTTGAGATTGCTATTTACTTTTACTGCTTGTGTGATTTCTCTAAATGTTCTCATATTGCACGTGTACATGATTGTCTGGAACTAAGTAGAATTACACCTCACACACAGTCACATCCATCATGAACTATGTTGTACATCTTGTTTATCTTTTGAATAGTCTTATGATTGGATCCTCTATGTGGCTTAGAAGCCAGTAGAGTCATATTAAAGAAATCTTATTATTTGCATATTAGGCAAGGATAAGGTTGATAGGTTTTAAATCATCATAAAATTTTAAAAGTCCTATTCACCCTCCTCTAGGACATCTTGGCATATTCTTACTTCAACTAAAGCAGGCGTTACCGCACTTTCAATTGGTATCAGAGCGGGTCTCTCTTAAGGGCTTCACTGCCTAAAGAGTGATCTTGACTAAAGTTGGTAATATGGCCAAAGGAGAGGGCTCATCTGTAACTAGACCTCCAGTATTTGATGGATCAAATTATGCGTACTGGAAGGCTAAGATGCATTACTTTCTGAGATCTTTGGATCATGATGTTTGTGATATTGTTGAAAAAGGATATGTGCCACCAACCGAACAAATAGTACTTGAAAATGGCACAACTATCACCAAACCGAAATCCAAAGAAATGTAGACAACATTCGATAAAGAAAAACAAACGTCTGAAGCTAAAGCAATGAATGCTTTCTACTGTGCCGTGTCCCAAGAAGTCTTCAATCAAATTAGTATGTGTGGAACTGATAAAGAAGCATGGGACTTATTGGAAACAACTCATGAGGGAACCAACACAATTAAAAGATCCAAGCTGCAACTCCTAACATCACAGTTTGAAAGTCTCAGAATGGAAGAACATGAGACCTTCATGGAGTTTTTCACAAAACTGAACATCATCTGCAACTCCATGGGTGGATTAGGAGAAAAAGTTTTGGTTCCAAAAATTTGTATGAAAATTCTAGATCCTTACCGGAACGATTCAATTCGAAAGTTACAACCATTGAAGAATGTAGAAACATGGATGAAATGAAAGTAGAAGAACTCGTAGGTTCCCTACAAACATTTGAACTACAATTCAAACAAACACCTAAACCCAAAAATACTGTCCTTAAAACTTCAAAGAACACTACAAATGAGGAAGATGAAAGTGAAAGGGAGAATGAAGATGAGGAAGTGGTTCTGTTGGCTCAACGGTTCAGAAAATTCTTCCATAGAAACCGTGGCCGACCATTTAAAGGAAGACAGTTGGACAACGAACATTTTACAGGTAAATCTGGTAAAAAGTTCAAGGAGCCACAATGCTACACTTGCCGTAAGTTTGGACATCTGTCCACTAAATGCCCAAATAGGAAAATTGAAGGAAAGGCAATGACAGCCACATGGGATGATACTAAAGAGTCAAATTTAGAATGTAGTGACTCAGGAGTGATAGAGACCGAAAATCCCTGAAAATTCTTATGGTCTCTATAACCTCCAACATTCCTATAGAAACTGAGAACATCGAAGAACCTCAAGTCACTGAATCATTTCCATCTGATGATGAGGAAACAAAGAAAGAAGAAGAAGAAAAGGATAAACCGCAGGATGCCTATAATCAACTTTATATCCATAACATCAATATCCTTAAAAGACTTGGGATAAATGAAAACAAAAATAAATTGCTACAAATAGATCTAGACAAAACATTGGAAATCAATACACTCTTGATTAATGATTTACAACAATACCACTCTGAAAATGATAGGCTCGAAAGAATCAATACTTTTCTCAAATCTGAGTCTGAAAAACTAAACAAACAGATTGAACTATTGAAAGATAAAAACATACCTCTTCAGAATAAAAATCACACACTCATGTTTGATGTAGAGAAATCCATAAAATCTGTTAAACTGAATTATAAATTTTCCCAGAGTAGTGAAAAATTAGAAAAACTCTTAGGGATGGGAAGACTTAAAAAAGACAAGAGTAGATTTGGTTATGACAAATTCAAATCAAAATCTAAAAATGCAGCACCAAGGTTTGAGAAATTAGCTGCATCAAGAAGTAAAACAATAGCTACTTCTATCTGTCATTTGTGTGGAGACTTTGACCATTTCAAATTTGAATGTATTGCTCCTGAAATTGCGGTGAAGATCGCTTTAGTTGAAGTAAGAATATGTCAAAATGTCCTAGAAGGGGGTGAATAGGACTTTTTAAAGTTTTTATGGTTGATTTAAAATCCTATTGCACTAATCCTAAAAACATGCTCATATTAGGATTACTCAAAACTAACTCTACTGGCTTCCAAGCCCGGTAGAGGATCCAATCACAAACTATTTAAGAAGTAAACACTATGCAAACTAGTTTATGATGGATATAACTGTGTATGTGTGTGAAGTGTGAGCTCAGATATTCAACTATGAAATTAAAGTAAATCACACAATCAGAAGAATAGCAATCTCAAACACAATCATTTTTATAGTAGTTCGACTACTTGTCTACTCCACTCCCGGTAACCGCACTCAACCCTTGAGTGTACCGGATTTCACTAAGGAGGTTTCACAGCGGTTCACCTCAAACCTAAGGTTTTAAATCAGGTTCACCTTCAACTTTTACAACCTACACTAAGGCTGACTGTTTATGCTCTCACGAGTAAGGGTCAACACAACACACCCACTTTTAGGCACACTGGCCAAGGATCTTCCATAAGACCCTAACTGAGGTTTCATACGATTCACCTCGAACCTAAGGTTTTAAACAGGTTCACCTTCAATCAGAAGTTTATGCTCTCCACAGAGGAAGGGTCAACACTACATACCCACCACGTACACTCCCGCCAGAGGCCTCCTACGAAGGCTTGCAAGGGTGAGAAACACCTAAGACTCAATCCTAAAAAGGAATGATCATAAGTGTCCTCTAGACTCTAATAACTTACAAATAAGTGGATGAGTCTCATTCAGCACGTTGACGAAGATCTCCTCCTTGTTGATGAAGAATCTTTGGCTTCCTATATCCACAACACAGATGATGTACCAATACGAGGCTTCGGGTTGGGTCAAAGTTAAGACAGAATCCTACTCTATAAAAAGTTTTCCTATAAGGAAGATAGAGTGATTCCGATCATCTATGCATTCAAGGCATCCTAGCTTAATGATTTGCCATTAAGGTAGTAGCTGGAGGATCCTTGAATGCGGAAGTTCATTCCCGAATCTACTCTATTGAATATCAATGATGAGGGTGGATTAGAGGATGAACTTCTTTAAGAGAAAGGGCTTTGGATATATGATCTAAGGTAAAACACTCAAAAGCACTCTCTTCTTTCTCTACCAGCAACAATAGACAAGTCCTCTTTATATAGGCAAAAGGTTCCAATGGATATAAAATGGTCACATTTATGACAGAGTTCGATATCATCAAGCGGGTTCGATATCATCGAGCATATACTCTCGATAGCATCGATGGTCCGCTCGATGACACAAACTCAAATGTCATACTCTTTTAAAACCTCTTGCCAGCTAGTCGATGGAATCGAAACAGGTGTCGATGTCATCAGATTTTGAACTCCGATTCTATCGATATTAGTGTCGATTCATCGATATTTGAAAATGAGAGAGACTCGACGTGAAATATTTCAGGTTTACAAGAATGATCGAGGGACCTTCGAGATCATCGGAATTTGAATGTCGATGATATCGATAACTGTGTTGAGGCATCGATAAATCCAATGGATTTCTCATTAATCTTGATGGACAATCTATGTCCTTGTTCGATGCCATCGAAACAGTACCGATATCATCGATATTTGAATATCGATTCTATCGAGTGACCCTCGATCATAGATAAACAATCCTTAAATATTTTGCTGGAAGAACTTGGTGCCCATGACCGATATCATCGAGAGCCTTCCAATATCATCGAGATTTGAATTTCGATGGTATCGAGGGGGCTTTAATATATCGATGCACATATGATATTCTTAAGTTAAAACAGGGGCATCGGAGATCTGCCTGTTGATATTATCGAGTCACCTTCGATGAACTCGAGATTCAAATATCGATGATATCGATAGGTATATTGATACATCGATAAATCTATCCAGATGTACATGTGATTGCTAGATACTTTTGTCCTCATTCCGATGGAATCAATTTATCATCGAGGACATCGACAGCGCAGGTCGATCATATCGAGATGTGTTTCAATAAAATCGACAAAGCAAGAAAACTTGGAGATTTTTTGATTTTGAAAAAGTTTATTTAACTTAAAAACCCTATGATATTCTAACTTGTTTTAAGGGTTTTATTTACATGGTGTTTTGGGACATGGGACGTGAGGCTTAGATTTACCTGTGGCAAGCTTACATACATCCGGTTGAGGCGAACGCTTTGAATTGATCTTCTTATGAGGCTTTGCAGTCTAACTGACTCAACACTCATGCTAATTGACAAACTAGGGTACTTTCAATCTCCCCCTTTGTCAATTACGTGACAAAATACCAAAACACCCTAAACTAGTATCTAGACAAACACATCCTAAATTGTGTATACATGCATTTTACACAATTTTACAATTTCTAGTGAAACCATGTACACAACCAGTAACTGCTCCCCCTTACAGCATTCTCCCCCTATCTTGAGGTAGCTGCTCCACCTAACACCTGTAACATCATTCATAGATAGATATACAATTTTCCGTTCGGGGTGTTTGAATTGTTCTCCCCCTTTTTGTCAGTCATTGACAAGGATATAGCACTTGATATTGACTGAAGTTAAAGTAACATGGGAGAACCATCATTCAGAGGAATATGCATATAAAAGATAGATGTAAAATGTTTAAACAGTTGATTAACTGACATCATTTGCAGTAAGTATGTATACATAGCAGATTAGATAGAGCAGTGATATAATAGATAGGATAAGGATTAAGAAACATCACATGCATTCCACATATTATAAACTAGATAAACCAGGGGATCTGAGAACCTAATTATGACAGTAAATATGAGAATTACATTCAACCATATACAAAAATATCCAAATATCAAAAACAGATACTGTCACAGACAGCAGTAGATTAACAGTTATCCCAATCAAAAATCACCAAGCCCATTTAAGAGCACCCAGAAATAACTATCAGTATTTAGCCCAACTATGGGCATATACAACCAAAAATAGAAAACAAAATGTCAGCCTTTGCAAGTTAGAGAGTTGTCACATACACCCATGAGAACGTAGAACATTCAAAAAGATAATAATGTTCATACGCGAAAATAAGAGAGGTGTGTGTGACAACATTCAAGGTACAACATTATGGGGCAGAGTAGGATGGCACCGTGTCGTTCCGTTGGCAAGTCATCAGATCTACCAATTGTTGGACTATCTGCTGTACTCCTTGGACCAGTCGTTCCAGGACGGTAAGCCTCTCATGCACCGAGTGGACATCCCTCTGAATTGCCCCAATCCTGTCTATCTTGAACCATTTGGCATACCCGAGCATTGACGTTGACAGTGCTGGATCGGGTCCATGGGGTTCATCTTCCGCCATTTCAGTCCCTTCAGTGACACCTGCACCTCCTTCTTGTTCTGCTTGAATACCTTCCTCTGGGTCCTCAGGGCTTGTAGAACTTCAAGTCCATTTTGTGAATGTTGCTTTTTTTGAAGCTTTAGAGAGGAGGAATTGGATCAGTGGTCGTTAAGAAGCCGATGACATTGCAAACCATGTTTATGATTTAGGGATACGGCAGATGAAGGTCCTTGGATGTATGAACGACGTATACCAACTGATGGATAAGCAGAGTTGGAAGACAGATCTTTATCCCTCTAGCGATTGAGTATACTAGCATGGTCATGAAACCTGTAAGATCAGACCGGTTGGTACTTCTGGGGTATATATTTGTAGTGAAGATACCGTGCAAAACCTAAAATCTTGGTTCCATGTACCTAGATTTCAATGCATTCCCTTGATACTAATGGATGTCCCTACCATGACAGAGATACTTAGTCACCATGGACCGAATTTTAACATTTTCGAGGTCCATTTCAAGGAGACCCTCTGGTGTCATTGTCAGTCGAAGGATATTTACCATTGTAGCAGGCTTGATCAGTGCATCATCACCATCCAAAGAGACCATGATAGAAGGAGGATCAAACACGGGTGAGTGATACGCGGCAAAGAAGTTGCGTGTTTGTTCGAGTTGGCATGGCCCACAGAAAATCTAGAACAGGCAACCAATCGATTGCAGCAAATAGGGATTCAAGATTGTACGGTTTTAGACAATCCCTGTCTACCTTTCTCTCATGGATGAGCTTCCTACCCATGTATTTTGGTGGACGTGAAGTTACTCCAGCCGGAGGTGCCGGTGTTTCAGATTGGGACCCACCACGTGAAGTTTGTCGAGATCTTTGACAAGTGGGGGTCCCTTGTTGGGGAGCTCTTGCCTTTTCTTTTGAGGCAAGGGTCTTTCGTCGAAAGGCTCTGGACAACTCCCCAGGTCCCGACACCGTTTCTTTGTCCTTACCCATAAAGATAGATTTGGGAAGAACAAACAAAATTTCCTCTTTTAAATAGACTGATAATACACGAGCAAAAAGCAAGATAGACTCTGGAATGGAAGGATAATACCAATTCTCGAGGAGCTTCCGGGACCCACGATGTACCACCGGCTGAGCGGATGAGCAAAAAAAAATTGGAATGCCCTTTTTTGAAAAAAAAAGATAATTTTTTCCGCTCGACCGCCTTTTATCGGGCAGCAGTCTTCGATATCATCGACCAGTATTTCGATGATATCGATGTAATTCCCCCGATGTTATCGAGACCATCTTCGATATCATTCTCAATCATATGACTTTTTACATTTTGAAGAGATGTCGATGATATCGACCTTGGATCGATTAATCGAGAATGACTTATCGATAAATATATCGAGAATGAATGTTTTCAAATTTCAGCATTTAGACAACCCTTTATGTATACTTTTAGTATATCTATTAGTCAACAGTATACACAGCAAAATTTTGTACAATCACTGTACACATCAAAATTATAAACATCAGACTATTTATATGTACAAAAAAATTGAGGAGAGGATCCTCAGATATATCATTTAAAGCTTCAACAAAATTGCATCTTTCCAGTAACTATCCAGATCTAGATGCAAGAACTGGACATGTTCATTTCATGCTTTGATATTTTAAGGTATATGGATAGAGTTAGTTATCAGACAATTCAGTTTTTCTTTTACTATCCATTTTGAGACAGAATTCTTTTTAGTCTTCATGTTTATCTCTCCCACTTGATCCAATGATTTCATTTCAGGTGGTGATGGGTGAGTGTTTCTCCTAGGTGGACTTTTGTCATTTTGTATTTCTCTGGCTGGTGTGAATTTATTAATGTGATTTTGACCAGAGTTATGTGAAGTCCTTCTAGGTGTCAAGCATTCAAACTTATAATGACCCCTATCACCACATAAATGACAAACTGGAGAAGTTCTCATGTTGCTACCTGAAGCCCCAGATTTTTTAGTTGTTGGGGCTGCATTTCCAGTTTTCCTTTTAGTTTTATCATACCCTAGGCCATTCTTGTCTTTTCCTCATCTTCCTATCCCTAACAACTTTTCTAGCTTTTCACCCCTCTGAGAAAATTTATAGTTTATTTCAACAAATTTTCTGGATTTCTCTAAGTCAAAACAGAGTGTGTGATTCTTATTCTTGAGTTGCTCATTTTCATCTTTTAATAATTCAACTTTTTTAGTAAGCTTTGATGATTCCGTTTTTAGGGACAGATTGACTCTTTCCAACTAATCATTGTCTGAATGATATTGTTGTAGATCATACATTAGTTGTGTGTTGATTTCCAGTGTTTTATCTCAATCTTTCTGCACAATTTACTTTTACTTTCTGTTATTCCGAGTCTTTTAAGGATATTTATGCTATGAATGTAGAGTTGATTATAAGCATTTTGCAGTTTATCCCTTTCTTCCTCTTCTTCTTCTCTCAGTTTCCTCTTTATCAGACGGAAATGCTTCAGTGGCTTGTGGTTCATTCTCATTTTCAGTTTCAATGGGAATGATTGGAGTGGTGGAAACCATAAGAATTTTCAAGGATTTTTGGTCACCATCTCTCTCTGAGTCACTAGATTCTGAGTTTGACTCTTCTGTATCATCCCATGTGGCACCCATTGTCTTGCCCTTAGTTTTTCTGTTTGGGCAATCGGTAGACAGATGTCCATATTTCTAACAGGTATAACATTGTGGTTCTTTGGTCCTTTTACAAAATTTGCTTGTAGAAGGTCTATTGTCCATCTTCCTTCCTCTAGTAGGATGGCCACGATTCTTCTGAAAGAATTTCCTGAATCTTTGTACCAGCAAAGCCACTTCCTCATCTTCATCTTCTCTTTCACTTCCACTGTCCTCATTTGTTATTTTCCTTGAGATTTTTAGGATAGTTGTTTTGGATTTAGGGGTTTGTTTGAAGTGTAGTTCAAAAGTTTGTAGGGAACCTGCTAGTTCTTCTACTTTCATTTCGTCTATATTCCTACATTCTTCAATGGTTGTTACCTTAAGATTGAACTGTTCCGGTAGAGATCTTAGAATTTTTCTATAAATTTTTTGTACCGAAACTTTCTCAACTAATCCACCCATGGAGTTGCAAAATGATATTCAACTTAGTGAAAAACTCCATAAAGGTCTCATGCTCTTACATTCTGATACTTTCGAACTGTGAAGTCAGGAGTTGAAGTTTAGATCTCTTCACAGTGCTTGTGCCTTCGTGGGTTGTTTCCAATAGATCCCGTGCTTCTTTGGATGTCCTACACATACTTATTTCCAATATATCTTGGGACACAGCACAGTAGATTGCATTCATAGCTTTAGCTTCAGCTGTTTGTCTTTCTTTATCGAACATCGTCCACTTCTCTTTGGGTTTGGGTTTTGTGATGGTTTTGCTACTATCAAGTACAATTTGTTCAGATGATGGCACATATCCACTTTCAACTATATCCCAAACATCGTGATCCAACGATCTCAAAAAGTAGTGCATCCTAACCTTCCAGTATGCATAATTTGAGTCATCAAATACAAGAGGCCTAACGACTGATGAGCCCTCTCCTTTGGCCATATTCCTAGCTTTAGTCGAGATCACTCTCTAGGCGGTGAAGCCCTTAAGAGAGACCCGCTCTGATACAAAGTGAAATTGCAGTGAAGACCGCTTTAGTTGAAGTAGTAATATGCCAATAGGTCCTAGAAGGGGGTGAATAGGATTTTTTAAAGTTTTTATAGTTTATTTAAAATCCTATTGCACTAATCCTAACAATATGCTCATATTAGGATTACTCAAAACTAACTCTGCTGGCTTTCAAGCCCGGTAGAGGATCCCATCACAAACTATTTTAGAAGTGAACAATATGCAAACTAGTTTATGATAGATATGATTGTGTATGTGTGTGAGGTGTGAGTTCATATATTCATATATGAAATTAAAGTAAATCACATAATCAGAAGAATAGCAATTTCAAACACAGTCATTTTTATAATGGTTCGACTACTTGTCTACTCCACTCCCGGTAACCGCACTCAACCCTTGAGTGTACTAGATTTCACTAAGGAGATTTCACAGCGGTTCACCTCAAACCTAAGGTTTTAAATCAGGTTCACCTTTAACCTTTACAACCTACACTGAGGTTGACTGTTTATGCTCTCACGAGTAAGGGTCAACACAACGCACCCACTTTTAGGCACACTGGCCAAGGATCTTCCATAAGACCTTAACTGAGGTTTGACACGGTTCACCTTCAACCGGAAGTTTATACTCTCCACAGAGCAAGGGTCAACATTACGTACCCACCATGTACACTCCCGTCGGAGGCCTCCTACGAGGGCTTGCAAGGGTGAGAAACACCTAAGACCCAATCCTAAAAAGGAATGATTACAGGTGTCCTCTGAACTCTAATAACTTACAAATAAGTGGATGATTCTCATTCAGCACGTTGACGAAGATCTCCTCCTTGTTGATGAAGAATCTTCGGCTTCCTTGATCCGCAACACAAATGATATACCAATACGAGGCTTCGGGTTGGGTCAAGGTTAAGACAGACTCCTCTATAAAAAGTTTTCCTATAAGGAAGATAGAGTTATTCCGATCATTTATGCATTCAAGGCATCCCAGCTTAATGATTTGCCATTAATATAGTAGCTGGAGGCACTACGCCAAAACAGTGAAAAAAGGACGGTTGAAAACCGTCTCAAAAGCCCAAAAAGGACGGTCCTAGACCGTCGCAACGACCGTCAAATTTTGATGTGTCGTATTTTTTAAAGTACGGCCATAAACCGTCTCTCAATAAGGACGGTCATGGACCGTCTCTAAAAAAGGACGGCCATAAACCGTCTCTAATGGTAGTCCACAATTACCCTTCTGGACCTGGAAAGGACAGTCTATGACCGTCCGTAAAAAGGACGACCCATGACCGTCAATAACAAGGACGGTTATAGACCGTCTCTTATAACCCAGAAAAGGACGGTCATGGACCGTCTCTTATGAACCTGGAAAGGACGGTTATAGACTGTCTCTTATGAACCTGGAAAGGACAGTCGTGAGCCGTCCTTTAAAAGGACAGTCTTCAACTGTCTCATATTTGTATATACACCTGTTTATATGATATTCTTCCTGATATACACCTGTTACAACATCAAATTCTTCCTGATATACACCTGTTATATAATATATTTCATCATATTCACATTCACATCCATCTAAACCCAAACTATGTAAATTTATCCAAACAAAAACTACATTCATCCAAACATAAACTACATCTATCCAAACACAAACAATATACACTTGTTACAATATCATGTTCTTCCTAATATACACCTGTTACAACATCGTACTCTTCCTGATATACACCTGTTGTATAATATATTTCATCACATTCACATCCATCTAAACCGAAACTACATAAATCCATCCAAACATAAACTACATTCATCCAAACATAAACAATCTTATCCACATTACATTCATCCATGCATAAATACACTCACACCAACCCTGCAAAAGATCATACAAAAACAGAGGAGAAAAAGACTTATTGGATCATCCCTTTGTTCATAAAACCTCTCTGAGGATCCTCCACAACTTGAAAAAGATCTCTTATCAGCTCCTGCCGATGTGGCTGTGCCGAGAACAACTTTAAAAGAGGCAAAAGAAAAAACACATCAGACATTCAAAGTTCAACCACTTCAAAGAATCACAAACCTTGACATAAAGTTTTAAAGCAACATTTTCGAGATACTATTTATTGACTCTGGATGCCTGTCTCGGTTGGCAACACTGCGACTCTATGCCTAACTCCGTTTCGTAAACACTTTTAATCTTTCCTGCAAAATCAAAAAACAAAATGCTTTAGTTGATTCATTCCATCTCTAGGATTTAGGGTCTTGTTTGTACTCACCATATGAACAACTCATGTCAGGTAAAATGATAATAAGCAATTGGAGATGTTTCTTCTTATCTCCACTTTGTAGGTTTTCATTGGCTTGTTTGTGTACATCCATCAGAGCCATCTCAATCCTATTAGGGCGATCAGTTTTAGGTTTAGTTTTTAGGCTTAGGTTTAGGTTATAGGTGTAGGTTATAAGTGCAGCTTATAGGTTTAGGTTAGGTTATAGATTAAGGTTTAGGGAGTTGAGAATAGGTTAAGGTTTAGGTTTAGAAAATCGGGTTCGGGTTCGGGATCAGGTTTAGGTTTAGGTTTTGAGGTTTAGGTTAGGGAGTTGAGATTAGGATTAGGTGTAGGTTCAGGTTTAGGGATTTGAGAATACATTTAGATTATTGGTTTAGGTTTACGTTATAGGTTATCGGTTTAGGTTTAGGTTAAGGTTTAGGTTTAGGTTTAGGTTTAGGTTTATGTTTAGGTTATAAGCTATAGGTTTTGGGAATTGAGAATAGGTTAAGGTTTAGGTTTAGGAAATCGGGTTCGGGCTCGGGATCGGGTTTAGGTTTGGGTTTTCAAGTTTAGGTTTAGGTTTAGGTTTGGGAGTTGAGATTAGGATTAGGTGTAGGTTTAGGTTTAAGGATTTGAGAATACATTTAGTTTTAGGTTTAGGTTTTGGGTTTTAGGTTATAGGTTAAGGTTAGGTTATATGTTATAAGTTTAGGTTATAGGTTACAGGTTAAGGTTTTAGGCCATAGGTTTTGGTTTAGGTTAAGGTTATAGGTTTAGGTTTAGGTTAAGGATTTGGTTTAGGTTTAGGTTAAGGTTTAGGGTTAGGTTATAAGCTATAGGTTTAGGGAATTGAGAATAGGTAAAGGTTTAGGTTTTGGAAATCGAGTTCGGGTTCGGTATCGGGTTTAGGTTTGGGTTTTTAAGTTTAGGTTTAGGTTTAGGTTAGGGAGTTGGGATTAGGATTAGGTGTAGGTTTAGGTTTAGGTTAGGGAGTTGGGATTAGGATTAGGTGAAGGTTTAGGTTTAGGAATTTGAGAATACATTTAGGTTTTAGGTTTAAGTTTAGGTTAAGGTTTAGGTTTAGGTTATAAGTTATAGGTTTAGGGAATTGAGAATAGGTTAAGGTTTAGGTTTAGGAAATCGGGTTTGGGTTCGGGATCAAGTTTCAGTCTGCATTTTCAAGTTTAGGTTTATGTTTAGGTTAGGGAGTTGAGATTAGGATTAAATGTAGGTTTAGGTTTGGGGATTTGAGAATACATTTAGGTTTTAGGTTTAGGTTTAGGTATTGGTTTAGGTTTGGGTTTAGGTTAAGGGAATTCAGAATAGGTTAAGGTTTAGGTTTAGGAAATCGGGTTCCGGTTCGGGATCGGGTTTATGTTTGGGTTTTTAAGTTTAGGTTTAGGTTTAGGTTAGGGAGTTGAGATTAGGATTAGGTGTAGGTTTAGGTTTAGGGATTTGAGAATACATTTAGGTTTTAGGTTTAAGTTTAGGTTAAGGTTTAGGGAATTAAGAATAGGTTAAGATTTAGGTTTAGGAAATCGGGTTCGGGATCGGGTTTCGGTTTGCATTTTCAAGTTTAGGTTTATGTTTAGGTTAGGGAGATGAGATTAGGATTAGATGTAGGTTTAGGTTTGGGGATTTGAGAATACATTTAGGTTTTAGGTTTAGGTTTAGGTTTAGGTTTAGGTTTAGGAAATCGGGTTCGAGTTCGGGATCGGGTTTATGTTTGGGTTTTCAAGTTAGGGTTTAGGTTTAGGTTAGGGAGTTGAGATTAGGATTAGGTGTAGGTTTAGGTTTAGGGATTTGAGAATACATTTAGTTTTAGGTTTCAAGTTATAGGTTAAGGTTTAGGTTAAGATTAGGTTATAGGTTATAAGTTAGGTTAAGGTTTTAGGTCATAGGTTTTGGTTTAGGTTAAGGTTATAGGTGTAGGTTTAGGTTTAGGTTAAGGTTTTGGTTGTGGTTTTGGTTAAGGTTTAGCTTTAGGGAAATGAGAATAGGTAAAGGTTTAGGTTTAGGAA
The DNA here is from genome assembly GCA_021015155.1 of Magnolia officinalis. Lineage (NCBI taxonomy): Eukaryota > Viridiplantae > Streptophyta > Magnoliopsida > Magnoliales > Magnoliaceae > Magnolia > Magnolia officinalis. The sequence continues at coordinate 60,317,603 of JAJHSJ010000009.1, read as the reverse complement.
ATCGAATTCGGGTTCGGGATCAGGTTTAGGTTTGGGTTTTCAAGTTAGGGTTTAGGTTTAGGTTAGGGAGTTGAGATTAGGATTAGGTGTAAGTGTAGGTTTAGGGATTTGAGAATAGGTTAAGGTTAAGGTTTAGGTTTAGGTATAGGAATTTGGGTTCGGGTTTGGGATCGGGTTTATGTTTGGGTTTTAGGTCATAGGTTTTGGTTTAGGTTAAGGTTATAGGTTTAGGTTTGGGTTTAGGTTAAGGTTTAGGTTATAAGCTATAGGTTTAGGGAATTGAGAATAGGTAAAGGTTTAGGTTTAGGAAATCGCGTTTGGGTTCGGGATCGGGTTTATGTTTGAGTTTTCAAGTTTAGGTTTAGGTTTAGGTTAGGGAGTTGAGATTAGGATTAGGTGTAGGTTTAGGTTTGGGGATTTGAGAATACATTTATGTTTTAGGTTTCAGGTTATAGGTTAAGGTTTAGGTTAAGGTTTAGGTTAAGGTTATAAGTTTAGGTTATAGGTTATAGGTTAAGGTTTTAGGTCATAGGTTTTGGTTTAGGTTAAGGTTATGAGTGTAGGTTTAGGTTTAGGTTAAGGTTTTGGTAGAGGTTTAGGTTTAGGGAAATGAGAATAGGTAAAGGTTTAGGTTTAGGAAATCGGGTTTGGGTTCGGGATCGGGTTTAGTTTTGACTTTTCAAGTTAGGGTATAGGTTTAGGTTAGGGAGTTGAGATTAGGATTAGGTGTAGGTGTAGGTTTAGGGATTTGAGAATAGGTTAAGGTTTAGGTTTAGGTTTAGGGAATTGAGAATAGGTAAAGGTTTAGGTTTAGGAAATCGGGTTCAGGTTCGGGATCGGGTTTATGTTTGGGTTTTAGGTCATAGGTTTTGGTTTAGGTTAAGGTTATATGTTTAGGTTTGGGTTTAGGTTAAGGTTTTGGTTAAGGTTTAGGTTATAAGCTATAGGTTTAGAGAATTGAGAATAGGTAAAGGTTTAGGTTTAGGAAATCGGGTTCGGGTTCGGGATCGGGTTTATGTTTGGGTTTTAGGTCATAGGTTTTGGTTTAGGTTAAGGTTATAGGTTTAGGTTTGGGTTTAGGTTAAGGTTTTGGCTAAGGTTTAGGTTATAAGCTATAGGTTTAGGGAATTGAGAATAGGTAAAGGTTTAGGTTTAGGAAATCGGGTTCGGGTTCAGGTTCGGAATCGGGTTCATGTATGGGTTTTAGGTCATAGGTTTTGGTTTAGGTTAAAGTTATAGGTTTAGGTTTGGGTTTAGGTTAAGGTTTTGGTTAAGGTTTAGGTTATAAGCTATAGGTTTAGGGAATTGAGAATAGGTAAAGGTTTAGGTTTAGGAAATCGGGTTCGGGTTCGGGATCGGGTTTATGTTTTGGTTTTAGGTCATAGGTTTTGGTTTAGGTTAAGGTTATAGGTTTAGGTTTGGGTTTAGGTTAAGGTTTTGGTTAAGGTTTAGGTTATAAGCTATAGGTTTAGGGAATTGAGAATAGGTAAATGTTTAGGTTTAGGAAATCGGGTTCGGGTTCGGGATCGGGTTTATGTTTCGGTTTTTGTTCATAGGTTTTGGTTTAGGTTAAGGTTATAGGTTTAGGTTTGGGTTTATGTTAAGGTTTTGGTTAAGGTTTACGTCATAAGCTATAGGTTTAGGGAATTGAGAATAGGTAAAGGTTTAGGTTTATGAAATCGGGTTCGGGTTCAGGATCGGGTTTAGGTTTGGGTTTTCAAGTTAGGTTTTAGGTTTAGGTTAGGGAGTTAAGATTAGGATTATGTGTAGGTGTAGGTTTAGGGATTTGAGAATAGGTTAAGGTTTAGGTTTAGGGAATTGAGAATAGGTTAAGGTTTAGGTTTAGGAAATCGGGATCGGGTTTATGTTTGGGTTTTAGGTCATAGGTTTTGGTTTAGGTTAAGGTTATAGGTTTAGGTTTGGGTTTAGGTTAAGGTTTTGTTTAAGGTTTTGGTTATAAGCTATAGGTTTAGGGAATTGAGAATAGGTAAAGGTTTAGGTTTAGGAAATCGGGTTCGGGTTCGGGATCGGGTTTATGTTTGGGTTTTAGGTCATAGGTTTTGGTTTAGGTTAAGGTTATAGGTTTAGGTTTGGGTTTAGGTTAAGGCTTTGGTTAAGGTTTAGGTTATAAGCTACAGGTTTAGGGAATTGAGAATAGGTAAAGGTTTAGGTTTAGGAAATCGGGTTCGGGTTTGGGATCGGGTTTTGGTTTGCATTTTCAAGTTTAGGTTTATGTTTAGGTTAGGAAGTTGAGATTAGGATTAGATGTAGGTTTAGGTTTGATGATTTGAGAATACATTTAGGTTTTAGGTTTAAGTTTAGGTTATAGGTTTACGTTTAGGTTTAGGTTTAGGGAATTGAGAATAGGTTAAGGTTTAGGAAATCGGGTTTGGGTTTGGGTTCGGGATCGGGTTTATGTTTGGGTTTTAGGTCATAGGTTTTGGTTTAGGTTTAGGTTTGGGTTTAGGTTAAGGTTTTGGTTAAGGTTTAGGTTATAAGCTATAGGTTTAGGGAATTGATAATAGGTAAAGGTTTAGGTTTAGGAAAACGGGTTCGGGTTCGGGATCGGGTTTTTGTTTGGGTTTTAGGTCATAGGTTTTGGTTTAGGTTAAGGTTATAGGATTAGGTTTGGGTTTCGGTTTAGGTTTTGGTTAAGGTTTAGGTTATAAGCTATAGGTTTAGGGAATTGAGAATAGGTAAATGTTTAGGTTTAGGAAATCGAGTTCGGGTTCGGGATCGGGTTTATGTTTGGGTTTTAGGTCATAGGTTTTGGTTTAGGTTAAGGTTATAGGTTTAGGTTTGGGTTTAGGTTAAGGTTTTAGTTAAGGTTTAGGTTATAAGCTATAGGTTTAGGGAATTGAGAATAGGTAAAGGTTTAGGTTTAGGAAATCGGGTTCAGGTTCGGGATTGGGTTTATGTTTGGGTTTTAGGTCATTGGTTTTGGTTTAGGTTAAGGTTATAGGTTTAGGTTTGGATTTAGGTTAAGGTTTTGGTTAAGGTTTAGGTTATAAGCTATAGGTTTAGGGAATTGAGAATAGGTAAAGGTTAGGTTTAGGAAATTGGGTTCGGGTTCGGGATCGGGTTTATGTTTGGGTTTTAGGTCATAGGTTTTGGTTTAGGCTAATGTTATAGGTTTAGGTTTGGGTTTAGGTTAAGGTTTTGGTTAAGGTTTAGGTTATAAGCTACAGGTTTAGGGAATTGAGAATAGGTAAAGGTTTAGGTTTATGAAATCGGGTTCGGGTTCGGGATCGGGTTTCGGTTTGCATTTTCAAGTTTAGGTTTATGTTTAGGTTAGGGAGTTGAGATTAGGATTAGATGTAGGTTTAGGTTTGGGGATTTGAGAATACCTTTAGGTTTTAGGTTTAGGTTTAGGTTATAGGTTTAGGTTTAGGTTTAGGTTTAGGGAATTGAGAATAGGTTAAGGTTTAGGTTTAGGAAATCGGGTTTGGGTTCGGGATCGGGTTTATGTTTGGGTTTTAGGTCATAGGTTTTGGTTTAGGTTAAGGTATTAGGTTTAGGTTTGGGTTTAGGTTAAGGTTTTGGTTAAGGTTTAGGTTATAAGCTATAGGTTTAGGGAATTAAGAATAGGTAAAGGTTTAGGTTTAGGAAATCGGGTTCGGGTTTGGGATTGGGTTTAGGTTTGGGGTTTTTGTTTGGGTTTTTAAGTTTAGGTTTAGGTTTAGGTTAGGGAGTTGAGATTAGGATTAGGTGTAGGTGTAGGTTTAGGGATTTGAGAATAGGTTAGGTTGTAGGTTAAAGTTTAGGGAATTAAGTTTAGGTTATAGGTTTAGGTTATAGGTTATAGGTTTAGGTTAAGGTTTAGGTTGTGGTTATACGTTTTTGGATGTGAGAATAGGTTTAGGTTATAGGTTAAGGGTGTGGTCTCTACAAATACAGATATAAACACGGCCTATCCAAATGGCCAGGCCCTTCCAATACTATCCATAGGAAATAGACAGCTTTATCATGGTCAGCGGTTCCCACCTTCCAGGGACCCCCGCTCATCCGGATAGCTCCGACGCACATCCGTGCCTGCTCCATTATTTTCGAGCAAATATATAAACACGATCTGTCCAAATGGCCAGGCCCTTCCAATGTTGTCCATAGGAAATGGACAGTTTCATCATGGTCAGCGGTTCCCACCTTCCAGGGACCCCCGCTCATCCGGATAGCTCCGACGCAGATTCGAGCTTGCTCCATTATTTTTGAGTAAATACATTAACACAGCCTGTCCAAATAGCCAGGCCCTTCCAATGTTGTCCATAGGAAATGGACAGCTTCATCATGGTCAGCGGTTCCCACCTTCCAGGGACCCCCGCTCATCCGGATAGCTCCGATGCACATCCGGGTCTGCTCCATTAATTTCGAGCAAATAAATTTAAAAATAACATAAATATATCTAAAAGCATCTGGATACCTGGGGAAGGCCTCCCATATTTGTATTGTTGGTTACTCATCCTTTTGTCTGCAAGCCACAATTGACCAACAATTTCTATCGCTACCTCTACTCTGAAACCAACACAAATATAACTGGACCTGTACTCTAAAACCAACGCAAATATAACTGAGAAACAATATAAGGAATAAGAAAAAAAGAACTTACCTGTACACATTATAAAATGTTTCCCTATAAGGAGGTGATATTATATCTTTGATAGTCATAACCTGTATGACAGAGAAAAATGCAACTGATACAGTGTTACAATTCAAAGGAGAAAAAAGATTTGTGGCTACACCGATATTTTAGTACATTATGAATGGCTGCCTACGTACCCAAAAAGTTAGATTGGGATCAAGCCACTACGTAGTTCTTTTTAATTAACCAAGTTACTAAAGGTCATAAATTTCATATTTAACAAAGTATCATTAAACAAGTCATCTCAAATCATTTCTGGTTGGTGCATTTAAAAAAAGAACTAATACACAATCAATGTATATTCTTGTTACATCTCGTACTGCAACAAGAGACAATGTTCTGTCAATACTTCAGTTACATTTGAAACAGAAATCCTTTAGTAACTTGGTTAATAAAAAACAAATGACAACAAGCCATAATTAATCAAAAGGATGCTGAAGATTAAATAAATAAAAAAGGCAACTTGATCAAAAAAGGATTTCAGTGAATAATCAAGTTTTCGTCATACAAAATGTCCTAGAGTTCAAAAAGTTGAACGAAACTACTGAATATTCAAATTCTCATCAGGAATTTGGGCCAAACAACAATTTCACCCAATTGAATATCTTCAAATGTCTTATCATCATTAAACAATTCTGCTGTGCGAACATTGATATCATCTCTTACAACTCTGATGCATTCTGGAGGGATGCCTGTAGTATCTGACACCATCCGCCCACTAGCAACTGTCCGACCACGGATATCTCTCAATTGGTAAATTTGTTCCATCGATGGAGTTGTTGCAGAGTCTTCTCGAATACTTGAGGGTTCACCAGATCTACGGTGGGCCTATAAATAAAATAATGGTTCTATGTAAATAATAATGCTACTTTTATCTTTAAAAATAATAATTATATCATTTGATTGTGGCAAATGCAGTACATGAGATGCAGCTGTATCAGGCGAGCGATGAAGTCGTTGGCTTTGATGAGCAATTTGTTGCCTAAGTCCTACAAATTGTTGCTCAACAAGCGTATGAAATTCTTGCATTTAAGTCATTGATGCTTCAAATTTAGCCTCAATGGACATACGTGCATTCCTCTCCGACCGAGCTTCTATGATGTAGGGGGTGGCAACCTTCATAGTAGTCTTGGAAATACCCAAACCCATGCCCCTAACCCGGCCTCTGCTATCACGACCACAAACCTAAACAATAATTTTTAAGTTTAGTAATGTGTGTATATTATTATTTTAAAAAAAAAAAAAAAAAACACCAACGACAATGTAAGTAAAGTGAGTAGAATTGATGGAAAACCTATGAAATTGGGTCATGGTCTAAATCCTTGTGCTTACTGGAAGGATCACTGCCAGCTATCGATAATATTCTTTCCTGTTAGAAGATAATTGTTACAATAAATCCTTCATTGTACTTAAATAAAAAATGATTAAAAACTGAAAAATTATTTTCACCGCTATTTCAAGATGTGTTTGTGTTGGATAAGACCCATCAGGTCTGCTATGAGTGGCAACAAACAAGTCGGTCCTGGTGATGATAGTATTTGAATTTTCTTTTCGCTGTAATTATATAAGCAAATTAGTTAACAAGAATTTATATTTATCAATTAAATTGTCAAAAAATATAGTACAAATTACCATTCTCTCTAATGTCCTAGCAGCACCTCGTCTTCCAGTCGTGTGAGGGCATTTCACCTATGCTCTGGAAGTCTTTCCCTTCTTACGAAGATTGATTAATAATTCTGTGGATTGTAGATTAATGAAAATGTCCCAATCCTCTTGCTTCACACCAATGGGAGAATTTCTTCTTCTTTCTACATCATTATCAAATTTATCATATTCCTTTCGCAGATTGTATTTCCATACCTTCCAAGCTTTGCTTACTTTCAAAAATGCATATTCTTTTAACTCATCATCGATGTCGTACGTGGCCTATTTCATTAAATTAATAATCAAACAATCTTATTGAGTAAGAATTAGAAATAAAATCAAGAACAAACATGCTCACCAAAACCATAGACCAGATATTATCTTTAATTGCACCAGGCACTTTGCGCCAATCAGCAAATGAAATTGGACAGTGTGTCCTGCCAAGTTGCCCTAAAAATGTGTTAAAAGGCGCTGATGTTTCTCCGACTGGTTGTTTATATTCATTTAATTCAAGTCTCTTCCTTGTATTGCTTCCTTGGGCTAAAGCGGATGAACCACCAAAATCCGACATAATTCCTGCAATTTTATAAAACAAAACAATATCTCATTATTATGTAATTGGCATTCTATTAATTTTTTATAGCTAAAAAATTGTAACAATCATTACTAAATAGAATTCAACTCACTTTCAAACTGATTTGAATCTTATTAGTTTCTTTTCCGTTTCCTATGACGTGAGGTACTCGGCTCACTCTCTACCCGTGATTTTTCCTGTACATATTCTTCTTCATTTAAATCATCGATTAATGAAAGTGCTGAAGAACTTACATTCCTTCTGGCCTCAAACTCAAGTGGATCTTCAAATGCATATGCATCTTTCGTCAATCTCTTAGGAGCGTCCAATACAACATGTCAGTCATCTCTAGTTGGATCCTTACAGTAGAAGACCTGAGATGCAAGAATAAACGGCTCATCGTCTTCCTTTAAGTTCCGTCTAAACCTTCCTAGATTGACAAATATCAAATTTGTTTCGGGATCTATGAAACATCTATTCAATTTATCTTCAATATGCACCCAATCACAGTAGAAGAGTGCTACTCTGAAGTCGAAGTAGTTCAATTCAAGAATTTGTCTAATGATGCCATAATAAGTGACTTCTTCTATAGGATTCCTATCCCTGGCGTTTGCCCTGAAGCTAGTTAGCGCTTTCATTGAGACTCCACTGTTCTGTGTTATTTTGTTCATTTCAGAATTCGCAGTGCTAAAAATATATCCATTTATTGAGTAAGTATTATATGATATGCATTTGAAATCAGGACCTACGGCAATTCTCTTAAATTGAGACATTTCTTGATTATGTAGTTGATGTCTTAACCAAGGAATGTACTCCATTGGTTTTCCTGTTGACAGATTACCCTTTCGATTTTGTCCCGTACGTGTTTGGCCCTGGATGTATGTTTGGTACTTCCTATAAATTCCAAATCATAGCAATTATTTATATATATATAACAATGTTTATTACCATAAGCTATTTAAAAATATACAAAAGAATAATATACTTCATTAACTTACTCCTTCCATTGATGATTTTCAACATGATGTTGCAAAACCCATCTGCGTGCTTGTTGGTATTGCACTGTAGTAAGATCATAAACTTTTCCTTTCTTATCATTCTGGGAATCACCAGCATTTTCATCATCATTGAATATTTTTAGTCCTTGCTTATGACCTCCTATTGTATTATTAGGATAGTATTCCATGCAGTACATCATAGATTCCTCTATAATGTAGCGTTCCGCAATACAGCCCTCTGGGTAAGCTTGATTCATCACATACTTCTTATATGTTCTCATCATCCTGTTAAATATTAAAATCATGTATTGATGAAAATATATAAGCTATTTTGAAAAGTTAATAAATTAAAATAGTTAAAGTTACCTCTCAAAAGGATACATCCATCGATATCTGACAGGTCCGCAAACTTGTGCCTCCTTCGCCAAGTGCACAACAAGGTGTGTCATAGAAACGAAAAACGATGGTGGAAAATACTTTTCTAAAACACATAATGTTTCCACTATTTTATTTTTCATTTCTTGAAGCTCCATACGATGAATTTCTTTAGAACATATGATGTTAAAGAATCTTGACAATTGTATAATGGCGGCGCGCAATGACTTTTCTTTCTTGAATGAATGCATCAATAATACGGGTAGTAACTGCTACATTAGAATGTGATAATCATGTGACTTAAGGCCCTTGAGGTGATAGTCATCCATACTGATATGATGCTTCCAGTTTGCACTATACCCTCTCGGAACTTTCAAATCACTCAAGGTTCGACAAATCAATTCTCTTTCAGATCTGGATAATGTGAAAGGAGCCTTAGGCAATAACAACTTACCATTTTTTCCTCTGGCCAATATGTTGATCTTATCTTCATAGTTATAAGATCCTGACGGGCTTGTAAACCATCCTTAGACTTGTCCTTCATGTCCATGATTGTTGCAATAAGGTTCTCAGTAACATTTTTCTCGACATGCATTACATCCAAATTATGACGAATGGGCATATGCTCCCAATATGGCAATGTAAAGAAGATTGATCTCTTCGACCAAGCAGTAAGGTTAGACTCCTCATCCGTGGTCTTCTTCCTCTTATTTCCTATATGCTTTCCGAACTTGGTTTGTATATTATTCATTTTAACCAATACCTGTTCTTCAGACAAACGCTTTGGAGCCTGCCGATTTTCATCATTCTCATTGAATCGAGATCTTTGGCTCCTAAAGATATGAGCTCTTAGGAGGAATCTTTTGTGCCCCATATAAGAAAACTTCTTTCCATGTTTTAGCCAAACAGATTCGGTCTCCTCACTACAAACAGGACATGCATACTTTCCTCCTGTCCTACACCCAGAAAGATGTCCATAAGTTGGAAAATCATGTATTGCCCATAATAAATTCGCCTTCATTGTAAACCTGTTCTTCCCGAACGAGTCATATGTTATCGACCCTTTCCACAATTCATTTAATTCTTCAATTAATGGTTGTAAATATACGTCGATGTCATGCCCTGGACCATTTTTTCGGGAATTAAAAGTGTTAACATAATAAATTCCTTCCGCATGCATAAATGAGGTGGAAGATTGTATGGAACAATCATAACAGGCCAGCAACTATATGAGATGCTCATATGCCCAAAGGGATTGAATCCGTATGTTGCAAGTCCCAACCGAACATTACGTGGATCCGCAGCAAAATCACTAAATTTTCTATCTACAAACTTCCACATAGAAGAATCCACAGGATGACACATGTACGAGTCATTTTTAGCCCCCTTTGAATGCCACAACATATTCTCTGCAATCCATGATACGCTATAAAGTCTTTGTAACCTTGGTGTTAATGGGAAGTATCTTAGCACCTTCCATGGTACATGTGAGACTCTTGATCTTACAACACTATTCACTTTCCATTTGCTTGCTTTACATGTAGGACAACTTTTCTTATTAGCATGCTCCTTCCAGTACAGAATACAATCATTACGGCATGCATGTATCACCTCATAGTTCATACCTAACGAACTGATCAATCTCTTTGCATTATAGGTACTATCCGGCAAAGAGTTCTCACCTGGCAAAATCGTCTTGAGCAGTTGCAACAAAGTCGTAAAGCTATTATCTGACCACTGATATTTAGCCTTCATGCTCATCAACTCAACTGTCACTGACAACTTTGTATACTCACGTTTACACGATGGATATAGGGGTTGTACCGCATCCTCCCTTAATTTATTGTACTGAGTATCATTGTCTATGTCATCTTGAGGTTGACTACCATGTTCCTCATTGACCTCATTCATACATGCATCTAAGTCATCAGGTTAAACACGACCAAAAGCATCATTAACTAAATCAACCATTCTGGGCAACAACTCTTCATTACAATCAGTGGCAGATGTACTAGGAGCCTTGGCATTGACACCCATATTGGGAAGTTGTTCTCCATGAAAAAACCAAGTTGTGTATGTCTGATCTATACCATTCATAATCAAATGCTCAGAAACTGTACTTAGTATTTTCTTCCCACGCACATTACGACATCTAGCACAAGGACAACTATACCAATCAATACCTCCCGAATTCCTTTTTGCAAATATAATAAACGATTCAACGCCTTTAATGTATTCATCACTCAATATATCTTTCGTCATCCAATTCTTGCTCGGGGGCGTCAAATCCATATCTGATATCACGTGCATGCAGCATATAAAAAGTGAGATACAATAAAAAAGAGGCTTTTCATGCTGTCAAAACATGCCACACGTGGTCACCAATCACAAAAAAACACTACCAAAAAACCGAGCAAGGGCTACGGATGATTGGAGTCTTTAGCTACGGATTTAAACCGTAGCTATTTAGCTACGGATTAAATCCGTAGCTAAAGACTCCAATCATCCGTAGCTTTTGCTCTAATTGATGGTCTCATACAAGTTCTATGGGGGGCCCACCACAATTTTTGTTCAATCTAAGCCGTCCATCCATTTTGACAGATAATTTTAATGTGTTAGCTCAAAAATTAGAAAAAGTTAAAGTTCAAGTGGACCACACCATAGGAAACAATGGAGATTAAGTGTCTTTTGTTGATTTGTGGTGTGGTCCATGTGAGTCTTCTATTTGCCTCATTTTTTTCGAATAAATTCGTAAATAAATCTCTGAATTGAATGGAAGGCACAGATGAATGATATACATCATGGTGGGCCACATGGAAGCCCCCTAACATCACCGTTCATATCCGTTCGGCGGCCGCGTGCACAAAAAAAAGGCCCCCGCCCACTGCTATTTTCATCTCGCGCCCCCACCTCTCTCTCTCTCTCTCTCTCTCTTCTCTCTCTCTCTCTCTCTCTCTTCTCTCGCTCCTTTCTATCTTCTCCCCCTCCTCTGCTGCTCCCTCTCTTCTGCCTCTCCTCTCGTCTCCGTCTCCGCCCTCTCCCTCCCTTTCTCTGCCTCTCCCTCTCCCTCTCCCTCTCCCTCTCACTCTCACTCTCTCTATCCCTATCTCTCTCTCTCTCAAAACCCTACTCCTCTCTCTCTCTCTTTCTATCTCCTCGGTCCTCTGCTGCAACATCAGGTATCTCCCTCTCCACTCGATCTACCGCACATCAAGGAGCATTCTGCTGCAATCAGGTATCTCTCTCTCTCCTTATCTATTCATATCAATTCGGGCATTTTTTTTTGGCATTTTCTAATCCTTCAAGTAACATTGTCCAATGATTTGTGTATTGGGAATATTTGAGTTTCGAATCCCTAATTAGGGATTTGTAGTATCGATTCCCTAATTGTGGATTAGTGTAGAGGTGTTGTCTAAGAGAAGACAGTCATGTATCAGAGGTCTTTTTGGGTTTAGGGCCTTGTGGATTTGTAGTGTCGATTCCCTAATTGTGGATTTGCAGTGTCGATTCCCTAATTTTTCGATTTTGGCTAATTTTATTTAGGGCTTTTTGGATTTAGGGCTTTGTCAATCTAGCTTGTGAATAGTGGCCATGGGATAATATTTTAAGTAAGAATATGCTGCAACAATTTGTATTCAAGCAAGAAAATGTTGTATATTAACTATGTATAATCTTGCAGTCCAAGAGATTTTTAGTGCATGAGCCATCAATGGATGGACCCACCATATCAATTGTTTGGATCACTCAAGCCGTGGGTCCCACTTGTACAAAATGGAAACCTAGTCTATTCTCCAGAATGTCAGCCCTAGCATTACATTAATACCTCTTTATTTATCTGTGGTTTGTTGTTTCATAACTGAATTTTGGTGGACTATGATTCTTCATAGAGTTGATGCCATGAAATGTTTTCTTCAGGTTTCTTCATCCCAAGTAAAAAAATTTGAATTCTTATGCTCTTGAAAGTTGAATTATGATGGTTGATCTTGAGTTGGTATTTAATAATTAGGTTGTCGAGACATTCATATCTTGTAATTAGATGAATGAATAGGGATTGATTTCTATGGGCTTTGGTTGCACATGTTGCAGTTCTTATTGGTGTGCAGTTCTTGTAAGAAAATAGAATACAATTGAATGTATTTCCAATGTAGTGAATTTTTTAAGTTGTATCTGGTGGTAAACAGGGGCACTTATGTGATGAGATTTGAGGCTTCATCTCATCATCAATAATGCCAGGTTTGCTATTTTAAGATACTAGATTGTAATATCTTACTGATTGGATGTGTCTGAGTGTCCAAAAATAGTTGGACAGCAAGTTTTAGAAAGGCCCACTCATTCAATGGTTAGGATCACAATGTGGGGTAATTTGAAGATAATTCTCGGGTTTGAAATGTCCATGCGATATTTCGCATGTTACTCTAGTGTTACAAACTTGAGATTTAAAACTTTCTGAAAGAAAGTTGATAATTGAATACTATCTATTTTGGAGGCTATGTATTGCCGATTTTGTTCAGGCCATGACTGTCCAACAAGTTGAGGCACCTATGGATCTAAAGAAAGAGATGGGAAGATTAATATTTGAACAAAAGTATGGGGAAGCATTCACTCCCATGAATTGTTGGATGTTTATTTGGTTTTTAGATGATGCATATTTTTTTTAGTTTTTTAGAGTTTATAATTGAGTAGATGAGCGTGTGCTCTTGAAGTATTGTCTCTATTTTTTATTTTTTTTTATGACATCTCATCCTTATCCTTTTCTATATTTTTAGTTCTTCAATTTTGGGGCCTAACTTTTCTGTATGATGATATTCATTGTAGGATGAATCAATTCATACTGTAGATTTGAGTCCATACTCGTCTTTTGATTTTTAGGTTGCAAATGGATTATTGCCACTACAAAAGCTTTATCCAAGCAGAATATACCAAAATCACTAGGAAATTGATTTGGGTTTGTTTTGGATTTTTAGGTTTTTAATTCCAATTGCATAATCCAATGTAATCATTCCATTTACATTTTCTTTCTTTTTTCACGATGATTGATTGCTTTTATTTAGTTGGTCATTGAAAAGGGAACTGGTGGCCTACAACTAGCTGTAGTTTACCTAACACACAATCCACTTTTACAAGCATTTTGTGCCAGGGTCCAATTGGAAACAAAATTCCTAAGGCACATCTTTTTTTCATATGCAGGCTAGTGCATTCAAAGGGCCTGTTTTCACCCATGCAGATGTCAAGCCTGATATGGAAAAAAAATGATTTAGTTACCTTAGCCTTGTATGAAAGCTTTGAAATGTGGGGGTTTTCCCTAGAGAGAACAGTTGGATTAGGTTTTACCTCCTGTGTCCATTTCTCAGTCCTCAAATCTCAACCACCCAAATAGCGGGGAAACTCTCCTTTTCCTTTCATCCATTTAATACCTTTGAAAATTTCCATTGTCACAATGGTGGAATGGCCTCAAAAAATGAGATGAGAAGATCCTGATTCTATGAGAAACTCTACAAGAAGATCCACATTGGGACACAGTTGAATTTGTTATTCACATTTACTGTGTGGCATTCAACCATTAAACTGCTGTGCAATAAACGCTCTGCAACCAGTACCCACACTTTGCCTAGCTAAAGCGATAAAAGTCAAGGTTTATGCAGCTTTTAAGATGAAGGTTTCTTCACAAACCACAGGAGTTCCACTTAAACCTTACAGTATGAATTGTGCAATTTGTTTCAACCTTAGAACTTCAATTTTCCAAAAACAAAAATACAGGACATAAGCCCACTTCATTGCTCCCTTCAGTGGACAAGTTAGGATCTGCTGCATATGCAGGGAAGAAGAAATCAAACTGCAATATGGTTGATGGGCACATGAAGTAACTAATGCACAATGCCAAATAGATCTTCAAACCACCACAACAAAACTGACTTATCTGAGAATATCCAAAATTTTCATAAGACTTACAAACTACTGGGTCCATTTACACCCACCTTGACAACACCAGTGGCCTGACTTATCCCAACACACCACATTTCTGCAAACAGGCAAGCTAGCAGGTCAACTCATTTAGCCAATTGATTCATTATAAACACTTTTTTTTTTGGGCCAATGCATTATAAACACAAGAACAGAGATGTATGCAGTAGTATAAATCACCGAACACATACCTGATGACCATTACACTATTAAACATAAGTCAGCTATCTCAGTGAAGTCAGTTTCTGACTCAAGGTTGATCAAAGTCAACCAATGCAATAAAAGATGGATGGTTAAGGAGTCGAGGGAAGGAGCTGGGATTTTAGGGATTTTGGGCATCTGAAGAGTAACAAGATGTAAACAGTTGAGACAAGATTTCCAAGATTGCTCCGAGATGGAGATGATTGGAAATTGGGATAATCTGTAGCTATTGCAATAGGAAGAGCTGATTGGATTATGGTGTTATTTTTTGTAAGGTTGTTTGAGTAGGCTAGATGCATCCCATGACTGACATGAGGGGCCCGGATGAGATCCTTTAGGATGGGGATCGGGTTTAGATTGAGAGCAAGGGAGTAGGGTATAGGCCCTGTAAAGATCTTTGATATATATATAACAACACCTCCACCTACACTTGTGTAACTACGCTAGGAGTGTCAATGGGCCTGGAAAATCAGAATTTTAAATAGAAACGGCCTGCGGCCGAGCCCAAAACAGTCAAAATCCAGGTCGAGACCAACCTCAAGTCCCGGCCCATGGTTTACTAATGCAGCCCTTGATTTAGTGGACCACATTTTGTATGGAACACTTGCATATTTTAAAAAAATCCTCAAGATTGGATGATCCAAACCATCCAATCTTTAGCCTCTTTCTAGTTGAATGTGTACTGTTGTAGTATTTGTTTTCTTAACCATCTTAAAACTGAAAGTATCTTTCTTTTATGAAATATCTCATTGTAGTGGTTTCACAGAAACCACATTGGGTAGAGCAAAATGTTAGCAACATTATTAATTTGTTGTAAAAATACAATGATTGCAAACTTCTTAATACATAGTATTTGGTAGATAATATCTGTATGGGTTCAATCATCTGATAGCACTTCTCGAATCCCTAACTTTTGAGGTTTTTAGTGCATGAGATACGTATTTCCAACTTTAATTTTCTTCTAGGTGCAGGTTGAAAATGGACCCCTTGTTTAATCGAGATCCGGCTGTAATGAATAGGGAGTGGATGACACTAAGTTTCCCAGACCCACGTTTTCTTTCTGGAATCAGAAGTTTTTCAAAGTTTGCACAAGAAAACCTTCCTGGTAGAGAATCCGTTCCTTGTCCATGCACCACTTGCAGATGTGCACGTTTTCCGGTTTCTTATGATGATATGGAAATACATCTAATGAAAAATGGATTCGACCCAAGCTATAGGGTTTGGAACATGCATGGGGAGCATGTATCACCTAACTGTACTGTACGTGAATCAAGTTCTCAACAATACCATAGTGTCCCGAACTTAAACGAGGTTCACAACGCGATCGTTCAAGAACTTGGTGGTAATAACCTAGATGAAGTTGTACAGGATGAGCCCAATGTGACCCCTATAGTTGAAGGCGTCTTTGGAGAAAATGAAACTAATGAGTTTGAAGCAAATCTGCGAGACGCAATGACTGAGCTATACCCTGGGGCCCAAGATTTTACCGTGCTGACTTTCATTGTACAGCTTTTCAAATTAAAGGTGAATCATGGATGGAGTGAAAAAAGCTTTACAGAGCTCCTTCAACTACTGAAGAAGGTGTTACCTTACGGTAACAAGGCCCCAACTAATACCTACCAAGCGAAGAAGATCATTACAAAGTTGGGTCTTGATTATGTGAAAATCCATGCTTGTCCAAATGACTGCATCTTATACTGGAGAGAGAACGAGATGAAAACCATTTGTCCAAATTGTAAAACTTCTAGGTACAAGACTGAAATGGATTCTGAGAAAAAACAATCTCGAATACCTAGGAAGGTGTTAAGGTATTTTCCATTAACACCAAGGCTACAAAGAATGTTCAGTGTGCAATGGTTGGCGAAAGAAATGTCTTGGCACTCAACCAGGAAATTTCAACATGGAAAGATGGAGCATCCGGCTGATTCTATTGCATGGAAGAATCTTGATGACAAGTATACAGATTTTTCAGCTGAGCCTCGCAATGTTCGATTGGGTTTGGCTACAGATGGGTTAACCCATTTGGCACTTTCAGTATGTCACATAGTTCATGGCCCGTTATGTGTGTGACGTACAACCTTCCACCAAAGCTTTGCATGAAACCTCAGTTTACTATGTTGACTTTGCTCATTGAGGGACCGCGACAACCGGAAAGGATATTGACGTTTATTTACAGCCATTGATTGATGAACTGCAAAAGTTATGGCGAGAAGGGGTCACGACGTTCGATGCATACCATGAAAACAAATTCAACATGCGTGCCGTTCTGCTTTGGACAATCCATGACTTTCCAGCATATGGTAACGTTTCTGGTTGTAGGACAAAGGGTAAATATGGTTGTCCCGTATGTGGTCCTAACACAGATTCTCTACGACTCCAATATGGAAAGAAACATGTTTATATGGGCCACAGACGATGGTTGCCAATGTCAGAACAGGCTAGGAAGGACACAAGTGCTGGCACGTTCAACAAGAAGGTGGAGATACGACGTCAACCGATCCGTCTGGATGGGATTGAGGTCAAAAGACAAACCGCGAACTTGAATATGCAGTGGGGGAAGACTGGGAAGAGTAATATAAGGGGTATTGAAGGAGGTCGACAAGAGCTGGCGGATGATGTTGAATCACCGTGGTTCTTCAAACGGTCTATATTATTTAATCTGGAGTATTGAAAGATATTCCCGTGCGTCACAACCTTGATGTCATGCATATTGAGAAAAATATATGTGAAATCCTAGTTGCCTTGATGTTGAACACGCCTGGCAAAACCAAGGATGATGCTAATGCACGCAGGGATCTGAAACAATTGGGAATTAAGAAGCGTCTATGGCTGAAAAAGAACAATGGTAAGGTGATTCAGAAACAAGGTCCTTTCTGTCTAAGAAAAGAAGAGAAAAAACTTTTCATCCAGACTTTGCATGAGCTGCGTGTTCCTATCGGTTTTAGTGCGAATTGGAGGACCATCGTAAAGGAAGATTGCTTGGATTTAAAGGGAATGAAGTCTCATTCGTATCATGTGTTGATGCAACATCTGCTCCCAGTTCTCATCCAGCATGCATTCAGGGATAGGAAGGTCATTCGTCCTATAATTACAAGCTTTTGCACATTTTTTAATGCCTTGTGCTCGACAACCGTAGACCTTCAAACACTCCTTACTCTCGAGAGGGGCATGGCTAGGACGCTATGTCAGCTTGAAACTATATGCCCGCCATCGATATTTGTCATTATGATGCATTTGTCGATCCATTTGGCTTACGAGGCTCGCATATGTGGTCCTGTATACTATCGATGGATGTATCCATTCGAAAGGTACGCTGTGAGCTTAGTAAGTAAATAAATCGGCTTAACATCTACATTTGCATGTATATATAATGTCTTATTAACTTTGTCAGGTTCATGAAGACATTCAAGGCCTATGTCCGTAACAAGACACGACCTGAGGGTTGTATTGCAGAGCAGTACATCCAAGAGGAGACGGTTATATTCTGCAACCAATATAAAGGAAAACAGAAAACATGCCTATTGGAAAGGCTGGAAAAACGGTTTAACGGATTCATTCCAGGACTACGTAAGTTGGAAGATATCGTTGATGATGACCCTAATGATGACGACGTTGGTCCAGTAGGTTCGGCTCAAAGTGTTATCCTAGCAGGTATTGAATACGAACAAGCTCGTACATGGGTACTGAAGAGTCATCCCAGCTACGACAAGTGGGAAGGGTATGTACAATAAGCTCGTATATGTGTATGTATATATATATATATATATCTTCCTTACTTTATGCTATTTCAATATAACAATGTTATTGAATATCGCGCAGGAAGCACAAAGATTTCTTGCAGCGATGCTATAAGAGGACCAATAGGGTGCCTTGCGAGGACGAATTCATATCTTGGTTGAAGAGGTAACCAGAGTTCATTGAATCTGACGATAATGAATTTAAAGATGTAGTGAGAGGACCTCTAGCTTTTTCTATTGAATACAATAAGTATTGTATTAATGGTTTCCTCTTTGTCACTAAGGACTATGAGGAGAATAAAATGAACCAAAACTGTGGGGTTAGGACAGATGGTATGACAACCTTCCGATCAAGTGCTAAGGATATCAATACAGTGGATGAAAATCAACCTTACTACGGAGTCCTTCGTAGAATAATCCAATTGGAGTACCGAACAAGGTACAAGCCCGTCCTATTTAAGTGTGATTGGGTAAAAGTGACACATCATGGTGTTTCTTTTGATGTCGAAGCGAATTTTAGATTAGTAAATTTTTCTGGTCTTTACAGTTCAGACAAAGTCGGTGACGAGCCCTTCATTCTTGCAGAGCATGCCACGCAAGTTTTCTACTCCAGAGATCCAAAAAATCCTGACTGGCATATGCTCTTGGAGGTTCCAAAAAAAAATTTTGTCAAAGAAGAGACATACGTTCTATCGGAACGATTAAAGGCTGTAAGTAATGCCGATGCAGGACCTGATCTCACCTCATTAGTAATGGTTGATGAGTTGATATTCAATGAATCTGAAGACGTCAGTGTTGTGGTCGAGAAAACAAAGAAAAGAAAACGAACAAAGAGAATCTACTGATTTGTTTGTATTTTCTAAGCATGTAACAAAATGATATTTATTGGAGGAAATCTAATCAAGGTTTAGATAATATAGTGAATTTTTTGTACTTTATCTATGATATAAATTATTTCTTAACCATTAGCTTTTTTTTCTTTTCTTTTCATATTAGCGAAGAAATAGGCACATGGATTCACAACCAGAACTATTGGGTGCGCAGGTGCCTGAGAGTACAAATACAAGCAACACCAAACGTAATAAGATACTTCTCCTTAATTATATTTGAAAATTTCCTTTTTCTTATATATTGGCGTTAATCAATTATGTGTATATATAACTATTATTCTTTTTATGTAATTGTGTCAGCTTCTTCTTCATCTAGAAAGAGAGGCATTACTAGGGGGGTCTCTTTACTTGTGCAACCTGATAGGAAAAAAGTCCTAAAGACAAATGAATTCGGGCAACCGAATGAGGATTGCTCCGATCATAGAGACTTCGCATCGCATGTCGGTGTCCTCACTCGTTCTCATATCCCAATCATATACCAGGACTTTCGCCGGGTGCCTCATGAACAAATTCGTATGGTCACAGAAAGACTGTCACAGTTTTATGAGTTTGAGGGTCAAAGTTGGGATGCAAGTCTTGAGTACGTTATAAAACGCATCAATGAAGCGTGGAGGAATTACAAGAGAAGATTGACTGCAAAATATATAAAGACAAGGATCCTATTGCTGTGAGAGATGGTCCTGCCCCCCCAGGTATCCCTATGGAGGATTGGAGGGTCTTCGTGGATCAACGCACCACCGAGGAATTCAAGAAGGTAAGCGTAAGGAATAAAATCAATCGGGCCAAGCTAAAAGGACCTGCGTGTCTTGGAGGCACAGCATGGCTGTTACTCGCCATAAGATGGTATGTATTTAAAATAGATATTATAGTTTAAAATTGAATTTAAATTTGAATTATCATTCATCTAAATTTATTAATGATATGTATTTCAATGATATGTAATGTCCTAAAGGCGAAGGAGAAGAATCTTACGTCTGATGCCGAGATAAGTAGATGTGAAGTCTTCTTAAGAGCCCATACAAGAAAGGACAAAGTTGTCCAGTATCCTGACCTTGCTGTAAGTGCATCCCTCGTACCACTAACTAGTACCCTTATGAAAAGCCTATGTATAACTTTGAATTATATTGCATTCATTTGTATTTTTTCACAGGAAAAACTAGAGGAGCTCTCTAGTAGCAATCCTGCTTCTAAGATGACCGGCATGGATGATGCCCTTACAGAGGTATAATAAAATTTAAAAATTACTTAAGTTTTATGGTAATTATGAATATTTAATAACTTGATTTACAATGTTTTACAGTTGGTTGGTGCTGACAAAAGAGGGCGAATGCGGGGTCTAGGTTGCTCAATAAGCAAGGTAGGACTGAAGAAGTCAGCCCCTGCTCGTTCAAAGGTAGAGAATGTGACAAAAGAAAAAGAGGGCGTAGTTCAAGAGTTAACTCAGGTGAAGAAAAAAATTAGATGATGTGACTCAAGATATAGTTGAGATGAAGAAAACATTGGTGGATATGCAGAAAGGGAGAGAGTCTTCTCAAAATCTCTCATCACCAACAGTCGTTAAATCTACTCAGGCATCGTCGGTATGCAAGTATAAATATTTTTTTTTTACTGTATTGAGCTTACAATTATATTATAAGCGCTAACAATACCAATGCCATTTTATGTGTAAATGTAGCCGGATATTATATATATCGGTAAGAGATGCGACTTGCTTGGTTTTGGAAAACGTGGTGTAGTCGCTCGTGGTGAAGTACACGAAGTTAATCCAAATGCAACTGTCCATTGCGAACCGTTGGAGGATGGAGCTTTTGTTGTTATCTTGACTGAGGTTGTACAACCTCACGCTCCTTTGTGGAAAGAAGATGGGTTCGCATCTACACTTGGAGAGGTCGGTCTGGGATCATTTGTGCAATGGGGGAAAGAGGCTTTGAGAATTCAATAATTTGAACAAATTTGGTACTCTGTAATTGAACATGTATAGTGTGCATTTTGAACTAATTTTAAACATGTAGTGTGCATTTTGAACTAATTTAGAACTAACTTGGCACTTGTTTTTTTTTTTTTTTTGAAATATTGAATGAATTTTGTACTCTATAATTGAATGTATTTATAGTCTTAGGCTCCATTTGGTCATCACATTAGTGTTTATGAAAGCATTTTTAAAAAAAAACCAAATGGAGCCTAAGCCCT
Organism: Magnolia officinalis; assembly: GCA_021015155.1. Classification (NCBI taxonomy): domain Eukaryota; kingdom Viridiplantae; phylum Streptophyta; class Magnoliopsida; order Magnoliales; family Magnoliaceae; genus Magnolia; species Magnolia officinalis. Next base: position 60,296,397 of record JAJHSJ010000009.1, on the reverse strand, counting down.
TTTTTAACTCCGCCAATGCAACTCCTTGCATTGCCGGTCCCAAGCCCGGATAAAGGAGGAGGGAGAAGGGCTTTAGAATGAGATCGTCAACTATGGAGGAGATCCTGAAAATTCAGTGAGTATCACTGGTTTTATGGTTTTACTTGTACATTCCTATATTGATTACTCAAGCATGACGATTATGCGCGTTCTTTCAGGTGGATGTTGCATGTGGGAGGATTGGAGCTGCATATTTCAGATTCAAGCATATGGTACGTCTCTTGTCAAGAATATTGCACATGTGTAGTTAATCAAACAATACATTATGTGATATCAAGCAATTCCACTCATCAGGTGGACGGTACTGATGCAACCCAGGCAAATTCAAACGGATTAGGGTGAATTGGATGGGATTTAAGGCCCTGTTTGGGCAAACGGATTAGAAGGGATTAGGTGGGATTGTATTAAAAAAAACATCATTATTACCCATGGCAGGGATTGTCCCCTGATTCCATGGGATTAGATTAATGCTCTGCTTTGTTGGTAATACGGTGGTACATTGAATGGATATACCCACCATCATTTGAAATTACCAAAAAATAACACACATGTATTATATCTAAACCGTTCATTTGTTTTGTAACCTCATTTTATGGTATGGGCGGAAAAATGAGGTAGATCCAAAACTTATGTGGCCCCAAAGAAGTTTTCAACGGTAAGTATTCAATCCCCGTTGCTTTCAGTGGTGGGTCCACTTGAGCTTTAGAATTACCTGATTTTTGGCCCATGCTCTAAAATAATCTCAAGTGGATAACAGTCGTCTATTCAATCTTGGCAAGCTTCCACAATGGGCTGTGTGTGCCTCCATAACCAAATGATTTCATTTCATGGGTCGTGGATATTGTGAAGAAAACATTGATGGACCTTGAAGATTATGAAGAGAATGTTGGATCAATGGTTTTGTCGAATTTCGTGAACATCGAACGGTTGACAGCAAGTTTTTTTTCAGTATCTGCATACTCACGCATCGAAGCACTCGGATGTTATTATCTCTCACTATCGAGTTCTATGCTTGCCTGTTCAGAACTCGCATTGGTTTCCACCAGCTTTCCATCTGATTCCGTGGCCTTCTCATTTGAAACAGCATCGATCCCAGTAGCTGGATCAATATTTTTGCATTTCATGTCTCCACCCACATCTGATGTAGAATGAGTGGCCATTGAATTTGATCAACCTCATCTGTCATCACCTTTTCTATGTTCCCTGCAGCTGTTTGAGTCTGATCAACCTCATCCGTCGTTTTCTCTTCTATGTCCACCGCAGCCAAGTTACCACTCTCCTACAGCAGCTGTCAGGGGATGACCAACTTGGTTGATAGGAAGAGCATCTGGGTTTTGGCCTTCCGAAACAGAGGAATGATCCTCAACCAGTAACTTGGATTCGACATAACTATTACTATTTGCTCTGCAGTATGTTCTTTACCTGCAGCTTCAACATGGATTCCTGAATCACAAGCTTTATCTTCCTCTACAACTTGAACATCATTTCTAGAATCACCTGCTAGATGATCAACTGGCATCTTCTCTACCCTAGTCATTGAATTCAGAATGGCAGTCCCATCAAGACCCATGTCAGCTTGAAAAGGAATAGAGGGATTTTCAACCAAAGCGCCTATCAGGTTGTCACCACTCCCAACAGGGAACTGATCTCCACTAGCATTAAGCTCTTTGTGATTCTCACCGTCTAACAGAGTCGCCTTTTCCTCATTTACAGTGGCAGCACCATTATCGGACAGGCTCATATTCATGCTAGTAACTGACTGAGGCTCGGATCAACATCGATATCCTTTCGACACACATTCACATTTTCAACAGCGTGATCTAGACTGACATCCGCTTCCTTGGTTGATGTTTCATCATGTGGATGGTCAATGGGAACTGAGACTGGGACTTCTTTGGAAGAGGCAACAGGTTCACCATACTGAGCAGTTGGCATATCAGTATCTTCATTCTCTTCTTCACATTCTCAAATTCGTTTTGCAAGGCCCCAAGTTTGTCACTATTGTTGGCAACACTGGCAAGACCATAAGCATTACGAGCCGGGAAGTACATCAGATCTTCTTGGCATGCATTGCGTGCTTTAATAAATTCATCAAGAGATTCCTCTTCATGCCCCATCGCCACACGAAGAAATTGAACCTCTTCCTTCATCAAAGAATCAGCCTCCTTCAGTGCATCTTCTTCAAAATCCTCAATCTCAGGGATGGAACCAGCAGGCTTTTCATTGCTGTACGCTTGACTCTTTCTTTCTCCTTGTCTTTCTCCGTTTTTTCATCAAGTGGATACTTTGCATTATCATGCTCTAGTAATGCAAGAA
>JAJHSJ010000009.1:60228404-60293942 GCA_021015155.1 Magnolia officinalis | reverse complement strand
TTATACTTGTGGTTATGCTTATTACGAGATAAATGTATACTGAAAAAAAATCCTCGTTATAGGATCCCAGGATAGGAATCTGGCGTATAGCGCTGCGAGCTGAGAATGAGGTACTATGGAGGCTGTCGGCACCGGATTCGGCAATCGGGATTCTTGTGAGTCCGATTTCCGGCTTGGGACGTGACAAGCATCGTTCTGGATTTCTTCAAGTTCATTAACTGTAATTTACCAAGCAAGCCAACATTATCCAAATTAAAGTTAGATTTTTGATCGCCTAATAGGCCTTATGTTCTAACTGCACTAGCAACTGACAAGCCTTCCCATAGATAAGTCTAAAGGGAGACATTCCAATAGGTGTCTTATATGCAGTATGGTATGCCCATAAAGCATTAATTGGTCAATCAAATTGACCAATCTTTACGGTCAAGATTTACCATTTTCTTCAAAATCTATTTAATTTTCCTATTAAAGATCTCAACTTGGCCACTTGTTTGTGTGTGATAGGGGGTACTCACCTTGTGTGTAATGTCGTATTTCTTCATTAAGCTCTCAAACGGCCTATTACAAAAGTGTGACCCACCATCCCTGATAATGAGTCGAGGTGTATCAAACCAAGAAAAGATGTTTTTAAGGAATTTAATGACCATGTTGTCACGCCCCGAACCGGAGACCGGGCTCACAAAATTCCCGATCGCCGAATCCAGCGCCGACAACCTCCGTAGAACCCCATTCTCGGCTCCCAGCGCCCATACGCCAGGTTCCGATCCTGGGATGCTACAAGGAGGATTTCTAATAATCAATTTGATTTGTAATGAGCATAACCACAAGCATAACCCACGAACAATAACCACAAGAACACATCACAAATCCACTATGAGCAAAAACTTTGAGTACAAGGTGTATAAAAGGGAAATACAATATACTGAAAATAACAAAAGCTCCAGAAGACTGCTGCACGCTCCGAGCTCAACGCTTGCTGCAACCTAACGCCACCTGCACGCATCTATCGTGCATAAGCTTACAAAAGCTTAGAGGGTGGTGAATGGTGTGTGTAAGGCGAGTGCCAAGTGTACAATATCAGAGTAATGCGGAGGAAATATGCGGTAAGTCCATAAATGCTATCAGCTTATAATAAAGCTATGTAATGCAAGGCATGAATGCTGTCGGTCATACCAAGACCATGCGATGCGAGGCCTATGTAGCCAAATGTCATATGCGAGATGCAAAGCAAGCGTGCCAGTACCCATAAGTACACATATCCATGCGATGCATAATGCAACTCAAGTATGCCAATCCTCATATCAATACAGTTATCAGTCTGGATAATCACCGGGGTCTAGTACACTCAAGCCAGCTTGCCGCCCCTATCCGAACGCACAACTGGGAGAGTGGAAGAGACCTCACTATCCGCCTGCCAATATCGGGCCCGGCTCGTCGATAGCGGACCGATTCCTCAAGTGGTCAAACTCAACCTAGAAAATGCCCCCTCACTCAGGCGGGTAAGGTCACACCCCTTTCCAACCGACCACGACACAGTGGGAGACGCGGCCTCCTGGTATTCGGCCCTCATGCGCTCGTACATCCACTCGGTCTCGACATTGGAGTCATCCTCTGGTACCATCGGGTTTAGGGATTTTCACCCAAGGACATCTATGGCGCCCGTATGTTAGAACCAAACATTTCCGGTATCCAATCCGCCACCCACGATGTGTCTGTGGAGGCTATGGCCCTGGTATCGCTAGGGCATATAGTAACTACAATCACACAATGCAAGTGCATGAGTCACACTACCAGTCATGCAACAGTCCTGCGTAAACCATGCGCTCATGCAAGGCAACTCCGCCTATCAGGGAGCCTGTAAGAGTCTGCCCGAAGGCATATGCTATGATCAGTCACCACTCATCTCAAACATGCATATGATGCGTATGATCATGAATCATGGGGCAGCACTATGCTTATGGTATGATAATGGGCGTTGCTCAAAGTGAAGATGGGCCCAAACAGACTGCAGAGTACAAGTATGGACCTATCAGTGGGCCTTAAGGAGTGTGATAATGCGGACATTTAACCAACATTATCCTTACAATGTGGACGTCAAACCAACATTGTTCCCAAGGCATAGCCTGCCATACACAAACCATAGGGAATCACACATTGCAATGGACCAGTATACATCTCATTCGGCCTCGACCCATAGTCCTCAGATACATCAAATGGGCCGTCTCATATGGGCCTTTCATAAATCAAGTGGGCCGCATTAGTGGGCCTTATGTACATTGCAATGGGCCATATCCCATGGCCCTTGAAAACATCACAATGGGCCTTGTAATATGGGTCTCATATACATTGAAGGGCCTAATCACATGGGCTATATATACATCAAGGTGGGGCCTCAACAACGGCCACAAATACTCATCAAGGTGGGGCCTCAATAACGGCCACAATTACATTTAGATGGGCCCCATCGCATGGGCCTTAAATACATAACAGGTGTGAGCCTCAACAATGGCCACAAGTACTCATCCAGGTGGGCCTCAAACAACGGCATAAATACACATCAAGGTGGGCCTCAATAACGGCCGCAATTACACACCAAGGTGGGCCCCAGTAACGGCCATAAATAGTTGAATGACTTGGATGCAACACATGCATCATGGTGGGGGCCATAAAGGCCCACCAAATGCTATATACAATAGATATATATATATAACATATATACAATACTATAATATAATATTATATATATAGATATATATATATATATATATATATATATATATATATACACACACACACACATGCACATACCCCACACACCGCATACACACGTGCACACACAAGCACACCCACACACACGCATACACACGTGGCCACACAAGGCACACACCCACACACACGCATACACACGTGGCCACACCCACCGTCCCCTGGACGGTGGGAATACAACAAATATATTATGGTTGGCTCCACCGTCCAGGGACGGTGGAGATAAAATACATACATTATTGTGGATCCCATGTGGGGCCCACCCTAACATTTATATACCATCCAGACCGTTGATAAGGTCACGTGGGCCCAGAATGAAGGGGAAAAACAAATTTTGGCTTGATCTGAAACTTCTGTGGGGCCAGGAAGGGATTCAATGGTAGAGTTCATTCCACACTGTTTCTTGTGATGTGGGCCGTCTGAACGTTGGATCTGACTGATTTTTGGAGGGGACCCACCTCAGAGGGCGGTCCACCTCATAGATGGATTGGATGTCAAATAAACATTAAGGTGGGGCCCACGGCTGGGCCGTGGGTGGCCTGCTCCTCCGCCCAGCGCAGGACGCTGGCGTCCTGACAGCAACAGCAGCAACGTGCTGCTGTTGCAGTATTTTTTTTTTTGTTTAATTTTTTTTTTATTTTTATTTTTTAAATGGGGCCTGTGATTCATAATCCACCCCACCCATTATGTGTGTCCCACTAGTCTGGCCGTCCAGACCAAGTTTCAGCTGCATCCAAACTCCAGGTGGGTCCCACCAAGTACTTTTATATGTTCTGACGTGTCTTTACATGGTTTTAGAGGGTATGGCCCACCCGGTGATCAGATCACGTTGCCTTTTTGGCTCAACGCCTAAAATGAGGTGAAAAAGGGGATAAACGGCTTGGATTAAAAACATACATCAAGGTGGAGCCTACACCAGCGGCTCACCCAAATAGCAAATAGCCTTGGACGAAGGCTTATGTTTGTGTTTTCCCTTTTTAACGTCCAGCGTCCAGGGACGCTGGACGGCAATGTGAATCAGATGGGCCGGCCACGTGGGCCACCAAATGATGTGTGGTTTGGATACACCACTTGTAAAGTGGGCCCCACTTATAGATGACTTGGATAAAAATACGTGCCTTAGGGCGGGGTCCATCCAAGTGGGCCACAAGACCACATGATCATACCAAAAAAAAAAATGAACAAGAGAGGGAAAGAGAGAGAAAGAGAGAAACAAAAGTGGGGCACACGTGTGATGGAGGGACCCCGACACTATGGGCCCTCCCTTGCATTCCATCATACATCAAACGGTAATCAAAGTGGACCATTGGCCACATCTTAGGGTCCCAAGTGAGATCCATACCATTGATCGGTAGGCCTCACTTGGCCCATTATAAAAACATAGAATTCTAGCCTATGGAAGCACCCACCGGTTGATCTCTTCGGTCCGTTGGAACGCCACCCTCCTTGTGCTCCTCTTTGACGGTGGAGATTGGAAATCAAGGGCTAGGATGAGAGATCTTGGGATGGAAAGTGGGCCACCAAAAATTACTTTTCTCTCATAGGAAGCTTGGACGTGTGGGCTCTCTCTTGGTTGCTTGGAGTTGGTGTGATAAAAGAGAAAGAGAGAGAGAGGGAGATAAGGAGAGGTGATGGGTGTGATGGGTGAGTGATGTGAGGTGAGGGATGGGTGAAGTGAGAGGTGGTTTGACTTTGGTGAGAAAAAGCATGGGTTGCTTTACTTGTGGAGAAAGGTGATGTGTACTTGACATTGATTGATTGATAGGATTGATTTGATTGATTTGATTGATGGGACATCTCGTAGAGATTCCCTCGAAGTTCGCAACGTGCGGTGTTTTATTCGAATTGAACGCAGGCCGACATCTTCTAGCCTGGGTATCGGGTCGGTGCGTGAGTCGCGGCGTTGGAACCGCGGCGACGGTGCGGTCGCAATGATACAGGTCTCGGATTAAACAGACTCGAATCTAAAGGATACGACTTACGATCGATCGCAACGTCGATTATCAGTCGCAGATTGCCGGACTTCGACGGAAATGATTGCAGGATTCATCGGAACAGTACGAACTAGGATACGGGTCTTACACATGTGATGGTCATTATTTCGGCACAATATTGCTTCGAACCATTTGGTAACATAGTCTACTGTGAGTAAAATATAAAGATTCCTAAAAGATTGGGGGCATGGTCCTATGAAATCGATGCCCCAACAATCGAATGCCTAAATGATCATAATGGGGTTTAATGGCATCATGTTTCGGTGGGACAATCCTTTTAATTTTTTGGCAACGCTTGTAAGCTTTGTGAAATTCATTGGTGTCCTTGAACATAGTGGAACAATAAAAGCCACACTGAAGAATTTTCGATGTGGTTTTCTTGGCCGAGAAATCGCCACCACAAACATGAGAGTGACAGAAGGAGATGACACTTTAATGTTCGTTGTCATGAACATATCTCCTTATGATCTGATTTAGATAATATTTAAACAAATACAGGTTGTTCCAGATGTACTTATGCACATTAGAAAAAAATTTCATTTTATCTTGCTTGGTCCAATATGTTTGCATGATACCTACAGCAAGATAATTTGCAATATCAGTGAACTAGGGTAATTGAAAAATGGTAAAAAGTATCCATCAAGGAACATGTCATTAATATATGTCGTCTCAATGGAATCCGAGATAACTAGCTTAGAAAGGTAATCAACTACTACGTTCTCTACTCCTTTCTTACCTCTAATTTCTATGTCAAACTCCTGGAGTAGGAGGATCCACCTCAAGAATCGAGTCTTAGCATCCTTATTAGAAAGAAGGTACTTCAGCATCGAGGGATCCGTGAAAACTATGATCTTGGATCTGATCAAATAAGACCTAAACTTGTCTAGTGCAAAGACTATGACTAAGAGTTACTTCTCCGTAGTGGAATAATTCATATGGGTAGAGTTTAGAGTTCTACTTGCGAAGTAGATCATATGAGGCATATAATGGGTTGTATATCCAAAATGATAAAGACTTTTAAGTAGTAGAATTTGTCGACTTAGACAAGCACATCCTCTATTATTCCTCTCGGTATACGACTTGATCGATCAGCTAATTAAAGTGTGGTCTTAGTGGGTTTTAATTCACCTAGACCAAGCTGTTTGTAGATCGAGTAGGAAATCAGATTTCCGCTCGCTCCTAAATCAAGAAGTGCGTGCTCAATCCAGTGGTCCCCGATTACGCAAGAGATAGTTGGGCTACCCGAATCTTTGTACTTTTGTGGCACATCTTACTTTAGGATGACACTCACTTTTTCAGTTAACAGAATTTTCTTTTTACACTTTGCCGTCTTTTGGCTGTGCAAAGGTCCTTTAGGAACATGGCATATAATGATATCTATTTAATGACATCCAAGAGAGGAATGTTGATCTTCACTGATTTTAGAACCTCTAAAATATCCTGAGAGTTAGATAGAGGTTTTGGTGCAATCAACCACTGGGGAATGGTGCAATGGGCTTGTATGTTCTTTTCAGTTCTTTCTCTTGTGGAGCAGTGCTAGGTCCATTATCTCTTTCAACTTCTTACGAATCCTTAGGCTTTTCAATTCTCACTAGAATAGTTTTGTCAAGTATCTTTCCACTTCTAAGAGTGGTGAAAAACTTGGCATGCTCCATTTGATTTGAAGAGCTTGTGTCACTTATTTCACATTGTAGCTTTGGATTGGGTATAGGTTGGGCTGGAAATGCCCATTTCTCCCCAATCTCTAAATGTGACTCAATCCTTTAAACAGACGATGCAAACATTCTCATAGTTGTTTTGAGATATTGGAATGCTTACATTGTATCCTGGTTGAATAGCTCTTAGTTTTTACATGAATCTTTTAATCGTATCCTCTCGAGGTTATCTATGATTAAGAAGTTAGGTAAGGGCCTCTTGAGGGGTAGCCGTTTGTCCGTTCCTCCAGTTGGAATTATATATATTTGAGGTGGGTCTGCTGGACGGGCGTTGGTAGTTGTTTACGACATTTGATTGCTCATTCAACAACTATTGGAAGGCAGGAATTGTGGTACAATCATGAGTTACATGTATGTTTCTAACACAAATACTGCAGACAACTTCCACACCCTCATTGGGTTTGACCGTTTCCACCTTCTTAAGTTCCATGGCCTCGACTTTTCTCATGAGATTGGCCACTCTTGCACTCATGTTGTCTTCTTCTTTTAAGACATACATTCATCCCATTTCTTTTGACTTAGTAGGTTTAGAAGTGGTAGGCCTTGGGGAGGTGTCCGATGATTGCGTGTTTTCTGTAAGCAGATAGAAATAGTCCCACACATCATCGGCCTCCTTTGTTCATGAATTCACCGTTGCACATCATCTCTACAAACTAGCATATGAGCGAAGTCAATCCATTATAGAAAAAGCTTATCACCCGTCATATTCCGTAGCCATGATGTGGACACAAATTTATGAGATCCTTGAATCCTCCCAACGTTGGAAGAAGGTCTCTTCCTCTTTTTGGGAAAAATTCACGATCGCCCTTCTTAAAGTGTTTGTTTTGTGAACCGAGAAATTTTTTTAAGGAACCCCCTGGTCATCTCGGCCCATGTGCAGATAGATCACGGCTTTAAGGAGTGTAGTCACAACTTAACCTTCTTTTTCAATGAAAAGGGAAACAACTTCAGTCTTACAGTGTCTTCAGACGCATTTGGGAAGTGCAATATGGCGACTATCTCATCGAATTCTTTAAGGTGCGTATACAGATTTTCAGAGTCTAGTCCATGAAGTTTAAGGAGTTGTATCACTCTCGATTTAAAATCCATGTTTCCTGCATTAAGTAGAAATACCATGCAAGAAATCATAAGTAATATCGTAAAGTATGAGGCGGGAGAGCAAGATGCACCTCATTCTCATCTTGAACCTCCTCAACTAGATGTTGGGGTTGATTTGCAGCCATTACTTCGATTAACTCAGGGGATCTCAAGTGGTGTCTAATCCGGTGATGGATAATCAACCCTTCGAATAATCCTCCTTCGCTCAAGAGACGTTGAGTGTTGTCACAAACCCACTTGGGCATGAAACACTCACAGCCTCTAGTTTTAAAACTACCAAATCCTTGAATAGAAATTCAGAAAGTGGAGAAAAGAGAAGAGTTAGAAGGATGTTACCAAAGAAGAACCGCTAGGTTATATGCTACAAAACATAAAACTAAGTTAGCTCCTAAAACAAATTTAGAAAATCTAAGAGAAAATACGAAAAAAAAAAAATTAATCCTAACTATTTTTAAAACTTAATTAATTTAGAAAAATACAGCATGTTGCAATACCCATCAATAGCGCCAAAAACTTGTTCGCTTGTACCCCAAGTGCAGGGTTACGATATAGTAATAATCTTGGTGAGACCGAGGTCGACCTATAAGGACTAAAGATGTGTAATTTCTTTGAACTAATTAAGGATTAGAATTAGAAAATAAACTTGAGACTTGTAATTAAAGAGATATTGTGAATTGAGGCTATCATATTATGGGAACAAGAGCATCAAGGATCCACTTGTAGTTACTTTAATGTATCCTTACTTGATTTAATCAATGCTTCAACTCGAATCGAAGTCCTAATCTATCCAGTTGGATGATAGAGCGATTAAAACATCATAAACTATTCTAAAACAAATTATAAACATTCATAGTAATGATTCATGTATACTAGTCTTGTTGAATTGATTATAGAGAATTCTAAGAATCTACCATGCCCGTAGTCAATGGTAGATCAAAGAATTATACATATCAAACAATCATAAATAGAAGAGAAATCATTCATGAAGTTCCTAAGTATCCACAGTGCCCGGAGTCAATGATAGATCAAAGTAATAATAAAAAAAAACACTTCTTAAATTTAAACTATAACTATGAAATATCCAATATGAACTTCATGAACGTGAATCAAAGTAAGAAAAGTATTAAGACCAACTACAAGCTTCACCTCTTAGATCTATCTAAGAGATTAGCCAACCAAAGACATGATTGAAACTAAAAATATTAAACAAAACATGAAAAACTAACTAGAAGAAAAAGAATGGGGAAGAAGGAATGAATCTTTAAAGTTCTCTAACACCTTGCTCCACTCTTCCAACCCAAATTCGTGCTTAGAAATTCTTAAAAGACCCATATTTATAATATTTACTTAGACCAACTTTAAGACCGTCTCTAATTTACGCAGCGCAGTTACGCTTCGGTCGCACCGAACTTGAACTTCAGTCGAACTTAATTATCCTTCACTCGGACCGAAGTAACCATGTTTCTTGCTGGAACTCTCTATCTACCTTTGAACGCACCGAGCTTTCCTTCGATCGCACCGAATATGGCTTCGGTCGGACTAAATTAATTTTCGGTCAAACTGAATTAACTTTGAATTTTGTTATTGCTCGCTGTGCACTTTCGGTCGCACCGAACATGGCTTCGGTCGGAACAAATGTCGCACCGAACAGTCTGTTTATTTTGTTGCTTCTGCAATTTTTTAGTCCTTTCTTCCTCATTTGCACTTGCTTTTCTTGGATCTTTGGCATGTAAATTATTCAATCTTGGTCTTCAAAGATTTGTCCTTGCCTTGGTAATTCTTGAGCACCAATTTTCACGCTTTTAGCACTCTTTTGACCTTGAGCTCTTGAAATCACCTCATAAGACAAACATGCATAAATATAACGATTAAGTGTTATCATGTTCATAAAACCAAAGGATAAATAGGGGGAAGTATGCAATATTTGACACTCAACACACATCTCTCATAGCAGCACATCGCTCAATCAAATCTTGCCACGGACCATTTAGTCACTATGTAATTCGCGTCGAATCAATACTCAAGTAGGCTAGACCATCGAGAATAGCTAAGATTATGGAAAATAGCCAGGATGAAAAATCTACCATTTAAATTGTTTAAATTTCGTATGGACTAATGACGTAGGAAAGGACGTGATGAGTTCGATCAGAGTCTTCCTCAAGGATAACTACTCCAAATCCATGGAGCTCTCTGGATTCCTCACAAAGTTTTCTTGAATCCACGAAGGATGAAATAGAAATAATTTCTAATGAATTCGAAAATAAATTAATTAATGATAAAAATGAAATTACAATCCTTTAGATAATGAGTTCAAACTTAGAACAGAGTTTTAGCCTCAAACACCCTAAAAATGTGACTTACTATAAATAGTAAACTTACTATTTGTAGATGGTCATTATTCCTATTAGACTTTATGATTTTCACCGAAAATTGGCCTAACCACGTTACTCTCCTAATTTTTCTAAGACCTTTTCATGTTGGGCACAACCAGTGTTCGAATTATCTCCAATATTATGAAAATATCTTGGATATTATCTTTATCTCCAACTCAACGATACCGATAACACTGGTAGCGATATTGATAATGCTAGTAGTATAAAAAATTTAAGTTATTAGCAATGTATCGCTAAGTATCATATCAATATCGCTAATGTAATCGCCAATATTTTTAACTATGTAAATTCCAGGTGTCGCTTGTATTGCCAATGCATCAATATCACCAATGTATCACCAATATTTTCAACTATATGTTGAGAAGTGGAGCCACATCTGGGGCCGCCCACGACCAGTCGAGGTTGCTCGGATTTCGTGTCGCAAGTCCTTTCGCAACTGGGATGCGAAAGGAGTTTCGCGGATTTCGTGTCGCAAGTCCTTTCGCAACTGGGATGCGGAAAGGAAAGTTGCCAAAACTATAAATTGGGGTCCCTAGGGCTATTCTAGGTTAAGAAGGTGAATTGTAGGAAATTATTCTAAGGTGTGGGCAAGGGATTTTCTCTGTACTTTCAAGAGAGAGGTTAGTATATTGCCTTGTAATCTTCGTTTCTCTTCATAGTGGAATTTTGCATCCGTGGTTTTTTACCCTAGTTTGGGGTTTTTCCACGTATATCTTGTCTTGTGGTTTGTTTTGGATTGCTTTGATCTATTTCTAGTTTATATTTCTTCTTGTCTATCGTTTGTGGGTGAGGCCTTAGATTGGATCTAGGCTCACTGCGTTGTTGGCGTGCTACGCAACAACTGGTATCAAAGCTATTGGTTTAGTTCTATTGGGAGCAATAGCGGAAGATGGAAAAACTAGAATTGAGAAGTTTGATGGTTTAAACTTTACCTTCTGGAAGATGCAGATGGAGGATTATCTGTATCAGAAGGACCTCTATATTCCTCTAGGAGGAAAAGAGAAGAAACAGAAAAGTTGACAGATGATGAATGGTTTTTACTGGATAGGAAGGCTTTAGGAACGATCCGACTCTCTTTGTCTAAGAGCGTCGCCTTCAATATATCCAAGGTAAAAACGACAAAAGAATTAATGGAAGCCCTAGCCACCATGTATGAAAAGCCCTCAGCATCCAACAAGGTTCATCTTATGAAACAGCTATTCAACATGAAGATGTCAGATGGTGGGAGCATGGCTGAACATCTAAACAAGTTCAATACAGTCACGAGCCAGTTGGAATCCGTTGGCATTGCTTTTGAGGATGAGGTCAGGGCGTTATTGATCTTATCCAGTTTGCCAGACAGTTGGGATGGTTTGGTGATTGCTGTGAGCAATTCTTCAGGATCGACAAAGCTGAAATTTGATGATGTGGCCGGCTAATTCTCAGCGAAGAATCTAGAAGGAAGGCATCAGGAGTTTCAGGGATTCAGGGAATGCTCTAAACGTTGAAGGAAAAGGAAGATCGCTGAACAAAGGAGCAATAAACACGGCGTTCTAAGTCAAAGAATAAGTCCAAGGGACCGAAAGACAAAGACGGGTGTTGGCATTGCGGCAAGAAGGGGCACATGAAACGTGATTGCAGGGCGCTCAAGAAACAAGAAGGAAGCTCTCAAGGTGGGAAAGATTCAGTGAATCTGTCTGAGGAGAGCAACACAGAGGCGTTGATCTTGTCTCTTGATGCGAGGAATGAGTCTTGGGTTATAGACTCGGGTGCTTCGTTTCATGCTACTTCGTGTAAGGAAGTTCTGCGTGATTATGTGTCAGGTGACTTTGGGAGAGTCTACCTGGGTGATGATGAGCCGTGCAATATTGTTGGAAAGGGAGATGTTCATGTAAATCAGAAAGACGGAACGGTCTTGAAATTGAAGGATGTCAGACATGTACCGAGTTTGAAACGTAATCTGATCTCAGTGGGACAGTTGGCTGATACCGGTTATGTGACGACATTCACCAGTGACTCCTCGAAGATCACAAAAGGTGCCTTGGTAATATCTCGAGGCAAAAAGGAAGGTACTTTGTACGTGACTTCAGGATCGTATAGTTCACTCGCAGTCGCATCAACTGGAGTGAATGAGCAGTTATGGCATCAGAGGCTGGGACATATGAGTGAGAAAGGGATGAAAGTGCTATTGTCAAAAGGGAAGCTACCAGGGCTGAAGTCTATTGACTTGAAATTCTGCGAGGACTGCGTGTATGGCAAGCAGAAGAGGGTAAGCTTCAAGAAGACGGGACGCGCTCCAAAGACACATCTGTTGGAGCTTGTACACACTGATGTGTGGGGACCGGCACAGGTATTATCTCTTGGTGGCTCACGTTATTTTGTTACCTTTATTGATGATGCTAGTAGAAAACTGTGGGTCTACTTCTTAAAACATAAATCTGATGTATTTGATGTATTTAAGAAGTGAAAGTTATGGTAGAAAATGAGACAGGTAAAACAGTAAAGTGTCTCAGATCTGACAATGGGGGAGAGTATTGTGATAAGAGGTTTGAGGAGTATTGTGCAGCAAATGGAATCAAACATCAGAAAACGATTTCAGGGACACCACAGCAGAATGGTGTGGCTGAGCGCATTAACAGGACCATCCTTGAGCGCGCAGGAGCATGAGGTTACATGCAGGGTTGCCCAAGACCTTTTGGGCAGATGCTGTGAATACTGCCGCATATCTCATCAATAGAAGTCCCTCAACACCATTGGATGGTGGGCTACCAGAAGAAGCGTGGACTGGGAAAGAAGTGAACCTTGCACATCTCAGAGTGTTTGGTTGCACTTCATATGTTCACATTGATGCAGAGCACAGAAACAAGCTGGATGCGAAGTCCAGGAGGTGCACGTTTATAGGCTATGGGCAACATGATTTTGGCTACAGGTTCTGGGATGCAGAAAACAGAAAAATCATCAGAAGCAAGGACGTAGTCTTTAATGAAAAAGTGATGCATAAGGACAGTGTGCAGAAAAATAAGGCCGAGAAAAAGGAATTCGTAGAGTTGGAAGAGTTACCGGACATGGGTGTTACAGTGCCACAGGATGAGGCAGAGCCGCATACACCAGTTGTGAGGAGGTCTACTCGGGAGAGGAGACCCACGGTCCGATACTCACCCTCCTTACATTATCTACTACTGACAGATAATGGTGAGCCAGAGTGTTTTGAAGAGGCGTTACAGTCAGATATATGGGTTAAGTGGGAGCAGGCCATGGATGATGAGATGGACTCTCTTGAGTCTAATCGTACATGGGAGCTAGTCACTCTACCCAAGGGTAAGAAAGCTCTTCATAACAAGTGGGTTTACAGACTGAAGGAGGAGCACGATGGTTCGAAACGGTACAAGGCCAGATTGGTTGTGAAAGGGTTTCAACAAAAGGCAGGTATCGATTTCACTGAAATATTTTCACCGGTAGTGAAAATGTCTACGATTCGCATGGTCTTGAGTATAGTGGCTTCAGAGGACTTACATCTAGAACAGCTAGCTGTTAAGATAGCCTTTCTTCATGGGGACCTTGAAGAAGAGATATATATGCATCAGCCGACAGGATACGTGGTACCAGGTAATGAGAACAAGGTGTGCAGACTGAAGAAGAGTCTATGGCCTGAAGCAGGCCCCGAGGCAGTGGTACAAGAAGTTCGATAGTTTCATGTCGGGAAACGGTTTTAGGAGATGTCATGCAGACCACTGTTGTTACTTGAAGAAGTTTGATACGTCATACATCATTCTTCTTCTGTACGTTGATGATATGCTTGTGGTTGGCTCAAGCATGGAGGACATCTCAGATCTCAAAAGACAATTGTCTAAAGAATTTGCCATGAAGGATTTAGGAGCTGCAAAACAAATCCTAGGCATGAGGATAAAGCGTGACAGGGAAAACAAGAAATTAGTTTTGTCACAGGCAGAGTACATAGCCAAGGTACTTGATCGATTCAATATGGGAGGTGCTAAGCCGGTTAGCACTCCATTAGCCAACCACTTCAAGCTATCTAAGGAGCAAGGTGCAAAGACGCAGGAGGAACAGGACTACATGGCTAAAGTCTCATACGCGTCAGTTATTGGGAGTCTCATGTATGCTATGGTGAGCACGAGGCCAGACATTGCTCAAGCAGTGGGAGTTGTTAGCAGGTTCATGAACAACCCCGGGAAGGAACATTGGGAAGCTGTGAAGTGGATCCTTAGGTACTTGGTAGGTACTAAGGACGTAGGGCTGTGTTATGGTGGATCAAAATCAAGTTACAAGGCTACGTGGATTCAGATTTGGCAGGAGATATCGACAACAGAAGAAGCACTACGGGTTATGTTTTTACTCTGGGTAGTGCTGCAGTCAGTTGGGTCTCTCAGTTACAAAAGATAGTATCTATCAGTACGACAGAAGCAGAATATGTTGCGGTACAGAAGCATGCAAGGAGATGGTGTGGATGCAAGGTTTTATGGAAGAGTTGGGTAAGAAGCAAGCAGATTGCAAGCTGTACAGTGACAGTCAGAGTGCAAAACACTTGGCTAAGAATTCAGCCTTTCATTCAAGGACCAAGCATATTGCCATCAGATATCACTTCATACGTTCGTTACTAGAAGATGGATCAATTGCTCTGGAGAAGATTCATACAAGTGAGAATCCTGCGGATATGCTGACCAAGGCGGTCACAAGGGAGAAGCTGAAGCTCTGTTCAGCTTTGATTGGTCTTCAGGCTTGAAGACGGAGAGGTTGTGCACTCCGGATGAAGAAGACAAAGGTTTATGGAGATGTGTCTCCAAGTGGGAGATTGTTGAGAAGTAGAGCCACATCTGGGGCCGCCCACGACTAGTCGAGGTTACGCGGATTTCGTGTCGCAAGTCCTTTCGCAACTGGGATGCGAAAGGAGTTTCGCGGATTTCGTGTCGCAAGTCCTTTCGCAACTGGGATGTGAAAGGAGTTTCGAGGATTTTGTGTCGCAAGTCCTTTCGCAACTGGGATGCGGAAAGGGAAGTTGCCAAAACTATAAATTGGGGTCCCTAGGGCTATTCTAGGTTAAGAAGGTGAATTCTAGGAAATTATTCTATGGTGTGGGCAAGGGGTTTTCTCTGTACTTCCAAGAGAGAGGTTAATATATTGCCTTGTAATCTTCGTTTCTCTTCATAGTGGAATTTGCATCCGTGGTTTTTTACCCTAGTTTGGGGTTTTTCCTAGTATATCTTGTCTTGTGGTTTGTTTTAGATTGCTTTGATCTATTTCTAGTTTATATTTCTTCCTGTCTATCGTTTGTGGGTGAGGCCTTAGATTGGATCTAGGCTCACTACGTTGTTGGCGTGCTACGCAACACTATATAAATTTTAGGTAATGCTTGCATCATAAATATATCGACGATATTTCAATAATATTATTCCCAACATATTGATATCATCAAAATTTTGTTTATTACATCAATTTTTTTTTTCATGGGCACATGGTTGTATGTTGTGTTCAATTTGTCATCAATAATATTGATAATATCTTAATATTATCGATACCACAACATGTGCGATATTGAGAACACAATATTTCATTTCCTTTCCAATTGTTGATGATTTCTTGGTGAAATATCATGTGTTATTTATATTTGCAATATAGATGAATGTTTAGATTGAATGTTTGATGGTTAAATAGGCCGGATGGGATGGTGGATTGATTTCTTACAATAGCACATGCTTTTAAGGCCCCATTAAATGGAAACTTGTTATGTATGTATTCTTTTTATAATTTTTTTTTATTTCTAAATATGCAAATGTGTACATTTTATTATCTCCTGAAGTTTCACTGAAATTCCACCATTTTCCCAACTTTCCCTGTGTTTCTGGTTATCAGCAATATTATCAGCGATATCGATATTGTTTTTGTATCCCTGGCCAGCCAAAATTGTAGCGATACTAATACTTCGAACATGTTCACTCCCCAAGTATAGGGTTGTGATGTAGTAATAAACTCGGTGAGACTGAGGTTGAATCCACAGGGACTGAAACTCGTACGTATTCTGAAAATTACTAGAATTAGGACTAGGATAAGATGAAACCTAAATCGAACGATTTTTTGATGAATAATGGTGAAATAATTATCTAAAACTTAAGAATTCAGAGAGAGGGAAACTAGGGATTCAGAGGATCCACTTGTAGAGATCAGGGAGATCTATGATCGATTCATGAACTCAACTGGACTTCGAGTCCCATCTTCATCCAGTTGGAAGATATAACCTGAAAATCAATGTGAACTTCCTTTTGATCTAGTTTTCGAATAGACGAAAGGTATAAGAATTAGATATGATTCCATCACAAATCCATGCCCATGAGACAAGGTAATCAACAGAACTTAAACCAATCCATAACCAATCAGAAGATGTGTGAATGTTAGGAAGAATTTCATCATCCAACCATGTCCAAGGGGCAATGGTGAACAACAGGGTTTCCTGATTTCACAATCAAAATATGAAGAAGAAGGAAATACTCAAAGCCATCGCAGATCTATTGTAATTTAAGTCACAACAAATCATTAAAAACTATGATTATTTCAATTAATCAAACTAAAACCAAACGTCAGTTCATAACCATAAATCAACACCATAGAATCGGTCCCATCACGCCACAAGCTTCACCTCTTAGCCCTAGCTAAGAGGTTTAGCCACACATGGATGGGCTAGATCTCATCAGAAATTTGAGAAGAAAAGCATAACCAAAGAAAATAACAAAACTCTTTCTTCTCTCCCTTTCTTTCTCTCTCTCACGTGAGATTCTTCGTCCAAAGCCTTCGATGCCTGCTTCCCAGGTCCAAAAATCCTTTTTATAGCAGCTGGAGTGGAGAAAATCGATTTGGAAAGCTGTCGCACGCGCAACGAAAGTCTTTTCGCAACCAAGTTCAGGGCCTTGAAACACGACACTTTCCTCGCTCAAATTCCAAAACAACACTGTCCCTTAGGACTTTCTTGAGTCCTCTACATGATGAAAGGTTCAGATCTACCATATGATCAAAGATGGTGGCCCACAATCGCCTGGAAAACCGGATTTCCTAATATGTGCGAAACCTTTCGCACCTTTTGCTATCGTGATCGGTGGGCCCTATAGAAGTGTTTTCTGGGAAATCCACCCCGTCCATTGCATTCAGAACGAAATTTCAGTCAAGAATAGGTGGTTTTGAATGTCCATTGACGCGGCCCAGAGAAGAAATCACGAAAAGATCAGTTTTGAACATTGCAGGGCAGTCCGTTTGTGGCCTCTGTACCGCACACGTGTGTATGCATGGGAGCAGAATATCAGCATGGTTTTGAAGCTCTCGAAGCCCTCTACACGGTGGACGGCTTGGATCAGCCGTACGGGTGACGAGTGGGGTCCACAAACTCCCGCAAAAACGGACAGCGTCCGTTCGCAGAAAAACGGTAGTTTCCGTTTTGAAATTCGAAAACCGGACGCTGAGGTGTTCGGTGGTCCCCACAGTGATACATTCATGGAAATCTGACCCGTTCATTGGATTCCTGGCGCAATTTCGGTCAGGAAGGAGTAGTTTCCATGGAGTTTTTGTGCGGTCCACTGTATAAAATCAATTCACCGTCCATCCGGCGTTTTTCGACGATCCACGTGTTTTCGTATGCATGGGACCAAAAGTCCACCTAGGCAAGGGTCATGCCCCCCCTCTCGACACAACGGACGGTTCGGATTTTTGCTTCAGTTGACGAGTGGGCCCCACTACGCAGAACCGGCGTCGGTGGGAGAAGACGTTGTGCGTCTTTACGCTTTTACGAAAGAGCGTCGGTCAGCGGGCGCTGACCGACCTCGGTTGCACCGGTGCGGTGCGGTGCGGGTGCGCACGTGTGCAGTATGCACACTTCTCACACACAGGGCCTGCCGTGATGTTTACGAGAAATCTACACCGTCCATCCTCTTTCTCATATTATTTTACCCGTAAATACCAAAGTTGAGGCAGTTCCAAATATCAGGTGGGCCCCAAATTGGAGATTAATGGGCTGATCTGTCCGTTGGACCACTTCCCGAGATCTTCAATGGCTGAAATTTAATATGTACGATTAATTTATGGCCCCCATGACATGTATGAAGTTTCGAGTCAATCGGATAGCGGGAACCATGTGATCTTGCATTTTACACCAATTTCAGGCCTCTTTAACGTGAACGGCTTGATTTTCTCGGATCCTTGGTGTGTAAATTCTTCAATATCGGTCCTCTGGAGTCCGTCCCTTGCTGTGGTGATTTCAGAGCATCAACTACACACTTTTAGCACCTTTTTGTAGTCCACACTTGCAAATGTACCTTGCATCACAAACACGATTAAATTAAGCTTTTAAACGGTGGCATGTTCATAAATCCGGTAATAAATGGGGTCTAATATGCAATATTTGACCCTCAACACAACCCCCAACCAGCATTTTGCTTGTCCCGAGCAAAATATGCGAAGAATAAGTTGAGAATTACAGGGTAATTTCCATGAAACCGAGTGATATTTTTGAAGAACGATTCAGATATGAGAAATCTAAGATTCATGAATGTTGGGCATAAATTTCTCCTGGAGGTAAGCACATGGTAGACTTCATAATCAAGTTCAAATATTAATCCATTAACTAGAATAATTCTACACATTGAGTTCCATGAGTGTATAGTGTGATATCAGCTTATCAACATTAAGAGATTCAATCGTCAATTTCTTGACAACATCGGTAGCCAATAAGATAATTTATAACAACCAACACCTAAACCAGAACTTGCCTCACAGATCATCCTTTTATTCTAACAACTTTTGATTTTTCCATTTAGGGAGAAGGGAATCGAATCCGCACCAAAAGGGAGCAAACCTATGGTGAAGATCATACACCCAACCCTTTTCACATATCATCCATGGGGAAATAAATCCTCACTTATAGGGAGCAAACCTATAGTGAAGATTATTCGCCCAACCCTTTCCAAAGGTATCTTTTTTTGTAACTGGGTATTTTCTTTTTGTTTCATTCTTCTTATTGAACATGATGGCCAAATTCCCCAGGTTGGTTCCTTCCATGCTTAATGATCACCAAATTATAATTTAATATCGAACTGAAACCGTAATGTGCAAGCGAGATGCGTCTTGTGAAATCATGACTCAATCAATGTTTAAAACCTCTAATCAAGGATTAACAGTTCGACCTTAACTGTGAAATCTAACAAATACGGAATCCAAGAGTCATAAATTACCAACATCACTTATCTTGTAATTCTAAATCCAAGATGACCGTTAAAATCACTTCGACTTCATAAGAAATTCCAGAAAAATTAAAAATTTTCACAATTTTTGCTCAAGACCAAGAAAACACTGATTAGACAACCTAATCTCCCACCCCCAACCTAAAATCTACATTGTCCTCAATGTAAAAGATATGAGCATATAATGCACATGGGAAAACGAAAGTAAATAGAAAGTGATGGGAAGATAGTACCTGGATGATGAAATGAGAGAGACTTTCCAAGAGATCGCAGCATAGGAGCCGGTCAGCATGAGAGAGAAAGTAAAACAAAAGTAAAAAAATAAAGTCCTACCTATACCGCTTTCGCAGGTGCTCTCGATTGCATTTAGCGTATGCAACAAGCCTTTAAACCCCTAGGTTGCCCCTAGTGGACGAGTTGTAGTCTCGTGAGGGTTTGCAGTAATGTTACCCACAAACATTGAACTAAGAAAATGAAATAAATTGAAAAGCTGGGTTGCCTCCCATGAGCGCTAAGTTTAACGTCTTCAGCCAGACTAAAGAAACTATCCTAATCCTATGAAAGCATGGGAAAAACTACTCAGTAATGCCAAAGGGTTCCTCTTCCAGCCAATATCTAGATAAATTTCTCATTAGGTTTTTCAACAGGATCATCCAAAAGCCCTTTTTGCAATAGGCTTTGATGCCCTGGAGTATGAATGGCCAGAGAAACTTATGTACCTCAACAAAAATTTGTCGTTGATTCGCCTGAGGTATCCAAAGTATATATGATTCACCTGTGTCAGAAAAAGTCTCATCCCATGGTGAATCAGAGACTACAGGTAGATAAAATTCAAAAAAAAAAATCAGGAAGTAATATAGTCTCAATGCATTCCGAAGTTCCAGACTTCGGTTTAGTTTTTAGCTCCTCTTCCTTTAGTGGTAAACATTCAGGGTCAGGGGAAGAAGGGGCTTCAGAATAAGGGTTCTCTCGGTCAGTGATGACTACCGAGATGTTGTCATGCAAGGTATCCACTTTGTCTATTGACATGGGATCGTTTGAATCTACAAAGTGTGTCAAGCAATCATCCCAAGAGTTGGGAAGTTCAGCTGAGTGTGACTTATTTTCCACATTGGAGCTCGTGATGATCTGCCTAAGGAATCCATCATCCTTGAAAGTGGACGGATGTACGCTCTCTTGCTCCACCCCTGCACAAACAAATTGACGGTCAGGAGACGAAGTATCGATGTGAGGACTCTGTTCATTGATACCACTCAGAAGAGGCATTGAATCATCAAAACTCAACAGTTCAGATGGCGGCCTCAACTGGGTGGTTTCAAATTCCAGAGTCGTATCAAGTAACTCGTCCATCTCCTGAATCATATCATCATTCAATTCAGGGGAATCGTCCAAACATGTCTCACAAGAGGTATAAGGGTTAGGTGAAAGTGGTTCATTCTTCACATTCAAATCAGTCATTTCAAACAGGTGGAGTACATCATTATGATTGGCAACTTCCTGAACCTCTTGATCATTGGCAGGGGCCACACTTGAGATTGAATCCCAATACTCATCATCATCCAGTTCCGTGCGGTGTGCACTTGTGATGGGATCACATTCCTCACATTTTATTCCTAGGTTAGGTTGAGGTTCGAATAAACTAACCTCTACCTCATCAGTGTAATCACGTGTGTCATGTGAGTGAAGTGTGTCACTATCATTATATTTGAAAGACACCCACGTCTCTTGATCATTCCTTTGGACAGTCATCGAGATCGACTCATCAGGAAATCGAACCATCTGCTCATTAATGGAATCCAATTCCTCATTCATAATTTCAGTTTCTGCCACAAGCGAATTATGATAACCTTCTTCACATTGTGCTTCTAGATTGAGATGAGACTGGGATAACCTAGCCTCTTCCTTCTCCATAAGATGTGACTGAATGATTGGAATTGAGGATTTGAGCAATTAGCATGATTGTATGACAAGTTGATTGAATTGCTCTTGTGCTTTCATGATCTTCTGAAGTGAGTCCTCTTCGATTGTTTCTGATTGGGTTTCAAAGGTAGATGACCCAAGAGAATTATCACTATGATATATAGCTGGTTCGGCTTCCCGACATTGATATTTCCACTGGTTATAGTCATATGGATCATAAGTGAGAGAATCTGATGGTTGGTAATACTTATTATCACTCATAATATAATCACGCATTGTTTTCTTTTTCTCAGATGGGTGATAATAATCCTCACTCCCATAGTTATGATAACCCCAACACTCACGTACTGTTCGTGGGGTGGAATTGTTCTCCCGTATATAATCGCGTAAGGATTTCTTAACCAATGGAGTGTTATGCTCAGGTCGGATCTCGATGATTGGTTCAGGAAAAATCTGAGACATAGGTTGATGTTTATCATAATCATCATACATCCCTTCTCATTGTTTCGCATGCTCAAAAGCTATCTCAACATATTGACATTCCCACTCGTGCATATACATGGTGAAACCCTCAATCTGAATCTAATCTTAAGAAAAAAATAATAATAATAAAATAAAATAAAATAAAAGATCCTACAGCAGTATGAAAAATAAGAGGAGGAGAAGTTAGAAGGAAGGTACCAATTGAGAAGTTCCTATATTAATATTCTGCAAAAGAAACCAAAAGGGATTAGTTCCTAAAAATAGAAAATCTAAAGTTAGAAAATTCTAAGATGGACATACAAAGTTAGTTTCTAAAAAGGAAAAAAAATTTCTAAAATAAACGAAAGCCTAAAAATAAAAAAATTTCTAAAAGTAGAAAGTCTAAAGTTAGAAAGTTCCTACAATTGAAATAGAAAGTTAGTTTCTAAAAAGGAAAGTTCCCTAAACCTAGAAGCTAAGTTAGTTTCTAAAAAGTCAAGTTTCCTAAAATTTGAAGGTTTCTAAAATAGAAAATTTAAACCTAAAAATAAAAAAATAATAATAAAAAAATATAAAAAATATTTCTAAAAATAAACTAATTCCTAAAAATAAAAGTTTCTAAAAATAAATAAAGGAAAGATGAGTTAGTTTCTAACATTAGAAAGAGTCTCTAAAAAGGGAAATAACTAACCTAGTTTCTAAAAACAAAAGAGGAAAGTTCTAAAAACAAAATAAAATAAATTCTAAAAAATAATTAGGAAAGTTCTAAGCCTAAAGTTAGAAAATCCTAAATTAGAAATCCTAACCCTAAAATAGAAAGTAGAAATTAGAAAGTGCTTACCGAATTAGAAATTTCTATAAAGCCTACAAAACAGGAAAGTTAGTTTCTAAACGGAAGGTCTATAAATAGAAAATTTCTAAAAATTAAATAGGAAAGAAAGTTAGATTCTAAAAGAGTAAGAATTAGAAACTTGCTAAAAAGGAAGACAAATCCTAATCTAGAAAAATAGAAAGGAAGAAATTAAGAAAGGAATTACCAAATTAGAAGCCTATCTCAAAATCCTACAAAACGGGAAAGTTGGGTTAGTTTCTAAAAAAGGGAAAAACTATATAAAAATAGAAAGTTACTTGAAAGAAAATTTCTAAAAATTAGAGGAAAACCTGGAATTAGAAAATTCTAAAAATAAACTCTAAAAATCAGAAAAGTCCTAATCTTAAACTAATCCTAAAACCAGTTAACTTTAGGAAACGTAGCCGTCAATCCCCGGCAACGGCGCCAAAAACTTGTTCACTCCCCAAGTATAGGGTTGTGATGTAGTAATAAACTCGGTGAGACCGAGGTCGAATCCACAAGGACTGAAACTCGTACGTATTCTGAAAATTACTAGAATTAGGACTAGGATAAGATGAAACCTAAATCGAATGATTTTTTGATGAATAATGGTGAAATAACTATCTAAAACTTAAGAATTCAGAGAGAGAGAAACTAGGGATCCAGAGGATCCACTTGTAGAGATCAGGGAGATCTATGGTCGATTCATGAACTCAACTGGACTTCGAGTCCCATCTTCATCCAGTTGGAAGATATAACCTGAAAATCAATGTGAACTTCCTTTTGATCTAGTTTTCAAATAGACGAAAGGTATAAGAATTAGATATGATTCCATCACAAATCCATGCCCATGAGACAAGGTAATCAACAGAACTTAAACCAATCCATAACCAATCAGAAGATGTGTGAATGTTAAGAAGAATTTCATCATCCAACCATGTCCAAGGGGCAATGGTGAACAACAGGGTTTCCTGATTTCACAATCAAAATATGAAGAAGAAGGAAATACTCAAAGCCATCGCAGATCTATTGTAATTTAAGTCACAACAAATCATTAAAAACTATGATTATTTCAATTAATCAAACTAAAACCAAACGTCAGTTCATAACCATAAATCAACACCATAGAATCGGTCCCATCACGCCACAAGCTTCACCTCTTAGCCCTAGCTAAGAGGTTTAGCCACACATGGATGGGCTAGATCTCATCAGAAATTTGAGAAGAAAAGCATAACCAAAGAAAATAACAAAACTCTTTCTTCTCTCCCTGTCTTTCTCTCTCTCACGTGAGATTCTTCGTCCAAAGCCTTCGATGCCTGCTCCCCAGGTCCAAAAATCCTTTTTATAGCTGCTGGAGTGGAGAAAATCGGATTTGGAAAGCTGTCGCACGCACAACGAAAGTCTTTTCACAACCAAGTTCGGGGCCTTGAAACACGACACTTTCCTCGCTCAAATTCCAAAACAACACCGTCCCTTAGGACTTTCTTGGGTCCTCTACATGATGAAAGGTTCAGTCTACCATATGATCAAAGATGGTGGCCCACAATCGCCTGGAAAATCAGATTTCCTAATATGTGCGAAACCTTTCGCACCTTTTCGCTGTCATGATCGGTGGGCCCCATAGAAGTGTTTTCTGGGAAATCCACCCCGTCCATTGCATTCAGAATGAAATTTCAGTCAAGAATGGGTGGTTTTGAATGTCCATTGACGCGGCTCAGAGAAGAAATCACGAAAAGATCAGTTTTGAACATTGCAGGGTAGTCCGTTTGTGGCCTCTGTACCGCACACGTGTGTATGCATGGGAGCAGAATATTAGCATGGTTTTGAAGCTCTCGAAACCCTCTACACGGTGGACGGCTTGGATCAGCCGTACGGGTGACGAGTGGGGTCCACAAACTCCCGCAAAAACGGACAGCGTCTGTTCACAGGAAAACGGTAGTTTCCGTTTTGAAATTCGAAAACCGGACGCTGACGTGTTCGGTGGTCCCCACAGTGATACATTCGTGGAAATCTGACCCGTTCATTGGATTCCTGGGGCAATTTCAGTCAGGAAGGAGTAGTTTCCATGGAGTTTTTGTGCGGTCCACTGTATAAAATCAATTCACCGTCCATCCGGCGTTTTTCGACGATCCACGTGTTTTCGTATGCATGGGACCAAAAGTCCACCTATGCAAGGGTCATGCCCCCCCTCTCGACACAACGGACGGTTCAGATTTTTGCTTCAGTCGACGAGTGGGCCCCACTACGCAGAACCGGCGTCGGTGGGAGAAGACGTTGTGCGTCTTTACGCTTTTACGAAAGAGCGTCGGTCAGCGGGTGCTGACCGACCTCGGTTGCACCGGTGTGGTGCAGGAGCGCACGTGTGCAGTGTGCACACTTCTCACACACAGGGCCTACCGTGATGTTTACGAGAAATCTACACTGTCCATCCTCTTTCTCATATTATTTTACCCGTAAATACCAAAGTTGAGGCAGTTCCAAATATCAGGTGGGCCCCAAATTGGAGATTAATGGGCTGATCTGTCCGTTGGACCACTTCCCGAGATCTTCAATGGCTGAAATTTAATATGTACGGTTAATTTATGGCCCCCATGACATGTATGAAGTTTCGAGTCAATCGGATGGTGGGAACCATGTGATCTTGCATTTTGCACCAATTTCAGGCCTCTTTAACGTGAACGGCTTGATTTTCTCGGATCCTTGGCGTGTAAATTCTTCAATATCGGTCCTCTGGAGTCCGTCCCTTGCTGTGGTGATTTCAGAGCATCAACTACACACTTTTAGCACCTTTTTGTAGTCCACACTTGCAAATGTACCTTGCATCACAAACACGATTAAATTAGGCTTTTAAACGGTGGCATGTTCATAAATCCGGTAATAACTGGGGTCTAATATGCAATATTTGACCCTCAACAGAACACTAGCCACAACTCGTAAAAGTTAAAGGATCAAAAGTTATGATTAAATTAAAACTTACTATTTATAGTAAAACAAATTTAAAATGGGCTTTTGATCGCTCATCTAATGGAATCTCACAAATCTGGCATGTGCAACGCGAAGTGGGATGACTAAAGTAGCTTCTCCTACTCAAAATCATATATGATACGTCAAAAAACTCAATCTAGTTTGCGAGATACTACTATTTTAAGGTTTTGATAGTTCTAATTACTACCGCCTCTAATCAATTCCACCTTCGGAATTGAAAGTGTCTGCGACCCACTCTACATCAGCCGACCGTCGTGTATATCTGTTAATCCACTCACCTGACTTACCACACTAGGATAAATGGATTTGCTAAAATTCAGGACATCACATACTCACGTGGGGCACACCACCTGATTTTAAAATTTTTAATAATGATTTTACACCATTAGCTATGGTGTGACCTACGTAAGTTTTGAATTTTACTAACATTTTGGAATCCGTGGTGAAAAATATAATGGTGCACTTAATGGACAACTAGATATGATGCATTTTTGTCCTTCCTGATATCAGTGCAAGTAACGCTCTTAGCCTACACAAGTAAAGCTGGCAATGTACTTAGGGCTGAAAGTTGGGCGGGTTCAACCCGACTGACCATGACCGACCCGACATTGGGTTGGGCTTGGACAAGATGTATTGGGTTTGATCTTGGGCTTGGGCCATACAAACACCAACCCGATAAAACCTGGGTTGGGCTCAGGTTGAGGTCTCGGGTTGTTTGACCCCACCCGAACCCGATCAATATACAAGTTCCTTATAAATTAATTATAATTGAGTGTGGATCGTCTGCTTTGAAGACATAGGAAATTCCAATGCCTTCGGGTTTTATTGGTCCATGTCATTTCCAATGACTCAAACTAACAAGATACACCGGATTTCTCTCTCTCAAATAGATTGCTTGATACATAATATGACTTTTAAAGGAGTAGTAGCCCAATATTTTAGCTTGTTTGTTTAGAAAAAAATGAGCTTTTTTACTATGAATAATTACATATATAATTATTAAAATTATAGGTACAAAAAATAAGACGTGCATTGAAAATATAATAGACTAATGTAATAATGAAAATATTAGTATATATTTACCGACCAACCCAGCCAACTCGACCGAGCCCGCTTGGGTTGATCTTGGGTTGAGAATTCCCAACCCAGGGTTGGGTTGGGTTGGGTTGGGTTGGGGTTGAGGTATAGGAACCTTGGGTTGGGCTAGGGTTGAGCACCAACCCGCCCAACTTTTATCCCTGGATGTACTTGAGAAAACCGGTTGGTAGCGTGGTTTGGGGCCGCGGAAGCACAGTGCGTCCTGCGCACATTAAAAATGGTTAATGCATCCATGCAGGGGTTCTGTGTAGCCCACCGTGATGTATGGGTTTTATCCACGCCGTCCAATCATTTTTTTTTCAAATCAGTTCTGGAGATGAGTCTAGAAATTAGGCAGGTCCAATGCATAAGTGGATCACACCATAGGAGGCGGCTGAGATAATGAAACTCACCGTTGAAACTTTCCTAGGGGCTATCGTAATGTTTATTTTCCATACAACCTGTTCATAAGGTGTATGCAGGGAAAACACAAATATCAGATTGATCCGAAACTTCTGCCACTCACAGGAAGTTTTTAATGGTGGGAATTCAATCCCCACTGTGTGGTCGACTTGAGCCTTGAATCTAACTCCTTTTTTGGTTCGTATCCTAAAATGATCCGTAAGAATGGATGAACGGCGTAGATAAAACACTTAAATCACGGTGGGCCCCATAGATCACTACATGACGGATCATCGTATAGGCAGGGACACGGATTTCGTCCTACCCCCTCCAGGATGGTAACCCGTCCAGGCAGGGCTCTGTGGGGCCACCGTGATGTAAGTGTTTTATCCAAGCCGTTATTCGCTTTTCTCAGATCATTAAAAGGTATAACCCAAACACAGAGGAAGGTACATGGCTTAAGTGGACCACAAAGTGGGGATATAATGTCCACCATTAAAAACTTCTTGGGAGCTGGAGAAGTTTCGGATCAAGGTAATATTTGCTTTTCCACCTCATCCACGTCTACATGACCTTATCATAACGGTGGCCCTTAGAAAGGTTTCAACGGTGGGTGTCATTATCACTGCAGCTTCCTCTGGTATGATCCACTCGAGTTGTGTACCTTTTTCAATTTTACATACATACCTTAAAATGATCTAAGAAAAGTGATGAACGGCGTGGATAAAACAGTTACATCATGGTGGGCCCCACAGAGCCAGGGGTAGGACGCAATCCGTGTCCATAGGCATGGGCAGGACGCAATCCACTTTCGCAGAGACTGAATAACCAGAATGAGATGTATCTACGGCGTTGATTCATCCACTTCGTTCATACCCACTTCGTAAAGTACGTTTCAAAAATTAAAACTTATTTCTCAATCTTACCCGTAGATTTACTTCACCGAATATCCACAACATAGGAATAAGAGTTGATAATGACGCCGACTGTTGAAATCTTCCTAGTGCCACCATGATGTTTACTTTCCATTCAAACCGTTCGTAAGGTCACATAGGTCTGGATGAAGGGAAAGGAGAAATATCAGCTTGATCAAACTTTTGTAGATCCTAAAAATATTTTAATGGTGTGCGTTCAATAACCACTATATATGTGATCCACTTGAGACTTGGACCTACTTAACTTTTAGGGCCATACCCAAGTATGATATGGAAAAATGGAAGGACGGAGTGGATAAAACATATACACCGTGCCCCACAGAGCCCCTGCCTCCACCGGTCTGTCCAAGCGGAGGACAGCATCTCCACACAATATACACGCGTTCTCAATTGTGGCAAGTAGGACATATGATCTGGCAATCTAGACCATCAGTATGTTGTATTCTACCGTGGATGAACTATTCACGAAATCGAACAGTTGAGATCTCACACAAATTTCCCCCTTAGCATATGAAAGATGATGATGTTGTTTGGCGCTTGCAGATGGGTGCGTTTTAGTTTAGCTACATAACGACCTTGAACCTGACCTCTTCCAATTTTCAAGACGGGTGATGCACAAGATAATCAGATGGCTTGATTCATGGGCCACAATTAGGGGTGGCAATGGGTCGAGTCGGCCCATTGGTCAACTCACCTTGACCCACTTTTGAAGTGGGTTTTGGCCAAGCTAAATGACTAATGGGTCAGGTTCGATCGGGCTACAAATGTGACCCATTTAACAAAATGGGTTGTAGGGCCTGGGTTAAACTCAATCTACTTAATCCTACATACCCATGCAGTTTGTCAATGGGTTGGGCCAGATGACTAGACCAGCCAAAGCCAGAACCCAAAGTGAAATAAAGTAAAAAAGGGTGCAGATGAAACATTTTAACTGACTGGGCAAGGTTATGCATAACCCTAATCTCAAATTCAATTCTCAAACCCGAAAATTGGTTCTGGAAGGTTGTGTGGGGTCATTTAAGTCCAATTCATGTCCAATTAAATGGGTCTGGTTGGGTCATGCTTGGTCAGTTTTAAGTGGATTGGGCTTAGTCAAAGGGTAATCATTCATGGGCCAAGTTTGGGGAAGAATTCTTGGATTGCTTGGTGAATTGGCTGGGCTTGGGCATATTGATGGCACAAGGAGGGATGTGAAGAGGCCAATAAGCCTCTTCCTCAGCGAATAACTACTTTGTCTTCCTCAGCGAATAACTACTCCGAATCCATGGAGCTCTCTCGACTATTCGTCGAGCTTCCTTGAATTCACGATAAATATATTTCTTAATAAATTCGAAATAATTTGATTCATAATAAAATCAAATAAAATTACAACCTTTTTAAGTAATGAGCTCAAATTTAGACTTAGATTCCAAGTCAAATACCCTAAAAACGTGCCTTACCTGTAATAGTAAATTTAGATGTCTCTATTCTTACTAGACTTCATGGTTTTCGGTCAAAAATAGTAAGTGTCCAATTTGGGACAACCACCTTATTATGATAACTTTTCTAAAACCTTTTCATGTTCGGCACAATTTCTACTACTCAAAAAATCAAAAGTTATACTCTAACTAAAACTTCCTATTTATAATAAAAATGATAATAAATTAGACTTTTAACCGACGATTTGATGGAATCTCACAAATCTGGTGTGGGCAACACCAGGTAGTGGGGTTGGTTGGCTTAAGTAGGTTCTCCTACCCAAAATCATATATTATATGTCAAAAAGCTCATTTTTATTTGCCAGATACGTCTGATTTAAGGTTCTGATGGTTTGGATCATTTCTGCCCCTGGATGCAAGCATACACTGCATGTACTGCAAATGGTCATTATAGAAACTTTCTTTCACAAAACATGTTAATCTTTATTTACTGGACTTTTCGGATCTTCAAATCTGTATGGGTAAGTTTTGGGCCACCCAGGATCCACGACGGGGCCACTATAAAAACAGTCCGGATCAACAATACAACGATGAAGGGCCCAAAATGTAAGAAAGGGGACCATGTACAAAGGAACCTAGAATAACACTTGTAAGTATCTCATCTACCACAATTCTAGACATAGAAACTTCCCATAACAGTGAAATAAACAAAAACAACAAGATACAAATGGACGACTTAGAGGAATGCTTCTTGCAACCAATGGTTATTATTCTTCAATAGCCAAACACAAGCTCCACACATTAATGAGATCTAGACCGTCAATCAAGTGATTTCCATAGTGAATGTGTCCTTACCCAAAACACTAGCCAATCCATCTTTTAAAGAGACAGTTATATTTCTCGACCGGCCATTTTCTTTTTACACGTTTTGGGCTAGTTCACATTCACCATTGGGGCCACCTGAGGAACGGTCAGAATCTCACACATGCGTGCCACGTGGGCACCTGTAGGGGATCTCATGTTCCACTCTTACAAACAGGCGGCTGCGGTCAGCATTCCCATTCTCATGCAGCAATTTCACTCAGCTTGGACGGCATCGGCAGAGGGCTTGGTATGAGCAGGCAGTGGGCCCGGGCCATGGTGTTGGTTGGGGAATACTCGATGAAGCCTGCATCGGAACGATCCTGCGTGCTTCGTTGGAGAACATACACATGATTTGCCATTTGGATTGGTCGATAGAGAATCGGTCGACCAAGATCGCCTCATCGAGTCCAGCTGCGATGCATTATAGCTACTTTCGTCGGCTACCAGATCTTGAGAACTCATGATGCTGTAAGAACATTAGAATGAGGATAACATTATCAGCAGTGATAGTGGAGGATCAATGTCTAGTTTAGTCATCAACCGTTCAATCTTAGTGAAAGATACACATCCAGAAGATCCAAACCATTGATTTATTGGGCCATACGGTGAACAATACGTGGCCTAAAAACCGTATCAGTTGGGAAATCTTAGCCACTAATTGGACGAATTTTGAGGATTACAATCGGGTCCAGATCTCATCCACCCATGCCATAGTTGCCACACTTGAATATATAAAAACCACAAAAGCATGGGGCTGGACCCTGTTCTATTCATTTTCCCTGGTTGTTTAGGGCATGTTTGGTTGTACCAAATATCATAAAATTTCATGGTATCTCATGTCTAATCACTCCAATTTGTGCAAATTTCATGATATCTTATGACTAATCAGTCTAATTTGGAGCAACTTTCACCACTCTTGGTGCAACCAAACACACCCTTACGTGAATACAAGGGCACCAACAAATAGATCCTAACCATCCATCTAGTTGGACCCTTTCACAGAAAATGAGATTACAGCATGTATGTGTAATGATTTCAGAGATTATAGATGATTAGGGCTTTCAGAGAGAGAGAGAGAGAGAGAGTTCTTTAATGCTATAATCCCCACCATGAACATCGCCTCTCACAAATATTAGCCGAACCGCTCATCACAAGGGCCAACACTGTTGCAATCAATAGACAACCGTTGATCAGACTCAAAATAGTTGGGTGGCCCATCTAGTGAGTGCCTAACTCAACATGACCGTGTGGCCCATCCAGTGAGTGGATCATTCTACTTTTCAAGGAGGATCATCTTAATGGTGGGGCCTACTTCTTTCATGGTACTGATTTTCTACAAAAGTCGAATGTGAACAGGGAAAAGATGTATGTTACCTTGAATAGAATCTGAAAGGCAAGTAGAATATTCTGTTTGAATATTGAGGAAGTTGAGATTATAGAATCTGGACAGCCAAACGACGGTCTTCAAGAAACAAACTGGCAAAACTATGTGTAGATCTGGGAAGGTCTGTATTTATAGATAGGTATGGGCCTTTTAGGTTTGAACAACTGAAATAATTGCAAGCAATCCCTCAAGTCAATGGAATCTTTCAAAGTCAATACATGTGGTCAAAGTTAGACCGTCCAAAATTGAATTTCTCTCAGCATATTCTTTCTAGAAAAAAGGATATTAGTGGTTAAAGAGGGACACGTCGATAATCCAAGAGCCAGGCCCGGGATTTTTTTGTTTATTGGGTCGGTCTCTGGTTATATGTAGGAACCGGTCAACCTGGCCTGCTTAAGGTTTCAAGGGCATTTTGGTCAATATCAAGCATGATTGGGCATACCAATGCACAAAAGAGGGAGGCTGGGCTCCAGCTTAGGCCTGAGTCTGGCGTGCGTCGTGCATAATCATCACTAAGATCTGGGAACACGGAACTAATAGAACTGATAAACTGAACTGAAACTGACCACACGACATGGTTTAGTCTGGTTCTAAAGTGTGATGGCTCCGGTTCTCATTTCGAAAATCAAAGTACCGGTTAGTTTGATTTCGGTTCTAGGTTTGGAGTTGTATAGAACCGAACTGGACCATGAACCGGCTGTATAACCTAATCCTAGAACCAGACCCCTTGGTCAATAAATATTTAAATTTTATTATTAGTTTTTTAAATATTAAAAATTAGACCATCAAATGGATCACAACACGAATGGGCATTAGCAACAAAATCATTTTGGGAACATGAAAGGGTCGTAAAAACAAACAATGACAAGATTATTCTCCATGAAAATTTTCAATAGAGGAGCTTGGTCTGGATTATAAAAATAAAATAAAATAAAATCATGCAATTGAACTGAATTATAAAAACAAGCCATGCAATTGGGCTGGATTATAAAAAGCCCAAAAGTATAAAACTGAACCGGAAGTGAACCAGCATTTTACTGTCCGGTTCCAATTCAGTTATAGGGTGCAAACATTCTAGTTCCGGTTCTAGTGTTCTTGGAACCTTTCAGAATGGTTCGGTTCCAGTTTCAACCCAGAACTGAACTGAACCGAACCGTTGCGCCCATAATATTCATCACTGCCAAAGCTTGGGCCTATTTATTTTGACCCACCACATGGTCGCGCAGGGCTCGAGTTTTACTTTGTTGGCTGGGCTTGAACAAAGCATGGTCCAGCCCAATCTCAGCCTGTTGATGGCCCGACTTGAGTTGGATGTAAATTAAAAATTGTAGGCTCAAATTGATTATAATAAATGGTCCAACTATTAATCTTGGTCATGCATTTCATGGGGGCTAATTATTTTGTCCAACTAATCATAAACATTTATCAACGTTGGATAAAATGGACGGTCGAATTTTATTTCAAGAGCAAAAAGAAAGGTCCAATTAGGGATCTAGACCGGTTATCATGTCAGCCCCACCTCTGCTTACTCTGCCTCTCAAGAAATTTCTTTGATTTTGGCATCTTATTTATCTGATTAGCAGCCCACATAATTGACTATATATAATCATTTATGACAAAAGAGTTTGATGATGGATGTACCGTTCAAAAGGTGGGCCCACCTCTAAAACTACATGCCTTTTAAATAATCACTTTGATTTAATGATCCTAGCCACCGATCAATGACCAACAAAATGGACAGCCCAAGCCATTTTTTTATTAAAAGGTCTAATCACATATTTCCAACTGCAGCCAGTAGTTCACCGTTCATCTCAAGAATCACTTCAATCTGATGATCCTAGCCAATTACTGACCAATAAAATAGATGGTCTAAAAGATCATTCCAATACAATGATCTTTAGCCGTCGACCAATAGATAAAAAAGCGAACGGCCCATGTTGTTAGTTGACAAACAGTCATCTATTTATAGGAATCGGATTGCGTACTGAGTTACTCACTAGGCTGTTATCGTAATGAGTAAACTTTTTTGGGCCCACCGTGAATGCATGTGGTTTATCCATGCCGTCCATCTGTTTTTCCATATCATTTTAATGGTTGAACTTAAAATTGAAGCATATCCAAATCTCAAGTGGACCATACCACAGGAAACAGTGGAAGTATTGATTTCCACCGTTGAAACCTTTCTAAGGCCCACAGTGATGTTTATTTGTCATCCATACTTCTCATAAGATCATAAAGACATGGATGAAGGGAAAACACAAATATCAGCTTGATCTAATAGCCCCCCAAGAACTTTTCAACGGTAGATGTTCAATTCTTACTGTTTCCTGTGGTGTGGTCCGCTTGATATTTTTATATCCTTCATTTTTGGGATAAAATTATTCCGTAAAATGGATGGACGGAACGGATAAAATGCATGAATGATGGTAGGCCCCACAGGGTACTGCGTACTGCGTAACTTAGTACCGGACCCGCTTCCCTATTTATATGATCATTCTATCTTCTATATGATCTACATCGGCCATCATGTGGGTCACCTCTCCCACGCTCCTCTTAAGAAACACTTTTATTTGATAATTCTATCGATCCAGTCCATGGCAAAATATTGGACGGTCCAGATCATTTACGAAAATTATTTTAACACCGGTTTAGATTCTCCATCGTGTGCGCTACACTTTTGTTCCCTTTTCCCCTCAAGAATCATGAATCATGGACTCTCTTTCTTTTTTTTTCTGTTCTTTTTTTTGGGCTTAACCGTCCATCAGGGACAACAAATTCAAAGGTCTGGATTTTCTCATTATGGGAGGTTTTTGGTGCATGAGGCATTATAATGGCCCCCTTGTTCAAACTGGACCATGGTCTAAATACTTGATACATGGCTCACCTTCTCTGGGAGTCGTCCAACCAGCTAAAGTTCGAATCCAGCAGGGTCCACTGAGTCTCACCCTAATCAGGACTGATCAAGCAAGAAGCGATTGGATCATCTGATCAGTACGAATTTTGCATGGCTACCCTTTAAATGTTTTTAAAACATAATGGACGGTTCAGATCTATTGATTGGACTGTCCAAGTGAATCAATGTAACTAGGAGTACTATAACTAATAGTGCTCTGCCTTTGTAAAATACAAAGACTTTATGAAAAGCTTCAAATTTCAAAATGGCCCCTTCGCTTCATGAAAACAGTCAGGAATTGAGGGCGGATTTGAATAATGAGGTCTTTAGAAAATGTCAAGCCCATTGTACTGATAAAGAAACTCTAGAAAGTGGAAACTTCTTGTCGCTCGAGTCATCGGGGAATCTGTCAAGCACATGTGTTCACACGTGTGTAAAGGTCTGAACCACCCATTCTATGATTCAAACCATGGGCGGGCCGTATGCCAAAACTTATAGATTGGACAGTATAAACCCTTCAGCCGTATGATCTTTTCTATTAAAAAAAAAAAAAATGGACCGTCCGTTGAATTCTCTTAACCATCTATATACCTTCTTCAGAACCCAGGCCAACGTTTAGGATTATCAAACCCATGTGATGTTTGGAAACTAGTACTACATCTAAGGTGGGATCTCTTGGATGATGGGCCATGATCTCGTACGTACTTGTTAGGCATACAAAATCCAGTGACCAGATGTTTATGAAATCCGAGCCGATCATCTGGTAAATAGTACATTGGATGGGCCATATTCAAAATACACGACAAGTGGATGATCCTAATTCTTCGATTGGAGGACTTTTTTTTTTTTTTGTTTTTTAAGGGAAAATATGTACCGTCAAAGAACCATTAGTTTGTGGAACTTTTCCCTGGGTTTCAATCTATTCTATTGACTAAAAGGCTCATGGTAAAGCCACCTGAATTAAACCCCTTGCCAGGCTAATCTATGTTAAATGTCAAAGAAAAAATTTTGTATGATTAATTTGGATGGTCACGATTCTTGAGCATCCATTATGTCGACGCACCTTTAGTCGGCCATGATTCTCAGCAGCAACTTTCATTGTGGCAACTCTAACCATTGGGTCCATGGCAGAAAAAAGTGTTGTACCCTATTTTAGACGGATGGGAATAAAGCGATTAAAGGAATTTTATGTGGAATTACGCAAAGGATAGGAGGTGTATAAAAATATTTTTTGAAAGATATAGCATGATTTTTACGGAATTATAGCCGACACTGATTTGGCGTTACACATCATCTGAGGACAAGACATAATCAACAAGGTATTACAGTTGAGATAAGTACAGGTTTGGAGTGCTACCGAGAGGAAAAAGTGATTGTGAAGGCATAATGGAGTTCAGTCGAGAGGAGGAATAGTCGAAAGAGGAACACATACGAAAGAAGGATCTAGATGGTAACTCTTCAACTGCTATAATTGACAAATTAAAAAAGAGAAACCTGTAGGGAATAGTTATAGGAGAAATCTATCAATTGCAAAAGAAAACAATAGAACAAGGTGTCTCACACCAATCAAACCAAATCAAATCTAGCAATATACTTTATCTCAATCTTCCTAGGAGTAGTGATAATTCAATAGAAGTAATTCGTAGTTGTAATCTAGGTCTACGCTTATACGTTAGACTTGATCCTTATCCAATATTAAGTAGTTCTTTCAAAAGACACATTCTTGCAATCGCTCTTAATAACCGATTGTAAGTTTTTCTTTTTGTCTGATTGCATTGGTATGCTAAAAAGTCTTTTCTTTTGAAAGGCAAAGCACAACCCACTTTCAGAGGAAGAACCCCACCCTCCAATTATGGCCCAATCATTACGAAATTCTACAAGTGACTGAATAGGTAACCGATCTTCTTAAATTCCGGTCATATACATTCATATTGGATATATCTGCTTATTTTGATGCTTGCGGTCAAAGTTGATTGATTTAAATTGAGTCGTCATATCGTTTCTGGCACCCCCACACGTGACAGAAAAAAAGTCGAGTGCTAATAATTTTTGGCACGCTCGGTAGAAATCCGATTATATATATACTTATCGATGCGTTAATTATGTGAAATCATGAGCCGAAGGGGTGGTCATAATGCTTCCTTAATTGTTAATGCTATTGTAGCTAACGAATCAACTACTATTGCTCAAGAGGAAGAGTTGCAGGTACAATAGGTACCAGAGCAAGTGAATCTACCACCCAATCTGATGCCTATTTCACCACCACCAAACCTAAATAGGGCATCAACATCTCAAGTTGAACCTCTTGAGATTATGTCTGCAAGGATGGTTGAAGTTCAAAGAGGAATTCAACATTTCACACAGAATTATTACGTCTTCAAGCTAAATAGTCACGAGTTCAAATGAAAGCCTTTAATAGGTGGATGGTTAGCAATGCTAATAACATAAACTGTTTGATGAATATGTTTGCCGAAAGGGCACCTATCATGCCTTAGCAACAAGTTGACAGTAGTTCTGTTGGAAATCTGGCACCAATAACCCAGGAACGACTAGTGCCATAGGCTCTCCCTCCATGGTAAAACACACCACCTATTCATGTCCTTATTCCAGTACATGACGTACAAAACTCACTAATACTTATGGATTTCAGGCGTCTTGAGTATGAGAATAGGAAATTAATCCATGAGGTCAGGAATCAAGGGATGCCTAGGGACCATCATTTGCCCAAGAATCAACCTTATAATGAGGAGCAATATCAGGTTGGTCTAGAATCACCTCTAATAGCTGCAAACTATGGGACCGTAATAAAATTTTACAACTAGTCCAAGAAGTAGTATGTTAAGTTCTTGGCGGAACTACTACTCCAGTTTATCACAATCCTTATCCTGACTAGATTGACTGACGATATCCATTATCGAAGAATTATCGACCTGACTTTACACTATTTACAAGTGATACTGGTCAATCGACCATAGAATATATAGGTCATTTTTACCGTATAGTATGGGAAGTTGGTAAAAAATGATTACTATAAATTACAATTATTCAACCATTCACTAACTGGGTAACATTTACTTAGTTTTCTAATTTATTGTCAAATTCCATATAAACTATCAAGCGGAGCTATTCTTTATTCAAAATACTGAAAAGGATAACTCTTTTTACCAACAAATGGTTAAATATGCTAGGAATCACCTTGAGTATATTTCGAGACAACGGATGATTAAACATCGGGCTACTTAAGAGGGAGTTTTGAAAAAGCTGAAACATCCAAAGTTTCTAGAAATCCCAGACAGGATGACATGTACTCAAAAGCAATATTGGCAAAGATAACAGACAACTAAAATAGGACATTTAGCTACCGCATGGGGTAAACCTCATATGAAATGTATACAAATATGATCAAGGATGATAATTCCAAAACCATAAGAAGAGTAGATATCAGTTAATACAGTCGAGCTTCATGTAGAAGTTGAATCAGCCAAGAATGACTGGAATTAAAAAAGGAAGGTATGTATATTGAAGGATCGACCAAATACGTCAGTGATGAATATTTTTTTGATGATCTTTTGATTGAAGAATTGTTTAAAAAAACAAAATCAATAGAATAAAACTCATCTAAACCAAATGAGGAAATAGAGTTTGAAATCACGAATGAAACTGAATTTAAAAATACCTGGGGGCAATGTCCGAATTCGGTAATACAATTTGGGTCGTTACCACCAGCTGTATTGGATTGCAATATCGTGTTGATACTACCATTGAGTTTCCAAGCTAAACCATCTCAACCAAATAAGATGGAAGGAGACATAGAAGAGTTGGGTCCTCCCATAATCATACACATGATTTCTTTAACTCTTAGGAAGAAATAGAAAATGTGGCGAACGTTACGGTAGAACCGGGGTCCCCATTTGAAAAGATAATTATTGAAAGACTAACTCTTACCATAACCCAATACCCGAAGCCATTGTATACCTTTTGTAACATTTCGAATTTTTTCCAACTTGGAATTAGACGTCCTTAGGCAATGGGTCGATCCTAACACCTTATTAACTTGTCAGAACTGAATCTCACAGTCTAAAATCGCTCTGTAAACCATTTTCTTCACAAATCTCACCCTTCACCACCTTGATCTTTCAATTTTTCAAAGCACCTTCATCCTAGACACGAACTTAATCTAGCTAAGTAGTATAACTTGGATCACTTTATATACAAATTACAAAGGCCCAAGTACCACCTCAGACAGAAATTGCTCAGGCCTAAATCCTTTAAAAATTAGGCAAGAATTAGCCAGTGTTAAACTAGTGTGCCTGTGAAATTAGCACCAATCACTTTAAATACGATATGCAAGACCCAAAAGTTGTAGAATCATTGACGCTAGGTTACCCTAAAATCTAGGAT
Source organism: Magnolia officinalis (assembly GCA_021015155.1). Classification (NCBI taxonomy): domain Eukaryota; kingdom Viridiplantae; phylum Streptophyta; class Magnoliopsida; order Magnoliales; family Magnoliaceae; genus Magnolia; species Magnolia officinalis. The sequence goes on along the minus strand of JAJHSJ010000009.1, from coordinate 60,255,188 downwards.
CAATCTCATTACCCGGCTGCTCTCGGGAGCATATCGAAACTCCGTATCGAATCTGGACCGCACGTCGGAAGTCCGATTAACACGAAGTTAAGGACCGCCTTGCTAGGCTTGACAACCATCTCGGAAATCAAATCCAGATAGTGTCCCAGCACTATTCGCTTGAGCTCGGAGTGAAGAGCGTGAGAAATGCGAAATTAATTCAAAATAAAATATCTTGAATAGTAATCTGGCACCTCTCGCTTGCGAATCAGTTTTAAGCAACCAGACCGTCAGAATCAGATTAAATTACACCCTCGGATCAGGGGAAATTTCATACACATTTACATGTACTCGGAATCTCCGAACGAGATCCGCTGACCGTTGAACTGAAATTGGTCCGCCACGCGTAATCTGAAAATCCCACTGAAACGAAAACTTAATAGAACGTAGATCCAGCGTTAGTGAGCTTAAGTCCGACCTTTGGCTCAAGGAGGCCCGCCAGAAGTCCTCCGTTGAGCTGAAACTGACCCGTTTTGGTTACAACCTAAGTATACTTTGACCTGGAGTCTATTTCGGTGAGTTTTTAGACTATATAAGGACCTTAAACCCTCTCTCATGGCAGCCATACGAATTTGGGAGAAACCCTAAAGAGAAGAGAGAAAAGAGAGAGAAAGTGTGGGAGCAGTGGGAGAACCTCCCTGCCACTCTTCCCTGCCGCTTTACGAGCTACACCGCTCCATTCTAATCGCTTTTCCGGCGATTCCAGCTTCGTTTCTAGGTAAGAAACCCCAACCCTAATCTGATTTGGGGCTTGGGTGGTTGTAGGTTATAAAATAGTTAACCTATTTCGTTCTATAGGTTGCCAAACTGCCGAATACGGAAGCTTAGCAAACCTATCAACTCCGTTACGATTCTACGACAAAAGGTGCGGACTTTAGGTGTATAGGTTATGGTTTTCAATGCTTTCAATGCCAGATAATGATAGATTCATGATCTGCATGCAATTGCACATGTACAAAGTGTTGTCTGTTTTCCGTTTCGATTAAAGATGAAAAATATGGAATTCTACATACTCTAGGTATTTGTAGAAAGTACCGTATACGTACAAATTTTGGAAATGTGTTTGACATGATTAATTGTTGTATAAATATATTATATGCGGATAAATTACTTGTTTGGCGAAAGGACTCGCCATAATACATGTTTTGCTTATATACACTATGTATGTTGAAAGTGTGTATTCTATAATGTACCGTATACGTATAAATTTTAGAGATGTATTTGCCATGATTATTTGCTGTATGAATATATTATACATGGATAAAATACTTGCCTGGCGAAAGGATAGCCCTAATCATGTTTTGCTAACATACACCATGTATGTTGTAATAGTGTATTCTAAGTGTTTGTGAAAATGACTGAATGAGTATAGAATTCTCATTCGTGCTCACCATGACTAATTGTTATGGATATATGATTATTGTATTGGCGATCCCCCTTTGACGAAACGATTTGCCCTAAATCACGCCACGGTCAATATTCACTACTTATATTAAAATGTGTGGCCCAAGTGTTTGTGGAAATGACTGAATGAATATAGAACTTGTATTCCTGCTTGCCATGACTATCCGTCGTGGGTGTATGCGTGTTATGATTGGGGTAACTCCCTAGTGAAAGGATTTGGCCTTATACCTATGTGGTCAACATATGTCATGCATGTTGATGCCTGTATTTTAAAGTGTTTGTTGAAATGTCTGAATGAGTAGTAGTTAGTAAATTATAATGTTTAAGGGTGTTGAGATATGATTCTCAACCTCTTTTAACTATGTGTATGATTTCCTTGGATAGTTGTGTGATTAGAAATTGAACATGTACAAACTCATGCTTGTGTTGTGCTTCATAACATGTTCAACTGCTTTTATGATTTTATCTATGTAATGCATATGTTTAAATTCATATTTACGTTGTATGATCCATCATAGGTAATGGGGGGGAGTGGAGCAACGAATGCGTGCAACAGCCCTGGCAGCCCTAAACGGATAATATCAGACTTTGATTGTATGATTTGAACCTTGATCCATTACTGCTTTACTATTTGAAATTGATTGTGTTTGGGGCTATGATTATAGTCCAGACAATCGGTACCAGAATTGAATTCGTGGCTGTGATTCATTTGCCACGTGAGATGTGTTCGACGAACCCGAGTCGTACTTCGGTTGATGATAGTGGTTGGCCACAAGAAGTGCTTATGCGCTTCATATCGCTCAACTTGTTGTGCACTCGAGCTAGCCGAGCTCGTCAAGTAACACGATCTGTTTCATGTATGTTCACCATGTTTGGACGCTACTGCTTGAACCTAGGGTACCAAACTTACCAGTGAAATCCTTTTTAACCATGGTACCTCGATCCGCTAAGACTCATGAGCCGGGCATGGTGGTATGGGACACCGTGGTCGAGCTGTCGGCCTACGCTGGGACCACGTGCCTCCCCGTAGTGACTAGTGAGTAACCAGACTCGTGAGCCGATTATGGTGGTATGGGACACTATATTCGTGTTGTCGGCCTACGCTGGCACAGCCTGGCTGTGGTCCCTAGTCTGGTTGCATCCGGGTTCCATTCTCAATAAGCGGACTGGTCGGGCTTCGAAAATAGACTGTCAGTTGGTAGGGTGTCAGTGGAGTGACCTCGAGCATACTCTAAATCTGCGGTGAGGCGATGAGCCTTCCCGTAGTAACAGAGTATAAACTAGGTCTGTTTCTGTATAGTGATGAATCCTTAAAGTGGTGATGGAGGAGTGGTATAACCTTTGTGCATAATAGCCCTAGCAGCTTTTGTAGTGACCTAGAAAACACACCATCGTCTGATATTAACTAGGACTGACGACCCTAGAATGGATCATGTTTGGGAATGATACAAGGGAGGTACCTTAGTTTCTCAATCCTGCTGTTTGAAATGGACTAATTAAAAACTCGGTAATCATGCTCATCATGCATTGCATGTGCCTGGAAGATGTGGAGCACTGAGGGATGAAAGCATGCCGCGAACGTGAGATGGTGTAGCACGAGGGAGGGTGTGGTTAGGGCATCCATCATACCTGCATCCATACTTGCATTAATAAGAGTAGTTAGGAGTGTTTGATTTTACTGCTTTATCATTACTGCTTGACTGTATTGATAACATGTTAACATATGCTTTATTGTTCCACTGAGTTAGCTACTCACTCCCACGTTACGGGATGGTGTTTCGAACACCCACCTGTAACATCCCGGATTTTTGCCAACCTGGGATTAGATGTCCTTAGGCATTGGGTCGATCCTAAGACCTTACCAACTTGTCAAAACTAAATCCCACAGTCAAAAATCGCTCCTTAACCCATTTCCTTCACAAATCCCACCCTTCACTACCTTGTGCTTTCAATTTTTCAAAGCACTTTCGCCCTAGACACTATCTTAAACTAGCTAAGTAGTAAAACTTGGATCACTTTATATACAAACTACAAAGGCCTAAGTACCATCTCAACCAGAAAACAATTAGGATTAAATCCTTTAGAAATTTAACAAAGTTAACTAAGTGCAAAACTCGATTAGCCATGAAATCCGTTGGGATCGCTTTAAATACGATCTGCAAGACCCAAAACTTGTAAAACATGTGACTCTAGGTTACCCTAAAGTTTAGAACCGAACTCATTACCCGTCTGCTCTCGGGACTGAAACGAAACTTCGTATGAGGTCTAGATCGCACATCGGGAGTCCGATTAACACGAAGCTAAGGAACCAGGACCGCCCCACTGGGCTTGACAATCATCTCAAAAATCAGCTCCGACCGATGTCCCACGGTCATTTATTTCGATCCGGAGCGAGGGAGTGTGAAAAACACTATTTCCATCCTAATAAAAATATCAGGAATAGTGATCTGGCACCTTTCGCTTGCGCATCAGTATTAAGCAACCAGACCGTCAGAATCAGACCAAATTACACCCTCGGATCAGGAAAAATTTCAGGAACATTTACATTTACTTGGAATTTCGGATCGTGGCCCACTGACCGTTGAACTGAAAGTGGTCCGCCACGTGCGATCTGGAAATCCGATCGAGTCAAAAACGTAATCCCTCATAGATCCATGTGTGGTGAGCTTAAGTCTGACGTTTGGCTCAAGGAGGGCCACCAGAACCTCTCTTTTGAGCTGGAAAAGTGACGAAATACCTATATTAGCAGTAACCTTTGAACAGGAGTCTATTTCGGTGAGTTTTGAGGCTATATAAGGACCTTAAACCCTCTCCCATTCCAGCTATACGAATTTGGATTTGAGAGAGGGAAAAGAGAGAGAAAGTGAGGGAGAAGTGGGAGAATCTCCCTGCCGTCGTTCCCTGCCACCACACGGGCTGCACCATCCCTTTCTCATCGCTTTCCCGGCGATTCCAGCCCCGTTTCTAGGTAAGAAACCCTAACCCTAATCTGTTTTGGAGTTTAGACTGTTGTAGGTTGTGAAATAGCTAACCTATTCCGTTCTCTAGGTTGCCAAACTGCCGAATACGGAAGCTTAGCAAACCTATCAACTCCGTTACGATTCTACGACCAAAGGTGCGGACTTTAAGTGTATAAGTTACGTTTTTCAATGCTTTCAATGTCAGATAATGATAGATTCATGATCTGCGTGTAAATGCACATGTACAAAGTGCTTTCCGTTTCCTGTTTCGATTAACGTTGTAGAATATGGAATTTCACATACTCTAGATATACGTAGAAATACCGTATACGTTTTTTTTTTGGAGAAGTGTTTGACATGTTTATTTAATGTATGATTATACTATATATGGATAAAATACTAGTTTGGCGAAAGGAATCGCCGTAATACATGTTCACTTGTAAATGCTACGTATGTTGAAATTGTGTATTCTAGAAATACTGTATACGTATAAATTTTGGAGATGTATGTATCATGATTATTTGCTGTAGTAATATATTATACATGGATAAAATACTAGCTTGGCTAAAGGATAACCCTAATACATGTTTTACTAACATACACCATGTATGTTGTAATAGTGTATTCTAAGTGTTTGTGGAAATGGCTGAATGAGTATAGAATTCTCATTCGTGCTCGCCATGACTAATTGTCATGGATTCATGATTGATGTATTGGCGATACCCCCTTTGACGAAAGGATTTGCCCTAAGTCACGCCACGGCCAAAATACACTATATATGCTAAAATGTGTGGCCCAAGTGTTTGTGGAAATGACTGAGTGAATATGGAACTCGGATTCCTGCTTGCCATGACTATCCGTCGTGGGTGTACGCATGTTATGATTGGGGCAACTCCCTAGTGAAAGGATTTGGCCTAATGCCTATGTGATCGACATATGTCGTGTATGTTGATGTATGTTTGTTTAAGTGTTTCTTGAAATGTCTGAATGAGTAGTAGTTAGCAAATTGTCAAGTATAAGGGTGTTGAGATATGATTCTCAACCTCTTTTAACTATGTGTATGATCTCCTTTGATAGTTGTGTGATTAGGAATTGAACATGTACAAACTCATGCTTGTGTTGTGATTCATAACATGCTCAACTGCTTTATGATTTTAACTATGTAATGTATATGCTTAAATTTATATCTACGTTGTATGATCCGTCATGGGTGATGGGGGAGCGGAGCAACGAGTGCGTGCAACAGCCCTGGCAGCCCTAAACGGATAATACCAGACTGATTGGATGATTTGAATCCTGATCTATTACTGCTTTATATCTCTGTAATTGATTGTGTTTGGGGCTATGATTATAGTCCAGGCAATCGGTAACGAGATTGAACTCGTGGCTGAGATTCATTTGCCACGTGGGATGTGTTCGACGAACTCGAGTCGTGCGTTGCCTGTCGGCAGTGGCTAGGCCACACGAAGTTGTTTATGCACTTCATGTCGTGCAGCTCAACGGGCGATCGTGCTAGTCGAGCTCATCAAGTAACCCGATCTGCCTTATGCATGTTCACCCTGTTTGGTCGCTACTGCTTGAACCTAGGGTACCAAACTTACCAGTGGCGATCCCCGTTTAACCATGGTACCTAGATCCGTTAAGTCGCATGAGCCGGGCATGGTGGTATGGGACACCGTGGTCGAGCTGTCGGCCTACGCTGGGGCCATGTGCCTCCCCGTAGTGACCATTGCGCAATCAACTCGTGAGCCGAATATGGTGGTATGGGACACTGTATTCGAGCTGTCGATACCTCGGCGAGAGCCGAGTACGGTGAGATCTGTGCTCGTGCTGACGGGCGACGAGTCCTCCGTGGTATCATCGAGTACACTCCAAGGGTCTGTGATTGGCCACGAGTCTTTCACAGCAACTAGAGTGTGAGTTGAGCCGAGTACGGTGAGACCTGTACTTGAGCTGACGGCTAGTGATTGAGCCGAGTACGGTGAGACCTGTACTCGAGCTGACGGCCAGCAATTGAGCCGCATACGGTGAGATCTGTATCCGCGCTGACGGGTGATGAGCCCTTTGCGATGCCTTCACTACGTTTCTCAAACCATAACATCGTATGAGAATAACTAGGATTGACGACCCTAGAATGGATCATGTTTGGGAATGATACAAGGGAGGTACCTTAGTTTCCCAATACTGCTGTTTGAAATGGACTAATAAAAACTTGGTAATCATGAGCATCATCGCACCGCATGTGCTTTGTAGATGTGGCGCACTGAGGGAGTAAGCATTCGCGAACGTAAGATGATGTCGCTTGAGGGTGGTTTGGCAAGGGCATACAGCATCATGTCATTTCATTTTCGCACTTAACAAGAGTAGTTAGAAATGTTTGATTTGTACTGCTTTATCATTACTGCTTGATTGAATTGATAACATGTTAACCTATGCCTTATTGTTCCACTGAGTTGATCACTCACTCCCACGTTACGGGACGGTGTTCCTAACACCCACCAGATTTGTTGAGTTTCAGGTGATGGCGATGCTTGTGAAGCAGAGCCGGACTACTTCTGTGATGATAGGAGGAGTTCTCCTATCTGTATCTCTCTGGCAGGTCAATGAAGACCTGATAAGGTATTGACGGGGCTATGGCACATGGGATAGAAGGCATTACACTTCCTCACATTTGGTAAATTTTAGAACTGCAATTGTATTTATTTAACCTGGTAATGTTATCACACTCTGGAGACTCATCATAAGTTATATATTTTATCTATCTATCACAGTCTTCCGCTTGCAAACTTAACTGTCTCTGGAGTATGATATGCTGTTTTGGCTTAATCTCACTCATGTTCAATGCACGAATACAGTCAACATTCAATCATCATTCATTTTGTTGCATAAGTGATGTTCTGGAACTCGGGAGTTGAGTTTATGCTCGACCCCCGATTTTCAGGGCGTTACACCACCAGACATTGTCTGATTTCAGGTGGTGACGCTACTTCTGAGGCGGAGCCGGACCTCTGCAATGACTACGATGCCTGCTTGTATTGGTTGTCTTCTGACGGCTTCCAGTGAGCCGTGTCCTGATCGGCGGGGCTTTCTGGGATATTGACTAGAAGACCTTATACATTTGGTATATTTTAGGATTGTACTTGTAATTATTTAACCTGATAATATTATCACACTCTGGAGACTCATCTTTGTTTATATATTTTATTTATCTATCACAGTCTTTCGCTTGCAAATTTAACTGTCTCTGGAGTATGATATGTTGTTTGGCTTAATCTCACTCATGTTCACTACTCTAATACAGTCGACATTTAATCATCATTATCTATGTTGCATAAGTGATGTTCTGGAAACTCGAGAGTTGAGTTACTACTCGACCCTCAATTTTTCGAGATGTTACAGTTGGTATCAAAGCATGATTTGGATTAAACTGGACCTGGGTTATGGTCACACGACACACTCTGACGCACTCTAACTTAGGAGGGAGCGACGGAACGTAGAAACAGTTATAGGTATCCCGATTTCGCCATTTGGCAAAGTTCATCGAAAATGGGCGTTTTGATCGGGTTCGTACTCGATCCTGATCGCACGAGTCGATCCCAAATCACTTTTACGCCGTCTATAGATGATTCTATATTACAATCCACCTAACCCCAATCGTTGAAAATCAGTAGAATACAGGATTAACGTGATGAGGATAACTACTCCGAATCCTTGGAGCTTCTCTGGACTCCTCACAGAGACTTCTCGAATCCATGAGAAAAGAAAGCAGAAAGTATAAATAAATTCTAATAAATTTGAAATTGATTAATGAATGACAAAAGGAAAATGAGTTCACAACCTTTAAATAGGGATACCAAGTAATGTGAAGGAAATTAGGGACAAACTATGACTAAAACCCCTAGCATTCGCGACTTACTAAGGTCATGGTGTCTACTAGTGCACAAGGTTCTCAGCTAAAAATAGTAAGTGTACTATTTGGCTTCACCAAACCATTCTCCTAATTATTCTAAGCTCTTTACGCGATGAGCGCAACTCCTAAAACCCAACGGAGGAAGAGTAATCAAGCTAAAACTACTATTTTAGTAAAATGAAATTGAAACGGGGAAACGACCGTCAATCGGAGGCTTTTCTCGCAATTTCGGGCTACGCAACCTTGCATAGCTGGGTTGGTTGGCTTCATTAGCTTGTTCTACCCCAAATTCATATATTTTACGTCAGATAACTCATTCCGGATTGCAAGTTACGTCCGATTATCCTGAAACTACCCGAAATGGAGCGAATCGGGGTCGGGGGGCCAAACGGAGCACTTCCGGAGGGATCCAAAGTGGGACCCAGGGTTTTTTGTAGCGGACTGGAGGAACACATCCATGGGGCCCCCCTTTGAAAACCAGAAGGTTGGTCATCGAGCCCTCGCCCGGTCGACGAGGCCTCGCCGGTTTCTTTGCTGGGCCGGGCCCGCGGCTCGGGCCGATAGGGTTTGGAGGCTGTGGGACCCCCCTGATGTATGTCCCCTCCATCGAAAACCCTCACAAACACCACTTCCTTCACAAACCCCACCTCCAAGCTCCCTTTTCTCCTTCATCTTGCTGCCCTCTCTCTCAAAACTCCCTTCCAATCGCCCAATCTGCTGATTTTGACCGCAACCCATCCACGTCCTTCATTCACAGCAGTACCCACCTCCTTACCCTCTCCGATCTCTCTCATTTTGGTCCTTACACCCCCATTTGACGCTCAAAAATGTGTAAGCTCCCTACCCCTTCCATTTCTTCATTTCCTACATTTCTTTCCTTTCATTTGAGCTTCTACAAACATCTGTTGAGGCTCAAACTTGTGGAGGAACAAACCTCCAACCCTTACTTTCTTTCCCCTTCACTTTTCATTCATTTTCCATGGCCCTATTCGAATTGGTTATGGCCATTTTCTCAATCTCATGGGTTTGGGTGTATCCCATGTTTTCCAATACCATATTTGGAGTGTATGCAGTTAAACGTAAATCCTAGAATTTTCTTTCAAATAACACTTTGAGATTCCTTATCCTGGGATTTGGAACTCCCATCTCACACTTTCCGACACCAGGCTCATTTTCCAAAGCCTATACCAATAATTTTAATCCCCTCCCACCCACCTACCAAACAAGTCACTCCCAATACCGAGGTAGGATTAGTAATGCGGTCTCATTTAATACAACTTAAGACCACTGGCCAAATAGTGTTGAAGTGATAAAGTCCCTTGATATACATTAACCCACCACACTTTGATAGCTTAAGCTTTTAGAGTAAATGGTTGTTTGACAAATAAACCCTTGGAGTTTTGGACCTAGAGCGGTGCTCTTAGATTTCGACAGACCTGACTGTATAGGAAATCCAACAAACTAATAATGTGAACTCTAGAACCCCCTTAGTTGGTTTGAGCATATATGAAGTACTCGAGCGTAGCTACATTCATATTCGGGCAACTCAATTCCAAATAAACAAACAAACAATTTTCTTTATTAAAAATGGTGTAAAATCATCTAGTGTATAAGAATAGACTTTGGATTATACCTAGAGGAAACTTCTATATCCCTTGGATTTAATGTTAGGTCAAATCAATGCATCCCTTAGAATTACCTTCTCGAGGACTTATTACAACCGGGAACACGGAGTAAAGAAACGATATATATCAGCGAGGTATTCGCGGTTTGAATTGAATTCTCAATCCTGGTAGTTACCAATGAACTCTATGCTCTGATCAAGCAGAAGTCGAGATCAACTAGAATTCAGAACTGATACGACAATTTTTTGTCTTCGCGATGCAGAAGGTCTATGTATCCGATTCTGACCCACTATACAACTTTCCTTCCGTGTTGGCTCGACCACTTACAACCAAAAGTTTATAACTTCGTCTTTGATAAGTGTAAGAATATATAGCCAATAGAGATTTTTCCTTTTAGGCCCAAGGAATTTTTCAAATGGGCGACAGATAGTTAGGAATTAGGTCCCTAGTTTGTCTGTTGACCTATTCTTTCCAAATACCTTTTGTACTAATAATGTATAAAATTAACTTACAGTAATAAACAAGACATGACTAGAGAGGGTAAGTTGAGATCGTAATAAAAGTCCTTTAGTAGAATTAGGCATCTTGCCACAAACTTACATCCGCCCTTGGAATCTACCACAACACCCATCCGTGATAGCCCCTTTCTATAATCCTAGGTACCAAGACTGATGTAGTGGGAGACCGCATCTCATTTCATGTCAAGGGTAGGTCCTAAATTACACCTTGTTCCGATATACGGAGTAGGACATAAATCTTGAGCCTTGAGGGTGAAAATAAATTTTTAAGGGGGATAGAACATGATGAGCCCACTCTAGTTAGGTCGGCTAATACACCTCTTTGATCCGGGTAGCGCAGTGAAAGCGTGGTGGACCCTACCCCATTGGCCCAGGATCGAAGTTGTGCTCATTGAATACGAACATTATAGAAGCCCTAGCAAGTTCTACTATGAGAAACCATTTTAGGATCATCTAGTAAGATTTGATTCACCATTTCCTTGGACATAGATAATAATAAGGATTCTCTTAGACTAAGACTTAAAGGGCAACCTTAAATATAAACCATTTGAGCCTTTCAATGATGGACACTCCCTACGTTTCTAGAGTGATCGGACTACGGCGTTACTAAAATATACAACTGCGAAACATTCACGGCTTGACCCAATTCTCAATCCTGGGTGACTACCAATGGACTCACTGCTTGGCCGAGCAGAAGACCAGGATCCACCAGGATTCGGAAGGGATACGATGAGCTTTTTACCCTGGCCCGGTAGATGATCGATGTATCGGAATTAAGCCCACCATAAACGTCTCTCCATGTTGTTCAAATAATGAAAACAACTATCTTACTCTAGATAATTGGGATTTGTCGTCGAGACTCCAAATAGGTAAAGAAATAAATTGTAGCGAACCATCAGGGTATGAGAAATGGATAAAGAAATAAGTTTTAAGGGGGGTAGACTAAAATGAACCAGGCTTGTATATACCCTACCACGCGTAGAAACTCGAAATCAATAAAACTCCGGCAAAAGAAATAATTAAATCTTCCCTTATTACCCTTAGCCAATTTCGGGGACGAAATTTTGTTTTTAAGGGGGGTAGATTGTAACATCCTGGATTTTTGCCAACCTGGGATTAGACGTCCTTAGGCGATGGGTCAATCCAAACACCTTATTAACTTGTCATAACTGAATCCCACAGTCTAAAATCGCTCCGTAAACCATTTTCTTCACAAATCTCACCCTTCACCACCTTGATCTTTCAAATTTTCAAAGTACTTTCATCCTAGACACTAACTTAATCTAGCTAAGTAGTATAACTTGGATCACTTTATATACAAACTACAAAGGCCCAAGTACCACCTCAGACAGAAATTGCTCAGGCCTAAATCCTTTAGAAATTAGGCAAGAATTAGCCAGTGTTAAACAATCGTGCCTGTGAAATTAGCACCAATCACTTTAAATACGATCTGCAAGACCCAAAAGTTGTAGAATCATTGACGCTAGGTTACCCTAAAATCTAGGATCAATCTCATTACCCGGCTGCTCTCGGGAGCATCTCGAAACTCCGTATCGAATCTGGACCGCACGTCGGAAGTTCGATTAACACGAAGTTAAGGAACTAGGACCGCCTTGCTGGGCTTGACAACCATCTCGGAAATCAAATCCAGATAGTGTCCCAGCACTATTCGCTTGAGCTCGTAGTGAAGAGCGTGAGAAATGCAAATTAATTCAAAATAAAATATCTTGAATAGTAATCTGACACCTCTCGCATGCGGATCAGTTTTAAACAACCAGACCGTCAGAATCAGATTAAATTACACCCTCGGATCAGGAGAAATTTCATACACATTTACATGTACTCGGAATCTCTGATCGAGATCCGCTGACCGTTGAACTGAAACTGGTCCGCCATGCGTGATCTGGAAATCCCACTGAAACGAAAACTTAATAGAACGTAGATCCAGCGTTAGTGAGCTTAAGTCCGACCTTTGGCTCAAGGAGGCCCGCCAGAAGTCCTCCGTTGAGCTGAAACTGACACGTTTTGGTTACAACCTAAGTATACTTTGACCTGGAGTCTATTTCGGTGAGTTTTTAGACTATATAAGGACCTTAAACCCTCTCTCATGGCAGCCATACGAATTTGGGAGAAACCCTAGAGAGAGAAGAGAGAAAAGAGAGAGAAAGTGTGGGAGTAGTGGGAGAACCTCCCTGCCACTCTTCCCTGCCGCTTTACGAGCTACACCGCTCCATTCTAATCGCTTTCCCAGCGATTCCAGCTCCATTTCTAGGTAAGAAACCCTAACTCTAATCTGATTTGGGGCTTGGGTCGTTGTAGGTTATGAAATAGCTAACCTATTTCGTTCTATAGGTTGCCAAACTGCCGAATACGGAAGCTTAGCAAACCTATCGACTCCGTTACGATTCTACGACAAAAGGTGCGAACCTTAGGTGTATAGGTTATGGTTTTCAATGCTTTCAATGTCAGATAATGATATATTCATGATCTGCATGCAATTGCACATGTACAAAGTGTTGTCTGTTTTCCGTTTCGATTAAAGATGAAAAATATGGAATTCTACATACTCTAGGTATTTGTAGAAAGTACCGTATACGTACAAATTTTGGAAATGTGTTTGACATGATTAATTGTTGTATGAATATATTATATGCGGATAAATTACTTGTTTGGCGAAAGGACTCGCCCTAATACATGTTTTACTTATATACACTATGTATGTTGAAAGTGTGTATTCTAGAATGTACCGTATATGTATAAATTTTGGAGATGTATTTGCCATGATTATTTGCTGTATGAATATATTATATATGGATAAAATACTTGCCTGGCGAAAGGATAGCCCTAATACATGTTTTGCTAACATACACCATGTATGTTGTAATAGTGTATTCTAAGTGTTTGTGAAAATGACTGAATGAGTATAGAATTCTCATTCGTGCTCACCATGACTAATTGTCATGGATATATGATTGTTGTATTGACGACCCCCCTTTGACGAAAGGATTTACCCTAAATCACATCACGGCCAATATTCATTACTTATATTAAAATGTGTAGCCCAAGTGTTTGTGGAAATGACTGAATGAATATGGAACTTGGATTCCTGCTTGCCATGACTATCCGTCGTGGGTGTATGCGTGTTATGATTAGGGTAACTCCCTAGTGAAAGGATTTGGCCTTATAGCTATGTGGTCAACATATGTCATGCATGTTGATGCCTGTATTTTAAAGTGTTTGTTAAAATGTCTGAATGAGTAGTAGTTAGTAAATTGTAATATTTAAGGGTGTTGAGATATGATTCTCAACCTCTTTTAACTATGTGTATGATTTCCTTGGATAGTTGTGTGATTAGAAATTGAACATGTACAAACTCATGCTTGTGTTGTGCTTCATAACATGCTCAACTGCTTTTATGATTTTATCTATGTAATGCATATGTTTAAATTCATATTTACGTTGTATGATCCATCATAGGTAATGGGGGGGAGTGGAGCAACGAATGCGTGCAACAGCCCTGGCAGCCCTAAACGGATAATATCAGACTTTGATTGTATGATTTGAACCTTGATCCATTACTGCTTTACTATTTGAAATTGATTGTGTTTGGGGCTATGATTATAGTCCAGACAATCGGTACCAGAATTGAATTCGTGGCTGTGATTCATTTGCCACTAAGATGTGTTCGACGAACCCGAGTCGTACTTCGGTTGGCGATAGTGGTTGGCCACACGAAGTGCTTATGCACTTCATATCGCTCAACTTGTTGTGCGCTCGAGCTAGCCGAGCTCGTCAAGTAACCCGATCTGTTTCATGTATGTTTACCATGTTTGGACGCTACTGCTTGAACCTAGGGTACCAAACTTACCAGTAAAATCCCTTTTAACCATGGTACCTCGATCCGCTAAGACTCATGAGCCGGGCATGGTGGTATGGGACACCGTGGTCGAGCTGTCGGCCTACACTGGGGCCACGTGCCTCCCCGTAGTGACCAGTGAGCAACCAGACTCGTGAGCCGATTATGGTGGTATGGGACACTATATTCGTGCTGTCGGCCTACGCTGGCACAGCCTGGCTATGGTCCCCAGTCGGGTTGCATCCGGGTTCCATTCTCAATAAGCGGACTGGTCGGGCTTCGAAAATAGACTGCCAGTTGGTAGGGTGTCAGTGGAGTGACCTCGAGCATACTCTAAATCTGCGGTGAGGCGATGAGCCTTCCTGTAGTAACAGAGTATAAACTAGGCCTGTTTCTATATAGTGATAAATCGTTAAAGAGGTGATGGGGGAGTGGTGTAACCTTTGTGCGTAACAGCCCTAGCAGCCTTTGTAGTGACCTAGAAAACACACCATCGTCTGATATTAACTAGGACTGACGACCCTAGAATGGATCATGTTTGGGAATGATACAAGCGAGGTACCTTAGTTTCCCAATCCTGCTGTTTGAAATGGACTAATTAAAAACTCGGTAATCATGCTCATCATGCATTGCATGTGCGTGGAAGATGTGGAGCACTGAAGGATGAAAGCATGCCGCGAACGTAAGATGGTGTCGCACGAGGGAGGGTGTGGTGAGGGCATCCATCATACCTGCATCCATACTTGCATTAATAAGAGTAGTTAGGAGTGTTTGATTTTATGCTTTATCATTACTGCTTGACTGTATTGATAACATGTTAACTTATGCTTTATTGTTCCACTGAGTTAGCTACTCACTCCCACGTTACGGGATGGTGTTTCGAACACCCACCAGACATTGTCTGATTTCAGATGGTGACGCTACTTCTGAGGCGGAGCCGGACCTCTGCAATGACTACGATGCCTGCTTGTATTGGTTGTCTTCTGACGGCTTCTAGTGAGCCGTGTCCTGATCGGCGGGGCTTTCTGGGATATTGACTAGAGGACCTTATACATTTGGTATATTTTAGGATTGTACTTGTAATTATTTAACCTGGTAATGTTATCACACTCTGGAGACTCATTTTAGTTTTTATATTTTATCTATCTATCACAGTCTTCCGCTTGCAAATTTAACTGTCTCTGGAGTATGATATATTGTTTGGCTTAATCTCACTCATGTTCACTACTCTAATACAGTCGACATTTAATCATCATTATCTATGTTGCATAAGTGATGTTCTGGAAACTCGAGAGTTGAGTTACTACTCGACCCTCGATTTTTCGGGATGTTAGATCTTTGTACACTTGGAAGGATCTTCGGTCACTAGAGTTTTGGTTAACAATGGAGCCGCTGTCAACATACTCCCAACTAGAATGATAGCTAAATTGGAAAAGACTCAAGATGACCTAATTCCAACTGAGGTCCTGATGAGCAATTTTGCTAGAGGATTCACACAAACACAAGGTGTTTTACTGGTCAAATTAATGGTGGGAACCGAAAAGCTGTTGGCCACCTTCTTCATCGTCAACACTTTGTCAAGCTATAATGCTTTACTCGGAAGAGATTGGATTCATTCGTCTTCGTGTATTCCATCATCACTGCATCATTTTGTGATTTTCTAAAATCAAGATAGAGTAGAATTAGTTTTGGCTAATAACAAACCATTCTTAGCCATGTCCAACATGATCGAGGCTTATTTTTATGAAAATGAGATCAGACCAATACGATTTATATGATGGAACAAGAGTGGTAGACTGACTTGGATCGATGTAAGACTCAACTTGGAAATATTGTACAGGATATCGCCACAATGATATGACTGAATGAAGAGTTGTTGAAGGCTATAATTTCCTTACGTGCAACTACAAGATGCATGATAGAAGAAATCCCATGATGAATCAACCTTCCGTCAAGGTCGATATCACGGTCAAAGTATGACAACTCAAGGAGAGTGCGAAAATATGATAACCGATGCATTGTTGAATGCATCCGTTAGTTGCAAAATGCAAGTACTGGCCGATCAAGTAACTGAATATGGTATTGAGTTGAAGGATTTAAAGCAAGCGCAAGAGAAATTGCATGATTCTCAAGCTCAAGTTCAAGATCCTTTAGTTGAAGTAAATTTGGGAACAGAACAACATCTCAAGCCTACTTTTATCAGTGGACTATTGGATTCACAGATTCAGGCCGAACTCAGTAACTTGCTTAAAGAAAGACAAAACATGACTAGAACCAATTACATATATATTCATATAAAAAACAACAAACAAAGAAAAAAGGACCACAAACCAAAGAAAAAAAAAGGTTTGGCCAAGATGCAGTTTTAAGCATAAGCTGCTTTCATCTCCTCAAACTCTTTAGTAACATGCACCTTAATGGTTTCAACCGTCTGTCACTGAGCTTTCCAAGAGTCCCTACTCCCCAATAGGCAGTCGAGGAAACACAAGACCTGATCGATATGATGACCAGCTACATCAACCTTGTGTTCTGCCTCTTTCTTTCGCTCACTACTCTTACACGACCGAGCTTGATAGATTTCAATCTGGGAGTTTATGAAGTTCAAGAGAGTATAGGAATAGTATGAGTCCCTCTCAGGATAAAGGCACTCAGTTTCCTGGATGTCATCATCAATTTCCTTACGCTAAACGTGAAGGGTTCGCAACATCTCCTTATTGAAGTGATGTTGGTATTTCTCTTGCATTCGATGATACCAAGCGCCATTATATTGGTCAGCGAGTATATTTGTTTCCCTATGAATGGCAGTGCCCTCATTTGCCTGAGCATCCAGAAGATTAAGGTCTTTCTCGGCAACAAGGTAAGCATTGTCAATACGTTGGATCCTAGTTAAAGCATCCAGGAGTTCTTTTAGGGCATGTTTGGGCAGTGGGATTAGAAGGAATTAGGTGGGATGGGATTCAAAAACATAATTATTACCCATGGCAGGGATTGTCCCATGTTGCCATGGGATAAGATTAATTCCATGCTTTGTTGGTAATATGGTGGTACATTGAATGGATATACCCACCATCATTTGAAATTAATGAGAATAACACACATGTGTTATATCTTAACTATTCATTTGTTTTGTAACCTCATTTTATGGCATGGGCCTAAAAATGAGGTAGATCCAAAACTTATGTGGCCCCAAAGAAGTTTTCAACGGTAAGTATTCAATCCCCGTTGCTTTCTATGGTGGGGTCCACTTAAGCTTTAGATTTACCTGATTTTTTGGCCCATGCTCTAAAATAATCTCGAAAAATGGGTGGACAGTATGGATATAGCCCACACATCATGGTGGGACCTACACAACTTGCTAAATTTGAGTGAAATTAGCACGGGACCCAATGCAATTCCATCTAATCTAATTACAAGCTTTTCCATTCTTCCCAAACATGGAGTGGAATTGGCACAGGACCAGATGAATCCCATCCCGCCTAATCCCTTCTAATCCCACTGCCCAAACACGCCCTTAGGGGCATATCATTCTATGCAATGGTTTGGAATTCGCGGACAAAGGGATAAATTTTAAATTGGCGAGAAGAGCGTGCAAACGAATCAATCTTAAGGGAAAGAATTTCACTTAAGAAAGTTTGAGCCTGATCGATGGGGAACATGGGTAAAGCAGTTATAATAATAATCAAATGAAGTTTTTGGATTAGAAAATAATAGAACTTAGTTGCGTTAGGGGAAAAGAACCAAGAATCCCTTTATACAGGGGCTCAAGGAACAACAATCGTGTTTGAAGCCAAGGAGACACATTTATTAGAGTACCTATTCATGGTAGGCAGCGTTTCCTAGGTAGATGAGACAAACGGTTGCTTTGACAGTTATTACTAAGGATAGTAAGTATGGTTTTTCGAATCCATGTCATGTCAACAACTATTCACATTCCGCAAGGACATAAGAGAAAAGTAAAAAAATTCTAAGTATTAGAAGTGGTCGAGTTTAGAGATAAAAAAAGCAGAGAGAGGCACGATGGCCGATTTCATTAATCATTAAGTAAAAAATTATAAAAGTCAGAATGGAAAAGAAGAAAAATGAGTCCACCTCTCCAATTTTTTTGTAGATGTGCTTGTGTCTTCACGACCATTTACATTACTTGGCTCAGAGAAAAAGTCTTCTTATTAAAAAATTCGTCCAATAGATTTATTTCTTTCTCTTACACTGAATACATCTTATCTATTTCTTTGCGTTCTTTCTTCATGGCTCGTAACCGTTCTATCAATACTGCTTCATGAGCGTGAAGGTCAACCTGGTTTCCTTCAGATTCTTTCAGTTTGTTGAAGGCAGCTGACAATTTCTCCTCAACAACAATTACCTTTTTAATTTCGAGTTTTACGGTCGAGTTCTCACTTTGAAGCTTTTTGACCGAGATGGTGAGTCTTTGATAGTCTTATGCAAGACTTAAAACTCAAGACCCAAAAACTCCCGAAGTGTTGGTATTTTAGTCGAGATGACCTCAACCGAATCCATAAATTCTTTAAGACGTTCGATCATGGAGGCCAATTTTTCGACCGGTAACAAGTGTTTGGATCTCATCTTGAATTTATTGAAGCTCCGATGAAGGGGTGAATCGGCCATAAGGTACTCACTGTTCAGAGCTTGGTCGAGAGAAGTAAAATGACTTCAATAGGTTTTTAAGGTGCTAGAGGGGGTATGGTTGTTATATCCAGAAGAGATGGAGATGGAATATGCAATGATTCTGAAGACGGAGGCACTCGATGAATTATGAAAGCAATTGAATCGTCTACTTGAGCCTTAACGGTCAGAGAAGTTTCAGTAAGCAGGGCTAATTCCCCATCTTCTTTTTTTTGCGCGGATTTCGTGTCGCAAGTCCTTTCGCAACTGGGATGCGGAAAGGAGTTTCTTAAAACTTTAAATAGGGGTTCCTAGGGCTTTCTAGGGATAGCAAGAGGGTTTCCTAAAGCTTTACAAGGGATTTGCAAAGGGTTTAGGGCTATCAAGGTGAGAGAGAGAGAGAGAGAGAGAGAGAGAGAGAGAGAGAGAAAAAAGAGAGAGAGGAAGCTTATAGAAGGGAGGTTCTGCTCATGGAAGTTATCTACTGTGCAATCTATATCTCAGCACTTTTATGTCCTCGTAATCGGTTAGATCTCTCCATTTTATCTATTTCTCTTATTGTTTATCCACTTCTACGTGAGTGAAGAAGGTTGTAACGTTCTACTTCATAGTGGATTGTTGATCTGGACGAGGTCCCGTGGTTTTTTACCTCTTTGAGGGTTTTCCACGTAAAATCTCTTGTGTGGTGTGTGCTTGATGCATTGATTGTTTTCATTGCTTTATTATCCATAATTCTGGTTTGTTCTGGAGGGCTAGATCCTAAGGTTTAGTGCAAGGCCCCCAACAGGTGTCTCACACTAATAAAACCAAATCAAATCTATCAATTTACTTTATCTCAGTCTATCTTAAGAGTAACGATAATTTAGTAGAAGTAATTTATAGTTGTAATCTAAGTCTACACTGATATATTGAACTTGATTTTTATCCAATGTCAAGCAATTCTTTCAAGGGATGCATTCTTGTAGTTCCTCCTAGTGACCCATTCAGCGTTTTTTTTCTTTTGTCTGATTGTATTAATATACGAAAAAAGTCATTTCTTATAAAACTTTCGGAGGAAGAACTCACTCCGATTAACATATGATCATTACAAAATTATACAAGCGACTAAATAGGTGATCAATTTTCTCATATTCTCATATAAATTTATTAGACGTATCTACTTCTTTCACTTATTTAGGCACTTATGGTCAAAGCCGATTGGTTTGAACTCAATTCATCCATCACTTCGATTATGAATTCAATTCATCCATCATATTGATTATGATAAGCACGCACACACCACACCTCGTAGAAAATAAACCCAGTGCCAACTAAGAGAGAAAACAAAAAGGTCCGGATCAATCACGTTGGAAAAAAGATCCAGGTATTAATTAGGACTTTGCATGACTTACCCCACCTTAGATGACCCATCTATTTCAAAAAACTATAACCAATTTAATCAATTACTAGAAAATCCAACGGTCCATGTTGATTACACTACAGGATCAAAACAATGATCTAGACCATCCATCATGAGTGTCCACTCTCAAAACATCACTTTGATTTGGTAATCTTGACAATCTGACTAATGGTTATGAAAATTGATAATCCATGTTGATTACAATAGAAAAAGTCCATTAATTGTGGCCATCTTGTGAGGCCCACCTTAGTTGTCAATCCCTGTCAAAAGTCACTCTGAAAGATATGCCAACCACTTGATTAGTGGCTATCAAAATGGAGGATTCACATAATTATACCAGAAATGATCACATCCATCTTGTTCGTCCAAACTTTGATCGTGTGCCGATCCCAAAAGTTTCTTTGATTGGATGGTCCTGATCATCTGATGAATGACTGTGAAAGTAGAAAAAAAGTTCATTTATCGAACTGGACCGTCCATCATGGGAGTCCATCTTAAAATTAATCACTTTGATCTGATGACCCGGTCCATTCCATCAATGCCTATGACCGTTCATATTCATTGTACAAGAAAACCTTGATCATTGATGTGAACCATCTGTTACGTGTGCCACCTTTAAGTATCTTCAGGGAAATATTTGGGCAATGCACACGTGAATGAGATCCTATCCGTTCATCCAGCTGGGCCTACCATGAACAACCAATATTGTGAAAATCATACTAATTAAAATCCTAACCCTTGGACGGGAGGCGTGTTTAGAACATGATGGTCTGGCAGACCTCATTCTTCCAGTTGAACAGTCAGGATTGCCTAATTGGTGGAATGGGCGCGCCATTCAAGGCAGATGTGAACGTCTACATGTGGAAACGGATTGGCTACTCCCCCTGCCACCAGCCAATGGCTGGTGGTCAGTGCTCTGTGGGCCCCACAATGATGTATGTGTTTAATCCATGCCATCCATATATTTTTCTAGATCATTTTATGTTATGTCACCAAAAATTAGGTATATCCAAATCTCGAGTGGACCACATTACAGGAAACATTGTTGAATGAACTTTGACCATTAAAAACTTTTTGGGGCCATAAAGTTTTGGATCAAGCTGATATTTGTTTTTTCCCTTCATCTGGGTCTGTATGACCTAATCAACAGATTGGATGTCAAACAAAAAGCACAGTGAGCCTTAGGAGGATTTTAATAATGGAATCCAATCACTATTGTTTTCCTGTGGTGTGGTCCACCTGAGATTTATATCTCTCTAATTTTTGGCCATTACCCTATTCTAAGGGATTTCTTGCCCTATACCCAATTTGCAGTGGGCCCATTAGATGAACAGTCAAGATCATGCTGATCTCATCGGTGGGTACACGCAATTCCGGGAGTTATAACAACAGAAGGTTCCATAAGGGGGTATGACGGAGCCATTTCTCCTTCTATTGACCAAACCACCAAACGAGACCATTTATCAAAAACTTCATTATCTTATAACAGTTAAGTGGGACATGTGATGCACCCGGATTCTGGTGCAAGGGCGTGGATTGCACCATGGTCCATTTTTCTGGTCCATACAATGCAAAGCACGTGCAAATTCTCAGCCGTACATGGATTAGTTGAGATAGGGGTAACAGCATAGTGGGTGAGGCCCAGATTGTGGGGCCCACCTTGATGTATATGTTATATATCCACGCCATCCATCTGTTTTTCTAGATCATTTTAGGGCATCGATTCAAAAATGAGGCAGATGCAAATCTCAGGTGGACCACACGGTAGGGATTGAAATCCCATAATTTAAAACTTATTGGACGGCACAAAAGTTATGGATCAAGCTGATATTTCTTTTTTCTGTTCATCCATGTCTGTGTGATCTTTTCAACAGTTTGGATGGAATATAAACATCACAGTGTGCCCTATAAATTTTTTAATGGTGGACGTTTAATCACCACTGTTTTCCTATGGTATGGTTCGCCTGAGATTTGGATCTGGCTCATTTTGGGAACCATACCATAAAATGAGACGGCAAAACTGATGAACGGAGTGGATATACGACAAAAACATCAGGGTGGGCCCCACAATCTGTGCCTCACCCACTAAGCTGTTACCCCTACCTCATTGTATCCGCGCTCTTCTAGGCCTTGGTGAAGCGATGGTGGACCACGACTAACAAACAGCTCATGAACTGAAAGGATCATCCAATTTCACGTTGGTGGTCCACATTCGATTTGTGGGAACTTCAATAGGTTCAATTGGTACGAGTGGGGCCGAAGTTAGACGATCAGAACCGTTAAAATGATATGCCCACCATGGATGGTGAAGACTCCTAAAGTATTCCAGCTTTGAACATCCTAGTAGTCCAATAGGTGAACTTTTTGTGGACCTTTGATGTATTTTTCTAAACCTTGTATTTGTAGACCACTGATGAAAGGGTCAGGATCTTCCAACTTGGGACATTTTTCTGATCAACCTCTCTCCACAACCGCCTATTTGGATAGCATACACAGTTTTCAATTTTTAGGAGTTGGGCCCACATGTTAGCAATCCAGACCATTGATTTCCACCTTGGATAGATGATAGTCGAAAAGCCTCTCAAATTTAAATATTTATCGATGGATCTTGCGACACTTTTCGGATGACCGTGGACCGTTGTTGTGTTTCTCCTCCTTAACCATCTATCTGCAGGCTACAAATCCAACGGTTAAGACTGCTATATCAAAGAGATTTTTGGGGGCGTAGTACATCCAATCCAAAGTGGGACACAGAAAATATGGTCTGGATTATCAAACATGGGTCACACTTGTCAAAATTGAAAACTCACAAAGTGGATTGCTGATAATTCCTCTCCCAAAATCTCATACAGTAGTTAGTCATATACAATATCTTACATTAGAAAGAAAGACATTATGTCAGATAAAATGCTTTAGAGTGACTTGATCAAATGGTGGCCATTAGTAAACGTAGAGAAAAAGCTGCCGTTGGAAAGAAGGGACAAAAATATTCGAAGGCCCACCGCATTACGCAGCGTGCAATAATTTGGACAGGAATCCATTACAACACCTATTTTAGGCAGTGTACAAAACATTCATGCTCTTTGGGCCACCATATTGCATATGTAAAATTAACTCCATCCATCAGGTAAGTTCCATTATTTTATGCTCTGAGACAAAAATTATCAAGATCCATTGATTAGGTGGGCCACACTATAGGGAATAATGGAGATGGGACACTAACCATTTGTTTGCCTGTGGGCCACCGTTATGTATATCTTTCATCAAAACCGTTCATCTGGTGTGACTCACTAGGATGAAGTGAATATACAATATTCAGCATGGTCCAAAATTGGGTGGTCGCTTGAATTTAAAGAGTGTTTAGGTGAAATTTTACAGTGTTCACATTCGTGTGGCCCATCTGGATCTTTTCCTCGTGCTGATTTTTTATATACAGTGAGCATAAGGTTTCTCAACTGATCGACGGAGTGGATTTCACATACACGGTATGTTCGGCCCGAAGATCTTAGTTGTTTTACACACTGTTAAAACAGGTGTTGTAGATAGAGCTAGGCAAAACAGATCCGATCCGGTGGATCCGACTTGATCAGACCCGATCCGACCCGATCCTAACCGAACCAACGGTCTGGATCGGTGTGGATCGAGTTATGTATTTCATATCCGAATGATTTTGGATCGGGATCGGGTCGTCGTCAATTCGAACTGATCCGATCCGAAACTCGATCCGATGGATCAGATTCGACCCGATTTCGGAGCCTCGTGAGGATTTTAATGGAAGATATCCAATCATTATTGGGTTTTCTGTGGTGTAGTCCACTTGAGATTTTTATCCCTCTAATATTTGTATCAAGCCTTAAAATGATTTGTAAAAATGGATGAACGGCATCGATAAAATACATACATCATGGTGGGGCCCACAGATCACCGAACACAGGGCCCGCAGATCACAGAACACCAGCTACTGTTGGCTAGGTATGTGGCGTGCAAAGAAGGAAGTGGATTGCGTACTGAGTAACTCAGTAGGCTTAGCGTACTGAGTAAACTCACGAGCCATGATTTATATATTTAATCCACTCCGTCCATCCATTTTACCTGATAATTTTAGTGCTTGAGACAAAATATGAATTATATCCAAAGCTTGAATTGACCACACTACAGGAAACAGTGTGAATTGAGCGTCCAGCGTTGAAAAATTCTTATGGGCCACAGAAGTTTTAATCAAGCTTATATTTTGTGTTTTCCTTTCATTCATGTCTGTAAGATCTTATGAACAGGTTGGATCGCAAGTAAACATCACTATGGGGCCCAGAAAGGTTTCAACGGTGAAAAATCATTACTACCACTGTTTCATGTGGTATGATACACTTGAGGTTTGGATATTCTTAAATTTTGGGTTCATCCCCTTAAATGAGCTGAAAAATCGTATGGACGACGTGTGATTAAACACATACATTCACGGTGGGCCCAACTAAGTTTACTCAGTACGATAAGAGCGCACTGAGTAACTTAGTACGCAATCTGATTTCTGCAAAGACGAGACTAACATTCCTCGAGCTCCGAGTTGTACGAACAGTTCAAAGGAGATCAAAGTTATATGGGCCCCACAGTGATGTATTTATTATATCTACACCGTTCATATATTTTTTAGAGATCATTGGAGAGCATTACCCAAAAAATGAATAATATCCAAAGATCATTTGGACCACACCACAATAGCAGCAGAGAATGATTTTCACCGTTAAACATTTTCGTATGGTCCACTTGATAGTTAGATCTATCTTATTTTTCGTCTCAAGCCTTATGACGAGCTCACCAAAAGGATGGACGGTTTGGATATAACACATACTCCATGATCAGACCCACAGAACTTGCTAACGTCGTTACAGGCTTTCAGCAAGTAACTTACATGAAAAGTATTCACTAGACTTTCATGCAGTGCCCGTAACATATGTCTAGTAAAAGTATATATACGGTAATGGAGAGTTCTTTCAGAGCCATGTGGGGCCCACCTTGATGTATATGTTTTATCTAAGCCGTTCATTCATTTTGACATATCATTTTAGGCGTTGAGCACAAAAAGACGATATGTTAAAGGTTGAAGTAGACCACACCACATGAAACAATTAGATTAAATTTATACGATCCGAATCCTACCGAACCCGATCTGACTCGATTTCACTGACCGAGTCGGACTCGGTTCGGGTCAGGTCAACCATGCATCGGATCGGTCCGAGTCAGGTGACCTGGACTCAGTCCCAAATTAGATCGAGTTCAGGTCAGGCCATTGAGACTTCGGATCGGGTCGAGTTGGACCCATTCTGATCCAATCCAGACCGATGCCCAGCTCTAGTTGTAGACTATGGTTACAGTGTAAAGGTGGGGACCATGGTTAAGTGATTCGATCTTCCGTATTTTCCCACTGGTGTGGATGACCCTGCACCAAAGTCCACTTAGTAGAAAAATCTTAATATTTATACAGGTGGGTAACATATCTTAAGAGCACTTTCCCAATCGTTAAAGATATTGGAGATAACTTACTGAGTGTTTTCAGAATCCCAGCGCCTTTTTTATGGTCCTACTAGCCTTGAGGTATCATGGTGGCCCTGACAGGCCAGGTATATCACCAACATGCAAATGAGTTGACAGCATTTGAATCCGAAAATATGAATGCGTTTAAACCCTCCAAAGTATTTACATGATTTGAATTTGGTTACTGAATTAACTTTGATATTTTAAATTAGTATACATATGTGATAATTAACAAAATGATTGTAATAAGCCCATTAAAATATATAGTTTGACAAAAAATTATAAAATTTTGAACCTCACGTGGGCCATAGGCATATACTATGTGAAAAGGCCCTAATTTGACGACCCATAACTGTCAAATTTTAGGCAATTCGAGTACAAAAATGATGGTTAAAACAAAATTCAACAGAAATAAATTCAGTGGTCTATAATTGTCGAAGCAGATGCTAAAAACTTTTCGACGGCTTGGAGGAAACAGTCGAATGAGTTTTTCGGTGGTATTCAATTCAATAGTTCTTAGCCATCGTTTTGGGATATTATTCATGAAATTATATGAATTATCTATCTACCACAAACGTGTAGAAGCTTGGAGGAACTATAGAATTACAATTAACTCCTCAAAGGGAGGTGATTGAGACCATATAAAATTATTTACCTAATTATCTAATTTATCAATTAAAGCATACAAGACATTCCAAGCTAAAGTGGGTTCAATAACATAGATTATAGATGATATGTCAATTAACAACTAGTGTATAAAAATAGTGAGCTCGTGTGTGTTATCAAGTTAAGTGCCCAACATACAACTCAATTCAAGTATTCATATGGTTTAACTGAACACATAAACATGAATATAATAGCAAACATCCACAATCGCAAATACAAGCATATATAGTGGTTCGATTTCTCTACTCTACTCAATGG
>JAJHSJ010000009.1:60148744-60228304 GCA_021015155.1 Magnolia officinalis | reverse complement strand
CTGAGCAAAACGTATCACTTCAAAGAGAAGTATCTTCCTTTAACAACAAAGAAAGTTGAGATCAGAAATAGAGTAATGCATTGGGATATGCAGTTGAACGAAGTGCCACAAAAGGATGGATAAGCAGCAAGCGGAGAATTGCAATCTTCAGGAAACCTTGTCGCAATTGAAAGAGCACTGTAAAGGGTGGTGGAATGGATCGGGATTGCATCAAAAGATGCTACAATGAAAAGGTTAAGGAAAGCAAGGAGTTGCAGAAAGCCGTTGCCAGGTTCAAAGGATCTGTGTTGAACAAGATAAGACAATTAGTGGGTTGCGACAAGGGCTTATCGATGATATCAGTGAGCAGTCTACACAAAAGGCGATCTTGTGATTAAATTGCAAATGGAACAGGTAAGATTGACAGGTGTTGAGCAGATGCTGAGAGGGAGGGGGAGTCATGCAGACATGAAGTTGAGTCTTAGGCATGAGAACATCAATCTCTTGGGCCGCTTGCAGGGCGCTGGGAATGCCCACTTTCAGCTATCAAGCTTGATCAGGAGCTGTGTGCTCGAGTCAATGTCTTACAGAACCATTGCTTGTCATTGCTCGATGACCATGGGCAGCTTGAAAGGAAGTTGCTGGAATTCGTGAAGAACATTATGTGCCATATTCCTAAAAATCCCAGTTCAGAATGGGCACAAGAAATTCATAATGGGTTTGATGGGTATTTGATTATTGAATATGAAATGAGATTAGAACGGTTCTTGAAGGGAGTTGAAAATCTGAAGAAGCTTACAAACAACTTCTTCAATACTGCAAGAAAAGACCAATCTTGATGCTTCCGACTGCCAATTGAATATTAATGATGGTGTATATCGGGGCACTCAAAGGATCAAGCATTAGAGGTAAATTGGTTTTTCATTTTCTCCCTGATAGAGCTGGATGTTTACAAATGAATTCTGTCCATGATTCTGAGTTAGTTATTACCGTGCTTAAATCCATTATTCGCTGAGTTTGTAATCTAAAAATCTTATTTTTCAGCTCAAAATGCTTTTTATTTTAACTCATATTTCCAAAAAGATCTGGATATTCCATGTTTCTGAAGAAACATGAAGTTATCCAACTCAGAACCCTTGTGCAGGATTATTTTAAACTTTAGACTTAGAACTATATATATATATATATATATATATATATATATATATATATATATATATATATATATATATATATATATATATATATATTATATATATTCTCGAGTAATTCCAAAACTCAGTTGTAATTTCTTTTTCAGTGTTTTTCTATTTCGAATGATGAAATATTTTGTGGAATGCTGAATTGTGTTGATTTGTTAATTCGTATTTAGAGATGTTGGTTGGAACTGCAAACAGTTGACTTTGTATATCTTATCAACCTCAGATTTTTTTTGGTAGGCCGAGTTCCCTGTTTCTGCCAAACAGGGAAATTCCCTGTTCCAAACAAATATGTACATGTGGGGCCATGGTTGGTTTCTCCAAGCTATTGAGTTGATGCTCCTAATCATGGATGAACCATGCCCCAAATTTCTCTTCATTAGGTCGACTCTAACATTTCCATTATTGGTATCTATGCACATGATTAAGAAGAAATTCATGAACAGTCCACAGTCAATGGAGAAAAGACAAGATTTGATTGTTTGGATCTTCTGATTTGAGGGATTTGTGGGCATGGTCCATACAAGATGGGGCCATCGGATTAATGGCTTGGATAAACCAGGTTCTTCATGTACAAACTCGGTGCACAGCAGGTAAGTTCACTGTTTGTTACAAATAGTAAACTCGGCCTCATTTTTCAGATATCTACACTCTTAAACCTTTTTTTTTGCCTCTCATCACGATTTTCATTTGCCCATATTCAAATGTTTAGTGTCTTTCCTTTCAAGTTTTAAAGCATCAACAATTTTTTCTGAGAATCAACAAATATTTTATTAAAAAAAGAAGCTCACCAAGCTGGCGAAGGCTACAGCCTGAGCAAACTATGCAAAAAAAAAAAAAAAAAAAAAAAAAACAAAGAATTGTGCAATCCTTCAAGCAGGATGCTTAACCCAATACATCAACTTTTATTTTCCTTATTACATCCCCAACCGACCCTCGAAGATTTTGGAAACACTGACTATTCCTCCCCTTCAGATTTCCCAGAGAGCTGCCATGAGAGCTAGCATCCAAATCCTTCTATCTTCTTGCCAACCTTCCCACCATGCCAAGATAGGGTTGAGCTGGATGATGGGTTGGCAGTCGTTGCTTAGGCGGCGCCTCTGAGCATTTTCTAATAAAATCAACTGCACATAATCTACCCTTTGGGTCTCCTTAAGGCTTAAATCAGTAATGGTTCCACGTTTTAGCTGAGCTGGTCTGTCTTGTGTTTATGGCAGCTTGGGAAATGGGAACCACACAAAGGCATGCTCCCATGTTCCCACTTTTTATTTTCCAAGAAGCCAACGAGTTCACTATTCATTCCAAGCATGGAACTTCCCTATTTGGGACTCAGTTTGTAGTTGTGGGGCCCATTGTTGGTCTATCCAAGCCATTGATCTGATTGGCCCCATCATGGATGGACCATTCCCCCCAAATCTCCCAGTTTGGAAGAACCCCCCAACTTGTTCATGTTGATCAATGAAACATCCTTCTTACCCCCACCCAACCCCACTGGCTCAGGAGAACAATACAAACTGACCACCTGAAGCAGAGGTGCCATCCCCTTCAAGATGCATAGGCATCGGTTGTATCCCTCCCTCTCTCTTATTCTCTCCCGGATGTAAATGGGTGACAGTTCAGGCACCTGAAGCAGAGGTGCCATCCCTTTCTTCGAGATGCAAAGGTACCAGGTGTATCCCTATTCTCTCTTATTATCTCCTGGATGTAAATGGGTGACAGTTCAGGCACCAAGTGAGAGTAGGTAGTTCTTTTTAACCATTTATTTGCATACCAATAACGGGAAGGTATAGTTGACCAATTGAGAGAATATTCTAGGAATGGTCCATTCATGACGGGGGTGGTAAGATCAATGACTTGTATAGACCAACCATGGGCCCCACATCTACAAAGTTCCAAATGAGAAGTTCCATGTTCGGAACGAATAGGCAACAAATTGCATTTGCTGCAGTGAATTCGGAAACTTCAAAATGGGTCCTTGATCAGCACGCTGTTCTCTAGGATAACCCATCAAATCATGGTTGATTTCTCAAGATAGCCAGCCATTGTTGTGAAGCTGCCATCTTGAAGCTGCCATCTTAACAGTTTTAAAGCTTCTTTTTTTATTTGATATTATTCTTTCTGGGTTTTGAATGTCTAGTTCTGTTTTATCTAGGTCAATGCAGAAGTTGAGCTCAAAGCTGAAATTCTTCTCACGAAAGCACTACGAGAGAAGTTGTGTTTTAAAGAGATGGAACTTGAGCAATTACAGGCTGAGCTGGCAACATCAGTAAGGGGTCTTGACATCCTAAGATGCGAACTTCAAAGTGCACATGATATGGTTTCCTGTCTGACCCACAAGATGAAGGATCTCGAACTTCAGGTGAGCAATTTGTTGTTCTCGTGACATATCTTCAAAACGGCATTTCCCATCATGCACATACTAATATGTGCATGCTGGATATCTAACGTGAACACACAGATGCATATGCATCTGCATATCATTTTTATTTTTTATTTTTAGTTCTGATAGCCCATACAAGTGGACATCTCAGCTAATGCACACCACCACATATGCCTGCTTGGCAGACCGGCGAAATATCCAAGCCATCCATCAGGTGGATCTCACCATGTATATGTTACTTCCTAAAGGTAAAGGTGGTCCATTCATTAGGTGAGCCATGCCATTAGAAGTTTCATGGGTTAGAAAGCATTGGCTGAAATTTTCACAACTGTGCATTTGTTCAGTTAATTGTGGTCCATCAGACTAGTTGACTGACCTAATTCTTGGCATGGGAGATCTACATAGAGTCACATTTCTGATGGATGGCTTGGTGGATATAGCACCTGTTTGCCATGCTGGTATATGTGGTGTTGTCTGCATTAGCTGACTTATACTCGCTTGTGGTCTTAACAAAACTCCATTTAAAATTTTTTTTTTTTTTTTTATTAATGGTAGATAAGATGGGATTGAATACAAAACCTTTAATGTCGCAGTACTGATAAAACATAACCAGCCAAGTGGTCAAAGGGTTCAACCCTAAGTTTCTGCATACATATAATCTCTGTATGTATGTAATACCTTTTTAATTGTATTGCCTTGTGGTCTTAGCAAAGCTCCATTTTTTTTAAAAATTATTTAAATTTTATGGTAGATAAGTTGGGATTGAATCCAAAACCTAATGTCGCAGTAATGATAAAATATAACCGTCCAAGTAGTCAAAGGGTTCAACCCTAAGGGGTCATTTGGCACCATGGATTTGGGGGGATTTGAGGGGATTTCAAATCCCCTGGTTGTTTTGCCTTGTGGTCTTAGCAAAGCAACATTTTTTTTTTTTTTTAATTATTTAAATTTTATGGTAGATAAGTTGGGATTGAATCCAAAACCTAATGTCGCAGTAATGATAAAATATAACCGTCCAAGTAGTCAAAGGGTTCAACCCTAAGGGGTCATTTGGCACCATGGATTTGGGGGGATTTGAGGGCATTTCAAATCCCCTGGTTGTTTTGCAGCATAAAGTAACTGGGGGTTTGAAATCCAGGGGGTTTCAAATCCATGGTGAGAGATTGGATTACACCTAAAATCCTTTCGATAGTTGCAAGTGTAACATGTGTGTCAACATACTATTATCCTATTGGGCACATGGCTCACTAATGATATTCAAAAACAATTAAATTATCAATTGCATCACTATAATTACTTTAATATTGATGATCGTACCGTCCAAACATTTTCCATGTAAATCAATGGCTAAAAATCATTGGTTGGTCACTCGGACATGATCTTGTGCTTGTGGCCCATCCAAGACTTGGAATTTCATTATTTTCGGGCAAAGCATATATTTTAGCGTGCTTATTATAACCATTGTGTCAAACATTATGTATGTCACTAATTAGAGATATTAAAGTTGATTTAGTAATTAAATTCAAACCCCTGTAAATACCATGCATAACTACTTTTGGATTAAAGTTGATTCCCAATCCAGGGTGCCAAACACAATAGGAGGATTTCAGATCCAGGGGGTTTCAAATACAGGGGGTTCCGAATCCAGAGGTTCCAAATCCACTCTCCCAAACAGGCCCTAAGTTTCTGCATATGTAATAATCTCTGTATGTAATGCTTTTTTAATTGTATTGCAAATTTATGTCATGTATCCCATGTATATGTTACTGACTAAGATTCACAGATTTATACACTTTTGTGAGTGTATAAAATGGAACCTCTACTGTGTGCTTGTATTAGCAAATGCAATTCTACCCGTATTGCATCTGTTTTTTAATGTATGCATGCATGTAGGTTGTACTGCTAGGTGATGTATTCTATGATGTTACAACTATACCTTTTGCAGTGTTGCTACTTTTATGTGTGATTTATGAAATGTTTTACCCATACATGAATGTGCCGGTAGTGCAATTTTTACAAGGGGTGCGCACCAGTGTTACCAGTACCACCATAAGCTTACAGGTAGATGTGGGGTCCATGTGATGTATTTACACCATCCAACCCTTCTATCAGATGTGTCGCCTTGGATAACCCCTAGAACCCAAAACTCAGCTTGATCCGAAACTAAGGTGTAGTGTAGAAAAGGGAACTAGCTGTGAGGGAACGTCCACCCTTGAATTTCACAAGGGCCTACCTGAATTGCAAACCATCCTGAATATTGTCCTGATCAATCATCCAGATTTAACGAAAGGTATGAATGGCCTTTATCATATGTACACCAGTGTATTAAATAGCGTGGTAGTGTAGCGTATAGCATAGGCTACGTAGCGTAGCATACAAAAAACGCTACGTAGCGTATAAAATAGCGTAAAAAAAAGAAAAAAAAATTGGTAAAAAAAGAAGAAGAAAAAAAACGTACCTTTTTTTTTTTTTTTTCTTTTCTTCTTCTTCTTTCTTCTTCTTTTTCTCTTCTTCTTCTCTCTTCTTCTTCTTCTTCTTCCTCTTCTTCTTCTTCTTGCCCTGCTGCGGTTGCGGCCCGAGCCTCCTCCTCCTCCTCCTTCTTCTTCTTCTTCTCTCTCTCTCTCTCTCTCTCTCTCTCTCCCTCCCCCCCCTCCCTCCCTCTTCTTTCCCTCCTTTTCTTTTCGGTTTCCCTCTCCCGTTTTTTTTTTTTTTCTTTTGAAATCGGAAGTAGTTTGACTAGTGTAGTATACTGCTGTAGGTACGTGTCAAGCTAAGACGAGCGCTGACACTCCTCGAGCTCCGAGTTGTACGAACGGTTCAAAGGAGATCAAAGTTACATGGGCTCCACAACGATGTATTTATTATATCTACACCTTCATCTATTTTTAAATATCATTTTAGAGCATTAGCCAAAAAATGAATCGTATCCAAAGATCGTCTGGACCACACCAAAAATAGCAGCGAGATGATGATTTTTCACCATTAAAAAATTCGTAGGCCCACCATAACGTTTATTTTCCATCCAATCTGTTCAAAAGGTCAAAAAGACCTGAATGAAGAGTCAAAACAAATTTCATATTGATCTAGAAGTTCTATGATCCCAAAAAGGGTTTCAATGGTAGACGTTCAATCCCCCACTGCTTTTTGCAGTGTGGTCCACTTGATAATTAGATCTGTATTATTTTCTATGTCAAGCCTTAAGACGAGCTCTTCAAATGAATAGACGGTTTAGATATAACACATACCTCATGATCAGACCCACAGGACTTGCTTGCGTTAAATGAATGGACCGGTAGGCGTTACGCAAACGTTGCACAATTTAATAAAATGTACATGTGCCACATGGGCCCCACCATATTGTATGTATTTTATCCATGCCGTCCATCCATTTTGCCACATCATTTTAGATTATGATTCAAAAAATTAGTAAGATCCAAATCTCAGGTGGACCACAACATAGGAAACAATGGTTATAAAATGTTCACCATTAAAAATTTCTTAGGGTCCACTGTAATGTTTATTTTCCATCTAACCTGTTAATAGGGTCACACTAACGTGGATGAAGGGAAAACACACATGTAGCTTGATCTAAAACTTTTGTAGCCCCGATAAATTTTTAATGATAGTCGTTTAATTATCATTGTTTCCTATGGTGCGGTCCACTTGACCTTTGGATTTGCTCATTTTTGGGCTCATGCCCTAAAATTATTTGGCAAAATGGATCGGACGGTGTGGATATAACACATTCATCACGAGTGGGGTCCGAAAAACTTTGACACCGTGTGCTACACTTCACAATCTGAGTCCTACCTAATTTGGGCCCTTAAAAAATTGTACACAAGACATGTATTAACTTAAAATTTACCAATTAAATTATGGACTGTAATTGCTAACTCAAAATGCCAAAATATTTTGTTTTTTCTTACTATTTAATATTTATCATATATATATATATATATAAAATAATTTTTTTAATTAAAAAATAGAAGTATTGTGTAGCTTATGCTACACGTTACGCTATTTTGCTACACGCTATGGAGGGTTGAACGCTACACAATACGCTACTGCTATTTAAAACACTGATGTACACAACATGATCCGTCCCCATGCTAATAAGCATTGGGAGTTCCTCCTCAATATTTTCCCTGTGATGTGGTCCATTGTACTTTGGATTGGGCTTAATGTTTAGGCTCTGGGGGTTTTCTGATGTGACACATCTTATGGACGGGTTGGATTCCTTGAAGACATCACTGGGTCTCACATCTGCCATGTACCACTGTAAGCTTTATAGTAGTACCTGTACCACTGGAGTGCGCGCCTTTTTCACAATTTGTATTCATCTTTCTTTTATGTATTCATGCATGTAGGATGTATTACATGTATGCATCTGTTATGTGTGTAAGAACTTTTAATCATGGGGATCTTTGGAGCACCATCTATCCACAGAGAGGCCTATCAGATCAACACTGGATTGCTTAATCATGTGCCTCATTCTTATGAATTCAAGAGTTTATTTTTTAGTCTGGAGTGGGCCCCCTTTTCACAATGTGTATTCATCTTTCTTTGTATGTATTCATGCATGTGGGATGTATTACATGTATCCATCTGTTATGTGTCTAAGAGCTTTTAATCATGGGGATCTTTGGAGCACCATCCATCCACAGTGAGGCCTATCAGATCAACGCTGGATTGCTAAATCATGGGCCTCATTCTTATGAATTCAAGAGCTTATTTTTTAGTCTGGAGTGCGCCCCTTTTCACAATGTATATTCATCTTTCTTTGTATGTATTCATGCATGTAGGATGTATTACATGTATGCATCTATTATTTGTCTAAGAACTTTTAATCATGGGAATCTTTGGAGCACCATCCATCCACAGAGAGGCCTATCAGATCAACGCTGGATTGCCAAATCATGGATGCAGATTTCCTGCAAAAGCCTTTCGTGGGAAGTTCCTGCACTGGGATCCTAGGTGGGGCCCACCATGATGTTTGTGAGAAATCCCCCATCCATTCATTTTGAGAGATCATTTTAGGACATTCAACAAAAAATGAGCCATATCCAAGACTCAAGTGGGCTGCATGAGAGGGAAAACTTGGGAATGAAATGCTTACCGTTGAAACCTTCCTGGGCTCCACCTTGATGTTTATATGACATCCAAACCATTTATAAGGTCACTACCACTGGGATGAACTGATAAAACAAAAAACTTAGCCTGATACAAAACTTTTGAGGCCATACGAATGTTTCAATGATGGTTGTTCAATCCCCACTGTTTCCTCTTGTGTGGCTCATATGAGTCTTGGATCCAGTTCATTTTGGTCTAACATCCTAAAATGAGCTCCTAAAATAGATGGATGGGGTTGATTTCTTAGGAACATCATGACAGGCCCCACCTTAGTTCCCAGCGCAAGAACTTCCTGCGAAAGGCTTTGGCAGGAAATCCGTGTCCCCAAATCATGGGCCTCATTCTTATGAATTCAAGAACTTATTTTTTAGTCTGGGGGTGAGGATCACATAGTTCCTCCTAACATATAATCTTCATAAATTCATTTTTTTATTTATTTAAAAAAGCCGAGTGTTGATTATTGGTGGTTAGAAAACCATTCATCATTTTTAAACATATTTTTGATAGAAATGATGTTATTTTCCTCTATTTATTACATTTTTAATTATTGGAATGTGATTAATGATAAACAGGCATTGAGGAAAGATGAGAATGTAAACCAGCTGCAAAGCGATTTGCAAGAGTGTATGAAGGAGCTGACAATCACAAGAAGTATATTGCCAAAGGTATCTGCAGAGAGGGATCTGATGTGGGAGGAAGTGAAGCAGTATAGTGAGAAGAACATGTTACTGAATTGCGAACTGATTTCTTTGAAGAAGAAAATTGAAGCCCTCGATGAAGATATACTTCTCAAGGAGGGTCAGATCACTATTTTGAAGGACAGCCTCGGCAGCAAACCGTTCGATCTCCTCTACAGTCCTACTACGACAATGAAAGAACTTTCTCTGGAGTGAATTTCAAAAGAAATTTAAGCTGATTTTTTTATTTTATTTTTTTCGTTCGAGAATTTTGAGATCTCGTCTCTTTCGAGAACATCAGGATTGTAAGGGTCGCCTGTCAGGTAAAATGACGAGCTGTCTAATACCTGAGCTTGTGATTAACATTGTTCATATCTCATTTCCACACGATTTTTTTTCTTCCTTTTCTTTTATTCTTTTGGGTGGGGGTCAAATTGTAAATTGTGTCATTAATCTTTGGTAATAAACCAAGGTTATGATTCTGGTTTGGCATACTGTTTGGGAGGTTTCATTTCTTGGAGTGGGGCTTTATTGTAGCCCAAGGCTTACCTGAACAATGCGTTCTTTTTTCTCATTGGAATTGTGATTTTTTTTTTTATTCTTAAAGATTGATTTTATTCTCATTTGGATGGGTGTCATAATGTAGAAATTTTATGGTGGTTTTCTTGGATTTTAGATGAAATTTGAAGGTGTTGAAGGGAAGTTCTTCCTGTTGGTTTTTAAAACTTGGACTGGTATCTGTAAGGTGCTTGAGAATCTTGAATTAAGCCCTGTTTGTTTAGAAACTCATATCTTCCATGATTCCAACCAGTATGATACCTTGATTGAACAGTGAAATGATACAGTAGAGCATGGAATACAGGGGAGATCATCGATCAGAGTACTCGCATGGAGTTGTAAGGACAAAAAATTCACAGAGTGATTTAGACTCAACCTGCCCCTCTATGATTGGATCTGATACTGCATGCTTTATTGTATCATTTCTTGATTGAATCTTAGCTTTTCCAAAATGTACCTGCTTTTCTCAGCATACATGACTATCTGTAAATGGATTCAAAGGGATCCAATGCTAACGGTAGGGTTGTCAATGGACCTGTACTCGGGCCTGACAAAATAAAAAATTTGAGAAGGCAGGCTACGCCTGACGTGAACAGTTCAAAATTTGGGTGAAGCCAACCCAAGGCAGGCTCTGCCCGTTGACAGTCCTAGCTAACAGTCGGCCTTTGGTATCTCTCTGTTGTCATGTGCTTGAAATAAGATATGTCAGGACTTTAGACGTGAGATTTATGTCTCTCAATGACCCAAACCATGTATGTGATATGGCTCCCCTTGGATGGGGAAGTTGGTGAAAACTCTCATATTGAATATTTCGACCCTTACATTATACAGGTTATGGTGACCATTAATGTTCTGAGCAAAATAACCAAATTATCAAAGGGTTGAAACAACTAGATTGAGGGATGTTATGCATTTTCTTCCCTTTGGATCGTTGGAAGGTGACTCGGATTCAACAGCTAGAATCCAGGCATTATGGAAGGCTTCCAAGCCAATAGATAGTCCAATTAAATAGATTACAAAGGATGCAACATACTAAACAACTAGTATGTACTGTATATGTGGGATGTGCTGCATATAATTTAACAATTAATCATATAACCATAATTAAAAAAAAGTGCTCAAACGACAATTCTGAACACCAACATGTATAATGGTTCGATTTCCCTACTTCATTTCCGGCGGACGCGTTCAACCTACAAATGTACCTGATTTCATTATCAGGGATTTTAAATCAGGTTCACCTCTAACCTCTACAATCTTACACAAGGACAAACTCCCTCAGAGACTTACATATTTTTCTATATGCTCACCATGAACCTCGGTCATAGTCTAAAGACCTGCATTTATTTTCCATCAGAGGCTCCCATAGAAATTAACATGTACACACCCGTGTCTGTTAGCCTACACATGGACTTTGGTTTAAGTCCTACATAAGAACCTAATCGAATTTGGCAATCAAACTTTACACAAGGAATGAGTATGCAAGGACTCTACAAATGACGACCTTACTTATTGGATTGAGCTCCGTTAATGCATCGATCTCGAGTCACTTTTTCAAAGTTCTCTCATGCTTGAATTTGCTCCTCAAATGCTCCATCGATCATAATACTAATGCGTTGCCTATGTTTCAGGTTCAAGATCAAATACCTTGCATGCGATGCTCTTCTGAGGTGATCACGATGATGGGAGGTTAGGTGAATCTCTTATAACTAATGAGAATGTTGTAATCCTAGAAGATTCATTTAGATGAGTGTTCTAAAGGGTTTAAATAAAGATTTAACTATTAGTTCAAGTCTAATTTCTATAACAAGGTGGAGATCAAGGTCATCTTTTTCATGGAGGTTGAAATCCTTTTTCAGGTGATGAATCACATGGAAGATAACTTAGATCTTATGAACTTAGAGACTTAAGATGAGGGATATGATTATGGAATCACCTAAGCTTCTATTGCATAAAAAACCCATCAAATTGTTCAAAGACTGGATGTTCTATATAAAGGAGTCGAGTTCTAATGATCATAAAATGGGCAGAAATGACTAATCTTCGGTCACACCGAGTTAAACAGGAAAGCCGTTGGACAGACCTAAGCACTTTCGGTCATACTGGATGTGGTCTTCGGTTGCACTGAATATGGTCTTCAGTACGACCGAATGTGGTATTTGGTTACAGGCGAATTACCTGAAATTCTTCCACAACACGTTGTCCTATTTTAACTTATTTTGATTACACCGAAGGTGAGTTCGGTGTGACTGAAGGTTGCTGAAATTGTGCACATTTTTCAGCAACGCATGAACTCTAAAGCTAATCTAAAGATGATCAATTAAAGCTTATATGGCTTAAGGGATGATCAAGAAAATATTTACCTATTAGGTTTAAGATCATCTACAGGTTAGGGTTATTTTGGGTCAAGGGTTAGGGTCTCCAAGGCACCTCATATACTAGTTCTTTGCTTCTTGATACTCCACCTCCACTTGTGTCTTCAGCTTCCAAGGGTTCAACTGACTACATGACACAAAGACTCACGTGATTGATAAATAAGATGCACAAATCAATGCATTAATAGAGCATTGGATCTACCTCATTTTCGGGCCCATACCTTAAAATGATGATAGAAAAGGGATGGACGACATGGATAAACAGATACATCATAGTGGGACCCCACACAGATCTGGTCGGAAGTAATCTACTTTCTCAATCACCACAATTTCTTATAGTGTGGTCCACTTGACATTTGGATTTGCCTCATTTTTGGGCTCATTCCCTAATATGAGCTCTCAAAATGGATGGACGGAGAGGATAAAGCAAATACATCATGGTGGGGCTCACAGAGCTTTTTCAGCACCTACCAATACCATGGTAGGTACTGGCATTGTCACTACCAAATCTGAGTTTGAACGCCCTCACTCACGCAGACGCAGGATATGACCCTCACCCACCCTTGGGCTGGACTCTTTGTATGTTTTTATGGTGCTTAGTTAGGTTTGAATTAAGTATAGGGTTGGCTCAGATACAAAGATGTTCTTTTTTACTTGGAGTCACCAATAGCTAAAATATGCATTCAAAATCTACGGTCGGCTATAAACGATAGAATTGCTTAGAAGTTAAGCAATCACTAGATTTCTCAATTTGAGTGACTCTTATGGTTGGTCTACATCATAGATTCTAAGTAAGAGCATCGGTTACATAAAAGAAATGGGTTAATGCTAGTGCATTGATTTGTGTATATTGTTTATCAATCA
Organism: Magnolia officinalis; assembly: GCA_021015155.1. Classification (NCBI taxonomy): domain Eukaryota; kingdom Viridiplantae; phylum Streptophyta; class Magnoliopsida; order Magnoliales; family Magnoliaceae; genus Magnolia; species Magnolia officinalis. The sequence goes on along the minus strand of JAJHSJ010000009.1, from coordinate 60,215,142 downwards.
TGTGAGTCCGTATGTCATGTAGTTGTTCGAGTCATTGAAAGCTGAAAACCGAAGACATAAGGGGACATAAAGCGTCAATGAGTAAAGAACAGGTAAATGATGTGCCTTGGTGACCCTAACCCTTAAACCCAAAATAACATTAGCCTTTGAATGATCCTATTATTATAGGTAAACTTTGGTTGATCATCATATGGGTTTAGAAGCTAAATTGGAACATGATAAGTACAACTAAAAAAGTTATTAGGATGCCGTAAAATCATACGTATAAAATAGTAATTTTTAAGTGAATCTCAATCCCATCGATAGCTCGCCAATAGGACTCGATGGAATCGAAGTCCCACTTACCCGGTTAACAACTAAACCCCTCCCAGTGTGTGTGGCACCCCACGCAATCCATATCTGTCTACACCACTGCAACGTGGCATATCTTACCATGCTAATGCCAAAGTAGCAGAAGAATCTTTATAGATGCGTAGGTAATGACCAATTCAAATGCAGTTAACGTTGATATTTGTGTCTGATCAAAGTGAATAAAATAAGAAATTGAAAATAAAAGCCACCCTCTACACCCCATGTGTTTTGAATCAGGAGGTTTCGCTAATCCTACACACGTGTGTATCTGTATCCGCTTATGTAGCTTGGCACGTGTGAGGATTATCCATGCTGTCCGATAGATGGGGTACGTTGTGCTGATGACCTGCCCCTAAAACAAGGTTGATCCACTCATCAATTTGATCCACAATATAAAGCAACGGACGGATGACAAGAAGTTGGACAGCGGTCCATGTTCAACACACACGTGTGGCCCACCTCAAGAATAGACTAGCTCGATTGTAATCTAGGAGGTGGGCTCCACCTGTTGGACGGCTTGGATAATCCACGATGTGGCAGTTTGGCATGTGTCAGGCCGTTCGGATTGGAGTGTGATAAAGGAAGTGGGATTTGCAAATCTGTCGAATAAAGAGTACCGTGAAAAGCTCCAAAACGACAATCCGAACGCTCCAAACGCTCCAACTAATACAAATTTCCTGAAGCTAAAAAAATATTAAATGATTAAAGGGCTAGAATGCTAAAAAAGGTGGTGATTATTCAACCGTACACATGGCACTGTGGGATATCCCTGTGGCACGATGTGGCCCAAGCTCTGTGGGGTCCACTTTGATGTATACGTTTTATCCACACTGTTCATCTACTTTGCCAGCTCATTTTAGGGTGTGAGCAAAAGAATAATACAGATCCATGGCTCACGCAGACCACACCACAAAAAATAGTTGGAACTGAATGGCCACGTTGGAAACTTGTAAAGGGCTATAGAAGTTTTGGATCAACCTTATGTTTGTGTTTTCCCTTTATTCAGGTCTGTGTACCCTTATCAACGGGCTGGATAGCAAATAAAACATTAAGGTGGGCCTTGGGAAGTTTTCAAATGTGGGTGTTTTATCCATTATGTTTTCTGTGATGTGGTTCGCTTGAGCTTTGGATCTGCATCATATTTGTGCTTAACTTTAAATAATGAGTTGGTAAAATAGATGGACAGCAAGGATAAAACATATAAATAATGTGGGTCCGACCCTTGCTCCAGTGGTAGACTCTTAGGAGTTTCAACGCCTGGTCAAGGGTTCGAGTACCCATAGGTGGTGAAATTCCACTAAGGGGTAAGTGTGTGGGATAAGGGTGCGTGTGTTTGTTTTTTAAAAAAAACATATAAATATGTGGGCTCCATGGAGCTTGGGCTGCGTTGTACCACCTCTTGTAATAATGGCGGTCTAAAATGCTGAGAACGGGGCATAAGCCAGAATTTTTAATGCTACAGCAAAGTATTGTGGATGGTACACATCTGTACAGATAGTGCCCCCACTTTATATGGTTTACAATGCATTTAGTGTGCCCTCATTTTCACCACAGTGCGCTACACATGCTAACAAGCATGTATTTAGTGTTTGTGTGTGACTAGAAAGTATGCGTGTGTTAGAGTCATACTCAATTTTAGTGTCTTATCGAAGATGGTGCCCTCGTGCTAAGATGGATCGATTAAGACCAATTTGCAGAATAAAATAAAATGGAAGATAAATTCTTGATCCGTATGTAAGAACAAATAATCTAAACAGATGGTCACTAGAATATAATCAGAAGGTTTAATCTTCCAAGTAAGAACTTGGTTAATCAAAGTCCAACAACGAAAGGTTTTGGATTATTATACTATTCCCACTGTATTGTTGCATTAATTAGTGATAGACAGTAGCGATTTATGCTAAGAGTAAAGTTAGGTTAGGCTATGATAAGATAAATGTAAAGGTAGAGGTAAAGAGTAAAAATATATGTGCGGGCCTGGAGCTTTTCCTCATATTCTTCTTTTATACCTTCTGATGGGTCTTTTTGACCTATCGTCCTTTCGCAACTGGGATGTGCAAGTCCTTTCGCAACTAGGATGCGGAAAGGAGTTTTCTAAAACTATAAAAAAGAGTCCCTAGGGTTTTTCTAGGGATGTTGTGTTGATGAGAAAAACACAAGAGGGCTATCAAAGGTGAGAGAGAGGGGGGAGAAAGAGAGAGAGGAAGCTTGTAGAAGGGAGGTTATGCTCGTGGAGGTGATCTACCGTACAGTTTATATCTCAGCGCTCCTATGTCCTCGTAATCAGTGAGATCTCTCTGGTTTTCTTTATTCTTTCATTGTTCATCCACTCCTGCGTGAGTGAAGAGGGTTGTAAACGTTTTACTTCATAGTGGATTGTTGATCTGGACGAGGTCCCATGGTTTTATCTCTTTGAGGGTTTTCCGCGTAAAATTCTCTTGTGTGGTGTGTGATTGATGCATTGATTATTTTTATTGCTTTATTATCCATAATTCTGGTTTGTTCTGGAGGGCTAGATCCTAAGGTTTTGTGTAAGGCCCCCAACACCTTCTAGGTGCGCGGCAAAACCCTCAATGGGTTTCCTTATTGGTCGATCCTTTGCAGCCTTAGGATTCTATGTCATCTTCTCATACGTTTTCCGTAAATATAAAACATTTCAGATCTCCATTTTTATGCAGATCGATGCTTCGATCTGAAATTGTTTTCAGGATACTATTGAATCTAAATTTGACTCGATTAGAGCCATCTCCACCCTTCACCTATTGTGACCTTGAATATTTGTGGAACTGGTGGGACTATATCCAACAGGTCCAAATCAAGCCCTAATATATTAGTTCGTATTCACTCAAATATTGACTTGATTGTTGGATCTTCGTAATCTTTGTAATTGTTGGGTGAGTTCTGAATATCTCTAGGAAGATTTCCAATTTCTAAAGAATTGTAAGAGGAAGCCTTACCAAGCATATCTAGATCTGTAATAAGAACTTTATCTCGGTGGGTCTTTTATAAATGTGCTGCATATGTTTCTTCGGTCACGTGCACTAGGGCTACAAGTCATTTGTTGCTTCATTTCTCTAAAGGAATGTGTACGGTTCCATGCCGTTACATTAATGATGGGAGACATATCGCCAAAGAAAAAGCGGTAAAATATATCTTCAGGCGCAAGTATAATTTTGACAATATCAAATGCGTAGTGCCGACACATGGTGGCATCTTATTGGACCATATAAGTGTATGAAAAATGGGTGTAAACACTATTACTTGGCTAATTAATTGATAGACAATGGCCAGATCAGGTTGAAAAATAATCAACAATCAGAATTCAAAAAACAAAGCTTCATAAATCAGAAATTAAAATAATTCCAATTAGTATTTTATTCAAGTTTATAACTAATGCACAACACGTTACATCACGATGGTTTAATTTGAGCAATCGAATGGTTAGGATTGTGTGATCAGTATGATTATAGAGATATCCACAAGGAGGATGAATCACAATCATTTTCAAGATTATGGTCAACCATTATAGGAATCTAGCCGTTTGATTAAATCATGTAACTTCATTCTGATTGGGTTTCATTTGTAATTAATTACTTGCTACAAAGGTGTTGTGGGCTACACATAAACAAATGGGGAAATCCCGTAGTTCACAATCTCCTTAGTCATACAAAGGTTACAAAAACTAGTATACGAAAACAACATATTCTAGGGAAATCTCCCTTGGTACATGTAAACAAATGGGAAAACACCACAATCTACAGCCAGTGGTGAGTTTGGGCAAGTGGAGTTTTCTTATAAAAAGACCCCAAGTAGCTGAAATCCATGTTCTACATTCTGCCATCTTTGAATGCTGTAAAATAAGGGCAAAAAAGACAAAAGGGCAGTTTGGGAAATATCTTATTTCAGTCAAAGTAGAATCCAATGTGCGAATTAACGTATCACATGCATCATTCTAAATTGGAGCATTTCTTTAGTTTACGTAAAGTGATTGGGAAAGTATCCAATGCCATGTGGGGCTGAAGTTGGGTGGGTTCAACCCGATGGACCCGACATTGGGTCGGGCCCAAGTTGCCCGATCCAACCCGAACCTGAACCCAAACCCAATCGATATATAAGTTATAAATAATAATTGAGTGTGGATCGTCTGTGTTGAAGGCATAGGAAATTCCATTGCCGTCGGGTCTCATTGGTCCACGTCATTTCCGATGACTCAAGCTAACAAGATAAGCTGGATTTCTCTCTCCCAAATAGATTGCGTGCTACACAACATGACTTTTAATGGAGTAGTTGTCCTATATTTTAGCTTGTTTGTTTAGAAAAAAGGAAGTTCTTTACAATAAATAACTACATATATAATTAATAAAATCATAAATAAAAAAATATGACGTGTATTGAAATATAATAGACTAATGTAATAACGAAAATATTAGCATGTATCCACCCGATTGAACCTACTTGGGTCGAGAATTCCCAACCCGAGGTTGGGTTGGGTTGGGTTGGGTTAGGGTTGAGGTATAGGAACCTTGGGCTGCGCTAGGGTTCAACATCAACCCGCCCCAACCCGCTCGACATTGAGCCCTAATGCTATGTAGGTTGGGAAGCGGATTATGTGGTGTGCCACACACCACCCACCTCGGTAGTGTGTTGATGTCACCAAAATCCTGTCGGCCCCACTATGATCTATGTGTGATTTCAACACTAACCATTCATTTTTAGAGATTATTTTAGGGTACGAGCCCAAAAATGATGTAGATCTAAAGCTCAAATGGACTGCACCACAGAAAGTAGTGGAGACAATGATGCCCGACGTTGAAACCTTCCTAGGTCCCACCATGATGTTTATTTTCCATTCAACCTGTTCATAAGATCACATAGATTTGGATGAAAGGAAAAAAACAAATATCAGCTTGATCCAAAACTTCTGTAGCCCTTGAGAAGTTTTTAATGGTAGATGTTTAATCCCCACTGCTTCTTGTCGTGTGGTCCACTTGAGCTTTTATCTATTTCATTTTTGGGCTCATTCCATCAAACAATCTCACCAAATGGATGTACAATTTGGATATAATAAGGACATCATGGTGGGGGCCACATAACTAGGTGATGTCAAACACACCACTAAGGTTAGCACACCACACAATTCATTTCTGACTGCAAATAGGGCAGGTTAGATCAGGCTAAGGGTTAAATGACGCAGGGGTGAACATGATCAGGTCGAGCATCGTCTCCCTCAAGCAGATAACTGTTCCGAATCCACGGAACTTCTCTGGACTCCTCATTGAGGCTTCTCGAATCCACGAGAAAGAAAGCATGCAAAATAGAAAATAAATTCTATAACATTCGAAATTAATTAATGAATGAAATAAACGAGTTCACAACCTTTTAAATAGGGATACCAAGCAATGGGAGAGAAATCAGAAGCAAACTACAACTAAAACTCCTAGAATTCGCAACTTACTATAAATAGTAAACTTACTATTTATAGATGGTTGTGATATCTACTAGTGCGCAAGGTTTTCGGCCAAAAATAGTAAGTATCCTATTTGGCTTCACCAAGCTGTTCTCCTAACTTTTCTTAGCTCTTTTCGGGTTGGGCGCAACTCATAAAGCCCAATAGATTAAAAGTTATAATCAAACTAAAACTTACTATTTATAGTAAAAACGGAATTAAAATAAGGAAATGACCGTCAATCCAGGGGTATTTCACAAATCCTTCTTGCGTAACCAAACATAGTGGGGTTGGTTGGCTAAAGTAGCTTGTTCTACCCCAAAATCATATATTTTACGCCCGATAACTCATTCCGGATTGTGAGATACGCTTGGTCTAAGGTCCGACGGTCCGGATCACTTCTGTGGTTGACCGGGCCTTTTCTGATCCATCTTGGCCACGAAATTGCCGCGACCAGCTCTACATCATTAACCCAAACCCAACTCAATCTTAAGATGACTCAATCCAATTCAAGATATTCAACTCAGGCCTAGCCCATACTACTAAATGCTCAAGTACCCTAATACAATTTAGATTTAAATTAATGCCTACTATTATGCACAACTGTCACACGTTAGGTGCGGAAGCAACCTTAAAATGAATCAAACACGCAATAGAGGAATGAAATTTCAAGAAAACACAGAGAACACAATAATTTTACATAGAAAAATATTTGCAAAAAAAAAAACCCATGGAACCAAGCGACAAACGATCTACTATGAAAAGAGAATTACAAAATATGGACAGCTTATAGATTTGAAACCCTCACCTCTCAAGACGAATTTCCCCTTTCAAACTCTAGTTCTCTCTGGCTCAACTTTTCTTAACCCTAATCCCACATAAACACGAATATATATAACCTAATTACAGAATTAGAAACAAATTGCGCACTTAGGTAGAAGTTGCACACATCGTCGATCAAACTTTTAATCGATGGATCCTCAATTGAATTGACTCGATTCTTTCAATCGATCAATAATGCTCAAAAGTTTCTAGAGAGAAAACTTGGTTGTTTTGTCACTAATTCAGCCACTACAACTTATAATTAGGGTCATAATAATATGTTCCTGCTGATGACTTCTTTTGTCTCGTTGATTCTTACAGTAAGGCCCCATACTGAGACACCTTCCTGGTAAAGTCATAAAGATCTGTGAATTCCTTCCCCATAAGCTTCTTTTGAAGTTTGAATTCCAGTCTATCTTGAGCTAACTAGATAAATTATGTTTCGGTCATGACTACATTGCATTGACTTTTTGCCCTCTTAAACCAAATAATATAATTTTCGATCGATTCTCCTAACAACCATTGAAAACGAGCAAGATTGGCTATTTCTTTGTTCTTATAAAAGAACTGAGTATTAAAATTTTCTTCCATTTCTTGCCAATTTTGTATGGAATTTGTTAGCAAATTGGAATAATAAGAAAAAACTATTTCAGTGAGTGAATTACGAAATAGTTATAATTTATAATATTCATCATTAACTAATTCTCCACATTGTATGGTAAACCGATTTATATGTTCTACGGTCGATTAACCCATATCACATATAAACAACCAAAGTTAGGTCGATAATTCCTCGACAATGGATATTGTCGATTGATCCAATCGGTATATGACTTACGATAAACTTGTAACGCCTTGAAAATCGGGGGTCGAGCATAAACTCAACTCCTGAGTTCCAGAACATCACTTATGCAACAAAATGAATGATGATTGAGTGTTGATTATATTCGTGTATTGAACATGAGTGAGATTAAGCCAAAACAGCATATCATACTCCAGAGACAGTTAAATTTGCAAGCGGAAGACTGTGATAGATAGATAAAATATATAAACTATGATGAGTCTCCAGAGTGTGATAACATTACCGGGTTAAATAATTATAAGTATAGTTTTAAAATATACCAAATGTGAGGAAGTGTAATGTCTCCTATCCCAAGTACTATAGCCCCGTCAATACAATATCAGGTCTTCATTGACCTGCCAGAGAGATACAGATAGGAGAACTCCTCCTATCATCATAGAAGTAGTCCGGCTCTGCTTCACAAGCATCGCCATCACCTGAAACTCAACAAATCTGGTTGGTGTGTACAACACCGTCCCGTAATGTGGGAGTGAGTGATTAACTCAGTGAAACAGTAAAGCATAGGTTAACATGTTATCAACTCAGTCAAGCAGTAATGATAAAGCAGTACAATTAAACAATATTTCTAACTACTCTTATTTAATGCAAGTATGAAATGACATGATGTATGCCCTTGCCAAACCACCCTCATGCGACATCATCTTACGTTCGCGAATGCGTCCATCCCTCAGTGCTCCACATCTACCAGGCACATGCAGTGCAATGATGAGCATGATTATCGAGTAATTATTAGTTCATTTCAAACAGCAGTATTGGGAAACTAAGGTACCTCCCTTGTATCATTCCTAAACATGATCCATTCTAGGGTCGTCAATCCTAGTTAATCTCATACGGTATTATGGTTCGAGAGGCATCGCAAAGGGCTCGTCACCCGTCAGCACGGATACAGATCTCACCGTATGCGGCTCAATTGCTGACCGTCAGCTCGAGTACAGGTCTCACCGTACTCGGCTCAATCGCTGACCGTCAGCTCGAATACAGGTCTCACCGTACTCGGCTCAACTCATACTCTAGTTGCTGTGAAGGGCTCGTCGCCAATCACAGACCTTGGAGTATACTCGAAGACACTACAGAGGACTCGTCGCCCGTCAGCACGAGTACAGGTCTCACCGTACTCGGCTCTCGGCGTAAGTGTCGACAGCTCGAATACAGTGTCCCATATCACCGTATTCGGCTCATGAGTTTGGTTGCTCAATGGTCACTACGGGGAGGCACGTGGCCCCAGCATAAGCCGACAGCTCAACCACAGTGTCCCATACCACCATGCCCGGCTCATGAGTCTTAGCGGATCGAGGTACCATAGTTAAAAGGGATTTCACCGGTAAGTTTGGTACCCTAGGTTCAAGCAGTAGCGTCCAAACATGGTGAACATACATAAGACAGATCGGGTTACTTGACGAGCTCGGCTAGCTCGAGCGCACAACAAGTTGAACGACATGAAGTGCATAAGCACTTCGCGTGGCCAATCACTATCGTCAACCAAAGTACGACTCGGGTTCGTCGAACACATCTCACGTGGCAAATGAATCACAACCACGAATGCAATTCTGGTACCGATTGTCTGGACTATAATCATAGCCCCAAACACAATCAAGTGCAAATAGATAAAGCAGTAGTGGATCAAGATTCAACTCATACAATCAAGGTCTGGTATTATCCATTTAGGGCTGCCAGGGCTGTTGCACGCACTCGTTGCTCCACTCCCCCATTACCCATGACGGATCATACAACATAAATATAAATTTAAACATATGCATTACATAGTTAAAATCATAAAGCAGTTGAGCATGTTATGAAGCACAACACAAGCATGAGTTTGTACATGTTCAATTCCTAATCACACAACTATCCAAGGAGATCATACACATAGTTAAAAGAGGTTGAGAATCATATCTCAACACCCTTATACATTACAATTTGCTAACTACTACTCATTCAGACATTTCAAGAAACACTTAAACAAACATACATCAACATACATGACATATGTCGATCACATAGGCATTAGGCCAAATCCTTTCACTAGGGAGTTGCCCCAATCATAACATGCGTACACCTACGACGGATTGTCATGGTAAGCAGGAATCCAAGTTCCATATTCACTCAGTCATTTCCACAAACACTTGGGCCACACATTTTAGCATATATAGTGTATATTGGCCGTGGCGTGATTTAGGACAAATCCTTTCGTCAAAGGGGTATCGCCAATACAACAATCATGAATCCATGACAATTAGTCATGGCGAGCACGAATGAGAATTCTATACTCATTCAGTCATTTTCACAAACACTTAGAATACACTATTACAACATACATGGTGTATGTTAGCAAAACATGTATTAGGGCTATCCTTTAGCCAAGCGAGTATTTTATCCATGTATCATATATTACTACAACAAATAATCATGATAAATACATCTCCAAAATTTATACGTATACAGTATTTTCTAGAATACGCAATTTCAACATACATAGTGTATATAAGTAAAACATGTATTTAGGCGAATCCTTTTGCCAAATAAGTATTTTATCCATATATCGTATATCCATATAACAAATAAACATGTCAAATACATTTTCAAAAAATATATGTATACCGTACTTTCTACAAATACCTAGAGTATGTAGAATTCCATATTTTTCATCTTTAAACGAAACGGAAAACAGACAGCACTTTGTACATGTGCAATTGCATGCAGATCATGAATCTATCATTATCTGACATTGAAAGCGTTGAAAACCGAAAACCATAACCTATACACCTAAAGTCCGCACCTTTTGTCATAGAATCGTAACGGAGTCGATAGGTTTGCTAAGCTTCCGTATTCGACAGTTTGGTAACCTATAAAACGAAATAGGTTAGCTATTTCATAACCTACAACCACCCAAGCCTCAAATCAGATTAGGTTAGGGCTTCTTACATAGAAATGACGCCGGAATCGCCGGGAAAGCGATGAGAATCAGGTGGTGGAGCTCGTACAGCGGCAAGGAAGAGTGGCAGGGAGATTCTCCCACATCTCCCACACTTTCTCTCTCTTTTCTCTCTCTTTTCTCTCTCTCAATCTCAAATTCGTATGGCTGCCATGAGAGAGGGGTTAAGGTCCTTATATAGCCTAAAAACTAACCGAAATAGATTTATGTTCAAGGTATACTTACATTATAATCAAATCGACATTGTTTCAGCTCAAAAGAGGGTTTCTGGCGGCCCTCCTTGAGCCAAAGGTCGGACTTAAGCTCACTAACGCTGGATCTACGTTCTATTAAGTTTTTGTTTCGGTCGAGATTCCAGATCACGCGTGGCGGACCAGTTTCAGTTCAACGGTCAGTGGATCTCGATCGGAGATTCCGAGTACATGTAAATGTGTATGAAATTTCTCCTGATTCGAGGGTGTAATTTGGTCTGATTATGACGGTCTGGTTGCTTAAAACTGATCCGCAAGCGAGAGGTGCCAGATTACTATTCAAGATATTTTATTTTGAATTAATTTCGCATTTCTCACACTCTTCACTCCGAGCTCAAGCGAATAACGCTGGGACACTATCTGGATTTGATTTCCGAGATGGTTGTCAAGCCCAGTGAGGCGGTCCTAGTTCCTTAACTTCGTGTTAATCGGACTTCCAACGTGCGGTCTAGATTCGATACGGAGTTTCGAGATGCTCCCGTGAGCAGCCGGGTAATGAGATTGATCCTAGGTTTTAGGGTAACTTAGCGTCAATGATCCTACAAGTTTTGGGTCTTGCAGATCGTATTTAAAGTGATTGGTGCTAATTTCACAGGTGCTCTAGTTTAACACTAGCTAAATCTCGCCAAATTTCTAAAGGATTTAGTCCTGTAAGATTTCTGTCTGAGGTGGTACTTAGTCCTTTGTAGTTTGTATATAAAGTGATCCAAGTTATACTACTTAGCTAGTTTAAGATAGTGTCTATGGTGAAAGTACTTAGAAAATTTAAGAGACAAGGTGGTGAAGGGTGGGATTTGTGAAGGAAATGGGTTAAGGAGCGATTTTAGACTGTGGGATTCAGTTCTGACAAGTTAATAAGGTGTTAGGAGCAACCCATTGCCTAATGACGTCTAATTCCAGGTTGGGGAAAATCCGGGATGTTACAAAACTGGAGTAGTAGTTCAGCCAAGAACTTAGGCCTGCTACTTCCTGAACCAATTAAACAATTTGGTTACGCTCTTAGTATTGCTGTGCAACAACTGGAGGTACTTCTGAACCATCCCGATACTGTTCTTCATTATATAGTTGATTTCTAGGCAAGGGTTGCCCACCAGGCATTCATTAATTCCCGGCTTCATGAATTACATTCATTCTTACATTCAAGACGACTAGAATCTATTAGTGGTGGTGAATTTCACATGTCCTTGGCAAGAATACGTTTAGGATGTCTGAAATATACTAATATTAGTGAATTTCGCACATCCGAAATTACACCAGGGTGGCGTATTTCACTACAAAGAAAATATTTGTGGCATGGCTGGATTAGTGGTATAGGTGCCCGATTCTCACTAGAGCTTGCATTGATTGAAGTACAACATGTGTTGTTTCAATGAGCAAAGCCACCAACCGATTCATGCTCTCGATGTAGTCGACCATCTACCTTTTAAAGTCCTCGGCTTGGACTCGTTAGTATTTAGCCCGAACTCGTGACAACTTTATAATGTGTTAAATCCTCATTTGCATATAAACCACCCTAGCTGACATAATCTCAAGAGGTTCAACTCGTGTTGATAGTCTATCTGAATTTAGTGTGACAAGCACCATACTGGGTGGTGGATTTCCTTATTCAAGCACCAATTGAACTTTCAATTCCTCCCTGTGAGTAGAAGGTTTGTTAGTTACAACAACGGCTGTTGAAGTATTACAACCACCTCTTCAGTTAATAATTCCGTGAAATTACTACGCAAATAGGTATACAGGTATCAAGAGTGTTTATTTTGCACAGTCGGTGCAAATAGAATATTAATGATGACCAAATATTTTATCTTATCCCACTAGGCATGACAAAAATGTTGACACTTCGGTTTTTCTTTTATCACGTGTAGTATGCATGGGTGTGCCAAAATCAATATAGTGGCTCAATCCAAACTGATCAACTTCCTAAGCGCCGACATAAGTATATACGTCCAATATGAATGTATATGACCAGATTATAAGATGATTAGTTGCTTATTCAGCCACTCACAAAATTTGATAATGATTAGGCGATAATTGGAGGGTGGGGTTCTTCCTCCGAAGATGGGTTACTTTGTGCCTTCCACAAGGACTTTGAAAATACCATTGCAATAAAAAAAAACCTTAAAATCGATCATTAGGAGCAATTATTGCAAGAATGTGTCTCTTGAAAGAACCGCGTGATATATAATAAGCAATAAATCCAGTGTATGAGCGTAAATTTTGATTACAACTAAAGAGTATAGCTAAGAATTACCGCTATTATATTATCGTTACTCTTAAGATAAGTTGAGATAAAAGATAAATTAATATATTTGGTTTGATTAGTTGTTGTGTTGGGTTGGTTGTCATTTTCTCTGTTAAATTCCTTTGCTATATATGGAGTTTTATTGCAGCTTGTTTTCCTAGATCATTCTTCTATTAAAAAAAAGTCTTTCTATATCCTTCTTTTATTAGATTTCTTTTCAAGACAGTTCCTCTTCAGTTGGCCAAGACTTTGTTTGACCGCATTTGTATCTTGAATAGAGCTGGTCATCGGATCGAGTCGGATTGGATTGGGTCCAACTCGGTTCGGTCTGAAATCTGTATAGGCTGACCCAAACACGGTTCGATCCGAGACCAAGTCCGAGACATTTGACTTGAACCGATCCGATGTACGGTTGGCCTGACCCGAACTTAGTCCGACTTGGTCAGGGAAATCGAGTCGGATCGGGTTGGGTGCGATTCGGATCGAATGTTTTTAACGGTGAAAATCATTATCCTCGCTACTATTTTCTGTGTGGTCCATTTGAGCTTTAGATATGATTCATTTTTTTTTTCAAATGCTCTAAAATGATCACGAAAGATGGATATAATAAATACATCATTGTGGGGCCCATGTAATTTTGATTTGATTTGAGCCATTCGTGCAACTCGGAGCTCGAGGCACAGGTGTTAATGTGCATGGCACGAAAGTGCAGCTATGTTACGTTTATGTGCACTTTGGATTTGCATTACTATATTGATGTTAGCAAGTTCTATGGGTCTGATCATGGGGTATGTGTTTGTAGACACCCCACCCAGGTTGATATCTTGAGAAAGCTAGAACAATCCGAGAACCATGGTCTAATCCAAACCAAATCCTGATCCCAAATCCTGATCCAAAACCCTAATCCTGACCTGAGCCATCACGAGCCATCATTTAAGCCAAAACATACCCATCTGAGCTTAAAAGCCCGAAGAAGGGACTTCTGGACAAAGCGGAGCATCAGATAAAAACCACCGGTCAAAGCCCGGCCCGAACCAGGCCCGAGCGGTATTTTGACTACCGCCGGCGGTAATCGGATTACCTCTGCTCGCAAGACATGTGTGTCCTCCAAGCAACAGCTGTCTCTCGTCCCAAAGTCAACTTTGATATGAATTTACCCCTCCCCCAGCCTTCACTATTTACCATTTTACTAACCTCAAGAGCCAATGAGAGCACGCCACATGGCATCCCTCTTTCCTCAACCAATCCCAAGCTGTCATGTCAGCTTTTACCTTTCATAAACCCAACAATTACCAAAATGCCACCACAAAAGGCTATAAATAGCCCTCTCATCTTCACATTTCAAGACAACAATTCCAAGAGAGAAAACTCTTCTCATTTCAAAGGGAGAGAGGGAGAGAAAGGAAGAGAGTGAGGGTGAGGAGGAGCTCCTAAGCCTCAAAGTTGTAATTTTTTAGCCACCTCTAAGCCTCACCTCAACCATCTTAACCCCCTTAGTCTAGCCCGGATTAGCCATGGTGTACTCCATGTTCTATCCATCTTAAGAGCCAGCTAAAGATTATCTCATTTACATACAAGCATTCATCATGACATCTATTCCCTTCTCAACCCCCTACTTATCTAGATCTCTAGTGAACGTATGCTCTGTAACCTGCCGTACATCGGATCCTGTCACATCAGAAATTCCTAACGATCTAGTCTACTTTTCTTTACCTTTTTATATAAGCATCATCACATCCACCTTCTAAACACATTATTGGACGTGTGCTCCATGGCTTGCCGAAATCTCAGATCTTGCCGCATCAGAAATCCATATGTGCCTAGTCCTACTTCGACGACATCATTCATCCCTTGAGATTTTCTTACCACACTGATTAGAGACCGTACACTTGTACGGGCAGAGAGGGTGCCTAACACCTTCCCTCTTTGTAACCGAGGTCCCTTACCCAAAATCTCGGATCGCAGACCAGGAGTCAATCTAAGGTAGGAGAGTCTTCAGATTTCTCCAACCTTACGTATTCCGCGGGTTATAGCCGACTGCGGAATTCTGAGATTAATTGGCTAGTGGCGGCTCCAACATTCACAAACTAGCCTAATCACCCCCTTTCACCATAAAACATAAAATCTAACGTGGGTGCCGATTTCCAACGTTCACAGTGTTATATCCAAACCGTCCATCCATTTAGCGAGCTCGTCTTAGGGCTTGACACGAAAAATAAGACAGATCTAACTATCAAGTGGACCACATGAATTGTTTAACGGTGAAAATCATTATCTTTGCAACTATTTGTGGTGTGGTCCTGATGATCTTTGGATATTATTCATTTTTTTTAGATAATGCTCTATAGTGATCTCTAAAAATATATGAGCGGTGTAGATATAATAAATACATCACTGTGGGGCCCATATAACTTTGACATCCTTTGAACCGTTCATACAACTCAGATCTTGAGGTGCATTACTACTTATCTTCGTACGACACGTACAATAGCTATACAACAACTATAATGATTCCTAACCCCAACCGTAGAAGTATTCTTTAAAGAGGTTCGCTCAAATTCATCCGATGTGTTAAAATGCGACACATCGGGATTTTAGCCTTTGAATATGGGTTAACTTCCATTGATCCGAACCGTTTATATGATGAGTCTCACTTTATATGGTGGAAAGTAAAAAATTAAAGGTTGCAGTTAGATTATTTCAAGCCCTTGATAACAAGAACAGTCACCATAACCTTTTCATCATCAAAGATGGAATAACCCATCCCCAGATATCTTTTAATAATGGCCCATCTATGCGGATCCCTATCAAATTAACGGTTTGGATGATCGAAAAAGGTCCACATTCTACGGCTAGATTTGTGACGTATCTTATTATAATACGTCGGGATGCATTCGATTTCAGATATATGGATTTGCCTTTTAATATCGTATTTTATCTTTTGACAGCGGAGTCACGGTGTGTACTTGAACCGTTCGTACAACAACTATATAGTTGGTGTGTGGTACCGAGTAAACTCTGTTGGGCCACCGTGAATGCGCGTGGTTTATCCACTTTGGATCGGGTCGGGTCGGATCGAATCAGATCCATTCTGATCGGGTTTTGGATCGGATCGGTCCGAATTGACCTCGATCTGAAAAACATTCGGATCTGAATGGCCCAACTCGATCTGCACCAATCCAGGACGTCAGTTCAGTTCGGATCGGGTCGAATCCACCAAATCGGGTCAGACATGCCCAGCTCTAATCTTGAATAGCTCAACTACATTTCTCTCTTCACTTAAAACTTGACTGCGACACTCCATCGACCATCCCCTAACATGTAAAATTGGATTTACGTTGGTTATAATACTGCAAAAGTGCTCATAGTATCTTGAAGATCTTTCCATCCACTTCCTATTTCTCATGCAATGCCACATATCACCCTCCTATTCGCTTTCTCTTAATGACTAGAAATAAGGTACAACATAAATCCAACGTTGGATCATTTGAACCGTCAATTAATAGCAGAAAAAGCAATTATCTACAACCATAGGAAATGATGGTTAGGGTCATATGTTCACTCTAAGCTTTAATTATGGTCCATCCAAGGTGACAATGAGCAGATGGACAGTTCTCATCAATCCATTATCTCTCCATGTGGGCCCATAGAGGCAATGCATGCTGATGGAACATGACTCAGAACAAAAGCTTATAGAAAAAAGTTGGTGTTTCGGTTGGGCTTGATGTTACCAAATCCCTTAATGAGCCAGCCAATACACTTTGCCTTGCTCTTGTCCAGGCCTGCGGCCAGAGGGTCCCAACTTCTCATAAACTGCGCAAGCTCCAGTTGTTTTCCAGGGAGGTGGATTGGTGCCACCGAAGAGTATACTGATATGATATAAATGGCAACTGTACACCAAAGAGGGCAGGCTCACTATCTAATACTCACTCAAAAGATGAATCCAGATCTTCGGCTCGCCACAAGCAGAAAAATTATGCTTTCCTACATCGTGATTGGTCCACATCATCACTGACATTGTTAGCACTACTACATTAAATGTTGTGTGTGATGATGTGGTCCAGTTAGATTGCAACAAACAGAATTCTACCACTTGTGGCAAGCAGAGGATCCCGATTGCACTTCTTGATCCGGTTTGATACAATGAGTCACCTTACTTGGGATATTCAGCCGATGCTAACACAGGCAATTTGTGACTCGATTCTAAGCCAATCCTGTCCATCCAAGTTGCCAAATTTAAAAACTATGATACCAATCTATATATGGATCCACAGAAGAGAAAAACATTACTTTAAAACTAATAATACTGATTCTATTTACAATTACTCTTCTTCTCACTTCACCGGGGAGTTCGTTATTCAAGGATTGGAAAATGAAATTAGGGCGCACCCGCATTTCTGGTCTTACCTATCCAATCCGCTACCTCATCACTTTCAATGCATTAGTGACCCATGTTCGAATTCAACTCCTGTCAGCTTTCAAAACACTATTTCAATCCAAAAAATCAATATACTAACATGAATATTTAACTAATCAACTGAGCCAACTTGGACTAAAAGCCAAACCATCCATCTCATGACTCAGACCGAGTTCAAGTCTGACTCAGCATGGCCACTATGGTCCATGTGTTAAGGCATTTTCCTAGAAGACGATTGGGTTCTACTATGCACTGGAAAGTTAGCCAACCCTACCTAAAAAGTAGCAAACCCAGCTAAATTTAGAGGTATCATAGATTTAAAAAAACATGGTAGTAAGGTGTCTGATTTGACGTCACGTGCCTAGTCACATGACTCCTATAAAGTAATACACGAGGTGTGCAAGGAAGTCAGGGAAATATAGGTTAGTCAAAGCAATATCACATGATCAGCTGCTTCCAAGTTCCAACCTCTTACTAAAATGGAAGATTAATGATATAATTTTCATTTTCCATCTTGGGATGGAGAAAACCATCAAAGAATATGATTATAATTAATCCAAGCGGGGTTTTGGACAATGTTTTGCTAAAAATATCGGTAATGCCACTGCGATGAGCATATGGTGCACATAGGACTTGGATTAGCTGGACCCGGATCCAGCCTTGTGAGTGCAACCTTGACTGTGGGGCCCACCTTGATGTATGCATTGTATATCCATGCCGTCTATCTGTTTTACCAGATTATTTTAGGGCATGGTGCAAGAAAATAAAGCAGATATAAATCTCAGGTGGACCACACCATAGGAAAGAGTGGTCATTGAACATCCACCATTAAAATCTTCCTAGGGTCCACCATAATGATTATTTTCCATCCAACCTTCCGATAAGGTCACACAGACCTGGATGATGGGAAAACACAAATAGCGACTTAAACCATGACTTTTGTGGGCCCCAAGAAGCTTTTACCGTCGAAAATTCAATCCCTGCTGTGTGGTCCACCTGAGATTTGCATATGCTTCATTTTGGACCATGCCTTAGAATAAGTTGTCCAAACGGATGGACGGCATGGATATACAATGCATACATAGAGGTGGGTCCCACGGTTAGGGTTGCACCCACCTGGCTGGATTTGTGATAAAAATAGTATTGGAAATTAATTCAAAAATGTTTTTTTTTTTTTTTTCCCTTATTGAATGTATAATTTTTGGGAGGTTTATTAGTCTATATGATGCATAAGGTGGCCCCCCACTATGAAGATGACCATATGCGAAAAATGGGGCTGGGTCCGATCACCAGACGGGCAACATGCATCCATCGAATGCGGACTGTCGGCACATATATATGCATAATGATCTGAACCACGCATCCCACAGGCTCAGTACTCTTCGATTGGCTGTTGATCGAAAGCTTCTTTCATACGATGATCTAACCATCTGGTCTTTCATGGTCTATTTGTGCACCCTCGATCAAAGTACTAGTGATCTGTTCGATTTTGTTCTGTGGACCATCCATCATTGGACCCATTGAATGATCGGTTCTGTCCCGTCCATTCATGCCGCAAGGCATGGCCATCATTTGAAGAAGTAACTTGCAAGGATTAATGGGAGGCGGTTTGGCTAGTGACCGAACACAAGCCAGCTAGCTGATGTAAAGCTCTGTGGGCCTCACCGTGATGTTTATGTTTTATCCACGCCGTCCATCCATTTTTCCTACTCACTTTAGGCGTAGGATAAAAAGTTGGCATACATCGGTGGCTCAAGTAGACCACACCGCAGGAAACAGTGGAAAAAATGATCTCAACCATTGAAACCTTCCTAGAACACACAGTAATGTTTATTTGTCATCCAACCTGTTCACAAAGTCACAAAGACTAATGCTTATTGGTTGTTACTTGGATGAAGGGAAAACACAAATATCAGCTTGATCCAAAACTTTCGTGGGCCTAAGATGTTTTCAACGGTAAGCATTCACTACCGACTGTTTCCTGTAGTGTGGTGCACTTGAGCTTTAGATCTACTCATTTTGAGGATCATGCCCTTTAAATTATCACTTAGAAATGGATGGACGGCATGGATAAAATACATTCATGGTAGGGCCCCCAGAGCTTTGACATCAGCCAGCTGGCTGGCCATCAGTTCACCAGCCATACCCCATCCGGATTAATGGCATAACTGTATATATCAATAAAACAGTACCCAAAAAGGAAATCCTAGGTTAGCACATGACACACATACCATCCTTTTAAAATATGACATCACATATACCCATGCACATATCTTACTAGTAAAACAACTTTCAAAGATCCCCATAAATATCAAACTCCACCACCCTTCTTTTTTACCATCTCTTTCTATTCCTTTTCACTCATAACAATGCAAACTTCTTCCAAAACTACAGCTTTTTCTCTTTTGGCTTTGATCGTAATACTCTTTCTTCTATGTTTTCAATCATCTCTACTCCATGAAAGAAGAGAAAGAAGATCAATCCTACCAAGGAGATTGCTTTTGTCTCTGACTTCTACTTCTACAAGTCTCAGGAACTCTCATGGAAAGGCGAAAGAATCCAAGAAAGCCGTCGAATCCAGCTTCCGAAAGGTCCCACCGAGCGTGCGGAATCCGATCCAGAACAAATGAGATTGGTTTCTTCTTCTTGGCCATTTGAGATTTGTAGTGAGTGATTTTTTTCTTTCTTTTTTTTTTTTAAAAAATTTTTAGTCCATGGTAGGAGGATATGAGAGAAATGTGTATTTATAACATTTTATAGAAAATAATGATATAATTACACTGGTTTTGTAGCATGACTCAATTATCTTGAATTAATGGTGATGAGGTTATTTGCTTGGATTGTTCGATTGAGGTGCTTATGTATGTTGATCCAAACCGTTGATTTGTGTGGCCACCTTATGGGTGGGCCAAATCTCGTAAAGGAGTGGGATTGGACTCGGGTTGAGTTCTGATCAGTGGCCATAAGAAGGAATGATCCACCCACTCGAAATGGGAGAACTCATAAGAATAAGATGGTCAGTGCATGCCCATCCACTTGGTGGCCCAAAAGATCTATGGTCCTGATCAGCACAAATGGTTGCCACGTGTAGGGGCATAGAACTCTTCTTTAGTAGGTAGAGATGTGTCAACTGTTTGAATCGTCCATCTCAATGGACTGCTCAGATGTTGGAGGCTTTTTTTTTTTTTGTAGACTGTGGCCCACTGGATGAGTCGAACAGTATGATTTTATGGAATATGGAACCAACATTGGGGGCACTACTTGATGGATGGTTCGGATGTTCCACACGTGCCACGTGGGAATGCAGGATTAGCAAACCTATTCTCTCTTTACTTCACGCGCGCGCCAGCATAAACAAAGCTGACGGTGCTGAGTTGCCAGTACATACATACAGTACGAAGCGCGTTATTTCATTGACAAAAGCTTTGATACTCTGGCAGCGTCTAATGGATGATACACACGTACTTTAGAAATTGCACACGTGGCATACTATTATTCAAATTAAACCGTCAAAATTATGGTAAATAGTGTATATGTATGTAAGCCAAAATTTAAGCTTATTTAGATATCTGAATATCTGATTGGTGGACAGTTACTGGACGTAAAAGTGAAAATATCCAATGGTCCTATTTTCACGAACAAGTGTCCGGGAATCAGAGGATAGGATTATTCAACTAATCTGATATTGGGATTTTAAGTTGCTCACAGTGCGCTGCACAATCTAGTCGGTTTTATTAGTAAATATACGCCACGTATTCAATTTCGGAGTGCCTGCGTATCAAGATCCACTGCATCCTGAGTATCATGCAACTCTTCTATTTCATTCAAAACTGAACAGAAGAGTTCCAACTCCACTCTGTCATTGGCATTTTGAATTGTCTCTCTGACGTGTATAATGTGGTTCCCACGTGCATTGCACGTGCATTCTGAATAAGCGTGCTGCTCTTGTCACGTGCATTTCACGTGATTGCGCCATCAAGGAATGGATGCATCCTTACGTGGGAGGGTGAGGCTTGGTGCAATTTGGAAATTTAGTAATGCGTTGGGGAGCTCTCCGGTCCAACCGGTTGGACCATTTGTTACTGTCCGTAGCAGATAACTTCCAACCTTTAAAGGTGAGTCTCAAATCCAATCCGTCCAATAGGTTGGTCCCACAATTTTGATCACCTTTGTAAAAAATCAGCCCCATCCAACCATCTGGTGAGCCATAGAACAGAAAAGAATTATTAGCCATTGATAATTAATAAAATACAAACGTAGTCCACAAGATGAGTGGATGTGAATGTTTTTCACACGAAATAATCCTCATGATAGGCTAAACCATTGGGCGGGATAGATGTCGCACATATATGAAACGTTGGAGGTTATCCACTGGGTGGATGGGTTTATCATCCAAATGGTTGAAATTTGGGCTGGACCATTTAAATTGTGGCTTGCGCTGCGGAAGCAGCGAACCTCAAAAATCACACTTACTGGAACATCTTAAATATCTAATTTTGACGGTTGAATTTGAACCACTAATGGCCTGTTTGGCCCGACCAATCCCATCAGATTAGGAGAGATGGAAGTGTTTTTAAGATAACAATGGTGGTATAAGTAGATGTCTACTAATCCCATGGGATGGAACAAATTCTAGGATGGATGGCCAACATGTTTGGGATGGTTGGATTCGGTGTACACCATCAATTTTCAGCCGGGCGTGTTTGGGTGGGAACGGATTGGCTACTCCCCCTGACACCAGCCCTGTGGCTGATGTTCTGTGGTCTGTGGGCCCTACCATGATGTATGTGTTTCATCCATTCCGTTCATACATTTTTAAAGATCATTTAAGGGCTTCAGCCTAAAAATAAGAGGGATATAAATCCTAGGTGGACCACACCACAGCAAAACAATAGTGATTGGATATCCATCATTTAAATCCTCCTAAGGCCCACTGTACTTTTTATCTGACATCCAATCTGTTGATTAGGTCATAAAGACACAGATTAAGGGAAAAAACAAAGATCAGCTTGATCCAATACTTTTATGGCCCCCAAAAAGTTTTTAATGGTCTACGTTCATTCAACACTGTTTCCTGTAATGTGGTCCACTTGAGATTAGGATATACCTCATTTTTTGTGTGATATCATAAAATGATCTACAAAAATAGATGAACGGCATGGATGAAACACATAAATTATGGTAGGGCCTACAGACCACCCAACACCAGCCATTGGCTGGTGGCAGGGGGAGTAGCCGATCCGTTTCCATAAGTTTGTTCCCCACTACGGACGCGGATTTCCTGCGAAAGGCTTTCGCAGGAATTTCCTGCGCAAGGTTTTTGTGTGGGCCTACTTAGAGGTTTGTGAGAAATCCAACCCCTCTATCCGTTTTTTAAGCTCATTTTATGATGTAAGACCAAAAATGAGGAGGATCCAAAACTCCTGTGAGCCACACGAGAGGAAACAGTAAAGATTTAGTAACCACTGTTGAAACATTTATATGGCCATAAAAGTTTTGTAACGGTATAAGTTTTTGGTGTTTTCACTTTATCTGAGTGAAAATGACCTTATAAACGGTTTAAATGGCATATAAACAACAAGGTGGAGCCTAGGAAGGTTTCAACAGTGCACTGTTTCATCTCCTATGGCACACTTGAGTTTTGCATCCTCCTTATTTTTGGTGGCATATCTTAAAATGAAGTCAAAATGCGGATGGACGGATTTGATTTCTCAAAAACAACGCAGTAGGCTCCACCTAGAATCCTTGCGCGAGAACTTCCTGCGAAAGTCTGTCGCAGGAAATCCGCCTCCCCCACTACGAGGCCGCTGGCTACTGGAAGGTGCGAAATAGCAATGAAAAGGGTTATATGTTTGTGTGCGTGTGTGTGCCCACTACTAATAAAATTCTTCACTTTCTGCTCAATTGTATGAATAGGTGGACCATGATCTCTATTTGTTAAATAGTCTTTCAATTTTAATTTTAAATTTTTCTTTTTATTTTTTATTTTTTTGAAGAAACAAATGTTTAATGCAGTTTGTCCAGAAATTTTTTGTCCCTATCTTTGGAAGAACTTAGCTGGGTGCACATGCCTCTGCAATAAAGCTCGGGTACATGCCCCGCATGTGCCAGCTTAGCACATATGTGGGAGTTCTACTCCATCCATAAGGAGGGCCCTACCTTCTACATGCTTTCTCAAAAATAAAATCTGGTCCAGTCTGCATGTAGGCCACAATATTGGAAACTGGGGAATGAGTTAGAAACCTTCAACGAAGTTTTTTGGTGACATAGATTTGTTTTGCAGACTTTGGCCTGAGACCTATCATGCCATGCCGGTGCATGTGTAGTGCATACATGAGCTTTATAGAACAAGCACGTGGGCATAGCGAAGCTCTCTTTCAAATTCAAGAGATTTAAACGTCTGATCAACTCTACTAGTTTATGTTAGAGAGTTTAAAACAGAGTTTTGCTAACTACGATAACGACCCAAAATGAAATTCCATTAGGAGAAAGAAAAAACATTCATGGAAGGAATTCCTGGTAGATGAAACAAACAGTATAGTGAGCAATGAAAAGGATTTTAATGGTTACAATCCAATCACTATTGTTTTTACTGCAGTGTGGTCCACCTCAGATTTAAATCCCATCCTTCATTTTTTGGGATCAAGCGCTAAATAAATCCGATGGCTGAAAATAGAAGAACGGAATGGATTAAACACATACATCATGGTGGCAGCCATTTCATATGTGTTATGGCGTGGCCAAGCGTGCAAGAAAGGTCTAATCAGATGAATACAATCTTAAAAGTCATATTCATGTGGTGTCGCCCATGTGAGTTATCGAATGGACTGATTTTATGTGGCTCCTTGCATCTATGTGGGGAGAGTCAGATGAATAGATAAGATGTCATAAGCTACCTAAAGTGGACTCCAGAAATTAATAATCTGGAAGTCATCATTGGTGGGTGTCCGTGTCACGCCCCAGACTCGGTAATCGGACTTACATGGAGCCCGATGGCCGGTTCTGGCCGCAACAGCCTCCGTAGTACCCCATTCTCGGTTCCTGAGGCAGGTTCCGATCCTGGGATCCTACAAGGAGGATTTTCATAACAGTATAATCATTTCTAACACGAGTATACCCAAGATCACTGCAAGTATATCTGAGAATAACAAGGCACACATCACAAAATCCACTAAGAATTTAAACTTTTACAATCATCCATAAGGTCCAAAAGGACATACATGAGACAAAAAGGAAAGGAGAAAAAGGTCGGCAACACTGGAGTCCTCAAATGCTCAGCTCTACTCCACGCTCTGCTACTGTGTCGCCTGCCTAGAGTATCCTGCACGCATCAATCGTGCATAAGCTTATAGAAGCTTAGAGGGTGGTGTAGGTGTGTGATAATGGTGCACAGAAGAGTAGTAGGAGATACAAGGAGAGAAGCATGGTCAATGAGGATATCACTAGCCTTACCCAGGCTTATCATGAATAAGATGCAATGAGTACTAGATGCCATACCAAGGCAATGCATGAAGGGGCTTGTACAACCAATGCTAATGCAATGCAAGTAATGTCAGTGCTCATATCCAAACCATATGTCAAGTACATTTCCAATCATAAGGAAATCACCGGGGTCCATTACACTGCTGAATGACTGCCGCTCTACAGACCCCGCACAGTCAAACGAGCGTAAGAGACCTCACTACCCGCTTGTGGACAACCAATCACCAACAAGGCCTGACGGTAGCGGACCCATTTACGAGCTGGTCAGACTCAGCCTAGCAATGCCCCCTCACATCAGGCAGGTAAGGCCACACCCCTATCCAACCGACTACACGACAGTGGGAGACGCGGCCTAATGGTATAAGGCCCTCGTGCGCTCATATATTCCACCCGGTCACGGCGTTGGAGCAGATCCTTGGTACCATGGAAGTTTTGGGAATTTCACCCATGGGCATCCTATGCACCCGGTATGCTCAACTAATATTTCCGGTGTCCATACATACAACCATCCACGAATACCCCTGTGGAGGCAAGGCCCTGATGAAGGGCGGATATCCATAAGCTATGCAATGCCAGATGCATGAATCACACAATCACCCATGCATTAGTCCCAAGCATCCATCTCTCGGGGAGATACCAACATGTCCTACACAATGACACAACCATGGCCAATAATACCTCAACCAAGCATGCATATGATGCGTATGGGAGTGGGCCATGAAGATGAATAGGGTGCTAATGAGGTGAAGATGAACTCTCTACCTAACCATGAAGGGTCTAGGTACTTAACCAATTCCTCATAAGGAATACAACCTCTAGTGGGGGCCCATAAACCTGGGGTAGCCCATGAGACTAAGGAGAACAATGATATGGGCCTAAATAGATGAAACGAGCCTAACAAGGGTCTATGGTGGGCCTTTAACCACCCATAGAAGCCCATGAGCCTACCTTAGGGCCACCAATGTGGACATCCAACCACAATTGGTCCCCAAGAGGTAGCCATCTCTAATTGATTACGGATCAAGGCCCAAGGCCCACATAACATTAGAAATAAGAAATGGGCAGCCATTACATACCACATACATTCATGTTGGGCTTCAGAAAGGCGGCCCAAGGCCCAACCAAAACATGGGTCGAAGGGGAACACACATAGCCCAACCCATATATACCACTATGGGCCCATAGGGGAAAGGTTAGGGCCCAACATAAAGGCTACTAATCTCATATATTGTGGTGGCCTAGTGGGCAGCCCATTGCTCAAATCACATGGGCAAATGTCATGTTCTTAGTCAAGTAAGTTGGGCCTACAACCCGGCCCAAGTATAAAGTTGATTTGGTGGGCAATCAAGGGCCCATATACTTGTGTAATCTGGCCCACTAATCCAATACAATAGTATGGTAAAAATGGCCCAAGAATTCAATAGGCCTATCTAGAAAGTTCCAGCCCAATTGGGCTCAAAGAGTTCAACAACTAACCACATTCATGGACCCAATTAAATTCAACTGTGGTGGGCCTCAAAAGTGCATTTATTAAGCCCAACATTTAAGGAACTAAATGTATAAATTATTACCTCTAAGATTCTTCACAATGTGTTGGGCCCCACTCTCAAAATTTCAGCCCAAAGGCCAAACATAATTATAACATGTTGCTGTCCTAAATTTGGGCACTCCATTGGAGTGGGCCCAGGACCTCTAAAACTCTGGAAATTGAGGGCCAAGGTTCCTCATCATGCATACAATGAGAGAAAACCCAAAAAGGTGGCCCACCATCAGAGGAAACATTTTTGAATTATAATTTTTATCAAGGCATATTGCTGGACTGCACAGCAGAAAATTCTGGCAAGCCAACCATCTTGGCCCATTCTTTTGGGTGCCCAAATGGGGTCAGTTGGGGTTGAAATTTCTCAGAGTGATACTTCAATAGGTGGGACACACTCCCAAAAAAATTTCAGAATTTTTGGAGATTTAAAAATATTTTAATTTATTTAAAGAATTTAATCTATCCTAAAAATCGGACTGATCTGGACACCATGTTGTAATGGGCCGGTCTAGCCACCACCATGGTGTGTACAGGTGTCCATTAGTCCCAAAATTTTGTAAGTTGGTCCTAACATGAGTGGACCACCTCCCTGTAAATTTTTATAATTTTTAGACACCCAAAAGTATTTTAATAAATTTTAGAATTCCAACCTGTCCAGGGTAGAATATTGCTGGAACAGTGCAGAAAAATCCAGACTGTCCACCTCATTTGGACCACACCTTTGGGACCCTAATGAAGGTCAGATGGGGCTGAAATTTGGTATGGTTGTAGGTGGGTCATAAGGCTACAAGAATCACATATTATTTTATTTCATTATTCCCACCAAAGACCTATAAATCAGGCCCCAAAGTGGTCCAAAAATCTGTCCAGGCAGATTTGGACAGCAATATGTAACAGAAATGATTAAAATATAAACATGGTTTTCCATGGGATTTAACCCCAGGAATTTGTTTGGTGGACCACCCCAGTGGGCCCCACAAATGTCCAGACCTTCCCCATCATCAAATACCCCTTGCATGTGTCCCATTTAGGTGGATTTTGGGGCCACATGTCTAAGGATGGACCGCTATGGGCGTCCAAGCTCCATGGTTGGTCTGGATTTTTGTTGGCCTACAAGGTGGGCCACACATGCAAGATCAAAATTCTATCATAAAGAAAAAATAATAATAATAAAGAATCGGCCACAAGAGGAGGGGCTCCGCCACATTGAGGCCCTCCCCTTCATCAATCACACCATACATTCTTTTTATTCATATGTTACAACATAGATCCACCACATGCATGTTCTAGATTCAAGATCAATGGTTGGGATGTCATCCCAACCATGATTCTAGGGTCTAGATGACCCATCATACTATGAAATCCAAGTAATCCTCCATGATGGGGGCCCATAGAGGGGAAACCCCATGCATGGACATGCATGCATCAAAAAGGCCATTTGGCCACAACTAAGGGATGATGTAGGATCTCCACCATGGATTGGTGGGCCCTACACTTCCCACACAAAAAAAAAGAAGATCTAAGAATATGAAAATAGAAATCCTAAGTCCTAAGAATACACCCACCTTAGATTGCTCCAAACTTGGACCTCCTAGCTCCTAGTGCACCAAGGGATCCATTTCAATGGGTGAGATTGGATTTGGATGGTTGGATTTGGAAGATTAAAGGGGAAATGGGGCTGGAGAAGAGAGGGAGATGGGAGAGAAGTTGCTGGAGAAGAAGAGAAGAGAGAGAGAAATGAGAGGGAAAGAGAGGGAAAAATCTTTTTAAAGGAAGTAATAATAACCTATGGTGACAATAACAATGTTGCTAGGGTAGGCTAGGTATGGGTAGTGTTTAGGTTGGGTAGTGTTTATTCCATGCAATAGTGTAGTGTGTGTGTGTGTGGTGTGCATGGGAAATTGTGCCATGGAGGTGGTCCACATGTTTTTGTACAAAAGTGGGCCACAAGATGAAATGCTCATAACTTTTGATCCATAGGTCGGATTGACACACAAGACGCGTCGTTGGAACCGCAACGACGATACGAACGAGATGGCATAGGTCTTGGGTCGATCCGAGTCAGGTCTACGTGACCGGACTCAAGGTGACCATAAACACAATTCGAAGGTCGCGGGTCGCCGAAATTCGACCGGTAGGACCGCGAGACCATGATGAACAAGATGCATACTCATACACATACATGCAAACATGGGAACTAGGGTCGGGTCTCACAATCCTCCCCACCAACAAAGAAATTTCGTCCTCGAAATTGACCAATCTAGGACAAAAGAAAAAAAAATAAAACACCACCATCATATAACAATCATCTTACAAGGAAGGCAATACAAACAATCATATATCTATCAATCATCAAACAAATGGGGATAACGCTCTCTAATCTCGGCCTCGCGTTCCCAAGACGCCTCGGTCTCCGAATGATGACCCCATTGCACCTTCACCAAGGGAATGACCTTGGTCCTGAGGACTTGCTCCTTCCGATCGAGAATACGAATAGGCTGTTCAATGTAGGAAGCATCCTCACGGACCTCAAGTGGCTGCCAATCAATCACGGGAATAGTGTCCAACCCACATTTCCGCAACATAGAAACATGGAATACATTGTGGATCGCGGACAACTCAGGAGGTAAGGCAAGCCTATAGGCCACAGCGCCTATGCGCTTAGTAATCTCAAAAGGTCCAATAAATCTTGGGGCGAGCTTGCCTTTCACACCAAAGCGTACCACACCCTTCATAGGCGAGACCTTGAGATATACCATGTCCCCGACTGCGAACTCGAGGGGTCGACGCCGACGATCAGCAAAACTCTTCTGTCGGCTCTGAGCTGTGCGCATCCTTTGCCTGATAACATCAATAGCCTCTGACGTCTGCAGCACAAGCTCAGGACCTAAGAGACGACGCTCTCCAACCTCAGTCCAACAACTAGGAGATCTGCATGGTCTACCATAAAGTGCCTCAAAAGGAGCCATGCCGATAGTCGCCTGATAACTATTGTTGTATGCGAATTCTGCGAGGCGCATATGCTCATCCCAACTACCCGCAAAGTCGATCACACAAGCTCTAAGCATATCCTCAAGGATCTGGTTGACCCTTTCAGTCTGCCCATCTGTCTGCGGATGATAAGCAGTGCTGAGGCATAAAGTAACCCCCAACGCCTGCTGGAAACTCCTCCAAAACTGAGACGTAAATCTAGAGTCTCGGTCTGAAACGATCGAAACTGGGACGCCATGCAGTCTCACTATCTCCTCAATGAATATCCTTGCCAACCGGTCCATAGACCAGGAAGCACGCACTGGAATGAAATGAGCCGACTTTGTTAAACGATCGACAATAACCCAGATGGTATCGTGACCGCGTTGAGTCCTCGGCAAACCTGCGATGAAGTCCATCGATACGTGCTCCCACTTCCACTCTGGAACGCTCAACGGCTGCAAGGGACCAGGAGGTCTCTGATGATCGGCCTTGACACGCTGGCATGTGTCACACTCGGCCACAAAACTTGCAATCTGACGCTTCATCCCCTGCCAGAAGTACTGCCTCCTCATATCACGATACATCTTCGTGGAGCCCGGGTGGATAGTAAGTCTCGATCGGTGTGCCTCGGTCATCAGATCACGACGCAACTCTGGCACATTCGGGACACACAATCTGCCTCTGAAGCGTAATCCACCATCGGAACCAATCTGCCAGTCTGACTGCTCCACGGATGCGGCCTCTGCTCGGTACTCCTGAAGTGACTCGTCCGACTGCTGAGCTTCGATCACCCTAGCCACCAAAGAGGGTTGAATCGACAAGCTCGAAAGCTGAACAATGGAAGACTGCAGACCGAACTCAAAGTCAAACTCTGAAACATCCTCGAGCATCTGCCACTGTCGGACCATCATATGTGCCACCAGGCCTCGTGGCTGACGGCTGAGAGCATCCGCCACCACGTTTGCCTTGCCTGGGTGGTACTGAAGGTCAAAATCATAATCCTTCAACAACTCCATCCATCGCCTCTGACGCAGGTTCAACTCGGACTGCGAAAATAGATACTTCAAGCTCTTATGATCTGAGAAGAGCTCGAACCTGACCCCATATAGATAATGCCTCCACACCTTCAGTGCGAAGACAACTGCTGCAAGCTCTAAATCATGAGTGGGGTAGTTCAGCTCATGGACCTTAAGCTGGCGCGAGGCATACGCCACTGGCTTCCCGTGCTGCATCAGTACAGCACCCAAGCCAACTCTAGAGGCATCGGTGAAAACAACAAAACCCTCACTCCCATCCGGAAGAGTGAGAACAGGAGCGGACGTGAGGCGGTCCTTCAACTCCGCAAATGCCTTCTCACAAGCGTCACTCCAGACAAACTCGATGCCCTTTCGCGTCAACCGGGTCAGCGGTGCTGCAATACGGGAGAAACCCTCGATAAATCGTCGATAATATCCCGCTAGACCAAGGAAGCTGCGAATCTCAGACGCATTCGTGGGTTGGCCCCACTGACGCACTGCATCAACCTTCGAGGGGTCCACAGCGACACCCTCCCTCGTCACTACGTGACCGAGGAACTTCATCTCCTCCTGCCAAAACTCGCACTTCTCCAGCTTCGCATACAGCTGGTGGGCACGGAGGGTCTCAAGCACAATCCGCAGGTGCTCAGCATGGTCCTCTCGGGTTCTCGAATATACAAGAATATCATCAATGAAACCACCACGAACTGATCGAGGAACGGCCGAAAAACCTCGTTCATCAGCTGCATGAATACGGCGGGCGCGTTGGTCAGTCCGAATGACATGACCAGAAACTCAAAGTGACCATAGCGTGTTCGGAAAGCCGTCTTCGGAATGTCCTCCTCTCGGACCCGAATCTGATGGTAACCGGAACGCAAGTCTATCTTGGAAAAATATTGCGCACCCTGCAACTGATCAAACAGATCATCAATACGGGGGAGCGGGTATCGATTCTTGATGGTGACTCTGTTGAGCTCACGATAATCTACACAGAGTCGCAACGAACCATCCTTCTTCTTCACAAACAATACCGGGGCTCCCCAAGGCGAACTGCTGGGACGAATAAAACCTAACTCCCGGAGCTCATCTAACTGCTCCTGCAGTTCCCTCAACTCTAACGGTGCCATCCGGTAGGGGGCCTTCGAGATAGGCGCGGCACCGGGCACCAAATCAATCTGGAACTCCACCTGCCGACGCGGCGGTAAACCCGGTATCTCCTGAAACACATCTGGGTACTCGCAAACAACTGACAGCTGCTCAATACCCTCTACGATAGAATCCTCAACGACCGAAGCCAATAAACTAGATAGCAGCTCTCCTTTGGGCTTGGCGACGAACTGGAACACTGGCAAGCCTGGGATATGAAAAGTGACTGTCCTCGCGGCACAGTCCAAGATGGCATGATACTCTGCAAGCCAGTCCATACCCAGAATCACATCAAATCCTGCCATCGGCATCATGAATAGATCGGCAGGGAGGAACATCTCGCCCACTAACACCGGACAAGAAGGACAGCGACGGGTTAGCACAATAGACTTTCCCATGGGAGTCGAAACGGTCAAGGCCTCAAACACGGCCTCCGACGGAATACCGGTCGATCGACAAAACTGCTCGGCCACAAAAGAATGGGAAGCGCCAGAATCAAACAAAACATGAGCAACACAAGCAGAAACAAGAAGAATACCCTCAACGACTCCACCAGTCGATGACTGCGGGTCCTGGCCTGACGCCTGCTGCGCAGAATAAAAACGACCCTGAGCTGGTAGGGGAAGCAAACCGGAAGACTGAGGGTCCTGAATCTGAGCCTGATGGGCTGCTATACACACTGGACCCAGGGATCGAACAACATATGGATATCCCCTCTGCTGGTGCTGCGGCTGCTGCTGTCGCTGCTGCTGCTGCCTATGCTGCTGCTGTCTCTGCTGAGGTGGTCTGCCTGGCTGCCTCTGCTGCTGAGGAGGAGCCCTAGGAGCGGCGGGTGGAAGCTGTGCTCTCTGCTGCTGCTGAGGAGGACGAGGAGGGGCAACTGCGGTGGCCGCTGCTGCTGAATGGGGAGAGGGCACTCACGCCTCCGATGCCCGGCCTGTCCACAACCGAAGCATACACCGGAAAATGGGTCAGAAGATGAAGCAGCTGGCGGTGCTGATGACGATGAAGAGGCTACTGACTGAGCCGTAGGCTGCCGATACCCTGATCTGCCCCTCCGCCTCTGCTGACGATGCTGCCTAGAACTGCTGGCTGGTGCACTCCTCTTCCGGTCTCCACCGGAACTCTGCTCTCTCGATCTCTGGGTCATAGCCCAGTCGTCCTCATAAACTAGTGCCCGATGCACAACCTGATCAAATGTCTCCAAGCAATGCCCCACTACACGACTGCGAAGGGCAGGACGCAAACCGGTCACAAAACGACGGGCCCTCATCTTCTCATCGCTGGTGAGATGAGGAGCAAATCTAGACAAGGCCAAGAAACGGGCCTCATACTGAGATACAGTCATATCGCCCTGCACTAGGGTCTCAAACTCGATCGCCCGCTGGATCTGAACATGCTCAGGGAAGAACTTCTGGTCGAAGCGGGTCACAAACTCCTCCCATGTCCAAACGAACTGAGCCCCGACCATCCTGGACACGGATGACCACCAGTGTCGGGCCTCACCTTGAAGAAGGTAGGTGGCAAGGGATACTCTCTGGCCCGCAGGACACTGAATAGTGTCAAAAATTCTCGCAACCTCAGTGCGCCAAGCCTCAGCTGCAGAAGGGTCAGGATCACCACTAAACCTCGGGGGATCATGCTGCCGGAACTCTCGGGCCATCGCACTAGCACGCGGTAGGTCAGACTGCCCAGAAACCTCAGTGGTAGCTGGCTGACGGGTCTGCAATGCGGTGGCAACTAGCTGCATCAGCTGCTGGAAATGCTCAGCTCCTATAGGTACTGTCGGAAAGGCAGGGGCGGCACTCGCCTCGGGCGGAGGCACGG
Organism: Magnolia officinalis; assembly: GCA_021015155.1. NCBI lineage: Eukaryota > Viridiplantae > Streptophyta > Magnoliopsida > Magnoliales > Magnoliaceae > Magnolia > Magnolia officinalis. The sequence goes on along the minus strand of JAJHSJ010000009.1, from coordinate 60,181,835 downwards.
GTGCGGCCGGCGGAGCATGAGCCTCAGTAACTGGAACTGCAGGCTGAGGAGGGGGAATAGGTGGGGGAACTGGAGCAACTGGAGGTACGGGTGCTACGGGCTCAACGGGGGGAGTAGGCCGGATCGGGACCTCAGGAATATGATCCTCAATAATGGGAGCAGGATGTGCTCGAGTAGGATGGGTACCTCGGATGCCTCGTCCACGGGCACCACGACCACGGGTGCCACGACCACGGGCGCCACGTCCACGCGGCATCGTCTACAAAATAATGACGACGCAAGGAATCAGGACAATTGCAGGCTCAATACGGAGCAAAAGGAAGAATTTCGGGACAATACTTGTCCTATGTTCTTGGCAGACATGCGATGTTATCCTGATTTATTCCAGAATTACTTGCGATGCTCTGATACCAACTCCTGTCACGCCCCAGACTCGGTAATCGGACTACATGGAGCCCGATGGCCGGTTCTGGCCGCAACAGCCTCCGTAGTACCCCATTCTCGGTTCCTGAGGCAGGTTCCGATCCTGGGATCCTACAAGGAGGATTTTCATAACAGTATAATCATTTCTAACACGAGCATACCCAAGATCACTGCAAGTATATCTGAGAATAACAAGGCACACATCACAAAATCCACTAAGAATTTAAACTTTTACAATCATCCATAAGGTCCAAAAGGACATACATGAGACAAAAAGGAAAGGAGAAAAAGGTCGGCAACACTGGAGTCCTCAAATGCTCAGCTCTACTCCACGCTCTGCTACTGTGTCGCCTGCCTAGAGTATCCTGCACGCATCAATCGTGCATAAGCTTATAGAAGCTTAGAGGGTGGTGTAGGTGTGTGATAATGGTGCACAGAAGAGTAGTAGGAGATACAAGGAGAGAAGCATGGTCAATGAGGATATCACTAGCCTTACCCAGGCTTATCATGAATAAGATGCAATGAGTACTAGATGCCATACCAAGGCAATGCATGAAGGGGCTTGTACAACAATGCTAATGCAATGCAAGTAATGTCAGTGCTCATATCCAAACCATATGTCAAGTACATTTCCAATCATAAGGAAATCACCGGGGTCCATTACACTGCTGAATGACTGCCGCTCTACAGACCCCGCACAGTCAAACGAGCGTAAGAGACCTCACTACCCGCTTGTGGACAACCAATCACCAACAAGGCCTGACGGTAGCGGACCCATTTACGAGCTGGTCAGACTCAGCCTAGCAATGCCCCCTCACATCAGGCAGGTAAGGCCACACCCCTATCCAACCGACTACACGACAGTGGGAGACGCGGCCTAATGGTATAAGGCCCTCGTGCGCTCATATATTCCACCCGGTCACGGCGTTGGAGCAGATCCTTGGTACCATGGAAGTTTTGGGAATTTCACCCATGGGCATCCTATGCACCCGGTATGCTCAACTAATATTTCCGGTGTCCACACATACAACCATCCACGAATACCCCTGTGGAGGCAAGGCCCTGATGAAGTAAGGGCGGATATCCATAAGCTATGCAATGCCAGATGCATGAATCACACAATCACCCATGCATTAGTCCCAAGCATCCATCTCTCGGGGAGATACCAACATGTCCTACACAATGACACAACCATGGCCAATAATACCTCAACCAAGCATGCATATGATGCGTATGGGAGTGGGCCATGAAGATGAATAGGGGTGCTAATGAGGTGAAGATGAACTCTCTACCTAACCATGAAGGGTCTAGGTACTTAACCAATTCCTCATAAGGAATACAACCTCTAGTGGGGGCCCATAAACCTGGGGTAGCCCATGAGACTAAGGAGAACAATGATATGGGCCTAAATAGATGAAACGAGCCTAACAAGGGTCTATGGTGGGCCTTTAACCACCCATAGAAGCCCATGAGCCTACCTTAGGGCCACCAATGTGGACATCCAACCACAATTGGTCCCCAAGAGGTAGCCATCTCTAATTGATTACGGATCAAGGCCCAAGGCCCACATAACATTAGAAATAAGAAATGGGCAGCCATTACATACCACATACATTCATGTTGGGCTTCAGAAAGGCGGCCCAAGGCCCAACCAAAACATGGGTCCAAGGGGAACACACATAGCCCAACCCATATATACCACTATGGGCCCATAGGGGAAAGGTTAGGGCCCAACATAAAGGCTACTAATCTCATATATTGTGGTGGCCTAGTGGGCAGCCCATTGCTCAAATCACATGGGCAAATGTCATGTTCTTAGTCAAGTAAGTTGGGCCTACAACCCGGCCCAAGTATAAAGTTGATTTGGTGGGCAATCAAGGGCCCATATACTTGTGTAATCTGGCCCACTAATCCAATACAATAGTATGGTAAAAATGGCCCAAGAATTCAATAGGCCTATCTAGAAAGTTCCAGCCCAATTGGGCTCAAAGAGTTCAACAACTAACCACATTCATGGACCCAATTAAATTCAACTGTGGTGGGCCTCAAAAGTGCATTTATTAAGCCCAACATTTAAGGAACTAAATGTATAAATTATTACCTCTAAGATTCTTCACAATGTGTTGGGCCCCACTCTCAAAATTTCAGCCCAAAGGCCAAACATAATTATAACATGTTGCTGTCCTAAATTTGGGCACTCCATTGGAGTGGGCCCAGGACCTCTAAAACTCTGGAAATTGAGGGCCAAGGTTCCTCATCATGCATACAATGAGAGAAAACCCAAAAAGGTGGCCCACCATCAGAGGAAACATTTTTGAATTATAATTTTTATCAAGGCATATTGCTGGACTGCACAGCAGAAAATTCTGGCAAGCCAACCATCTTGGCCCATTCTTTTGGGTGCCCAAATGGGGTCAGTTGGGGTTGAAATTTCTCAGAGTGATACTTCAATAGGTGGGACACACTCCCAAAAAATTTCAGAATTTTTGGAGATTTAAAAATATTTTAATTTATTTAAAGAATTTAATCTATCCTAAAAATCGGACTGATCTGGACACCATGTTGTAATGGGCCGGTCCAGCCACCACCATGGTGTGTACAAGTGTCCATTAGTCCCAAAATTTTGTAAGTTGGTCCTAACATGAGTGGACCACCTCCCTGTAAATTTTTATAATTTTTAGACACCCAAAAGTATTTTAATAAATTTTAGAATTCCAACCTGTCCAGGGTAGAATATTGCTGGAACAGTGCAGAAAAATCCAGACTGTCCACCTCATTTGGACCACACCTTTGGGACCCTAATGAAGGTCAGATGGGGCTGAAATTTGGTATGGTTGTAGGTGGGTCATAAGGCTACAAGAATCACATATTATTTTATTTCATTATTCCCACCAAAGACCTATAAATCAGGCCCCAAAGTGGCCCAAAAATCTGTCCAGGCAGATTTGGACAGCAATATGTAACAGAAATGATTAAAATATAAACATGGTTTTCCATGGGATTTAACCCCAGGAATTTGTTTGGTGGACCACCCCAGTGGGCCCCACAAATGTCCAGACCTTCCCCATCATCAAATACCCCTTGCATGTGTCCCATTTAGGTGGATTTTGGGGCCACATGTCTAAGGATGGACCGCTATGGGCGTCCAAGCTCCATGGTTGGTCTGGATTTTTGTTGGCCTACAAGGTGGGCCACACATGCAAGATCAAAATTCTATCATAAAGAAAAAATAATAATAATAAAGAATCGGCCACAAGAGGAGGGGCTCCGCCACATTGAGGCCCTCCCCTTCATCAATCACACCATACATTCTTTTTATTCATATGTTACAACATAGATCCACCACATGCATTTCTAGATTCAAGATCAATGGTTGGGATGTCATCCCAACCATGATTCTAGGGTCTAGATGACCCATCATACTATGAAATCCAAGTAATCCTCCATGATGGGGGCCATAGAGGGGAAACCCCATGCATGGACATGCATGCATCAAAAAGGCCATTTGGCCACAACTAAGGGATGATGTAGGATCTCCACCATGGATTGGTGGGCCCTACACTTCCCACACACAAAAAAAAGAAGATCTAAGAATATGAAAATAGAAATCCTAAGTCCTAAGAATACACCCACCTTAGATTGCTCCAAACTTGGACCTCCTAGCTCCTAGTGCACCAAGGGATCCATTTCAATGGGTGAGATTGGATTTGGATGGTTGGATTTGGAAGATTAAAGGGGAAATGGGGCTGGAGAAGAGAGGGAGATGGGAGAGAAGTTGCTGGAGAAGAAGAGAAGAGAGAGAGAAATGAGAGGGAAAGAGAGGGAAAAATCTTTTTAAAGGAAGTAATAATAACCTATGGTGACAATAACAATGTTGCTAGGGTAGGCTAGGTATGGGTAGTGTTTAGGTTGGGTAGTGTTTATTCCATGCAATAGTGTAGTGTGTGTGTGTGTGGTGTGCATGGGAAATTGTGCCATGGAGGTGGTCCACATGTTTTTGTACAAAAGTGGGCCACAAGATGAAATGCTCATAACTTTTGATCCATAGGTCGGATTGACACACAAGACGCGTCGTTGGAACCGCAACGACGATACGAACGAGATGGCATAGGTCTTGGGTCGATCGAGTCAGGTCTACGTGACCGGACTCAAGGTGACCATAAACACAATTCGAAGGTCGCGGGTCGCCGAATTCGACCTGTAGGACCGCGAGACCATGATGAACAAGATGCATACTCATACACATACATGCAAACATGGGAACTAGGGTCGGGTCTCACAGTCCGCCTTAAAACTTCCAATGTGGTGTGACAAAACTATACGGATAAAACTGAAGCAAAAAAGAAGTATTACATGAAGTATCATGTAATGGAGAGATCCTAGAATAAGTGCTAGTAGAGTTTGCAAGGATTACTACAGACATACATTAGAAAATATACTACAGTCTAATAATAATATACTGGATGAAGAATATAACCACGATGCCCGTAATAAACGCAGCTACTCTCTCACCAAAGGACATCTCGGTCTCATCCGTCAAAGTAGCCCGAGATACCATGACCCGTGACGTCTGTTGGGTTGACGAACAACATATCCTCCTTGTGTCGAGATGGTCAGAAGAGCTTGATACACATCCATCATATGTGGTTCGTCTTGCAGCTGGTTGGGCAATTGAATTGCCATAGTGACTTTCCCAATAGGCAGATGCTTCTTTCACGTTTCTGAACGCTCGATGTCGACTCCCGCTGTAGCCTTCTACCTCTAATCTGGCCTCCTCCCAAGATACATAAATGCCTGGTCTGCGACCAACGAGTACAACGTAATATTTCTCTTTCCCCATCTGTAAATACAAATACAATAAACTCAAATAAGCATGAGGATATACTATTCATACAAAATAAAAAGCATTGAAGTGTTTTTGCTAAATTAGAAAATATAACAAATTCAAACAGATGGGAAGTGAGAGGCGCGTCAGTGTGTATTTGCTAAGTTATTGAACAGTTAAGGATTACATACCCTTCAAGATCTGGATATTAGCCGAACATCCAATTTATCAACTAACCATGATTTCCTTCGGCAATATTCGAATTCGTCATCCTAGCCAATCTGGGCATATGATTATAACCAATTTACGATTTTATAATAACAGAGTTCAAATTCCACATTATATCTAACATAAACAGTTTAATACATAGTGTCTACCAAACAGAACATGTTCAAAATATTAGTTAAGTTATTATAAGTCCAAAATTAAAAAATCATATCAAACAGAACCACCACCACCAGATACAAACTTATCAGATATTGTTTTCTTTAGCCATTCTACACGACGCTCAGGTCGTAGACTCACAAAGAAAGAAGCGAGTTGCTTGTCCCGACTTAAGAGCTAACCAACCTCAATGAACTCGCTGTTGGTCAGCTCTTGCACCTCCTCTAGCAAATCCAATACTTTGCTTGTTCAATTGACCTCTTTTCCAAGGCCAAAATCATGCATTGCATCTGCTACAGTATTCACAGAGATGCCAAGTACGTCGCAGGGACAAGGTAGTCGTTGTCGTTTCTTAGTGCTACTCCCACTACGATTACTATCAGAATCAGATGTGCGGACAGAGTACCACGAAACACCCGATTTCCCCCACCCGATGGGATGGAGAAAAATGGAGTGTTCCCTGCCGATCCGCCTATAGTATCGTCTGAGAGGTCAACAGTGTCATCGACATCGTCATCGATGCCCGTCCACGTCTCGTTCAGATCTCTCTGGACTCGAGACGAGGATGCCGCCATACTCCTGCTGCCCTGGACGTAACGTCCTATTACTTGATCGGATCCAACGATGACCGCTAAGTCATCCATTATCTCTATCCTTTTGCCTCGTAACCTTTCGGCGTGCAGGTGGGACTACAAATTCGAAATAACCAGTAGTAAGTACATTAATCAAAATAGAACATATTTAGCATCCTGACTATATGTTGTCATATTTAGATACTTAACAAAGTTTAGAAGATCATACCCGAAGATACTCTTCCCATACATCATCAGGTGCTGTAACTACCATGCACTTACTATCCCAGCCAAATCCACTAGCTGCCAGCATGTCCTTTACGTCATTATACTCCCTCTTGTGATAGCGCACCTGATTCTGCACATTTTGCCAATTGACAGTCACCTATGTATGTTTTGTTACCGCATTAGCTACTACTTGATACGCTTCTCTCTCGAAGCCATTGTTTGCCTTCCGTCCCATTGCAATTTGTTCCATTAAAGTGTCAAATACTACTTCATCCATTGGTTTAGTCCATTTGACCTTCGCTGCCTGGGATAATGCTTCTACAAGCGATTTCACCGTCTTCTCCTAAGGTGAACTCCGAGTTGGTGTCACTATAGACCTAACCGGTGACTGTATCAGTGTCGATGCATCGAGAGGCGAAGAACTCGACATTGGACCTACGCATATGACGCACAGTTACATGTTGCATCGATGCATCTCTTAAGATAACACAAATTAATTAATTTTTTTTTAATGTCTACAACCTGGTTATCAAAATAGAAGATGTTGTATAATTTCAAGACAGTTAATAGTATTTCCTGCATTCTGCATACTTTGTGCTATATTAACCAAAACATTCATATATGAAGAGATATAGTACGCTATCTAGTCCTACTGTTTTGTTGTGAATCTCTCCACATCCGTCGTGCAATATCATCTCGCACTCTAATCCACGCTTCTTTTTCTCTTTGAGTGGTTCGAAGTAGCCATTGCCTTTCATCATTTGTTGAGACCTCATGTGTTGTAGGGTTATTATCCACATCATTTACTGGTATACCTGAATCTTATAGATCTTGATGATTCTGACAATCTGATCGTATGAAATTATGCAAGACACAATAAGCTATCACAATTTTCAATTGTGTATAGAAGGGATACTGAATCGCCGTTTTCAAAATCGGAAATCTGGCCTTAATTACACCAAAATAACGTTCTATGACAATGCGTAGCTACGCATGTCGATAGTTAAATAGTTCCTTCATGTTTGACGGTGCTCTCCTAGTTCGATACTCTTACAAATGGTATCTAACCCCACGGTAAGGAGCCATAAATCCTGGTGAATGAGCATATCCAGCATCGACGACGTAATACTTGCTTACACATTTAAATGATGGCTTTATTAGGGTCCACTCGAAGCATGACTTCGTTAAGAAAAGTAGGTAAAACCGTTAACATCACAAAGGACTACCAGTTGGGACAATCAAAGGACCATCAACGCGACACAGAGCGTTGTGTAACACCCTCGCGTCTGAGGCAGAACCTTCCCACCCGGCCAATACATAAAAAATCTTCATATCAAATGAACACGCCGCTAGTACATTTTGAGATAAGACACCTTTCCTGTTGCGAAAACTGGCATGGTCGACTGCTTGTACGTAAGCAGGAATATGTGTCCCATCAATTGCGTCAGCACAATCCTAGTTGTATTTCATGACATTTTAAAAGGCAGAAGAATGCATTTGAATAATTATGTATGAACAACGATATATAAAAAATAAACCTGAAGTGGTAATATGATACCTAAAAGTATGCCGCCCAATTTAAGTTTGTTTGAATCTCAATGGGTGTCTCTTGTCCAACTTGATTAACGTAATGAGGATATAGTGAAACCAATGCATCTAGTACATGGTTAAAATGGCGGCTTACGGTTTCACCCGATCGAATGAATCTGTGTCCTATCACCCGATTTCGAATGTTATGACCAACTGTGTGTAGGAAAATAACCAATTGTTCTTCTAGACTGACGTAACGAGTATCTGTAAGATATGTCTTCTCGCGTATTTCATTACATAGTGCAAAAAATGCTTCTTGACTCATTCTTAATTGAGTAACACAATCCCAGTCACTGGACCGAATGATTGAGTTTATAATTAACCACGCCCGTTCATCCCCTCCGTGATGTGTCGGCTGTTTCAACATGTAATCTCGACAGTATTCGCCTACCGCAGTCACGCAAGCTGCCACTGCCTGCATAATAATGGTTCTTTCCATCTCTTCATCCTCGTCACTATCCATATTGAAGATTGGATCACCTACACTTAGTTGTGGGAAGTTGTGTTCAATATAAATTGCTAGTCTTTTTCATATGACCAATATCAATAATCCTTAAATATTCCAGTGTCCATACAACATTTGTTATGCACTCATCTTGGAGATACTATTGTGGTGGAATGGTGGGACCGAGCTACTCTCTCACCAAAGGACATCTCGATTTGTACAATGTTTCAACCTAGGAGATCCTACTGAATGCTTCATTCAAAGTGGGACCCACCATAGCTAATAGTTTCCCCAAACATAGGGAGAAAAAAAAAAGAAAGAGAGAGAGAGAGAGAGAGAGAGAGAGAGAGAGAATAGTCCAATCAGGCAACCATGAACCCACTTGTACAAGCTGAAAACCCAATGGCACCATGCTGATGACCAACAGTTTCTTTCAATGGAGGAAAATATAAAAATGATAATTTTTTTTATTCTTTTTATTTTTATTTTTTTTTATTATAAAAAAAACAAAACAAAATGAGGAAGTTTGTGCATGATAGATAGACTTAAATAGAGTACATACAGAGTATTGTATGCCAAATTGAGCATTTAGATGAGGGTACATACAAATGAGGGTTATGTATGTCCTTGTCTAAAATGGGGCTTCACTTCTGGGGAATTAAATGGTTCAACTTCCATGAAATGAATAGCAGTCCATATAAACTATGATCATTTCCAGTATACTTTTCCTAAATGCTTATAACACGGGTGAACAGTTCACTTACAACAGCTTCACATCTGCATGTGACTATTGGAAATATGATCAAACAGATGGGGAATTCATTATCCTGGAATTTGCAAGGTAGCTCCGCCAACGGAATTCCAAGATGACTCTTTTCGTGGAAATGGATTCCAACAAGAAACCAAAGCAAATATTTCAAAGGGCACAAGCGCAAGAATTTGCATGTACTTGGATTCTATTTCTATGGGGACTATTTTCCACACATCCAAACAAACTTTAAAACCAAATCATGAACTTGGAGATTGATTTGGATCAATTTTCGAAAACTCAATTGTAAGACATAAAAAGTAAATATTGGTTGAATCAAATAAAGTACACACTACTGTTCTAGGAAAGGGGGTAAAAAGGTCAGATGCTTTAAGGCAAAGAGAGTGGTTTTCATATTGAACAGAGTCGCGGGCTATACAAAGAGAGAGGAAAACATTCTTGATACACCTACATCTATGAGAGACTTGAGGAGTAGTCGACATCATCAGTACACGAAGTAACACCTTTTGGAATCATGGATGATTTCATGTTGTTAAGAAACATTTCATCATCCATGTGCAGTGTCTAAGTTTTTCTCAATAAAGACACTCCTCTCTTGGGTTGATATTTAACTTCACAAACTAACCCATATTTGCTTGAACCACCTGATCATGGAAAATTGGGAAAAATTCACTTGATGGAAACTCTACCGCCTTCATGTCCTGACTAGAAGATCGATGGTCAAGGAATTGCCATTGATAGAATTCTCAACTCATAGGCATTCTCTTCCCAAAGAAGATTGTTTCATAGTATTGACCAAGCGAAAGAACAGTTTCTTGACGAGTTCGGCATTTTATTGGACTCATAAAACAATCCATGTAGGCCCCACCCTTTGATCATCTAGACTTCATATTTTGAGACATTGGTGATGACCCAAAAATCTTTGTGATTGGGTGATCTTAACCGTTAGATCCTGACCTAGTTAAATCTACTACATTGGTTGACAACCCCAACTGTACAATTAAGGGACTTGAGAACATAAACGTGGCTTCTTTGAATCAGCATCGTCTTACTTCAAGCATCACATGTTTTGTGAATACATTCACAAACAACATGGATTTCCTATAAACACCTACTTGCTTGAACACAATAACAAAAAGGAAAGATGAAAATCACAGATTGAAAAGATCGGTTTCTGATTCAGAAACCAAAAAGGATTAGAATTCTACTTCATTCAAGGAAACTGAAACAGAGAAATGGAGGTTAGGATGTGATAGGAAAGAAGACGTATGGATAGAATGGAATGGAGAGCCTAGATGGTGAATCTGAAGGCAGGGAAAGAAGTAAGGTGAAGGAACTTCGGAAGAACGATGTATGGAAGCAGAAATTGATTGAATTTAGTACGCAAGTTGACACATGCCACTATATGCATTAATTTACAGCCTAAAAAACGTAATATCATGTATATAGTAACAAAAACAAGAATCCTAATAGTCAAGCAAGCCCAAGACAAAAACATTAGATGCATACCATCACAAAATGAAAGAACAATGACATGACGAAAACACATGTGTCCAAAGGCAAGATTGTGACATCACACAGCCCAAACATAGCCAAAATTACAAGATTCACAAATAAGCTGTTGAAACAATACATAACACCTGACAGATACAGAACTCATAGCGCCAGTTACATCTCAAAGAGCAATATACCCATATAGTAGCAAAATCTACAAGCTTAAAATTAACATCAAAAAATGCCTAGCATCCTTTGATAGGGTGATAGGGACGATAGCATGTTCCATCCATGTTGTCAATGGTCGAATCAAGTGTTTGATAATAACAGAGAGTTTAACAGGTTTACTTATTCAATCATAGCACTAAATCACTCATTCATATAAGATCGGGTTCCTGTGTTCAGTGCAGACAATCTTGGCATACATACACACATACATAGACCCGAAGATAATCGATATGGCTCTCATTGAATTGTTTCTTGTTTGTTTGGGTCTAGTCCAATGCACAAATATCTAACAGATTCATACATCCATACATAAATACATAGATGTTTGGTGTAATCCTGGTATATACAAAACATACAGATGGTTATGGTGTAATCCAAACATACATGGACATTTCAATATAATCCAAGCATACATCTACATTTCATTGAAATCCAGTAATGCATAGACATTTCACTGAAATGCAGGTATACATGGACATTTCAACAGATCCCAGGGAAGGATTATCAGCCCTGCCAATCCCGGAATTTTCAGATCATTCCCTTCCAATCCCTTCCAATCCACATGAATCAGCCCGCCAAACAGGCCCGGCAAGCTGATATTTGTAACCCACCCGACAATATACTAGACCTGACATCTCCAATCATCCCATATTTCCACTGAGACATATATACAAACAGCATCTGCGCGCAATGGATATAAAAGGGGTTCCATGCCGTCATCCATCCATGATCCATGGGATCTGTTTTGCATGCATGGACAATCCCGAAATTTTCCTTCCAATCATTTCCAATCACTTCCAATTCATTCGATTTCGCCCGCCAAATAGGCCATGCAACCCATGGACACTATTTTGTACAAAACCCATATACACCCAAATCAAGGGAAACAGACGGACTTACCTGTGTAGGATTGAAGGAGATCGTGTGCACTAGAGAGGGTTTGGGAAGATCAGAACGCATGGCAAGATCTCACCTCCTTAAATAGAAAGCTCGTTTGGTGTAAAGAATCCGTCTCTCCTAGCTATCATACCTACCTGCAGAGATGGCTGCTCGATAGAGTGTCTCAGCATCAGTCGCCCGCTGGCCTGCGCGCGCTGCTTGAAACAAAGCATTCATCCCATCCCGAATCCCATGGGATATTGAGGGATGAGGGATAGGATTCGCCAAATCCCGCTGCAATGAAGGCGTCGTTTATGAGGGCTACTATAGACGACGTACACCCGCCATCCCAAACATAACGCGGGATGGGATTGCGGCCGATAACCCACCTAATTTGTCTTAATTCCATATCCGCTGTCTACCCAAACAGGCCCTGAATTTTTTCTTCTTAATCGTCTTTTTTATATGCTCACCAAACTGGTGATTGAAGCCCGATTAGTGTGATTTTTGGGCTACGCTCCATCCGCACTAGGTCTCATGATTTGGATGGTCCGAATTGGCATACACCTAAGCCATGTGTGTGGTGGATGAGTCACCCTTAATTATTAAAGTTGGGTAAAACATATCTAGCATGACTCAAGGAAGTAATGCTAAAAATCACTTGCTAGAGCTGCTCTCACGTGGCGACGACTTGTGCAGTGTTGCACATCTTTTTGCTATTGTGGGACATGTCCTGTGCATGTGATGACACATCTGATCAACGATTTGGATTACGTATGTGGCCACCACATGCACGGTGGAGATTCAAGAGATGATGGATGCATAAATTAAGTGCATTGTATAGCCCTGTCGATCTACATAAGAGTGCACGTGTCAATATCGTACACCTGCAAAATCCAAGCACTCCATCCAAGCACGTGCCAATGTCGATCTATCTGTCGCGGGTCGCCGGAATTCGACCGGGAGGACAGCGCGCGGAAGCCTACGGAACGGTACGGTTTAAGATATGGGCCTTACAATCATGAACAAAAGTGGGATGAGAACTCGAGGATGAATTCTTTTGAAGTGTAGGGGATTGATGTGGAATTGGTCGCAGACACTTTCATAGCCAAGATGGACCAAAGAAGGCCTGATCAGAGGCGGAAGTGATCAGGACCATCATAACCTTAAAACAATCGTATCTCACAAATCGGAATGAGTTTTTAGACATGTCCTATATGATTTTGTGGTAGGAGAAGCTACTTTAGTCAACCAACCCGCTATGTTGGGTTGCCCATGCCAAATTCATAAGATTCCATCAGATCGACAGTCGAAAGTCCCTTTTAATTTCATTTTTACTATAAATAATAACTTTTAGTTCGATCACAATTCTTAATCCTTTGAGTTTTAGGAGTTGTCGCCAACATGAAAAGGGCTTAGAGAAATTAGGAGAATAACATGGTTAGGCCAAATTGGACCCTTACAATTTTTGGCCGAAAACCATGATGTCTAGTAGGAATCATGACCATCTATAAATAGTAAGTTTACTATTTATAGTAAGTCACGTTTTTAATGAGTTTTGAGTCTAAAATTTCATCCTAAGTTTAAGTTTATTATGTAAAGGATTACAATTCATTTTTTTAATTTTATTTTTTATTTTTTTAATTTTTATTTTTATCATTAATCAATTTATTTGAAGTATTAGAAATTATTTTTGTTTTCATTCCTAGTGCATTCAAGGAATCTATGTGGATTCGAAGTTGTTATCCTTGAAGAAGACCATGAAGGACGACCTCATCACGTCCTTCCCAACGTCACCATGGGCCCATAAAGATCCAGGCAGGACTGTCCATCTCTAGCTAGGTCTTGGTGGAGTAGTATCCAATCCGCATCCCTCAAATTGGATGGTGACCCCATCATCACCCAACTTTTGGATGGAAAAGCTTTGTGGAGGGGCCATGATGTATGTGTTTTATCAAAGCCCTTCATCTATTTTCCAGCTCATTTTAAGGTATGACCCAAAAAATGAGGCAGATCCAAAGTTCAAGTGGACCATGCCACCTGAAACAGTGGGGATAAAGACACCTGTTGTTCAAATCCTTTTTAGGCCATGGTGATGTTAATTTATTTGCCATCCAATATGTTTATAAAGTCATATGGACTTGAATGAAGGAAAAACATAAATATTAGCATACAAACTTGGACGAAGGGAAAACATAAATATTAGTTGGATCACTTCTGCACCCAGAAGAAGATTTCAACAATAATCCTTCAATCTCCACTGTTTGGTGTGGTGCGGTCCACTTGAACTTTTGATCTCCCTTAACCCTAAAATGGGTTGGAAAATGGATAGACTGGATAAAATACGTATATCATGATCTGGCCCACAGAGATTAATTTTCTATCAGCGAGCCGGCTGATGTTGGTTTCACCACCCAATCTGAGTCCAATAGCTTCAACGACTCTAAGAGCGGTTTACCAATTCCAAAATAGAGAATATTCAATAATGCTCTGGCAAAGCGTGATGGATAATACTCATGCAGTTAAGTAGTACTTAGAAATTGCAAGCGGCATATATAATTGAGCTTAAGTTGTCCACCTACGAGTCCCAGTTTAGATTTGTTATTACCAAAATATATTCTTATAAGATAAGTTAACTATGGGATTGATGGACATTTAGTTGGACGGTTGAAAATGAAAAACTCCATCGGTCTTGTATTTCAACAAAGAAGTGTTCACGAATCAGAGGTTAGGATTGTTGAACTAGTCTATTTCAACAAATTAATCCGTTTAATTTGAAAGGCTATTTATTTACCACTTAAAATGGACATTTTAACTATCCGAGTGCATTTACAAGGGAAGCGGATTGGCTGGTGTACAACACACCACTAGAGTTGGGCATTGGTCCGGATCACATTGGATTGGGTCCAACTCGACCAGATCCGAAGTCTCAATGGCCTCACCCGAACTCGATTCGATTTGAGACTGAGTTTGGGTCACCTGACTCGAACCGATCCGATGCATGGTTAACTTGACTCGAACCGATCCGATGCATGGTTGACCTGACTCGAACTGATCCGATGCATGGTTAACCTGACCCGAACTGAGTCCAACTCGGTCAGGGAAACCGAGTCGGATCGGGTTTGGTAGGATTTAGATCGTATGAATTTAATCCAACGGTTTCATGTGGTGTGGTCCACTTCAGCCTTTAATATACCGCCTTTTTGTGCTCAAGGCCTAAAATGATATTTCAAAATGGATAAACGGCTTAGATAAAACATATACATCAAGGTGTGCCCCACATGACTCTGAAAGAACTCTCCTTACCGTATACATGCGTTTACCGGACATGTGTTGACGTGCAATGCATGGCAGTGAGTGCTTTTCATGCGAACTTGCTATAACGACATTAGCTTGTGGGTCTGATCATGGGGTATGTGTTATATCCAAACTGTCCATCCATTTGGCGAGCTCGTCATAGGGCTTGAGACGAAAAATATGACAGATCTAACTATCAAGTGGACCACACAAAATGTTTAACTGTGAAAATCATTCTCTGCTGCTATTTGTTGTGTGGTGCAGATGATCTTTGGATATTATTCATTTTTTCGATAATGCTATACAATGATCTCTAAAAATATATGAGCCGTGTAGATATAATAAATACATCACTATAGGGCCCATAAACTTTGATCTCCTTTGAACCGTTCGTACAACTCGGAGCTCGAGGAGCGTTAGTCTCATGCATCTTCGCACGCCACGTACTTAGCCAAGCCAGCTAGCCTAGGCTACGACACAGTAGTAGCTGGTGCGTGGTACTAGGACGCAGATTGCATATTGGGTAACTCAGCACGCTAAGCAGACTGAGTAAACTTGTGGGGTCCACTATGATTTACATATTTTATCCACTCTGTCCATTCATTTTAAAAGATAATTTGAGGGCTCTAGACCAAAAACAAAGTATATCCAAATCTCAAGTGGGCCTCACCACGAGAAACAGTGTGAATTGAAATTATACTATTGAAAATTTCTTAGGGGCCACAGAAGTTTTGGGTGAATCTGTTATTTGTGTTTTCCTTTCATCCATGTCTATGTGATCTTATGAACAGGTTAGATGACAAATAAACATCACTATGGGGCCTACCAAGGTTTCAATGGTGGAAGTCATTATTCCCACTGTTTCCTGTGGTGTGGTCCACTTGAGCTTTGTGCATGCTTCAATTTTTGGCTCAACTACTAAAATTAGCTAGAAAAACGGATGTACGATGTGGATAATCCACACACATTCATGGTAGGCCCAACTGAGTTTACCCAGTGCGATAAAAGTGTACTGAGTAACTCAGTACGCAATCTGATTTCGTGGTATGACGCTGACGGAAACGGATTGGCTACTCCTAATGTTCGGTAATCTGTGGGCCCCACCATGATGTATGTATTTCATCAATGCCGTTCATCCTTTTTTACATATCATTTTAAGGTTTGATACAAAATATTAGAGGGATAAAAATCTCAGGTGGACCACACCATAGGAACTGATCCGATCTGAAACTCGATCTGAATGGATCCGATCCGATTAGATCCGACCCGATCTGGAGCCTGAGGAGGATATCCTCCATTAAAATCCTCCTCAGACTTCGGATCGGGTCGGATCTAATCGGATCGGGTTTCGGATCGATCGGTCCGAATTGACCACGATCCGATCCCGATCTGAAAATCATTCGGATCTGAAATGCCTAACTCGATCCGCACCGTCCAGGCTGTCGGTTCGGTTAGGATTGGGTCGAATTGGGTCTGATCGGGTCGGATCCACCGGATCAGATCAGTTTTGTCTAGATCTACACACCACCTATATAGTTGGTGTAGATACCTGTTGTGCGAAGACGAGGGCCGATGCTCCTCGAGCTCCATGTTCTACGAAGGGTAAATGAGATCAAAGTTACATGGGCCTCACAATGATGTATTTATTATATCCATACCATTCATCCATTTTTTGAAACAAAAAATAATCATATTCAAAGCACAAATGAACCACACCAAAAATAGCAGCGAAGATAATGATTTTCATTGTTAAAAAAATTATAGGACCCACCATAATGTTTATTTTCCATCCAATCTATTAATAAGGTCAAAAATACATGGATGAAGAGGAATATAAATTTAATTTTGATCCAAAACTTTAGTGACCCGAAAGGGTTCCAATGGGAGATGTTCAATCCCCCACCGTTCTTTTGCAGTGTGGTCCATTTGATCTTTATATCTACCTTATTTTTCGTCTCAAGCCTTAAGACGAGATCTTCAAGTGCACGGAAGGTTTGGATATAACACATACCTCCCGATGGACCCACATGACTTGCTGACGTCGATACACCAGCTATATAACTTCATGACTTGCTGACGTCGATACACCAGCTATATAACTTGTAACTGATAGTGCTTTGAAGAGCACTGCACCTCTCATTGCGCAACTCGAGGATAGGTGTGCTAAATCCGGAAGCGGATTGGCTGCTGTACCTCACACCGGCTGTATAAATGTGTATTGACGTCAGCAAGTTACGTGGGTTTAATTATAAGGCATGTGTTATATGTAAACTGTCCACTTATTTGGCAAACATGTCCTAAGATTTGTGACAAAAAATCAAACAGATATAGCCATCAAGTGGACCACAATGCAAAAATTAGTAGGGATTGAACGTCTACCATTGAAACCCTTTTTTGGAGTCGCAGAAGTTTTGGATCAATATGAAATTTGTTTTTCCTTTTCAATCAGTTCTTTGTGACCTTATTAACAGGTTGGATGGAAAATAAAAGTAATGGTGGGCCCTACGAATTGTTTAACGGTGAAAATCATTATCTCTGCTGCTATTTGTGGTGTGGTCAAGATAATCTTTGGATATGATTTATTTTTTGAATATGCTCTGAAATGATATCTAAAAAATGATGAACGGTGTAGATATCATAAATACATCACTGTAGGGCCACGTAACTTTGATCTCCTTTGAACCGTTCGTATAACTTGAGCTCGAGGAGCGTAAGTGCTCGTCTTCGCACGACACGTAACTACAGCAGCTATAGAGCTGGTGTGTGGTACACCTTCCACCTGCGTACCGGACGCGGATTAGCCGCTGACATGTTGAGTAGCGAGACTCGCTACTGAAGTCACGTCACCAAGTTCTGTCGGTCCCACCATGATGGATGTGCTATATCCACTCTGTCCATGCATTTGAAGAGATCATTTTACTGCATTATCTAAAGAATGAGTAAGATCCAAATCTGTAGTGGACCCCACCACAGGAAACAGTGGAGAGAGTGACGGCCACCGTTGAAACCTTCCTAAGGTCCACCCGTGGTGTTTATTTGAGATCTAACCTGTTAATAAGTTAAAACAGACATTAGATAAGGGAAAATACAAATATCAGCTAGATCAGAAACTTTTGTGGTCCTTAGAAGTTTTCAACGGTGGGCGTCAGTTTTCTGTGGTGGGGCCCACTCGGGATTTGGATCTCATTTATTCTTTGGCTCATGCCTTAAAATGGTCTCTCCGAATGGATGAACGGTGTGGATACAAAACATATATCATGTTAGACCCACAGTACTTGGCGACGTCACTTCAGTAGCGAGTCTCGCTGCTCAACCTGTGAGTAGCTAATCCGCGTCCCCGCGTACTAGAGGGATACCCATCCAAACTCATTTGCACTTGCCAACATTGGACACGTGTGCAGTATCATTTTTTCATCAAGTGGGCTTGACTCTTTAGATCTTCTGCCCAAAATTTAGGCCATTTTGCAATTTAGCTGGGCCATAACATACCAAAAATAATGAATGGTCAGTTAAAGAAATTGTTCTTAACTGTCAGTTTAATTTCTATATTGTGGCCCACTTAAAGATTGAAATGGCCTGAGTTTTTGGGCAGTAGTTTAGGTATTATTTCCAAACTGATTGAAAAGCTCAGGTATGGCACAAGTATTCAATATTGCCGTGTGAGTCTGCACGTGGGTGGCTCGGTTATACTCACTACGCAGAGTTAGCAAACCTCAATTGAAAATAGAGGTGGGCATCCGGTCGAGTCGGACCAATATTTTCAAGAACTTGACCCGAACTCAATTCGATCTCGTACCGAGTCCAGTAGGGCTAACTCGATCCGATCCGCATTCTTGTTGGCCTGACCCAAACCGAGTACGACTCGATCAAGGAAATTGAGTCGGATTGAGTTGAGTCTGTTCGGTCGATTCAAACTGGGCTAAGTCAAGCTGAGCTGAAGACTCTTGTGATATGAAGGAAATGGGAGGAAAATCGTGAGAGAGATTGAGAGAAAGGAGGAGAAAAAGGAGGAGAGAAAGAATGACCTCGTGCGGTGCCGCTTGGGTAGGGATGGGTTAGGGTTCGCCATTTGGATAAAAGAGGGGTAATGGTTAATTTTTTTTTTTTTTTTAATAAATTATTTATACTACCCGACCGGATCGGATTGGATTGGATGTATGGTCGGATCTAAGTGGGTCTACTTGATCCAACCCGATCCTAGCTTTCGGTTCGGGTCAAATTGGATCCGACCAGTTCGAACGACTCGGATCCGTCAGTTCAGGTTAGATCCTGCCCAGCTCTAGTTGAAAAGGAAACTTTAGAAGCGGATTGTGGGTACATGCATTGGTGCTCTATGGGCCCCATCGTGATGTATGTGTTTCCATCTATTTTTCTAGATCATTTTATGCTATGAGACCAAAAACAATGTATATCCCAATCTCAAGTGGACCACATTACAGGAAACATTGCTAAATGAACATTGTACCATTAAAAACTTTTTGGGGCCATAAAAGTTTTGGATCAGGCTGATCTTTGTTTTTTCCCTTCATCCGGGTCTGTATGACCTAATCAACGGATTGGATGTCAAATAAAAAGTACAGTGGGCCTTAGGAGGATTTAAATGGTGGATATCCAATCACAATTGCTTTCTTGTGGTGTGGTCCACCTGAGATTTATATCCCTCTCAATTTTGGGATGGAGCTCTAAAATGATCACTAAAAATGGATGAATGGAATGGATGAAACACATACATCATGGTGGGTCCCACAGAACACCGACCATCACCGACAGGGCAGGTGACACTAGCAGGGGAGAAGCAGCCAATCCGTTTCCGTGGAGACAAGCGCTACAGTTCCCCGACCTCCGAGTTGTACGAACGGTTCAAAGGAGATCAAAGTTACATAGGCCCGAAAAATGATGTATTTATTATATCCACACCGTTCATCCATTTTTTGATATACTTTTAATCCATGAATACAAAAATGATTCATATCCAAATCTTAACTGGACCACCCCACAAATCAAAGTGGGAGAATGATTCTCACCATTAAAACATTCGTAGGGCCCACCATATGGTTTATTTTCCATCCAATCTACTCATAAGGTCACCAAGACATGGATGAAGAGGAAAAACAAATATCATATTGATCCAAAATATCTGTGACCCCAAAAGGGTTTCAACGGTAGACATTCAATCCCCCACTTCTTTTTACAGGGTGATCCACTTGATCTTTGGATCTGTCTTATTTATCCGCTCAAGCCTTACGACGAGCTCTTCTATGCGGTTGGGATATAACACATACCTCGTGATGGGACCTCATAACTTGTGTTTCAACACACCAGCCAATCTGCTTTTGAAAACTTTGAGAAATTGACCACGGTAAACGCCACCTTTTACCCAGCGTCGTTGTGTCTTTTTAACACGCTCCCAAACTTTACTTTCCCAAAGTAAACCATTCTGTACGGAAACACTATTTGTAGATGAAAGTATCCTTCTATTCACGGTGGCTAAATACCTATGGCTACGGTTATAATCCGTAGCTACAGGTAGTGATTGTAAAGGTATTTTCACATGCAAATAGTGTCTCCATATAGAATGGTTTCCTTCAGGAAAGTAAATTTTGGGAGCGCATTGAAAAGACGCTCTGTAAAGGTTGGCGTTTACAGTGGTCAATTTCTTGGAAACTTTAGTATGTTTGGACAAGGATTTCCTGCATAAGCCTTTAGTCCAGAAGTTGTTGCGCCCAAAGCTTAGTTGGGGTCCACCGTGATGTTTTTGAGAAATCCAACCCATCCATCCGTTTTTTGAGATCATTGTAGGACATGAGACTAAAAGTGAGTAGGATCCAAGACTCAAGTGGGCTGCAGTAAAGGAAAAGGTGGGTGTAAAAATTCCTAGCATTAAAACCTCCTTGGGGTCGACAGTGATGTTTACATTCCATCCATACTGTTCGTAATGTCATTCCTACTGGGATAAATAGAAAAAACAAATATTATCCTAATTCAAAACTTTTGTGGCCCCACGAATATTTCAACTGTGGACGTTCAATACTCACATTTTCAACTCACTTGAGCATTGGTTCT
Organism: Magnolia officinalis; assembly: GCA_021015155.1. Classification (NCBI taxonomy): domain Eukaryota; kingdom Viridiplantae; phylum Streptophyta; class Magnoliopsida; order Magnoliales; family Magnoliaceae; genus Magnolia; species Magnolia officinalis. The sequence continues at coordinate 60,160,638 of JAJHSJ010000009.1, read as the reverse complement.
GGGTTATTTTTGGCATCGTGTCCTAAAATGAGCTCACAAACGGGTGGATGGTATGGATTCCACACAAACATCACGGTGTGCCGCACCCAAGTAAAAAAAACCCACCTTTTCCTTTATTGCGGCCCAATTGAGTCATGGATCCTGCTCACTTTTGGTTTCATATCCTAAAATAATCTAAAAAAACGAATGTAGAGGTTTGATTTCTGACTCTTCTCAAAAACATCACGGTGGCCCACCTAAGTTTTCAGCGTATAAACTTCCTGCGAAAGTCTATGGCAGGAAATCCGCGTCCACTAGTTCACTTTATCCTGACGAAAAGGAGAGAGTGAAATTGATTGATACTCTGATAGGTATGACGGAGGATACGCGAGCAGTCATACTTAATTCAAACTAACCATCCAAATTAAGGGCAGACGTTTAGATTCTCAAAAAAAAAAAAAAAAAAAAAAAGAAGAAAAAAAGAAAAGAAAAAGAGGTTCTAATATCTTGCTATCTAACTTTACTTAGATTGTAGGACGTCTTGGACAGTTAAAAATGAAAAATATCTAATGATCTTATTTCAAACAACGTGTCCATGAATAGAGTCGTTCGCCCAATATCATTTTTAGAATATAGCTAACCAGCAGTGGGTTACACAATTTAGTCGGTTTAATTTCAGTTAATAGAGCCGTGTGTATCATTTCTCTGTGCATGTGTGTGAAGCATCATAAACAGTCAAGAGTATTAATCAACTCCTAAAGATAAGTCGTCCACGAAACTTAGCATAGAAGAAACCCATTCCATGATATTTAATGAGAAATGCTCCAGTGCTCTGAGAGACTTATAAGTAATAGTTCTACTATTTCTATTGGGATACTTGGACCAGTACAAACCATTGATCCGGGCTATTCATTAGGTCCATATCACATTCATTAGCTATCATTCAAACGTTATATTGATGGGACAAAACTAGCCATTTGACCAATTTCTTTAATGTGGATGTACGGTCAAGATCATTCATAATTTGATCCATCTATTTGTTAGGAACCATCATGGAATCCTTGTAATTCTAAATAATCACTTTCCTTAGGCAAATATATCCATCCAAACCTTGGCTTGGAAAATGGATTGCTATAAAAGTAAGTCCAAATCAAGGATAGATTGGATCATTCAATCAGTGAGATTTTTTGCATCATAGCCCATGAAATGTGTTCTAGACTTAATTGATGGTTCAGATCGATTGATTGGACTTTCAAGCAAGAAATCCAACTAGGAGCACTATAACTTTTGGTGCTCTCAGAACACTAGAGCCTTGCTCTTATCCAATTCCTCTATAAAATGCACCATCATCGATGAGAAAAAGAACACACTAAAATAACATCATTTTTTTAGTGAGTGCAAAAGAGCAATGTCTGAGGGAGCACTGAAGGTGTTTGGTAACTGGGGGAGCCCTTTTAGTCGTAGAGTAGTGCTAGCTCTCAAGCTCAAAGGCATTGAGTATGAGTACATTGAAGAAGATGTCTCCAAGCTCAAAGGCATTGAGTATGAGTACATTGAAGAAGATGTCTCCAACAAGAGCCCATTGGTTCTACAATACAACCCTGTGCACAAGAAGGTTCCGGTGCTCTTGCACAACGGAAAACCGATCGCTGAGTCGGTTGTGATCCTTGAATACATTGATGAAATATGGAAGGAGAATCCAATACTGCCGGAAAATCCTTTAGAGAGAGCGACGGCACGGTTTTGGGCCAAATTCATCGAAGATAAGGTACGAAGAATTCAACACCAATAATACCGGTAGTTTGTTGCTGGCGAATGTTAGCAGCGTCAGATCATTTCTAGACACTCATAACATTCACCAACAACCAAGCTTCCCGGCTAGTTTCCAATTTATTTCTGGTTTTTGTTTTTGGAGAAATGTTCACTTACAATGTTGTATGTGAACTTTCACATGCAATTCTTTATTTCCAGCTTATGTGGTAATTGGTGTAGAACATCTAATCCATGCTAAATATTAAACACATGGTAAAGATGTTGCGCAACACGCCAACAACGCAGTGAGCCGAGATCTAATCTCAGGCCTCACCCACAAACGATAAATAAGAAGAAATATAAACTAGAAACAGATTAAAGCAATCCAAACAAACCACAAGACAAGATATACGCGGAAAAATCCCAACAAGGGTAAAAAACCACGGATGCAAACTTCCACTATGAAGAACAAAGATTACAAGGCAATATACTAATCTCTCCCTTGGAAGAATATAGAAAACCCTTTTCCCACACCTTAGAATTATTTCCTCAATATTCCAATACACATAGAAAAGCCCTAAGAACACCTATATATAGTTTAGACAACTTCCCTTCTGAATCCTTGCGAAAGGCGACACCAAAATCCGCAGTCCGCATCAGATTTGGAAACGAATCTGCGTAACTACGACCGATCGAGCAGACTTCTCGACCGGTCGAGCGGCCCCTACGACCGGTCATGAATGGGCCATGACCGGTCGAGCACCTCGGGACCTAAAACGATGCTCGCTGGACTTTGAGTCGAACCAGTCCACGACCGGTTGAGCGGGCCCCTACAATTGCTCGAGCATAGCTCACGACCGGTCGAAGACGGCCCCAGATGTGGCTCCATATCTCAACAATCTTCGACTTGGAAACACATCGCCTTAAACCTTCGTCTTCTTCATCCGGAGTGCACCACCTCACAGTCTTCAAGCCGGAAGACCAATCAAAGCTGAACAAAGCTTCAGCTTCTCTTGTGTGACCGCCTTGGTCAACATATCCGCAGGATTCTCACTTGTATGAATCTTCTCCAGAACAATCGATCCATCTTCCAGTACGAACGTATGAAGTGATATCTGATGGTAATATGCTTGGTCCTTGAATGAAAGGCTGAATTCTTAGCCAAGTGTATTGCACTCTGACTGTCACTGTACAGCTTGCAATCTGCTTGCTTCTTACCCAACTCTTCTATGAAACCTTGCATTCATTCCATCTCCTTGCACGCTTCTGTAGCCGCAATATATTCTGCCTCTGTCGTACTGATAGATACTATCTTTTGTAATTGAGAGACCCAACTAACTGCAGCACTACCTAGAGTAAAGACATAACCTGTAGTGCTTCTTCTGCTGTCGATGTCTCCCGCCAAATCTGAATCCATGTAGCCTTGTAGCTTGATTTCCGATCCACCATAGCACAGCCCTACATCCTTAGTACCTACCAAGTATTTAAGGATCCACTTCACAGCTTCCCAATGTTCCTTCCCGGGGTTGTTCATGAACTACTAACAACTCCCACTACTTGAGCAATGTCTGGTCTCGTACTTACCATAACATATATGAGACTCCCAATGGCTGACGCGTATGAGACTTTAGTTATGTAGTCTCGTTCCTCCTGCGTCTTTGCACCTTGCTCCTTAGATAGCTTGAAGTGGTTGGAGTACTAACCGGCTTAGCACTTCTCATATTGAATCGATCAAGTACCTTGGTTATGTACTCTGCCTGTGACAAAATTTTTTCTGTCACGCTTTATCCTCATGCCTAGGATTTGTTTTGCAGCTCCTAAATCCTTCATGACAAATTCTTTAGACAGTTGTCTTTTGAGATCTGAGATGTCCTTCATGCTTGAACCAGCCACAAGCATGTCATCAACATATAGAAGAAGGATGATGTACGACGTATCAAACTTCTTCAAATAACAACAGTGGTCTGCATGACATTTCATAAAACCGTTTCCCGACATGAAACTATCGAACTTCTTGTACCACTGTCTCGGGGCCTGCTTCAGGCCATATAGACTCTTCTTCAGTCTGCACACCTTGTTTTCCTTTCCTAGTGTCACGTATCCTGTCGGCTGATGCATATATATTTCTTCTTCAAGGTTCCCATGAAGAAAGGCTGTCTTAACATCTAGCTGCTCTAGATGTAAGTCCTCTGTAGCCACTATACTCAAGACCATACGAATCGTAGACATTTTCACCACAGGTGAAAATATTTAAGTGAAATCGATACCTACCTTTTGTTGAAACCATTTTACAACCAATCTAACCTTGTATCGTTTCGAACCATCATGCTCCTCCTTCAGTCTGTAGACCCACTTGTTATGAAAAGCTTTCTTACCCTTAGGTAGAGTGACTAGCTCCCATGTATGATTAGACTCAAGAGAGTCCATCTCATCATTCATGACCTGCTCCCACTTAACCCGTGTATTTGACTGTAACGCCTCTTTAAAACATTTTGGTTCACCATTATCTGTCATCAGTAAATAATGTAAGGAGGATGAGTATCAGACTGTGGATCTCCTCTCCCGAGTAGATCTCCTCACAACCGGTGTATGCGGCTCTGCCTCAAAATGGTCCTATGCATGATCATCCTGTGGCGCTGTAACACCCGTGTCCGGTAACTCTTCCAACTCTACGAATTCTCTTTTCTCGGCCTTATTTTTCTGCACACTGTCCTTATGCATCATTTTTTTTATTGAAGACTACGTCCTTACTTCTGATGATTTTCTTGTTTTCTGCATCCCAAAACCTGTAGCCAAAATCATGCTGCCCGTAGCCTATAAACGTCCACCTCCTGGACTTCGCATCCAGCTTATTTTTGTGCTCTGCATCAATGTGAATATATGAAGTGCAACTGAACACTTTGAGATGTGCAAGGTTCACTTCTTTCCCAGTCCACGCTTCTTCTGGTAACCCACCATCCAATGGTGCTGAGGGACTTCTATTAATGAGATATGCGGCAGCATTCACAGCATCTGTCCAAAAAATCGTGGGCAACCCTGCATGTAGCCTCATTCTCCTGGAGAGCTCAAGGATGGTCCTGTTAATGCGTTCAGCCACACCATTTTGTTGCGGTGTCCCTGGAATCATTTTTTTATATTTGATTCCACTTGCTGCACAATACTCCTCAAACCTCTTATCACAATATTCTCCCCCATTATCAGATTTGAGACACTTTACTGTTTTACCTGTCTCGTTTTCTACCATAACTTTCCACTTCTTAAATACATCAAATACATCAGATTTATGTTTTAAGAAATAGACCCACAGTTTTCTACTAGCATCATCAATAAAGGAAACAAAATAACGTGAACCACCAAGAGATAATACCTGTGCCGGTCCCCACACATCAGTGTGTACAAGCTCCAACAGAAGCATCTTTGGAGCGCGTCCCGTCTTCTTGAAGCTTACCCTCTTCTGCTTGCCATACATGCAGTCCTCGCAGAATTCCAAGTTAATAGACTTCAGCCCTGGTAGCTTCCCTTTTGACAATAACACTTTCATCCCTTTCTCACTCATATGACCCAACCTCTGATGCCATAACTGCTCATTCACTGTAACGCCCTGAAAATCGGGGGTCGAGCATAAACTCAACTTCCGAGTTTCAACGCATCACTTATGCAACAAAATAAATGATGATTAAATGTTGTCTGCATTAGTGTATTGAACATGAGTGAGATTAAGTCAAAACAGCATATCATACTCCAGAGACAGTTAAATTGCAAGCGGAAGACTGGTAGATATATAAATATATAAAAACTGTGGTGAGTCTCCAGAGTGTGATAACATTACCAGGTTGATAAATTTCAAGTACATTTCTAAAATATACCAAATGTGTAAGTGTAATGTCTTCTATCCCAAGTACCATAGCCCCGTCAATACAATACCAGATCTTCATAGACCTGTCAGAGATTTTATGTAGGAGAACTCCTCCTCAACATCATAGTAGCAGTCCAGCTCTGCTTCATAAGCATCGCCAACACTTGAAACTCAACAAATCTGGTTGGTGTGTACAACACCGTCCCGTAACGGGGGAGTGAGTGATCAACTCAGTGGAACAGTAAAGCATAGGTTAACATGTTATCAATTCAGTCAAGCAGTAATGATAAAGCAGTACAATCAAACAATCCTAACTACTCTTATTAAATGCAAGTATGAAATGACATGATGAATGCCCTTGCCAAACTACCCTTATGCGACACCATCTTACGTTCGCGAATGCGTTCATCCCTCAGTGCTCCACATCTACCAGGCACATGTAGTGCGATGATGAGCATAATTACCGAGTAATTATTAGCCCATTTTAAACAACAGTATTGGGAAACTAAGGTACCTCCCTTGTATCATTCCCAAACATGATTCATTCTAGGGTCGTCAGTCCTAGTTAATCGATCTCATACGATATTATGGTTTGAGAGGCGTAGCGAAGGCATCACAAATGGCTCGTCACCAGTCAGCACAGATACAGATCTCACCGTATGCGGCTCAATTGCTGGCCGTCAGCTTGAATACAGGTCTCACCGTACTTGGCTCAATCACTGGCCGTCAGCTCGAATACAGATCTCACCGTACTCGGCTCAACTCATGCTCTAGTTACTGTGAAGGGCTCGTTGCCAATCACAGACCTTAGAGTATACTCGAAGACACTACGGAGGACTCGTCACCCGTCAGGATGAATACAAGTCTCACCGTATTCGGCTCTCGCCGTAGGTGTTGACAGCTCGAATATAGTGTCCCATACCACCATAATCGGCTCACGAGTCTGGTTGCTCACTGGTCACTACGGGGAGGCACATGGCCCCAGCGTAGGCCGACAGCTCGACCATGGTGTCCCATACCACCATGCTCGGCTCATGAGTCATAGCGGATCGAGGTACCATGGTTAAAAGGGATTTCACTGGTAAGTTTGGTACCCTAAGTTCAAGCAATAACGTCCAAACATGGTGAACATACATTAGACAGATCGGGTTACTTGACGAGCTCGGCTAGCTCGAGCGCACAATATGTTGAACGATATGAAGCGCATAAGCACTTCGTGTGGCCAACCACTATCGCCAACCGAATTACGACTCGGGTTCGTCGAACACATCTCACGTGGCAAATGAAACTCAGCCACGAATTCAATTTTGGTATTGATTGTCTGTACTATAATCATGGCCCCAAACACAATCAATTGCAGATAGATAAAGCAGTAATGAATCAAGATTCAAATCATACAATCAAAGTCTAGTATTATCCGTTTAGGGCTGCCAGGGCTGTTGCACGCACTCGTTGCTCGACTCCCCCATCACTCATGACGGATCATACAACGTAAACATGAATTTAAGCATATGCATTACATAGATAAAATCATACAATCAGTTGGGCATGTTATGAAGCACAACACAAGCATGAGTTTGTACATATCCAGTTCCTAATCACAGGCTATCTAAGGAAATCATACACATAGTTAAGGAGTTGAGAATCATATCTCAACACCCTTATACATTACAATTTACTAACTACTACTCATTCAGACATTTCAACAAACACTTTGAAATACATACATCAGCATACATAACATATGTTGATCACATAGGCATTAGGCCAAATCCTTTCACTAGGGAGTTGCCCCAATCATAACACGTGTACACCTACGATGGATAGTCATGGAAAGTAGGAATCCAAGTTCTATATTCATTTGAATATTTTCACAAACACTTGGGCTACACATTTCAACATATATAGCGTGTAGTGGCCGTGGCGTGATTCAGGGCAAATCCTTTCGTCAAACGGGTATCGCCATTACAACAATCATATATCCATGACAATTAGTCATGGCGAGCACGAACGAGAATTCTATACTCATTCATCATTTTCACAAACACTTAGAATACACTATTACAACATACATGGTGTATGTTAGCAAAACATGTATTAGGGCCATCCTTTCGCCAAACAAGTATTTTATCCATGTATAATATATTCATATAACGAATAATCACGGCAAATACATCTCCAAAATTTATACGTATACGGTACTTTTTAGAATACACAATTTCAACATACATAGTGTATATAAGCAAAACATGTATTAGAGCGAGTCCTTTCGCCAAACAAGTAATTTATCCACATATAATATATTCATACAACAATTAATCATGTCAAACACATTTCTAAAATTTATACGTATACAGTACTTTCTACAAATACCTAGAGTATGTAGAATTCCATATTTTTCATCTTTAATCGAAACGGAAAACAGACAGCACTTTGTACATGTGCAATTGCATGCAGATCATGAATCTATCATTATCTGACATTGAAAGCGTTGAAAACCATAACCTATACACCTAAAGTCCGCACCTTTTATCGTAGAATCGTAACGAATTCAATAGGTTTGTTAAGCTTCCACATACGGCAGTTTAGGTTAGCTATTTCATAACCTACAACTATCAAAACCCCAGATCAGATTAGGGTTAGGGTTTCTTACCTATAAACGACGCCGGAATCACCGGGAAAGCGATGAGAAATGAGTGTTAAGCATGGATAGCAGCAGGGAAGCAAGGCAGGGAGATGCTCCCACATCTCCCACACTTTCTCTCTCTTTTCTCTCTTCTCTCTCTAGGGTTTCTCTCAAATTCGTATGACTGCAATGAGAGAGGGTTTAAGGTCCTTATATAGTCTAAAAACTCGCCAAAATAGACTCCAGGTCAAAGTATACTTAGGTTATAACCAAAGCGGATATGTTTCAACTCAACGGAGGACTTCTGGCTGGCCTCCTTGAGCCAAAGGTCGGACTTAAGCTCACCGACACCGGATCTAGGTGGAGTTAAGTTTCGTTTCGGTCGGATTCCGATCACACGTGGCGGACCAGTTTCAGTTCAACGGTCAGCGGATCTCGATCGGAGATTCCGAGTACATGTAAATGTGTATGAAATTTCTCCTGATCCGAGGGTGTAATTTGGTCTGATTCTGACGGTCTGGTTGCTTAAAACTGATCCGCAAGCGAGAGGTGCCAGATTACTATTTGAGATATTTTATTTTGAATTAAATTCACATTTTTCACACTCTTCACTCCGAGCTCAAGTGAATAGCGCTGGGACACTATCTGGATTTGATTTCCGAGATGGTTGTCAAGCCCAGCAAGGCGGTTCTAATTCCTTAACTTCGTGTTAATCGGACTTCCGACGTATGGTCCAGATCTGATACAGAGTTTCGAGATGCTCCCGAGAGCAGCCGGGTAATGAGATTGATCCTAGATTTTAGGGTACCCTAGCGTCAATGATTCTACAAGTTTTGGGTCTTGCAGATCGTATTTAAAGTGATTGGTGCTAATTTCACAGGTACTCTAGTTTAACACTGAGTAATTCTCGCCTATTTCTAAAGGATTTAGTCCTGAGTAATTTCTGTCTGAGGTGGTACCTGGGCCTTTAGTTTGTATATAAAGTGATCCAAGTTATACTACTTAGCTAGTTTAAGATAGTGTCTAGGGTGAAAGTACTTTGAAAAATTGAAAGATCAAGGTGGTGAAGGGTGGGATTTGTGAAGAAAATGGTTTGAAAAGGGATTTGAGGCTTTAATTGAGTGTTTGAGAAGTTAAACCGGTGTTAGGATTGACTCATCGCCTAAGGACGTTTAATTCCAGGTTAGGAAAAATCCGGGCTGTTACAATCTACCCCACTTAAAACAAAATTTCGTCCTCGAAATTGCCTAAGGGTAATAAGGAAAATTTTTATTATTTCATTTGTCTAAGACTTATTGTTTTCAAGTCTCTATGCGCGGTAGGGTGTAATATTAGCCTGGTCCATTTTAGTCTACCCCCCTTAAAAATTATTTTCACCCCTCAAGGCTCAAGATTTATTTGTCCTGCTCCGTATATCGGAACAAGGTGTAATTTAGGACCTATCCTTGATATGAAGTGGGAAATACATTGGTCTGCCTTTCATCGACGATGTGTACTATGACATTGATACCTATGGTTATAGAAAGGAGCTAAAGATGATGGGTATTGTGGTTGATTCGGGGTCAGGTGTGAGTTTGTGGCAGATGCCTATTCTATTCTACCAAGGAATTTTGTCACGGTCCAGACTTATCCTATTTAATCATGTCTGGCTTAACAGGCAAGCTATGTTTCTAAGTCCATATGCACAATATGTATGCCGACATGGCATGTGATTTGGGACCTAATTCCTAACTGTCAGTTGCTCACTTGGGAAATTCCTTAGGCCTAAAAGGAAAAATCTCTATTGGCTTATATTCTATATTCTTACACTTCTCAAAGACGAAGTTATAAACTTTTGTTTGTAAGTGGTCGAGCCAACACGGAAGGAAAGTTGTATAGTGGGTTTGAGTCGGATACATGGACCTTCGCCTAGGTAGGAAGAAAATTGTCGTATCAGTTCTTAATCCTAATTGATCCCGACCTTCTACTTGATCAGAGCATAGGTTCATTGGTAACTACCAGGATTGAGAATTCAATTCAACCGTGAATACCTCGCTGATATATCGTTTCTCTACTCTCCGTGTTCTCGGTTGTAATAAGTCCTCGAGAAGGCAATTCTAAGGGATGCATTGATTGGACCTGACATGAAATCCAAGGGATATATAGGTTTTCTATCAATCGTGAATAGTTTCTACGTCAAACGAGCTCCCTAAGAGTTACTAAGGAAGCCTAAAGTATTAAGGGGATTCAACAACGGAACGGGGTCTCGCTCCAACCTGTCAAGCCAACTAACTAAGTCTATTATGCAATTGGCTTAGCATAATAATAGTTCTTTACTTTCCTTAGCCTAACCAGTTGTCTAGTCTTAATTTAAGAGTAGCGGAATCCATAGGTGAGTCCAAAGTCTATGCTTATACGCCAGATGATTTCACTTCATTTTTATACAAGGAAGAGTGTTTATCACTTAGGGTACAAAGTTGTCTAATGTGGAACTGAGTTGCCTGAAAGTGAATTTAACTACGCCGAGCATTTCACACATGCTCATACCAGCTAGGGTCCTAAGGGTACATTCTTAATTGTTGAATTTCCTACACAATCAGGCTATCAAAGTCTAGGAGCACCGCTCTAGGTCCCAAAACCCCAAGGGTCTAGGTCAAACAACCATTTACTCTAAAAGCTTAGCTATCAGAGTGGGTGGTTAATGTATATCAAGGGACTTTTATCACTTCAACACTATTGGCCAGTGGTCTTAAGTTGTAGTAATGGGACTGTATTACTAATCCTACCTCAGGATTGGGAGTGGCATGTGGGTGAGGGTGGGAGGGGATTAAAATTACGGTATAGGCTTTGGAAAATGAGCCTTGTGTGGAAAAGTGTGAGATGGAGTTTTCAAATCTCAGGATAATGAATTTCTAAGTGTTATTTGAAAGGAAATCTCGAATTTACTTTTAATTGAGTACATTCCAAACATGGTATTGGAAAACGGGGATACACCCCCACAAGGGATCATACCTACACCTACATTTATTATCACTTATACAATTCTACCCACCTAACTTACCTATGCAGTAGGCCAAACGGGCCCTAAAGGGAGAAAAGGGGTTGGAGTTTTTGGTTCTCCACAGATTTGGTTCTCCTCAGGGGTTGTAGAGGCTCAACTGACAAGGAGTAAAGAAAGGAAAATGAAGAAAATGGATGGGGTTAGAGGGCTTGCCCGATTTTGAGCTCAAATGGGGGTGTGGGAGTCCAAATGAGGGAAACGGAGAGGGTAGGGAGGAAGGACTGCTGTGGATGATAAAATGGATAGGTTGTGGTCGAAATCAGCAGGGAGAACGATTGGGAAGGGCGGTTTTGAAGAGAAACAGCAAGTTTGGAGAGAGAAATGTGCTTGGAAGGGGGAGTTTGTGAGAGGTAGGGTTTGTGGAGATTAAAATGGAATGGGAGCTAGGTCAGGGGGTGTATTAGACCCCCAAAGACGATCGCCCGAGCCGCGGGCCCGACCCCTCCCAAAAGTGGCGAGGGGTCGTCGACCAGGCGACGACCTCGCCGAAAATTTTATGGTTTTCAAAGGGGGGCCCATGGACGTGTTCCTCCAGTCCACCCCAGCCCCAAAAAACACTGGGTCCCACCTTGGAACCCTCTGGAAGTGCTCCGTTTGGCCCCCCCGACTCCATTCTGCTCAATTTCGGGTAGTTTCGGGAT
>JAJHSJ010000009.1:60048644-60148644 GCA_021015155.1 Magnolia officinalis | reverse complement strand
ATGCTAAATTAGCTGCATTGGCTAGAAAGGTCGAAGCTTTGGAAATTAGGAAGGTTGATATGGTTAAAGCAAACACTTCCTTAGGTAATTTTGTTTAGCATTGTGGTGGTATAGACCATGACACAAAGGATTGTCCAATGATCTCCGTTGTACAAAATATCACGCATGAGCATGATCAAGCAAATGCTATAAATAACTACCAAAGGTCAGTTATGCAACCAATGGGAAACCTTATATCCAAATTGGCGTAACCATCCTAATCTTAGTTGGAGGAATGGACCACAAATTAATGCGCCCAATGCACCTCAAATGCCTCCACAAAACAACTTCTTTGGGGCACCTAATAATGCACCATATGTGCCCCCGCCAAAGCGATCATCTGTGGAGGATGCATTGACCGCATTCATGAACTCTCAAGCTCAAATGAATCAGTCTCTAATCCAATCAAATCAGGAATTAAAGACGCTGTGGCTAGTATTGAGACTCAACTAAATGCTAGGGAAAAAGGCACCCTTCCTTTCTCAACCTGTGCCAAACCCTAGAAATACACATTTTATTGGAGACTCAAATCTAAATGAGTTACATCATGAACAAGCTAAGGCCATCATTACCTTGAGAAGTGGAAAAGAAGTCGATAACAAGATAATGCAACCGGTAGAAATACCGGAGGATGAGCCACTGTCTCAAGAAAATGATGAACCAACTATAGTTCAAAAGCCGCAACAAAAACAAGAGCATAAGAGACTAATTAAGTCATATGAGCCTCCAGTTCCATTCCCATCTAGACTTCGGAATCCAACTGTCCCCATGAAATATCAAGAGGTGTTGGATGTGCTCCAAAAGGTTACTGTCAATATTCCTCTACTTGATGCCATTAGACAAATTCCATCATATGCTAAATATCTCAAGGACTTGTGCACTGTAAAGAGGAAATTAAATGTGCACAAAAAGGCCTTCCTTACTGAGAAAGTGAGCGCTATCATTCAACAAAGGGTTGTACCCAAATACAAAGACCCGGGAAGTCCCACTATTCCTTGTATTATTGGGAATTTCCAAATTGAGCATGCTTTGCTAGATTTGGGTGCAAGTGTCAACTTAGTACCTTATTCGGTTTACAAACAAATGGGGTTAGGCGAGCTTAAACCACCACGATTACACTCCAACTCGCTGACCGCTCCATTAAGGTACCAAGGGGAATTTTAGAGGACGTGTTAGTCCAAGTGGAGAAATTCTACTTCCCCCGTGGATTTTATTGTACTAGACACTGAACCATGTGTAAATGCTAGTGCTCAAGTTCCCATCATTTTAGGCCGCCCATTCCTAGCAACTTCAAATGCAATCATAAATTGCAGGAATGGAATGATGAACTTGTCTTTTGGTAACATGACTCTAGAGCTAAATATTTTCAATTATGTAAGCAGCCCATTAATAATAATGATATCCATGAGCTGAATTTCATGGACTGCTTGACAGAAGAAGAGGAATTGGAACCTAGTCTGACTGAGGAATTGATTCAAGTCTTTGGGGACTTGAAAAATTCTGATTTAGAAAAAGTGCTTGCTGAAATTTGTGATGATAATGAGAGCACTACACTCAGGACATTGGTATGTACCAATGGAGACCGCGCACTCAAATCCTATCTATAGAGGACTCGCGACCTCACCATCACCAACCAATGTTCCAAAGTTTGATTTAAAACCACTACCAAATGAGCTTAAGTATGTATACTTAGGTGAAAATAAAACTTATCCTGTGGTGATCTCTTCATTTTTAGACAAGGATCAAGAGATTAAATGTTGAATGTTCTAAGGGACCACAAAGGAGCCTTGGGTTGGGCCATTTCTGACATCAAGGGTATAAGCCCTTCCATATGCACCCATCGGATACACCTCGATGAGGACGCCAAACCAATTAGACAACCTCAAAGGCGTCTCAATCCAAACATGATGGAAGTTGTAAAAAATGAGGTGATCAAATTATTGGATGTGGGAATCATCTACCCAATATCCGATAGTGTTTGGGTGAGTCCAACTCAAGTAGTCCCAAAGAAATCCGGAATAACTATTGTGCAGAATTCTAATAATGAACTCATACCAACACGTGTCACCACTGGTTGGCGTGTTTGCATTGACTATAGAAAATTGAACCAGGTCACAAAGAAGGATCATTTCCCTCTACCATTCATTGATCAAGTTTTAGAGAGGGTAGCAGGTCACTCTTTCTATAGTTTTCTTGATGGATATTCCGGATATAACCAAATAGAGATAGCCCTGGAAGACCAAGAAAAACCACGTTCACTTGTCCATTTGGCACATTTGCTTTCAAACGGATGCCATTTGGATTGTGTATGCTCCAGCAACTTTCCAACGGTGTATGTTAAGTTTTTTTCAAATATGGTTGGGAAGTTTCTTGAGGTTTTTATGGACGACTTCTCTGTATTTGGGAGTAGTTTGAGGAATGCCTCAACAATTTATCTCTTGTCTTGTCTAGGTGTGAAGAGAAACACCTTGTCTTAAATTGGGAGAAATGTCATTTCATGGTTCAAAAGGGAATTGTTTTGGGCCATGTTATCTCCAAAAATGGAATCGAGGTAGATCGCTCAAAACTCGACATTATAGCTAATCTACCTATCCCCCAGAACTGTTAGAGATATTAGATCACTTATAGGGCATGCTGGTTTTTTATAGAAGATTCATCAAGGACTTTAGTGTCATTACTAGACCCTTGACTAATCTTCTTCAAAAGGATGTTCCATTTAAGTGGACAGATGAGTGTGCAAATGCCTTTAATAAAATTAAATCATCTCTTACCACTGCACCTATCATGCGTCCACCAGATTGGACACTTCCTTTTGAACTAATGTGCGATGCAAGTGACTATGCCATAGGGGCTGCTTTGGGCCAAAGGAAAGATAAACGGCCCTACGTTATTCACTATGCGAGTAGAACTCTAAACTCGGCGCAAGTGAACTACTCAACAACTGAAAAAGAGTTACTTGCAGTAGTTTTTGCTTTGGATAAGTTTAGGTCCTACTTGCTGGGATCTAAAGTGGTCATTTTCACGGACCACTCGGCTTTGAAATATTTGCTGTCTAAGAAGGATGCAAAGCCGAGACTTTTGAGATGGATCCTCCTACTCCAAGAATTTGACTTAGAGATAAAAGATAAGAAAGGAGTAGAAAACGTAGTGGCCGATCACCTTTCCAGATTGGTGTTAAATGATTCCACTGAGGAGATGCATATCCAGGACAATTTTCCTGATGAACAATTATTTGCGATCTCCAAATTGCCTTGGTATGCGGATATAGTGAACTATCTTGTAACAGGAAAAATGCCATATCATTGGAAGTCACAAGATAGGAAGCGTTTTGAAACCGAGGTTAGAAACTTCTTCTGGGATGACCCGTATTTATATAAATATGGGACTGATCAAATTTTTAGACGTTGTGTCCCAGAGGATGAAATTCAGAGTGTTATTTCTTTTTGCCACATGGAAGCATGTGGTGGCCATTTTTGCTAAGAAAACCACTGCAAAAATCCTGCAGTGTGGTTTTACTGGCCTACCATGTTTAAAGACACTCATGCTTTCTGTGTTGCTTGTGATAGATGTCAAAGGTTGGGAAGAGTGTCTCGGCGCAACATGATGCCTTTATCCCCAATTTTGCCATTGGAGATTTTTGATTGTTGGGTATTGATTTTATGGGCCCATTTCCATCTTCTTTTGGATTTCTTTATATATTGGTTGGTGTGGACTATGTTTCAAAGTGGATTGAGGCAGTTCCAAGTAGGACCAATGACAACAAAGTGGTCATACGATTCCTCAAGGAAAATATTTTTTCTAGATTTGGAACTCCAAAGGCCATCATTAGTGATGGTGGGTCTCACTTTTGCAATAGGACATTTGAGGCTTTGATGAAGAAATATGACATCAAGCATAAAGTGAGTACCCCATACCACCCACAAACGAGTGGGCAAGCTGAGATTTCTAATCGGGAAATCAAACACATTTTAGAGAAAACTATAAGGCCAGATAGGAAGGATTGGTCCCTCAGACTATCCGACGCTTTATGGGCTTATAGGACTGCTTATAAGACCCCGATTGGAATGTCTCCATACAGATTGGTGTATGGGAAGGCTTGCCACTTGCCTGTGGAATTGGAACATAGAGCCTACTGGGCAATAAAGAAATTAAACTTTGATATGGATCAAGCAAGTGGACAAAGGAAATTAGAGTTGAATGAATTAGAGGAGCTGAGGAGAGACTCCTATGAAAATTCTAAAATCTACAAAGAGAGGACCAAAGCTTTTCATGACAAAAATATTCTGAGGAAGAATTTTGAACCTCAGCAAAAGGTCCTATTGTACAATTCCGTCTCCAGTTTTTTCCGGAAAGTTAAGATCAAGATGGACAGGCCCTTTCATTGTGAAGAATGTTTATACTCATGGGGCTGTTGAAATTGAGAATCCACGTAATGGCAATGTGTACAAGGTTAATGGGCAGAGATTGAAGCCTTATGTGGAAAACTTTCATTTGGGAGAGGAGTCCTTCCCTCTTCATGAGCCAGAATATTCAGATTGATGCTCCTAGTCTGATGGAGCATTTGTGTAGAATTTGTATCATATTCATTTTTTTTAGTGTCACCTAGCAGGTGAGTTTTTCATGGCAGGTACTATCCACCCTTTCTTTTATTTTTATTGTTCTCTGCATTATATTATCATTACATTGGGGACAATGTAGATTTTAGGTTGGGGGGTGTGGATAGTCATCCATGTGATTTTATTTTTTTAAATTTTTCAGTTTATTTTATTATTTTTAGTTTTAATTTTTTTTTTATTTTTTTTTAGTTTAAAAAAAATATAAAAAAAAAAATTAACATTTTCAAAATAATATTTTTATACAAGAATGTGAACATGATATTATGCGAATTCCAAAGGCAAAGTTAATATTTATTTTAGGTTGATAGTAGTCAGAATTCCGACAACTGAAAATTATATACTTGAGTTCAATTATCTAATCACTAGTTTAAAATGAGTTATAATTTGATGTACTGAATTCACAATACACCCTAGCTAACTTAGTGAGGAATATGATATGTGAACTATAATAACAACTTTTGATTCAAATAAGGTTGAATGAACTAGTATCATTGATATATGCTTAAAAGATAGAATATTGGAAAAAAAAAACAGAGTGATGAAAAAGAAATTTTTATTATAGAGCATAAATGCAATGACCATAACAATCGTGTCAGTAATCCGGAGTAAGGATACCTAAGTATCCATTACTGTTACCATTACAAGTACGATACCTTAGGTTATGAAGCAAACCCGGTGGGAATCTTCATCTAAGGGTGGTCTATATAATGAGGATATGATGATAAAAGAAGAAATGACATGAAAAAATGAGATAACTAGAGATTTCATACTCTTGGAATGATTGAAAGGAGTTAGGATAGAGAACATACATATTTTTCAAAGTTAGACTAGTGTCACGAGCACCTAAGGATATTGGATCGTAACTATTCTAAATTTTGATTAGGTCTCTGAACTCAAGGATGTAATGGATTAGGAAATTGAGATTCTAACTAACTTCAGACTTAGGGTAAGTATTGTTTTGTTTTGGAATTCATATGATGAATGGAGGCATAATTGTATAAATTTTGAGTGTTAAGCTATTTTTCATGTTTTCAATGTTTGTAGGTAACATTTCTGAAAACCCTCACGAGACTATAACTCGTCCACTAGGGGAAACCTAGGGGTTTAAAGGCTTGCTGCATATGCTAAATGCAATCGAGATTACCTGCGAAAGTGGTGTAGTTAGAATTTTATTATTATTATTATTATCATTTTTTTTTTTCGTTTTATTTTGTTTCTAAAATTAGTTTTTTAATTTTAATATTATTATTATTATTATTATTATTATTTCGCTTATTTGCTTGGGACTAGCAAAATGCTGGTTGGGGGGTGTGTTGAGACTCAAATATTGCATAATTTTCCCCATTTATATCTTGGTTTTATGAACATGAATCCGCTTAATATTCTATTTTACTCATGTATGTGTTGCAAGGTGAATTTAAGTGTTTGGATTGAAAAATGGTGTTAAAAGCATGATTTTGATGCTCAAGAATTACCAAAGCAAGGAATTGATCTTAGGAGACCAAGATTGAAGAATTCACATGCCAAAGATCTAAGAAAACCAAGTGAAGAATGAAAAAATCGAAGATTTGAAGTGAAGAATCCTGAAATCGTCCTGAAAAAGTATATTATGAAGCTGTAAGTTTATTTTGGAAAACTGCTTAGCAGGAAGTCTGTTTTAAACGAACTATGCAGCGAGAAGTCTATTTTGGAAAAATATGTATATTTGATGCGATTTCTAGGGTTTTTCAAATTTGTACGAAAATTGGAGGTCCCTACTTATAAATAGGGCTTCCTAGGGCATTCTAAAACATTATTCAAGGCATTCAAGAGCAAGGTTTAGGGTTTTTAAAGAGTTTTTAGTTTTATTAAAGCTTTATAAGTTGTTTTGTTTAGATTTTTCTATTTGCATTTTCTTTCTTTATTTCTTGTTGCTTTTTATTTCTGCAATTTATTATGTTTTTCTAAGTTCCTTCTATCCCAAGCTAGAAGGGAAGCACATGGGTTTAATGTTTCTTTAAGATTATGATGATTGATTGTTTTAATGATGAGAAAAATGGTGTATGCATGTTATCTATTATTTAGGTTTTATTTTTTATCCTCTTGTGAGATCCATATGTTTCCATCATATGAGATTCACATTGATGGATAGGCTTACCCTAGATCAATCAGATTTCCTAGATAGGAGAGGTTCTCAACCTGTTATATTTCTTTGTATTCATTATCCTATAGATATTGAATACTTAAAATCACTGACGCTTGAGAATATATGTCAATGGTGCAAATCCATGATTTTCTAATTTTTTATATCATTTATTAAAATATTTAAACTGTTTTATTTTCCGATTAGGCTGACCATAGTGATCAGATCCTAGTTGTGTTATCCAAGTCATCATGATTTTGGAACATTAACGTATGTGTGGAACTTTGAAGCTTGGGTGTTATTTTATTCAATTGAATTACATCCATTCAAAAATCCCAAAATCAAATATCAGATTAATTTTTATTACTTAGTTTTATTTTGCGTTTGATTTTTTTCTTCTCACAATTCATCTCCCTGTGGGATCGACCCTGTATTCACGGGATACTACTTACGAACCTCTGCACTTGGAGGCAAGCAATCACGGCCCTGATTTCAACTCCTACTCCTACCTTTTGGTGAAAAAAGTCTATCCATATTTTACACAAAAGACACCTAGGCTCTTCATGAATAAAGCCGATAAAGCCTATTCTCACTTCATGCAGGCTTATCGCAAACACACTAGATCGGTTGATTATGAAGAGCATACGGCTTTTTCTACTGCTTTGAATTTGCCGACATTTATTGTGTGTGAATGCTATGCAAAATACAAATGAGTATATTTCACTGGCTAAGGCACTTGCTCAAGGTCGAAAGCTTGCTCTAGCACCTTTCGTACTCGATCATCTGTATAGAGGCATCAATGAAGTCACCACCTAGGGTCTATATCACGGAGAAGGACCGATGTGGCTTCTTTAGATGTGGATTTATGAGTACTTTCGTCATTCTCTTATACATAATTCCATCCACTCTGGTATAATTTATTCTTCATATTGTGAATGCATCATCAACTCTCTTCAAGAAGTCCAATCACTTTATGTATATATGTACTATTCTTTTCTCTGGATAAAGGAAAGTGGACTCGATTGTTCATCCCACTATATGGTGGAGAATACCGCCCTACTTGGTTCATCAACCAATTTGAGCAAGAGACTGATGATGATGCGGTGTTCCAACTACATCGAGCATGGGAAAGTTACCTCATCTGTAGGGATCTTCCTTGTGGTGGTATGATCGATTCTGACAAAAATGCTAAAGCCGGGATCGAAATACTGCTCTAACTTACTTACTCGTCAATTTGGCCTGGTCCAATGTATCCACTATCCATTTACTTAAATAACTTGCAATCAGCCTCTTTACAATTGGTCAATCGTTGATAAAGTCGAACTCTAACATTCTCTCCTCGTTTCTTTTCAAGAGTCCATACTACTTCTTATCCTTCCCTGCTATATAAATCAACCTTAGGTAATGGACACCTTTGTTGCTTGGTGGGAAAACCATTATTAGAAGTTAATTAATAAATCCTCACAAGACATCATCGCCCAACTCTCCTTTACCATATAGCCTAGAGAAAAGAAAAGAGCAGCGCCCACATTGGTTATTGCTTCCACTCGAAAAACCAATAACTGAATATCAAATCGTCCATTGAATCCACTCTACAAACTTCACCGATCGAGACAACAACTATTTGCCCAAAGCACCAAAAAGTTGTGGTGAAGGTACATGTTGTTCTCCATTAGCTCACCAGCCAACATCAGGTCCAAAGAAAATTCTTAATCTGGGAGTTCCTCTTGGTCCACCTCCTCAACTAACTAATCTAATTCTTAACCACATTGATCCACCTTCCCAACTAATTGACGTAGATCAATCGTTGCCAATTTCATCTAAAGGACGACGACAAATAGGTACTTCCTCGGCTGAGGTCGTAGTCTCATTTGAAAAATACTTCAAAACTAAATACTGGCTAGGACTCACTATCGAAGAATATTTCAAATAAATTAAGGAAGGTTTGAAACATCACCATGAAGGTCATTATTATAAATGCTAGAACAAATGATGACAGGATAAGGAGAGATCAAATAATCTCGATCTTCTATTTGATGAAAAATATCTTACTCCCTATCTTCTTAATCCACCACTATTCCCTACTTCAACACAAGTGATAGCAATAACTATTAGAAACTCTCAGCTTGTAAACAACCGATTCATCACTTACGCTGTCCGTTCTAATTTAAGTGGAAATTACTTACCTATGTAATTATTCTGCCCTTTTCTTGCTTTTTCCGTCAATTAACTATTCCTCTCTTTTATAGTTGCCTGAGACCCATCAGCTGCGGAAAAGCAAGTCATAGTGGCGCACCCGTTACAGCAGCGCCAACCAGCGATCGATGCTCCTGAAGTGACTAATGTTCGGACTGTCGACTTTGATGAGACAGTCAGTGCTGAAACTCTTCCTTATCATACCCTTCCTAAAGTCACGACTCTCACCACCGAGTCAGAATACATGGTCGATCTTCCCCAAACACCACCTGTCGTTGTTGACTAAGAAGAAGAAGAAGAAGAAGAAGAATAACCGTTGAGTGCTACCTCTCAGAGTTCTGGCAAAAGATCATCTCCTTGACTGATCTCTTCATCGGCCGAACAGCTTCCTCCAATGGTTGAAGATTTTTCAATTCATGAGGTAATTGTACCTGAGCTGATGACAGAAGAGACTTCAACGATCGATGCTCTTGAGCCTGATTCATGCCCATTACCCACTCTAATGCCAATAATCATGGGCAAAGCTTCCATTCTCCCTACTTCCATCGAAAGTGTGCTTCCACTCGATGACATCCTTTCCTCCTTTGAACGAGCTTTCACTGAAGACATTGTTATGGTCGAGTCACCCTCTCTCTCGAGCAGTCTGCAAAACTTTAAGGAAGAACTCTAGATCCTCATGCAGGTGGGGTCATTTAGATCTTTGACGGCCGAGATGGTCGATAAGCTCAAACTATTGATCGAATCATATCGTGTTTTCTCTTGGTTGGATCTCAAACCTATGGACAAGTTACCAATTCTCCAGGAATTGTTGGGATTTGTCAAAGAACAACACCATATACGTGTTATTGTCGACCGAATTGAGGCAGAGCATTCAACAACAGAATCTCAAATGGCTTCTTCCAAAGATATTGCCAAACATTTTTCAACTGGGACTGCTGAGTTAAAGACATCTGGGGCTGAGTTAGAGGAGATAAAAGTCAGAATCACAACTCTAGAAGCATAACTGATGACTCTGAAAAGGAGTTATGCGAAGAACATGCTGAGCATAGTCACCAGAAGGAAATGATCAAGAATCTGGCAATGTTGGCTAGGGCTCAAACAACTACCATTAGTTGACTTTGTCAAGCTGTTGTCAAACACGAGGATACTTTACGAGTGGCGAAGGGCCGATTAGAGATGGTAAATGCATTGATGCAACCCTTTTCTTCAGTTGAATTGTAATCTTGTATCAGAGATCATATATCAATGCAATTGGCCATCGAGGCTCCTTTTTATTGTTTAATGCTTAAGCTTATTTTTCTCTTACCCTACAACTAACTGCTGACCTGGCCCCCAAAATTCGAGACATCATGTGTTACTTCCCAAATAAAAACCCTTAACGGCTACACGTTCTAGTCTTCCCAGAACATGAAGTGTCTTTCCTGCTATAACTGCTCCAATCGTGGGTGCCTGGATCATCTATTTAAACTAATTTGAATCTTATTTAGATTCATACCGATCTTTCCCTAAAATGTATAGCTCGTTATTGCTTTTATGGCTTCCAACATTTCTTCATTCCTCACTAGTGCTAAGAGCTACTTGTAGAAAATCTTTGATTGGGGTTATACAGACTTATGTCAATCTTCATTGCTCTTTGATGTGAATTACTTTGTCAAGGAGGCTTCGACAACGGCCGAATCAGAGGTCACACTGGAAGACCTTCTTCAAAAGTTGAAACATCTATACTTCATTAGGCACTGTTACTTCGAACTCGCCTTAGAATCTAATAGCTCACTGGATATCTTCGCCAACAGGCTTCAACTAAGGAAGATTCTCTAGAGGTGAGTGAAGCTCATGAACTATCCTAGAATGAGCAACCGCGATGGGCCCAGACTCATCAGTTCAACCGAACCATGCTCCAAACGTTACAAGCATATCGTACCAGATTGCTGGAAGAACTCAAGGAACGAGAATGTTCCTTCTTTGCTAAGGAGCTGCCCATTCCTACAGATCTCTCCTTCTTGTACGAGTAAATTATTATTTACCAGATTCGGTCAAAGATAAGTCTTAGTGGGAAAAGAGAAGCCGAGAACAGAGTTTCTTCTCACAGCATCCACATCGACCAATTTCTTCATCTCCTTACGATCATCATTAAAAATGAAGCTGATTGGAAGCCTAAATAGGAACAAAATGAAGCTGAGAAGCTGGCTTTTCTTGAAGAATTTGAAGAAATAAAGACTAAAATAGTCTAAGTTATTCGACCGCTTTATTTTTTATTTTATTTTATTTTATTTTTTTACTTTTGTAACGCAGTCAGTGACTAGCAACATCTTTGAATAAATTGCTCTTTATCAAATTTTCAAATGCATCAAGGTTGATTTTCATAGTATATCAAGACATTAGATTTTTCTTTTGGAATATCAGATCATTCCTCCGCAATCGTCCATCGCCCAAAATATTCAGGATGATTGATTATCCCAATCCGTTTACCATTGTGACATGAGACCTACAAAATATTCATACTTGGCCAAATTAAACTACAATAACTTGGCCTCTCAATACTTAGCCAATTTTTCCTTTCGTTGTATATGTAGTCTCGTGCTGACTAAGCAGTAACAAATGCGTGCAGGTTCTCGAGGGATTTATGTCATGCTCCAAACCCGGAAATTGGATTCACAGGAATCCCAATCGCCGAACCCGGTGCCGACAGCCTCCGTAATACCCCATTCTCGGCTCCAGAGTCCATACGCTAGGTTCTGATCCTGGGATTCTACAAGAAGGATTTTCCAACGTACATTTGTCTCATAACCACAAGTATACCCAAATCATAAAGGCAACATCATCATCACATATCCACTAATATAATCATTTGAATACAATGGTGAAAGGGAAATACATATATCGAAATCAAAGCTCCAGAAGATAGCTGTACGCTTCAAGCTCAACACCACTGCAACCTAACGCCACCTGCACGCATCTATTGTGCATAAGCTTATAGAAAGCTTAGAGGGTGGTGAAAGTGTGTGCACAAGGTAAGTGCCAAGTATACCATAAAGCCCATAAATCATACATCATCGGAATAAGTAGAAATACTGACAAGATCATGAATAATATGATATCAGAGTAATCAGAGTAAGCGGAAATATACTGGTAAGTCCATGAGTCATATAATATCAGAATACACAATACAGATCAGTAATACAAATGAGGAGTCATAGAGAGCCAAATATCAGGTACAGAGGGTCAATGCAATATGTAAATCCTGCTAAGTCTGTCTAGGCCATATAAGTATAGAAAACATAACGACCCAAAATGCCATATGAATGTGGATGCAATATGCGATGCGAATGAAATGACCAAGCTGGAGTGTGAGGTTGGGATGATAGTACGTAGTATCGCAGGCTATGGGGTCCATCATAAGGGACTTCTATCCAAACCAGTCGCATACCTAAATTTGGATAGTCAGACTCAATGTGGTAAACTCCTGGTCTCAGGTTAGTCGTGCGCCCAACCGAAATCCTGGCCATGCGAAGGTACATGTAATAAATAGTTGTGCACCACCAGCCCGAGGATCGTGAATGAATGAATATGCAATTCCTACTCAATAAGTCCACATATCAATATGGTTCCTCTATGGGATCATCACCGGGGTCTAGTACACTCCACACCACCTGCCGCCCCATAAAGCGCAAACTGGGTAAGTGGAAGAGACCTCACTATCCGTCTGGCCAGTAGTCTGCCAATACCTACCCGGCTCGCTGATAGTGAACCCATTCATCGAGCTGGTCAAACTCAGCCTAGCTATGCATACTCCCTCGGGCGGTTAAGGCCACACCCCCTCCCAACCGACCACGGCACAGTGGGAGACGCGGCCTCCTGGTATTCGGCACTCGGGCGCTTATGTATATCCACTCGGTCTCGACGTTGGGGCGTCCTCTGGTACCAAGAGAGTTTTAGGGATTTTCACCCAGGGTCATCTATGACAGCCCGATGCTCAAACAGATTTTCGGTGTCCCATCTAGTCATCCACGATATGTCTGTGGAGGCTACGACCCTGATGTCGCTAGGGCGTACAATAATCATAAGTCACAATGCAAGATGTATGAGTCATACAATCCAGTCACGCATCAGTCTTGTGCATACCGTGCGCTCACATAAGATAACCTCCACCTATCAGGGAGTCTCATAACAATCTGCCCAATGATATATGCAATGGTCAACCACACATCATAACAAACATGCAGATGATGCGTATGGGCATGTATCATGATGCTATGCTGTCACATACTCATAATCGGTATCAATAATCGGTATTGATAACCGGCACTGATAATCAGCCTCGACAAGCAGAATCGGTAATCAGCTTAACAAAGGGCCGAAGGGAAGGTCACAATGAAGATATTTAACCATCATTGCCCATTAATGTGTACATTCAACCAACATTACTCCCAAGGAGTGGCTCTCGTGAGGCCAAACTTATAGTGGGCCTAATCACATGGGCCTCATATATACATCGAATAGGCCGCACCAATTGGGCCTTACATACATTGCAATGTGCCATAACTCATGGGCCTCGCATACCTCACAATGGGCCTCATATATATATATATATATATATATATATATATATATATATATAATATATATATATATATATATATACTAAGGTGGGCCTCAACAACGGCCTCATACACATCAAGGTGGGCCATAAACATATCAAAGGTGGGCCTTACAGATGGGCCATAAACATATCAAAGGTTGGCCTCACAGATGGGCCATAAACATATCAAAGGTGGGCCTCACAGATGGGCCATAAACATATCAAATGTGGGCCTCATAGATGGGTCATAAACATATCAAAGGTGGGCCTAACAGATGGGCCATAAACATATCAAAGGTGGTTTCACGCCCCGAACTCGAAAATCGGGCTCACAAAATTCCCGATCGCCGAATCCGGCACCAACAGCCTCCGTAGTACCCCATTCTCGGCTCCCAACACCCATACACCAGGTTCCGATCCTGGGATGCTATGAGGAGGATTTCCAATATCAATATGATTCGTAATGAGCATAACCAAGCATAACCCATGAACAATAACCACAAGAACACCATCACAAAATTCACTATAATCAAAAACTTTGAGTACAGTGCGTATAAAGGGAAATACAAGATAGTGGTAATATCAAAACTCCAAAAGCTCGACTGCACGCTCCAACTACGGCTGTGACCTGGCGTCACCTGAACGCATCAATCGTGCATAAGCTTATGGAAAGCTTAGAGGGTGGTGTAAGTGTGTGCGCAATATGAGCGTGCTCAGAATGCAAGGTCAGAGTAATGTGGAATAGTGCTGATGAGTACGTAAATGCAACCAGCCGTACCAAGGCTATATAGTACAAGATATGAATGCAATCGGCCATACCAAGACCATGCATGCAAGATGCAGCTCAAGCATGCCAATCCTCATCCAAATCCCCATATCAATACAGTTCTCAGTCTCGATAATCACCGGGGTTTAGTACACTCCAAATAGCACTGTCGCTCTCCAGCCGCATAGTCCAAGCGAGCGTAAGAAACCTCACTATTCGCCTGGTCAATAGTTTGTCAATACCTATCAAATACGTCAATAGCGAACCCATTCACGAGCTGGTCAGACTTAGCCTAGTATTGCCCCCTACCCTCGGGCGAGTAAGGTCACACCCCTTTCTAACCGACCACGACACAGTGGGAGACGCGGCCTCCTGGTATTCGGCCCTCGTGCGCTCAGGCGAGTAAGGCCACACCCCTATCCACTCAGTCTCGATGTTAGAGTCATCCTCTGGTACCATCGAGTTTAGGGATTTTCACCCAAGGACATCTATGACGCCCGTATGCTAGAACCAAACATTTTCGGTATCCAATCCAGCCACCCATGATGTGTCTGTGGAGGCTATGGCCCTGATGTCGGTAGGGCTTGCAATAACTACAATCACACAATGCAAGTGCATGAGTCACACTACCAATCATGCAACAGTCCTACGTATATCATGTACTCATGTAGGGCAACTTCGCCTATCAGGGAGCCCGTAAACAGTCTGCCCGAAGGCATATGCTATGATCAGACACTCCTCATCTCAAGCATACATATGATGCGTATGATCATGAATCATGGGGCTGTGTTAAACATGTTATAAAGCAATAAACTATCCTCTCAATGAAGATGGGCCTAGATGGCCTACATGAAACAGATACGGGCCTATCAGTGGCCTTAGAGAGAGTTATAATGTGGACATCTAACCAACATTACTCGTACAATGTGGACGTCAAACCAACATTGTCCCCAAGGCTCGGCTCGCCTTAAATACCATTAAATAAATCCTGGTGGAATTACACATTGCAATGTGCCTTAGGTACATCCCATGGGGCCCTAAATATATCAAATGGGCCGTATCTCATAGGCCTTATATTCATCAAGTGGGCCACCTCAATGAGCCTCATCAATGGGCCTTAGGTACATTGCAATGGGTCATCACCCATGGGCCTGAGAATGCATTAAAATGAGCCCGATCACATAAGCTTTATGTGAATCAAATGGGCCTAATCACATAGGCCATATACATATCAAAGTGGGCCTCAACAATGGGTCACAAATACATCAAACGGATCTCATAACGTGGGCCTATATATAACATGGTAGGCCCAACAACGGGCCCATAAACACATCAAGATGGCCTACATACATGGGCCCATATATATACCAAAGTGGGCCTCAACATTGGACCTATATTCATGCTAAGATGGGCCTAAATACATGAGCCCATAAATATCCAAGTGGGCCTTAATAATGGGCCTAAAAATACATCAAGATGGGCCTAAGTACATGGGCCCATATGCATCTAAGTGGGCCACATGTGAAGCCCACCATAATGTTTATTTTACTATCCAATCTGTTGATAAGGCCACATGAATAGGGGGCCCACCAAAACATTTATTTTCAATCCAACCTTTTCATAAGGTCTCATGGGCCTAGGGCCCACTGCAATGTTTATTTACCTCCAATCTGTTCATACGGTCATGTGGACCAAGGGTAGGGCCCACTGGGATGTTTATTTGACGTCCAAGTTGTTCATGAGATCGCGTGGGCCAGGACCCACTGTAATATTTACTTGCCACCCAACCAGTTCATAAGGTCATACGTGACCTGGACCCACGGTCAGGAAGCCCACCGTAATGTTTATTTGCCAACCGACCTGTTGATAAGGTCACATTGTTAGGGGTCCCACCGCGAGGTGGTTCACAAATCTAACCCATACATTATGTGTGTCCCACCTGCCTGAGGGTCCAGACCAAGTTTCAGCCACATCAAAAATTCAGGTAGGCCCCACCAAGTGTTTTTATATGATTTAGGCATGTCTTCACATGATTTAGATGGTATGGCCCACCTGAGTTCCGTTTGCGGCTGATTTTTGGGGACGCCCTACAGAAAAAGGGGACCCACCAAATGTATGGTGTTGATGTTCGAAACGCATCACGTGAGGCGCACGGCTGGAGCCGTGAGGGCCAGCCTGCCCGTCTGCCCGTCGCACGCAGCAGCAGGCGCTGCCTGCGCTCCTGACAGCAGCAGCGTCAGCTGCTACTGCTATATATATATATATATATATATATATATATATATATATATATATATATATATTTAAAATCCTATGGTTTTTCACAGGTGGGCCCACATCCAGAAAATCCATCCAATCCATTGGATTTCTCTGTTTAATACAAAGTAAACGAGCCCAATATTGGGTGTGTTTTGGGGTACAGAAGCGTCAAGGTGGTTTTCAATGGTAAGAAAACTGTTCTCTACACTATGGCCCACCAGAAAATCGGATTGGCCCCATTTTTCGGCTCAACGCCTCAAATAGTCCGAGGAAAAGGATAGACGGCTTGGATTGAGCACTTACATCAAGGTGGGGCCTGTATGGGCGGCCCACCATTTGGTTAGCTCGTTAGCGTACTCCCTGTCAGTGCACAAACTCCATGTTAGCCACTCCGTCCAGCGTCCAGGTATGAATAAACACATGCATTGTGGTGGGTCCCACACGGTCGTGGCCCACACATCAAGGTGGGTCCCACACGAAATACATGATCCATGGTGGGCCACACACACATGTATTAGGTGGGCCACCAACAAGGAAAAGGGAGAGATATAGATGGAGAGAGATCGGCGTAGCGGAGGGGCCCCGCCACTATGGGCCCCTCATAGGACTACAACACATACATTAGATTGGGTCCCATCACAAGTGGGCTATCAAATTAAAAACCAACAATAAATCACCCACCTCTTAGGCCTGCTCCTTGCTCCCTTAGGCTTGTATACACCTATGCTCAATGTTCAACGGTGGCGATGGAGTTTGATGGTGAGGATGAGAGATGAGAGGGTGGGCCACACTTGTTATTGTGGAAGGGAGGAATCCCTTGGTGGCTTGGGAGATTTTAGAAATGAGAGAGAGAGAGAGAGAGAGAGAGAGAGAGTGAGATATGGATGGGACGATGATGTAAGGAAGATGGGGTGGCATGGGAGAGTTTGAAATGTTGTAAAAAGTGGTATGGTTTGGTTAAAAAATTGTAAAAAGTGGTATAGTGAGGGGAAAGAGAATATTGACTTTTAGAAAAGGAGAGATGGGTTGCATGTTCACATGGCATGGTGTGTACTTGACATGATTTGATGGGACATCTCGTAGAGATTCCCTCGAAGTTCGCAACGTGCGGTGTTTCTTCAGAATGAACGCAGACCGACATTTTCCAGCCTAGGCATCGGTTTGATATGCGAGTCGCGGCGTTAAAACCGCGGCGATGGCGCGATCGCCAAGGTATAGGTTTCGGTTCGAGCCGACTTTGGTATGCAGGTCTCGGCTTAGGATCGCGTGCAACGTCAGAAACGGGTCGAGGATTGGCGAAATTCGACCGGAATGATCGCGAAGTCCTACAGAATGGTACGGTCTAGGTTACGGGTCTTATAGGTGGGCCTCATAGATGGGCTATAAACATATCAAAGGTGGGCCTCATAGATGGGCCATAAACATATCAAAGGTGGGCCTCACAGATGGGTCATAAACATATCAAAGGTGGGCCTCATAAATGGGCCATAAACATATCAAAGGTGGGCCTCACAGATGGGCCATAAACATATCAAAGGTGGGCCTCACAGATCTGAACAGATGGATGGCTTAGAGAAATACATACATCAAGGTGGGGTCCACGTTCCCTTATTGGACCGACAGAGTGGATTACACTTACATCACAGTGTGCTACACCCACCACCGTCCAAATATGGACAATGTGGGTATAAGATACTTGCATCAAGGTGGGTCCCACGTGGGGCCCACCAGATATAAATATATATATCAACAACGTGAACCCACCATGTATATAATAAATTTATATACAATATATTATATAAATACATCAACGTGGGTCCCATATGGGGCCCACCACGTTCATATATATATATCTATATATATATATATATATATAATATATATATTATATATATATATATATATATATATATATAAACAGAGTCCATCGTCCATACCTGGACGCTGGACAGATGGTTGGATTAGAGTACATCCGCCAAGGTGGAACCCACATCTAAGGATGGACGATGTGGATATAATAAATACATTAAGGTGTGGCCCACCGTCCAGATTTGCTAGCCGGTGCAAATACACCACGTACATCCAGGTGTGGTCCACCAGAACTTACTGTCATCAATCACACCAACCGCCTGCTGGTGTGTGCTATGCCAACCAATCCACTTCCAAATAATAGGTGGGGCCCACGTGGGGCCCACCATAACGTTGATTTTCCATCCAATCTGTTGATAAGGTAACACAGACCCGTATGAAGAGGAAAAAACAAATTTCATAATGATACAAAACTTCTGACATCCAATCTGTTGAATAGGTCATATACACGCAGATGAATGGAAAAAACAAAGATCAGCTTGATCCAAAACTTTTATAGCCCCCAAAATTTTTTTAATGGTCGACGTTCATTCAACACTATTTCTTGTAATGTGGTCCACTTGAGATTGGGATATACCTCATTTTTTATCTCATACTATAAAATGATCTAGAAATATAGATGGACCACATGGATGAAACAAATACATCATGGTGGGCCCACATAACACTGACCACCGGCCATTGGCTGGTGGCAGGGGAGTAGCCAATCCGTTTCCGCAGGAAGCGGATTGCGTATTGAGTAACTAAGTACGCTTACCGTACTGAGTAAACTCTGTGAGGTTCACCATGATTTATGTAATTTATCCCTTCCGTTCATCTATTTTATCAAATAAATTTAGTGCTTGAGCTGAAAAAATTAATCATATCCAAAGCTTAAATGGACCACATCACAGTAAGTCGTGTGAATTGAATGTTTACCATTGAAAAATTCTTCGGGCCACAGAAGTTTTGGATCAAGCTTATATTTGTGCTTTCCCTTTATCCATATCTGTATGATCTTTCTAACAGGTTGGATGACAAGTAAACATCAATGTGGGGCCATAAATGTTTCGACGGTGGAAATCATTATTCCCACTGTTTCCTGTGGTATGATCCACTTAAGCTATATGATTAGATTTTGGGCTCAAGCCCTTAAATGAGCTGAAAAAATGGATGGACGGTGTGGATAAACCACATACATTTAAGGTGGGCCAAACTGAGTTTACTCAGTACGATACTGTAGGGTAGTACCTAGAGCTGGGCATCGGACTGATAGAGTCGGATCGGATTGGGTCCAACTCGACTCGGTCCGGATTCTACACGGGCCAACTCGAACTCGGACTGATCCAGGACCGAGTCCGGGTCATCTGACTCAGATCGACCCCAACCCCTGCTGTCCTGAGCCGATCCAAGTCTGACTCGGTCATGAAAACTGAGTCAGATCGGATTGGGCAAAGTTCGGATTGGTTCTTTATCAATAACAAGTGATAATTTCAGAATACTTGTGCCGATCATGGCCGAATACTTTCAGAATCCAGTATATTCCCCCCCCTTTACATCAACCATGAATCTAACATTGCCAATATGATCCCTAAAAATCCTTCTAAGAGCAATAATCCCAAATCAAGAACACCAAATGCAAGTAGAAACCAAACCAGATTCTCATACTTTAGAAAAAAGGACATCCAAATGATGCTCGCACATTAGGACTCACCCCACACATGTCACGAAGCTCAAGCATGCCAGATCAGAACTGTTCTACAGGAAGGCCACACCAAGTATGTTCTCCGGTCAAAAAATCATGTTGCTCTGCTCATCACAAGGGCCATACATGCACATTAGACCTGAAACATCAGTCGGTATTTTCTAGTCGTTCATTTTTTTAGTACCCATGGTCTACTGCACAACAGACCGACCTGAATTAGAACCAGGACACATACACAAGAAAACCTTCCTATGAACGACCCCGATGTAAGACCCGTATCGTAGTCCATACTGTTCCGTCGAACCCCGCCATCCTTCCTGACGAATTTCGGTAATCCGCGACCTATATCTGACGTTTGTATGGGATCCTAAGCCGAGTCCTGCATATCAGAGTCGACTCGACCCGAGACTTGTACCAGTGCGACCGGGCCATCGCCGCGGTTCCGATGATGCATCTCACGCGCCAAGGCGATACCCAGGCCAGGAGATGTGGGCCCGTGTTCAGTTCGAAGAAAACACCGCGCGTTGTAATTCCGAGAGAATCTCTACCACCCATCAAATCAAGTCAAGTACAAGCAACCATCCCTAAGTACAACCACCTCTCTTCAAAGTCAACTTTTCCTTACATCAAGTACACCCACCACCTTTCACCCATCCCTCTCCCATCACCTCTCTCTCTCTCTCTCTCTCTCTCTCTCTCTCTCTCTCTCTCTCTCTCTCTCTCATTCTCCGTGCAAGAATCGTCCAAGCCTCCATGAGAGGCCTTGTGTGGCCCACTTCCTAACTCCCATCTTCACCATCCATGATCCATCTCGACCGTTGAATCTTAACCATTGGAGCTTTAAAATGTGTTCATGGAAGAAGAAATCCAAGAAGATCAAGGTGGGTGCTTTTCTCTCTCTCTCCTTCAATTTTTGTGTGATGTGTGGCCCACTTGATGGACCCCACTTTGACGTGTGTATTACCCACGCCATCCAACTCTCTATTTGTGACCCACGTCCATGGGTGGGGCCCACCTTAAATGTATGTGTTAAAGCCCAAATCGTCCAGCGTCCAGGGACGCTGGACGTGAAATGCAAAAAAAAAATAGAAATATTAGCTTGGTTACCAAACTTTGGAGTGGGCTGCTCGTGTAGGCCCCACCTTGTTGCATGTTGTTAATCCACGCCGTCCATCCTCTTCCTCAGATCATTTTAGGTGTTGAGCCGAAAAATGAGGCTGATCCCATTTTCTGACGGGCCATACCATAGAAAATAGCGGTATTACCATTGAAACCCACTTTGATCATTCTATTCGTCAAAAACACGTCGCATATTGGTCTCATTTAGTCAATCAGGGACCGTAGAATCCAATGGCTGGGTTGGATTTTTCAGATGCGGGTCTCACATGGGAAAAACCGCAAAATCTCTGATTTCAAAAAAAAAAAAAAGAAACATTAGGCAGCAGCATCTGCTGTTGCCGCTGACAAGGACGGGCAGACAAATTGGCAGGGACCCACGGTCCCAGCCGTGGGCCCATCATGATGTGTGTGGGGTATCCACTCCGTACATTGGGTGGGCCCCTTTCACTGTGAGCCCCACCCCAAAAATCAGCCTCATCCGAGTCTCAGGTGGCCCACACCACTGGAAACAGTAGGATTGGACGCCTACCATTGAAACCCTCTTTGGGTTGCAGAAGGTTTGGATCAATATGAAATTTGTTTTTCCACTTCACTTTGGTTCGTGTGACCTCGTGAACAGTTTGGATGGCAGATAAACTATACGGTGGGCCCCATGTATACGTTGGATGGCAAATACATATCACGGTGGACCCAAGGTCCACGTGATCTTACGAACAGTTTGAATGGCAAATAAATAATACGGTGGGCCCCCTGGTCCACGTGACCTTATGAATAGGTTGGATGTAAATAAACATCACGGTAGGCTCCCTGACCGTGGGCCCAGGTCACGTGTGACCTTATAAACAGGTTGGTGGCAAATATACATCACAGTGGGCCCTGGCCCACTTAACCTTATGAACAGTTTGGGTGACAAATAAACATTCCAATGGGCCTCTGGTCCACGTGACCCAATCAATGGGTTGGATGGAAAATAAATACTATGGTGGGCCCCCATGACCCGATCAATGGGCTGGATGGAATATAAATATTATGGTGGGCCCCTATGACCTTGTCAACGGGCTGGATGGAAAATAAACACTTTGGTGGGCCCCGTATGGGACCCACTGATGTATGTTTTGCGATCCACACCTTCCATTAGTGTGGGCCCCACTATGAGGCATGTACTTTATCTATACCGTCCATCATTCCCATCCCTATGGGATCCACCATGGTGTATGGGTTGCATCCAAGCCGGCCAACCATTTTCAAAAGATTATTTTAAGGCTAGAGATAAAGAAATAAAAATAAGATAGATCTATTTATCATGTGGACCACATGCACGACGAGGATTGGACGGCTATCATTGAAACCCTTGGATCCCAAAAGCCTTGAACCAATAGGGAAATTATTTTCCTTTTATTCAGGTCTGTGTGATCTTATGATCAGATTGGATAGAAAATATATGTTATGGTGGGCCTTGGGAATTTTAATGGTGGAAGTCATTATCACCACTCATATTTGGGTGTGGCCCATTTAATATACACGGGGCCCATTGGTGTGGCCCACTTGATGTACATATGGCCCATTGTAATGTACATAAGGCCCACTGGTGCGGCCCACTTGATGAATATAAGGCCCATATTGATGTACTTGTGGTCGTCCATTAGGGCCTACCTTGGTATATATAAAGGCCCATGTGATTAGGCCTATCTTGATGTATTTGTAGCCGTTGTTGTAGCCCAATTGATACGGCCCATTGGATGTATTTGGGGCTTATTTGATGAGGCTCGATGTGACGCATTTGGGCCCATTTGGAAGGGCCTGATGTGATGTATTGCGGCCCATTCGTTAAGGCCCAATATAATGTATTTGGGGCCCATGAGTTGAGGACCATTGTGATATATCTAAGGCCCATGAGTTGTGGCCGATTGTGATGTATTCGAGGCCCATTGTGATATATTTGGGGCCCATGGGTCGAGGCCCATTGAGTTGTATTTAGGGCCCATGATTTGAGACCAATTGAGATATATTTGAGGCCCACTTGATTATATTAGGCCCATATGTAGGGCCCACCTATTGTGTGTTTGAAGCCCATGGGTTGTGGCCCATTGTGATATGTTCGAGGCCCATGGGTGAGGCCCATTGTGATATATATGTCCCTTGTGTGAGGCTGTGGGCCCACTGTACATTTAGCTTTATGTGGGCTACTCCTTGGGAACAATGTTGGTTAAATGACCACATTGATGAGCAATAATAGTTTAATGTCTACATTGTGACCTTCCCTTAAGTCTTGTTAGGCCCATTCTCATCATTCTCTTAATGGGTTAACCCTAATTAGTGGGCCTCGTTATTCATAGACGGATGGTTTTACACTATCGAATTTGATATAATCACGGTCGAGGTCGATTATCGTGACTGATTACTGATCGTGGCCGAGTGCCGATTCTGCTTGTCGTGGCCAATTGACCGATTACCGATCGAGGCCGATTATCGTGACTGATTCCCGATTGTGGCCGAATGCCGATTCTGCTTGTCGTGGCGATTGCTAATTTCGATTTGTCGATGCCGATTTCTGAATTATCGAGATCGATTGTCAGGACCTATACGATGTGTATTCAGCCCATGTGTAAGGCCCAGCATGATGTATATTAGGCCCATGTGAGAGGCCCGTCGTGATGTGTAGTAAGCTCTTGAGAGAGGCACATGGTGTTGTATAATTGGCCCTTGTGTGAGGACATGGGTTCACTATATGTTAGGATCCATGAGGGTCATTCCTAAGGGGCAATGTTAGTTAAATGTCCACATTGTTGAGGTCGATTGTCGATGCCGGTTATTGATATCAATTATGAGTATGTGACTGCATAGCATCATGATACATGCCCATACGCATCATCTGCATGTTTGTTATGAGACGTGGTTGATCATTGTATATGTCATTGAGTATGTTGTTATGAGACTCCCTGATAGGCGGAGGTTATCTCATATAAGCGCACGGTATGTGCAGGATTGATGCATGACTAGATTGTATAACTCATGCATCTTGTATTGTGTGCAGTGATTACTATACGCCCTAGCGACATCAGGGTTGTAGCCACCACAGGCATATCGTAGATGGCCAGAGGGGACACCGAAAATGTTTGGTTCTAGCATATGGGCGCCATAGATGTCCCTGGGTGAAAATCTCTAAACCTCCATAGCCAGGAGACTCCCCAACGTCGAGACCGAGTGGATACATGAGCACCCGAGTGCCGAATACCAGGAGGCCGCGTCTCCCACTGTGTCGTGGTGGTTGGGAGGGGGTGTGGCCTTACCCGCCCGAGGGTAGGAGGCATTGCTAGGCTGAGTTTGACTAGCTCGTGAATGGGTCCGCTATCGATGTGTCGGGTAGATATTGGCTGACTACTGGCCAGACGGATAGTGAGGTCTCTTCCACTTGCATGGTTGTACGTCCAGTGGGCGGCGATTGCATGTAGAGTGTACTAGACCCCGGTGATGATCTCAGGGAGAAACCGTACTGATATGTAGACTTATTGAGCAGGAGTTGCATATTTATTCATTCATTCACTATCCACTCGGGCTGGTGGTGCACAACTATTTGTTACGTGTACCTTCGCATGGCTAGGATTTTGGTTGGGCGCGCGACTAACCTGATATCAGGAGTTTACCACATTGAGTCTGACTATCCAAATTTAGGTATGGGACTGGTTTGGATAGAAGTCCCTTGTGATAGACCCCATAGCCTGCGATACTACGTACTATCATCCCGACTTCACACTCCAGCATGGTCATTCCATTCGCACCGCATATTGCATTACATACACGGCATATGGTATTTTGGGTTACTGTGTTTCTGCATTTATATGGTCTAGATACGATTGACGTTATTCGTGGACTCATCAGGAATTATATACTGCATCACATCCTCGGCATTTGATACTTGACTCTTTATGACTCCTCATTTGCATAGTTGTTCTATATTGTGTATTCTGATATTGATTGACTCATAGACTTGTCCGTATTTTCGTTTACTCTAATAATTCCTGCTCTTGTCAGTATTTCTGCTTATTCTGGTAATTCATGATCTTGTTTGTAATTCTGCTTATTCCGATATTGTATGATTTATGGATTACCAGTATTTTCGGTATTGTATGATGATGGCATTGTATTGAATACTTGGCACTTACCTTGTGCACACACTTACACCACCCTCTAAGCTTTCTATAAGCTTATGTACGATAGATACGTGCAGGTGATGTTAGGTTGCAGCAGTGTTGAGCTTGGAGCATGCAGCGGTCTTCTGGAGCTTGATTTTCAATTTATATATTTCCCTTCAGTATTGTAATCAAATTATTATATTAGTGGATATGTGATGATTATGTTGCCTTTGTGATTTGGGTATACTTGTGGTTATACTTATTACGAGTTAAATGTACAAAAAAAATATCCTCCTTGTAGGATCCCAGGATCAGAATATGACGTATGGACGCTAGGAGCCGAGAATGGGGTACTACGGAGGCTGTCGGCACTGGATTCGGCGATTGGGATTCCTGTGAATCCGATTTTCGGGTTTGGGGCGTGACACCCGATATTTCAAACAAGTGTCAATATGACATGTGTGCAACATAAAAATCGCAATTGAACTCAAAATCCAAATAAAAAAGAAATCAAAAGCCACACTGGATCCAAGAATAAAATCCACACACAAACCCTAACAATTCTGAATCAAGAACGCCCAAACCCATCGAAAACAGAATTCAAACGTCTATAGAAAACTGTGAGAGAGAGAGAAATCTAGGGTTGAGAGAGAGAGAGAGAGAGAGAGAGAGAGAGAGAGCATACCTTGAAATGTTGCTGGAAGCCTTTCCTGGAAGCCGTCTCCAAGCAGAATTTCTACAGAGAGAGAGGCTGTGGAGATGAGCACTTTTGCACGAGGGTGCATGTGGACACCACTCGACTTTTAATAACCAACGAACGCCATGGAGCGAGCGAGACGCATGGCTGTCGGATAGTACGGGCATCGGGCGCTGAAGAAGAAGAGGAGACTGGAGAGGGAGAAGATCGGGAAGGGGAGGCTGGAGACTGGAGACTGGAGAGGAGGAGGAAGAAGAAGAGGCTTGTTCGTTCGGTAGGGTAAGAAAAGAGGGGAGGGGCGTAAATGAGCTAGGGTAAAAAATTAAAAACAATATTTATACTACTCGCTCTGGGTCGAGTCTAGTCGTTTTGGGCCGGATCCTTTCGGTTCGGGTATCCGGGTCGGATCGGACCTATCCGACCCGACCCGAAAGACGATCGGATTTAGGTGGACAGACTCGATCAGGCTGATCTAAGCCGTCGGTTCTATTCAGAACGGTACCGAGTCAGGTCGGACAGGTCGAATTCACCGGATCGGGTCAAACATGCTCACCTCTAGTAGTACCTAATCCAGACACGAATTTCCTGCGATAGCCTTTAACAGAAAGTTCCTGCGCTGGGAACCTAGGTGAGGCCCACCGTGATGTTTATGAAAGATCCATCACGTCCATATGTTTTTTGAGATCATTTTAGGACATAAGGCCAAAAAAGAGCCGGGTCCAATACTCAAGTGGACCGCAAAAGTGAGGATTTAACTTCCACACTCGAAATATTTGTGGGGCCAAAAAAGTTTTGAATTAGGTAATATTTGTGTTTTCAGTTTATCCAAGTAGTAATGACATTATGAACGATATGGATGGCATGGAAACATGACTGTTGACCCTGGAGAGATTTCAACGGTAAGAATTTCCCTACTCATATTTTCCTTTAGTACGACCCACTTGAGTATTGAATCTGGATCATTTTTGGCCTTATGTTCTAAAATGATCTTAAAAAAACGGGTGGACGTGGTGGATCTCTCATTAACATCACGATGAGCCCCACCTAGGTTCCCAGCGCATGAACTTCATGCTAAAGGCTCTCGCAGGAAATCCGTGTCCATCCCCGCTCCTTTGTTAAGTAGTACCCAATCGGACGCGGATTTCAGGCTTTCGCAGGAAGTTCCTGCATTGGGAACCATTATGGGGCCGACCAAGATGTTTTTAATAAATCCACAATGTCCATCCATTTTTTGAGCTCATTTTAAGAAAAAGCCCAAAAATAAGCCAGATCCAAGACTCAAGTGGGCCACAGTAAAGGAAAAGGTGGGTAGGGAAATTCCTACCGTTGAAACCTCCCCAGGGTTGACAATGATGCTTCCATGACATCCATACCGTTCATAACTTCATACCTATTGGGATGAACTGAAAACAAATATACTAGTCTAATTCAAAACTTCTATGGCCCATGAATATTTCAACTGTGGACGTTCAATTCTCACATTTTCGACCCAGTTGAGTATTGGATCTGGCTCATTTTTAGCCTTTCTTCTAAAATGAACTCACAAAATGGATAGATGTGGTGGATTTATCAAAAACATCATGGTGGGCCCCACATAGATTCCCAGCGCAGGAGCTTCCCACGAAGGCCTTTCCTAGGAAATCCGCCTCCTACCCAATCCGCATGCATTCGGATGCACCTGAGGTGGGCACCATTGTTTCACCAGTTCTGATGGTGTGGTCCACCAGAGATTAGGGTCTACTTCATTTTTGGGCCTCTGCGTTAAAATGAGATGGCAAAGGGGATGGATGGAGTGGATATAAAACAAATACATTATAGTGGACCACGCAATACCCAACATATCAAAGTGCAATGAGAAACAAGAGGGATAGTGGTGTTCACGTTCAATTTGAAGGTTTTGTTGTTGGTAATGGTGCTCAAGCCTACACGACACATAGTAACAATCTTCCTGTTTAGAGGAATTAAGGGTCTTATGAATAATGATATTTTAGTTTTCTATTAAGTATTTTAGTTTATTGAATTAAATATAATAATTTTATTTTTATTTAATAAAAAATAATTTCTTTATAATGTAAAACATTTCCAAACGGGAGATAGGGACAAATGTGTCAAATTAATATATTTCAGACATTAACATGTTTGTTAACAAACATGTTGTTTCAAATTCAGTATTTAATTTTTAAAATTCAGCCATAATTATCAAACAAGATTTTTGACTTCAGATTTCAGATTCAGTCACATGTTATAAAGCACATACATGCACACGAACTAAGAAACCACCCATCGATTCAAGTCTATGTAAGACTCCACGATTCCCTTCCTCCCTGACAAATCCGATCAGCCAGGAGTTTCCGAAATTCCGGCCACATGTATCGTATAATCCGAATCACCACCCTCATTTTAGGAAATACTTTCACCATCAGCTAAAACGTGGAAGCAATCTTTCCATTCCGTGAGCTGGTAAAATCCTAGCCATTCTCCATCTTCTAGAAGCCTCCCACAAGCAATCCGGAACGCTGAGTCTAATGCTGCCCAAAAATATCGTAGCGAACAGGGATTTTGGCGAGATTTTGCCACAGCGCGAGTCGTTCCCATTATAGAAGAAATGTTGTGATCAACGGTCCCTGCTTCACCATAAATAGGGACCCACCAGCCTCCTGAGCGGTATCTAGACCATCTAAATGTCCTGGATCATTGGATCAACCAACCAATGCAAAAACACCATGACCAGTGGGTCATCTCCTCCAAGATAGTCGTAGAACCCATTTCCCTTAAGAACGACCCATTCGCCAATCCAAGTCGTTCATCGCGTGGCCTATCCAGTCATAAATACATTAAGAACAATCACTAGAACCCATGCAATCATCAAACTTAACTTAAAGACTCCTAAGCTAGGATTCTCGATTCTTCCACCGCTAACAACACGGCTAATCCATGATTAGTCTAGAAATATCTAGAAGCGGGTCGGGGCCTTTATATAGCCGGTTTTTAGGGAAACTTTCAAGAAAGCGTAAGCAAGGAATAAAAAGAGAGAGAGAGAGTCCCATGTTCACTAAGAAAACGGCCGCACCCCGACTTGGCTCGAATCACCGAGTTAAACGAGTCAGGGTTGAGACTGACTCTGCTCGTTAGCAGAGAAAGGAAGTTGAGAGAAAGGAGAAGAAATGAAGAAAGAGATCCTCTGCTTCTGCTCTGCCGTTCGACCATAACCTGCTGCCCTACCACCTTTCCACCATCCGCATTTAGATCGAACTCAATCTGGGTCGCCAGGAATCGACCCAGCCATTACTGAGTCCAGAAACGTTCCCTCTGGTAGAGAAGACTCGACGCTGACTCGACTCCCTCAACGTTCTGTGCCAGGATCGAGTCGACTCGATCGACCAATGTTAACTCGCCAACACGCCCTTGCCGAGTTGAACGATCTCAGTAGATTTATGTGCAGCAGATTTTCTATTTGCAACAGAGTCATCAGAAAGAGAATTGGAACTCCTTTCTCTTAATCAGCAGGAGGTAATACCATAACCCCCTTTCTTTTTTAAAAAAGCTTGAATCCGAGTCACTCGACTCGTTCCCAAGCCAGACTCAGTAATGGCTCGATTTCCATCATCATCAGGTTGGGGTCAGGGCATCTCGACCAACCAGCAAACCGAGGAGGCTGACTCACCAAGTCTCCACCCAACTTTCCCCTCGATGCAGCCGACTTCGGTTCAATCCGAGTCACTGAAAGTTGACTCGGCTGCTTAGCTAAGTCATGGAGCCAACTTCCTGACTCGGTCAGAGTCGGTGAAAGCCTTGCATGAATCACTCACCTCAAGGGACAACTCCCATTCACGTATTTCGAGAAACTCTGTTCATCCAGCAATTTACACTACCCTGGCGAGTTAACTCGGCCCATACTCTACTGAGTCAGGCTTATTTTACTCCAAATTCTAGTGTCAAGGATTACTTGAAGGGAATTTGAGAACCGCATCGAATTCAAGAATCGAGTAATTGTATAACCACAACAAGTATTTTCCTCAACTCTGATTAAGTCAGTCTATTGAATAGAAATCTCAACTGAGTTGACTCAGTTGTAACTCACTGAAACGTTGAAATGATTCATCCACGTATTACCCACAGTTGTCTATCTTGAAGGATAACCCTTCCCCCAACTAAGATTGAATCAAGTGAG
The DNA here is from genome assembly GCA_021015155.1 of Magnolia officinalis. NCBI lineage: Eukaryota > Viridiplantae > Streptophyta > Magnoliopsida > Magnoliales > Magnoliaceae > Magnolia > Magnolia officinalis. The sequence goes on along the minus strand of JAJHSJ010000009.1, from coordinate 60,118,394 downwards.
TAGTTGACAAAACCCACCTAATCACTGGTCCAAATGTGAGTTAGAAGTAATTTTGACTATTACTTTGATTCTAGGACTCTTGAGCTCATTTAGTAAGAACTTTCATACAAGGAGGACATCCACACAAAGTGAGCATCGCCCTCTTTGCTTTCTACATTCATTTAATTCCATTATAGCCTCACCTGATAAGTGAGATAAATTTTAGACTATAATTACTATAGACTTAGCAAACTATAAGACCTTATAAACACGATTATACTCTTACCAATCTTACTTCATGTTGATGAATCTTGTGAACATGGTTATATTCTTACTGTTCTTACTTCATGTTAATGAATCTTGTGAACATACGTACTCATACTACTCTTGCTTCATGTTGATGAATCTTGTAAACATGATTATGCTCTTATTACCCTCACTTCTTATTGATGAACCTTGTGAGCATAAATCTACTTCCTGTATTCTTGATAGTGAGTCTTGAAGACATACTTATTCTTCTAAAGTCTTACTCCATATGACAATCTTGTGAGAATGATAATATTGTAACATTCTCATCCTTTTAGGGAATTTGGAACTGTCTTATAAATTTTACAAAGATTATTGACATTCTTTACTTACAAGTGCCTATCCAACCTAAGAATGGGGGATTGTAAAGAGTTACATTGAAGCCGAATCAAGACTTATGGCCGGATGTTGAAGATCTTACTAAGAACTTTACGATTGGATGATGACCATTAAATAAGAAACATTAACACAAATCTAATGTTTGTGCACAAGAGTCATTACTCATGACATCCATACATAACATTGAGCTTTACCGGGTGGTTGATGTAAGACACATCCTGTTGGGTCTACTAAGAACTTTATTTGGAAGAATTATTTTAATGTAACCCTATTGAGTGTGAAATATTGTATATTTTCCCTAATTTATACCTTGGTTTTATAGACATGATAGTGCTTAATTGATCCAATTATGCATATTTTCTTTTGCCAGGTGATTTCGAGAGCTTAAAGTGAAATTGATGCGAAAAGGAAGATTTATGATCAAAAGATTACTAAATAAAGATTTGGAGTTTTGAAAGTCATTAATGAAGAATTCACATGTCAAAGATCCAAGGAAACCAAGTGAGGAATGAAGAGAATCGAAGATTTGAAGTGAAGAAAAAAAATGAATCCTTAAAATTGTCTTAAAAAAACATATTCCTGAAAATTATCTTGAAAAAAGCATATTCCGAAACTCCGAGTCTAAAAAAGGAAAGTTCTAGAAGTCTATTTTGAAAAACTGCGCAGAGCGTAAATTTGAAGCGGTTTCTAGATTTTTCCAACTCGGTGTGAAAGTTGGAGTTCCACAACTATAAATAGGACTCCCTAGGATGCTCCAAAGCATCTTTTGGGTTTGGAAAGGTCTCAAGGAGCATAACACAAGGGTTGAGCAGCCGCTAAAGAGTTTTTCTTCTTCCCTAGTTCATTTTTCATGTTTTGTTTGAGAGATTTGGTTTCAATCATGTCTATAATTGGCTAAACCTCTTAGCTAGGGCTAAGATGTGAAGCTCGTAGCATGTTTGGATGATTATATTTCTTTGATTCTTGTTCTTATTGGACCTCATTGATTTCTAATTTGATATTAAAGGAATATTTTCAGTTTTCTATGATTTATTATGACTCAAATTACAATAGATGTTGTAATAGCTTTAGATATTTTCTTTTCCTGTTTTAAGATTGTGATATTGGTAAATTCTGTTATTCACCATTCTCCTGGGCATGGTAGGGTGATGGAATCCCTTCCAATCATCACAATTCTCCTCAATTGAGAATTAGGTCAATGAAAAGTTCAGATTTGATTTAAATTGCTTTATCTTTCAATTGGATAGGATAAGACTCTAATTCCAATTGTGTTCCTTGAATTAAGTAAGGTAGCATCTTGATAACTACAAGTGGATCCTTGGCACCCTAGTTCTCACCTTTAAATTCATAAGTTTTAATCAAAATTATTCATCATTACTCTCAATTATTCAGATTTTAACTTAAATCTTTTTCTAGTTTTAGTTCTAGTTATTTTCATAATACGTACAAGTTTAGTCCCCATGGATTCGACCTCGGTCATACTAAGTTATTACTACATCGCGACCCTACACTTGGGGTTGTGAACAAACCCTCGGATTTAAGTGCATTCATATCACTATGGGCCACTCTCATTGCATGAGGCTTTTCCAAGTACTTGGGTCCTCCTCAGGTACTATATCTTAAATGCTTTTCCAGAGGACTAAAATTACCTTGGGCGCACTCACCATGTGATCTTTCTTCCAAGTAGCAAATCTACTACTTGGGTTGATCTCTTACCCTCGGGACTGATCATGACCATGCACCCATACATCCATGTACCAGAATAAATAAATTGGTCTCTTTATAAATTATTAAGTTGATTCAAAACTATCTTGGAATGCTATGATATGCACGAAATCTTAGAAGAAAATTCCCACTGAGTTATCACTCACCCTATCGTGTGGTTGCACTAAACAAATGCAGGTTTAGTGTTGGAGGAAGACCCCCCAGTCGGGATCCCAGAGGAGACTGGAGAGGAGTTTGGCGAGGAAGGATACTATGACAGTGTGGTTGAGCCGTTTGAGCTCAACTAGTAGTCTATGATTCACATGCTTTTGTCATTAGAACTTTATACTTTTAATTTCACGATTTGTAATTAAATTTCCCAATTGAGGGATTTCATTTTGCTGACATTTACATGTGTTAAACTTCCTTTTTAATGCTCTTAAAATCTATGGCTTGTATGGTAATTGTCTTACATTATATCATGGGATCTTCTATAATTAAGATGTATTGTAGTAGACTTCATAATGTAATACTCGAGTCCTCAACAAGGAGCGATCACCCTCGAGCCATGAGAACCAGGGTGTTATATTCACACTCGCTGGCTATGGCTCTTGATACTCATGCACTTAGAAATGGTATGCATTTCAAATATTAAGCCATGAACCGACTAAATTTTCAAACCTATCATTGTTAAGTTGTATTATAAAAATAAGGTTGGTTGAACAATCCTAAGCTCTAACTAGTTTGTTTTTAAAAGATAACCATTGGCTACTTTTTTTGTTTATAAATATTTGGTAAATGTCCAGTAATCTAATATTTAATTTTTTGTTCATGATAAAAAGAAATTGGAAGGTTTAATTTGAATTATTTGTATGCCATCGAAGAACTTTCCGTGTAATTTCAATCTGCTTGCTTATCATCTATCACACTCGGCCAGATTATCAAAGTATTTCTGATTTAAAACTATATTAGCTTGTGAGGTTAACTTCCCATTGCTAGTCAACTTAGACTTCTAGATAATTTAGTCATTTAATATCAGAAGTTGGTACTTGTCATCCATCATCATCCTTGAAAGACTTCAATAGATTATAAAACGAAAGAAACTCATTACATTCATTGCAGAAATGCAAGCAACGAAATACGTAGAGAGGGCATGTTGATCTAGACCTTCCAACTTGTGGCCCCTATTGTGGACAGAGCATAGCCTAAAATCCATATTGATGATCCAATCTTTCCTACCTGATCTCACCATTGAATTTAGATCAGTGGTTATCTTCGTACTAACAACCCATCCGACGACAACCAAGCAGAACATTAGGATTATCCACTCCACATAATTTTAAAAAAAAAATCTATGCTCCATCCATTATGTCCAAATGTTCCGACTAAATAATTCTATTTTTGTGTCGTGTCTTGAAGTAGAACCTCATATTGAGATACTTTTTTAGTTAGATCGTAAAGATTTGTGAATTATGTTCGAATAAACTTCTCTATCGAAGTTTAAACTCTGGACCATCCTCGGCCAATTGATTAAATTCTACCTCAGTTGTAACTACCTTGCATCGAATTTTTTTTCTTTTGAACTGAGCAATATAATTATCAATCGATTCTCCTGAAAATTGCCAAAATCGTGCAAGTTCAAGCGTAAAATTTTTCTTGTCCTTATAAAAGAATCGGGGCATGAAACTTTTCTTCCATTTCTTGCCAAGTTTGGATCTAATTTGTAATAAATATTTAGAATACCAAGTAAATGTTACCCTAGTTAGTGAATGGTCGAATAATTGTAAATTATATTAACCATTATTTACCAATTCCACACACTATATAGTCAAGTGACCTATATGTTCTATAATCGATTGACTAGTATCACATGTAAATAGTGTAAAATCATATCGATATTTCCTTGACAATGGATATTGTTGGTCGACACAATCAGCTGGATAAGGCTTATGATACATTGGACTAGTAGTTCAGTAAAGAACCTGGCCTGCTACCTCCTAGACCAGCTACACAATTTGATTACAGTTCTAATGTTGTTGCCCACTCATTAGAGGTGACTTTAAACTAATCGGGTACTGCTCCTCATTATAAGGTTACTTTCTGGGCAAAGGTTGCTCCTCAAGTATCTGTTGATTCCTAGCTTTGGGGACAGAATTCTTATTATCATATTCAGATTGCCTGAAATCCATTAGTGGTGTATTTCACACGTCCTGAACTGAAATAAGGGTAGGATGTGCATTTCATTGTAGAGTAGGTGCCTGTAGTATTGGCTATACCGGAGGTACTAGTGCCAGATTTCCAACTAAACTAGTATCAACTTATTGGTGAGGTGCGATAAGTGTTATTTCAGCAAACATAGCCATCAACCGATTCATGCTTTCGGCGTGGCTACCCATCCATCTATTAAAGATTTCATTCTGAATATGTGACAATTCTGCGGTGTGCTGAATTCTCCTTTACATGTCGACCATCTTGGCTGGCAGAATCTCAAAAGGTTCAACACAAGATGTCAACGATCTATCTGGATTTGGTAGAGCAAGCACTTGACTGGGTGATGGATTCACTTGCTCGGGTGCTTGCTAAAATCAATGACTACCTTACAAACATGATATTCATTAGTTGCAACATTACTTGCTAAAGAAGCATTTCGACCACCTCGTCGGCACATGATTCCACAGAACTTTTACACTGGTAAGTATAATTATTGTCCCACCATCGTATCAAAATTTGTCTTTTTGAATGGCTGGTGCAAAATGAATATTTATAATAGCCAAGTACTTGTTTGAGTCCTACCGGGTGTAACATCCACATCCCTCTCTTATTACATTTCTATTTTTTTTTTTATATTGCTCTTCTTCTCTCTACCAAGTGATGCTCCTCTCAATCACTTCTTGCTCTTCGACTACATTCCACTCCTCGATGCCTTGGCTACACTATTTTCCAGTCACCTAATGACATGTAGCATTAAATTGATGTCAGTTATGATTATGCGGAAATTACTCTAAATATATTATAAAATCTTTTAAAACACTTATCTCTCGTCTAATACCACATGTCACTTTTCTATTAGCTTTTTCCGAAACTGTACAAAATAAGGTACAATGGGTACGTGATCATTCTCCTTTTCTGAATTTCATCTTAAAAGACAAATGCGTTAAAGACCCAAAATTTGCCGGTTTATTCTATGCATATAGACATCCGAAATTAAAAAATTCTGATTTCTCCTATTAACCAAACGCTACCAAACCATGTACTAAAATCTCTACTTACGACGTGCTGACGGAGAGCTTTTTTCATACTCTGCCTGCCTATGGCACTTGATACTCCTGCACTACAAATGTCATGCATTTCAAATACTAAGCCAAGAACCGGTTAAATTTTCAAACCCATAGTTATTAAGTTGTAGTATAAAAATAAGGTTGGTTGAACGATCCTAAACTCTATTTTGCTTGTTTTTTTAAATATGACCCTTAGATATTTTTTTCATTTCTAAACATTCGTTAAATGTCCAGTAATCTAATGTTTAATTTTTTGTTCATGATAAAAAGAAAAGTGTGCCTAGATTTTAGAAGGTTTAATTTGAATTATTAATTGTATACCATGGAAGGACTTTCGGTGTAATTTCGAACTGCCTGCTTATCATCTATCACACTCAGCCAGATTATCGAAGTATTTCTGATTTAAAACTATATCAGCCTGTGAGGTCTACTTGCCATTGCTAGTCAACTTAGACTTCTAGATAATTTAAGTAATTTAATATCAGAAGTTGGTAGCTGTCATCCATCATCATTCTTAAAAGACTACAATAGATTATAAAACCCAAGAAAGACATTCAATATTCATCGCAAAAATGCAAGCAACGAAATACAAATTAGAGAGGGCATGCTGATCCAGACCTTCCAAATTGTGGGCCCTATTGTGGACGGAGCATAGCCCAAAATCCATATATAATGATGATCCAATCTTTCCTGTCTGATCTCACCCATTGAATTTGGATCAGTGGCTATCTTCGTACTAACAACCCATCCGACGGCAACCAATCGGAACGTTAGGATTATCCAATCCACATAATTTATATTTTTTATTTTTAAGTCTATTCTCCATCCACTATGTCCACATGATTTAGACGGCCGGCCTGGATCTGTCTATATGTATGATTTACCATAATTTAAATCTGACATATATACCTACATTTATTCTATTTATTTCACACGTCACTAACTAGGAACATACATCAACCGTCCACTGTAGGCCGCATCAGTAGACAGGAGCTTTGGTTGCAAAGATAGCCTCTTTACGAGCATTGAAGAGTGCAAGTAACTTTTCTCTAGGGGGCATGCTTTTTTTCACAACACTATCGCTCATGAAATCTTCAATCCATTTGCATAAGATGGGAAACTTCTCTCCATCCACCAATGTGATTCCTACTACTTCTTGAAGTGCTCCAAGCCAATGGGCTATGTAGCAAGCAGCAATGTCAACCAATCCTATTGAATCTCCTCCAAAAAACTTCCCATTAAGAGCAGACTCTAAGGTCTTTAAGTTCTCCAAGGACTCTTCAATGAACTTCTCTTGCTCCTTCCCCTCACTCCAACAAGCCATCCATGTTGCCAATATGCACTGCCAGAATCATAACAAACATGGTGTTTGAAGATTGTAGATGATACATAAAATAATGGATTTTGTTAAAATACACCTAAACCACATGGGCAGTCGAACCCATAACTTCATTGTTGAAACGTACTGTCTACCACCATATCGTGGTCTTACTTCAATGCTAAAAATCACAACAATTAGGCAATCATGCATTACCATCCAATTTATGGTCCACCTGTCTGTATATTGTATCTTGACCATTCATATGTGGGGTCCCACCTATGGCGACCATGGATCTTTAGAATCATTTTGATACCATGCAATCGAACATTGGATCACTATCCTCTGTTTGTTTCCCTAACTTCTAAGGGGTTGATTGGGGTGAGGATTTGAGGCAGGAATTTGTGAAATCCATAGATTTAATTTTCCTTTCTTTCTTTTTTTTTTTTTTTTTTTTTTTTTTTCTTTGAGCATTTGTTAAATTTTTGGATTTCACAAATCCCAAATCCACAGCCCTTAGATTCATGGATTTGGGGCAAATCTAAATTCAACTAAGACTTTGGAAATACACCAAGGAGCTTAAAAGTAAGAAGAAAAGTTATTCCGTTACAATGAATATCCTGACATACTACAAAGGCTTCGAAATCCAGGCATTTGAAGCTTAGTTCCTAAACAACGGAATTTGAAATTTGCCAAATCTAAATTCAATACAAAATCATTGACAAGTTGACCAATTTATCAAATCCGTAGTCTCATTTACCTAATCCCAAATAAAACTTGGATATAAAAAGTTATTAACATTCGACATTGTATATGAACTTTCACACATTTACTTCCTGCTATAGAACACCCAAGCCATGCAAGGGTTTGTCTACAACATAAAGATTTGGCTCAAGCTTTTAGAGCAAATGGTTATTTGAAACAGTATCATAGCCAAATGTCAAGTACGGGGGCAGCAAATATGCTGCCGAGGGGTAGAACTATATATATAGGTCGAGCTGTGTGGGCCCCACCATGATGTATGTCGAACATCAACACTGTGCATTTGATGGGTCCCCTTTAAATTATGGGATATCCCAAAAATCAGCTGTATACGGAACTCAGGTGGGCCATAACATCTAAAATCATGCAAAGACATGCCTAAAACATATGAAAGCACTTGGTGGGGTTCACCTGAAATTTGGATGTGTCTGAAACTTGGTCTGACCCCTCATCCAAGTGGGACACATATAATGGATGGGCTGGATTTATGAACCACATCTCGGTGGGCCCAACAAATGATTATGAATGTTTTAATGGAAGGGTAACCCCTCTCAACTTTTGTATGTGGTGTGGCCCACAAAAGTAACGGATTGACTTGAATTTTAAGCCCAAGACCCACTATTAATGGTGCATCTAACTGATGGGGTAGATTTTCAACACACATCACGGTGGGGCCTACATAGCTCAACCTCATGGGTTCCCATGAGCTCAACCGCATAGAACCTTTTCCACGTATATATAAAACTTATTTTCAGATTACATATTCTTGGTTCTTAAGGTCATGCGTTCCAGTGCCAATTGTAGTGAAATCAAACTGTGGTGTGAGTACGTAGGTGTGTGTGGAGAATGGTCCAATCATCAGGTGGGCTACATGGGCCAAATCAACACATAGCCAATGGTCTGATTCGTTCTACCGTACTGTCCACATAATAATTGTATTGATTCGACTCCTGAGGTGATCTTTACCTTGTGTTCAATATTTAGCATGGATTAGATGTTCTACACCAATTACCACATAAGCTGGAAATAAAGTCTTGCATGTGAAAGTTCACATACAACATTATGAGTCAACATTTCTCCAAAAACAAAAACCAGAAATACTTAGGCCACTAGCAGGGAAGCTTGATTGTTGGTGAACCTTATGAGTGTCTAGAAACGATCTGACGCTACTAAAATTCACCAGCAACAAAATACCAGTATTGGTGTTGAATCCTTCTTACCTTCTCATCGATGAACTTGGCCCAAAACCGTGCCGTCGCTCTCTCTAAAGGATTTTCCGGCAGTATTGGATTCTCCTTCCATATTTCATCAATGTATTCAAGGATCACAACCGACTCAGCGATCGGTTTTCCGTTGTGCAAGAGCACCGGAACCTTCTTGTGCACAGGGTTGTATTGTAGAAGCAATGGGCTCTTGTTGGAGAGATCTTCTTCAATGTACTCGTACTCAATGCCTTTGAGCTTGAGAGCTAGCACTACTCTACGACTAAAAGGGCTCCCCCAGTTACCAAACACCTTCAGTGCTCCCTCAGCCATTGCTCTTTCGCACTCACTAAAAAAATGATGTTATTTTAGTGTGTTCTTTTTCTCCTACAAGATGGTGCATTTTATAGAGGAATTGGATAAGAGCAAGGCTCTAGTGTTCTGAGAGCACCATAAGTTATAGTGCTCCTAGTTGGATTTCTTGGTTGAAAGTCCAATCAAGCGATCTGAACCATGAATTAAGCCTAGAACACATTTCGTGGGCTATGATGCAAAAAATCTCACTGGTTGAATGATCCAATCTAACTTTGATTTGGACTTACTCTTATAGCCATCTATTTTCCAAGCCAGGGTTGGGATGGATATAATTGCCTAAGGAAAGTGATTCTTTAGAATTATAAGCATTCCATGATGGTTCCTAACAAATAGATGGATCAAATTGTTTGGTGAACTTATTTTTATGTGAATCATCTTGACCGTACGTTTGAATAATAGCTAATGAAATGTGATATGGACCTAAATAACAGCCTAGATCAATGGTTTGTACCGTCCAAGTATACAAAGGGAATTAGGAGCACTATAACATGTAATTCTCTCATAGCACCGGAGCATTTCTCATTAAATATCATGGAATGGGTTTCTTCTATGCTAAGTTTCGTTGACGACTTATCTTTAGGAGTTGATTAATTATACTCTGGTTGCTTATGATGCTTGACACACATGGACGTAGAAATGATACACACGGCTCTATTAACTGAAATTCAACTGACTAAATTGTATAACCCACTGTTGCTAAGTTATATTCTAAAAATGATATTGGGCGAACCACTCTATTCATGGACACGTTGTTCGAAATAAGACCCACACACTGTTAATTTTACCCTAGTTAGTGAATGGTCGAATAATTGTAAATTATATTAACCATTATTTACCAATTCCACACACTGTATAGTCAAGTGACCTATATGTTCTATGATCGACTAACTAGTATTACATGTAAATAGTGAAAAATCATATTGATATTTCCTCAATAATGGATATTGTTGGTCGACCCAATCAGGATAAGGCTTATGATATATTGGATTAGTAGTTCAGTAAAGAACCTGGCCTGCTACCTCCTAGACCAGCTACACAATTTGATTACGGTTCTAATGTTGTTACCCACTCATTAGAGGTGACTTTAAACTAATCGGGTACTGCTCCTCATTATAAGGTTAGTTTTTGGGCAAAGGCTGCTCCTCAAGTATCCGTTGATTCCTAGCTCTGGGGACAAAATTCTTATTATCATAATCAGATTGCCTGAAATCCATAAGTAGTGGTGTATTTCACACGTCCTGAACTAAAATGAGGGTAGGATGTGCATTTTATTGTAGAGTAGGTGCCTGTAGTATTGGCTATACCGGAGGTACTAGTGCCAGATTTCCAATTGAACTAGTGTCAACTTATTGGTGAGGTGCGATAAGTGTTACTTCAGCAAACATAGCCATCAACCGATTCATGCTTTCAGCGTGGCTATCCATCCATCTATTAAAGGTTTCATTCTGAATATGTGACAATTCCGCGGTATGTTGAATTCTCCTTTACATGTCGACCATCTTGGCTGGCAGAATCTCAAAGGGTTCAACACGAGTTGTCAACGATCTATCTGGATTTGGTAGAGCAAGCACTGGACTGGGTGATGGATTCACTTGCTCGGGTGCTTGCTAAAATCTACGACTACCTTACAAACATGATATTCATTAGTTGTAGCATTACTTGCTAAAGAAGCATTTCGACCACCTTGTCGGCACATGATTCCACGGAACTTTTACACTTGTAAGTATAATTATTGTCCCACCATCGTATCAAAATTGTCTTCTTGTACGGCTGGTGCAAAATGAATATTTGTGATAGCCAAGTACTTGTTTGAGTCCTACCGGGTGTAAACATCCCTCTCTTGTTACATTTCTATTTTTTATTTTTTTATTGTTCTTCTTCTCTCTACCAAGTGATGTTCCTCTCAATCACTTCTTGCTCTTCGACTACATTCCACTCCTCGATGCCTTGGCTACATTATTTTTCGGTCACCTAATGACATGTAGCATTAAATTGATGTCAGTTAAGATTATGCAGAAATTACTCTAAAGATTTTATAAAATCTTTTAAAACACTTATCTCCCGTCTAATACCACATGTCACTTTTCTATTAGCTTTTTCCGAAACTGTACAAAATAAGGTACAATGGGTACGAGATCATTCTCCTTTTTTGAATTTCATCTTAAAAGACAAATGCGTTAAAGACCCAAAATTTGCCGGTTTATTCTCTGAATATAGACATCCAAAATTTAAAAATTCTGATTTCTCCTTTCAACCAAACGCTACCAAACCATGTACTAAAATCTCTATTTACGATGTGCTGACGGAGAGCTTTTTTCATACTCTGGCTGCCTATGGCACTTGATACTCATGCACTTACAAATGGTATGTATTTCAAACACTAAGCCAAGAGCCGGTTAAATTTTCCAACCCATAGTTACTAAGTTGTAGTATAAAAATAAGGTTGGTTGAGTGATCCTAAACTCTATTTTGCTTGTTTTTTAAATATGACCCTTAGATATTTTTTTCATTTCTAAACATTCGTTAAATGTCCAGTAATCTAATGTTTAATTTTTTGTTCATGAGAAAAGGGAAAGTGTGCCCATAGTTTAGAAGGTTTAATTTGAATTATTTGTATACCATGGAAGAGCTTTCTGTGTAATTTCCAACTGCCTGCTTATCATCTATCACACTGGGCCAGATTATCAAAGTATTTCTGATTTAAGACTATATCAACTTGTGAGGTCTACTTCCTATTGCTAGTCAACTTAGACTTCTATATAATTTAAGTAATTTAATATCAGAAGTCGGTAGCTGTCATCCATCATCATTCATCAAAGACTTCAATGGATTATAAAATCCAAGAAACACATTACATTCATTGCAAAAATGCAAGCAACAAAATACAAAGAGAGGGCATGCTGATCCAGACCTTCCAAATTTGTGGGCCCGATTGTGGACGTAGCATAGCCCAAAATCCATAATGATGATCCAATCTTTCCTCCCTAATTTCACCCATTGAATTTGGATCAGTGGCTATCTTCGTACTAACAACCCATCCGACACCAATCGGAACATTAGGATTATCCAATCCACAATTTTTTTTAAAAAAAATCTATATATGCTCCATCCACTACGTCCACATGATTTAGACGGCCTGGATCTGTCTACATGTATGATTTACCATAATTTAAATCTGACATACCTACATTGTAGCTTACCCCTTTATTCTATTTATTTCACACATCACTAACTAGGATCATGCATCAACCGTCCATTGTAGGCCACATCAGTAGACAGGTGCTTTGGTTGCAAAGATAGCTTCTTTACGAGCTTTGAAGAATGCAACTTTTCTCTAGGGGGCATGCTTTCTTTCACAACACTATCGCTCATGAAATCTTCAATCCATTTGCATAAGATGGGAAACTTCTCTCCATCCACCAATGTGATTCCTACTACTTCTTGAAGTGCTCCAAGCCAATGAGCTATGTAGCAAGCAGCAATATCAACCAATCCTATTGAATCTCCTCCAAAAAACTTCCCATTAAGAGCAGACTCTAAGGTCTTTAAGTTCTCCAAGGACTCTTCAATGAACTTCTCTTGCTCCTTCCCTTCACTCCAACAAGCCATCCATGTTGCCAACATGCACTGCCAGAATCATAACAAACATGGTGTTTGAAGATTGTAGATAATACATAAAATAATGGAATTTGTTAAAATACACCTAAACCACATGGGCAGTCGAACCCATAACCTCATTGTTGAAACGCACTGTCTAGCACCATATTGTGGTCTTACTTACATGCTAAAAATCACAACAATTAGGCAATCATAACCATCCAATTTATGGTCCACCTATCTGTATATTGTATCTTGACCATTCATTTGTCGGGTCCCACCTATGGTCGAGCATGGATCTTTAGAATCATTTTGATACCATGCAATCGAACATTGGATCACTATCCTCTGTTTGTTTCCCTTAACTACTAAGGGTTGTTTGGGGTGAGGATTTGAGGCAGGAATTTGTGAAATCCATAGATTTAATTTTCTTTTTTCTTTGAGCATTTGTCAAATTTGTGGATTTCACAAATCCCAAATACACATCCCTTAGATTCATGGATTTGGGGCAAATCTAAATTCCCCAAATAACTAAGACTTTGGAAATACACAAAGGAGCTTAAAAGTAAAAAAGAAAAGTTATTCCATTACAATGAGTATCCCGACATACTACAAAGGCTTCGAAATCCAGGCATTTGTAGCTTAGTTACTAAACAACAAAATTTGAAATTTGCCAAATCTATATTCAATGCAAAAACAGTGACAAGTTGGCCAATTTATCAAATCCATAGTCTCATTTCGCTAATCCTAAATAAAACCTAGATATAAAAAGTTATTAACATTTAACATTGTATGTGAATTTTCACACCTCTACTTACCGATATGAAACACCCAAACCATGCAACAGTTTGTCTCCAACATAAAGATTTGGCTCGAGCTTTTAGAGCAAATGGTTATTTGATATAGTATCATAGTAAAAGGTTTAGTGTTTGAATCCCAGGGTAGCATATAGAACTCACCAATCCAATTATATATTATGCCCGGCTTATATATAACTTATTTTTAGATTACGGATTCTTGGGTCCTTACTCATGCCTCAGTAGCAGACTCACAACAATTTCAACTCGAGGTCATGGGTTCCAGTGCCAATTATCGTGAAATTCCACTGTGGTGTGAGTATGTGGGTGTGTGTGGAGAATGGTCCAATCATCAGGTGGGCTACTTCGGCTAAATCAACACATAGCCAACGGTCTGATTCGTTCTACCGTACTGTCCACATCAGGTGATCTTTTGTTGAGTTATGGAGCCATATCTAGGGCCGTCTTTGGCCGGTCGTGAGCTATGCTCGACCGGTCGTAGGGGCCCGCTCGACCGGTCATGGACCGCTTCGACTCAAAGTCGAGCGAGCATCGTTTTTAGGTCCCAAGGTGCTCGACCGGTCGTGGCCCATTCACGACCGGTCGTATAGGCCGCTTGACTGGTCGAGAAGTCTGCTCGACCGGTCGTAGTTACGCAGATTCGTTTCCGAATCTGATGCGGACTGGGGATTTTGGTGTCACCTTTCGCAAGGGTGTGGAAGGAAAGTTGCCTAAACTATATATAGGTGTTCCTAGGGCTTTTCTATGTGTATTGGAATATTGGAAAAATAATTCTAAGGTGTGGGAAAAGGGTTTTTTATGTTCTTCCAAGGGAGAGGTTAGTATATTGCCTTGTAATCTTTGTTCTTCATAGTAGAAGTTTGCATCTGTGGTTTTTTACCCTTGCTGGGGTTTTTCTACGTATATCTTATCTTGTGATTTGTTTGGATTGGTTTAATCTGTTTCTAGTTTATATTTCTTCTTGTTTATCGTTTGTGGGTGAGGCCTGAGATTAGATCTCGGCTCACTACGTTGTTGGCGTGCTGCGCAACAACTGGTATCAAAGCTAAGTTTAGTTCTATTGGGAGCGATGACAGAAGAAGGAAAAACTAGAATTGAGAAGTTTGATGGTTCAAACTTTACCTTTTGGAAGATGCAGATGGAGGATTATCTGTACCAGAAAGACCCCTATGTTCCTCTAAGAGGAAAAGAGAAGAAACCAGAAAATATGACAGATGATGAATGGTTTTTACTAGATAGGAAGGCTTTAGGAACGATCCAACTCTCTTTGTCTATAAGAGCGTCGACTTCAATATATCCAAGGTGAAAACTACAAAAGAATTAATGGAAGCCCTAGCCACCATGTATGAAAAGCCATCAACATCCAACAAGGTTCATCTTATGAAACAACTATTTAACGTAAAGATGTCAGATGGTGGGAGCGTGGCTGAACATCTAAACGAGTTCAATATAGTCACGAGCCAGTTGGAATCCGTTGGCATTGTGTTTGAGGATGAGGTCAGGGCGTTATTGATTTTGTTCAGTCTGCCGGACAGTTGGGATGGTTTGGTGATTGCTGTGAGCAATTCTTCAGGGTCGACAAAGCTGAAATTTGATGATGTGGCCGGTCTAATTCTCAGTGAAGAATCTAGAAGGAAGGCATCAGGAGCAGGGAATGCTCTAAACGTTGAAGGAAGAGGAAGATCGCTGAACAAAGGAAGCAATAAACACTGGCGTTCTAAGTCGAGGAAGAAGTCCAAGGGACCAAAAGACAAAGACGGGTGTTGGCATTGTGACAAGAAGGGACACATGAAACGTGATTGCAGGGTACTCAAGAAACAAGAAGGAAGCTCTCAAGGTGGGAAGGATTCTGTGAATCTGTCTGAGGAGAGCGACATAGAGGCGTTTATCCTGTCTCTTGATGCGAGGAATGAGCCTTGGGTTATAAACTCGGGTGCTTCGTTTCATGCTACTTCGTGTAAGGAAATTCTGCGTGATTATATGTCAGGTGACTTTGGGAGAGTCTACCTGGGTGATGATGAGCCGTGCAGTATCGTTGGAAATGGGGAAGTTCATGTAAATCAGAAAGACGGAACGGTCTTGAAATTGAAGGATGTCAGATATGTACAGAGTTTGAAACGTAACTTGATTTTAGTGGGGCAGTTGGCCAATACCAGTTATGTGACGACATTCATCAGTGATTCCTGGAAGATCACAAAAGGTACCTTGGTGATATCTCGAGGCAAAAAGGAAGGTACTTTGTACGTGACTTCAGCATCGTATAATTCACTCGCAGTCGCATCAACTAGAGTGAATGTAACAGGCCGGATTTTTCCCAACCTGGAATTAGACATCCTTAGGCGATGAGTCAATCCTAACACCGGTTTAACTTCTCAAACACTCAATTAAAGCCTCAAATCCCTTTTCAAATCATTTTCTTCACAAATCCCACCCTTCACCACCTTGATCTTTCAAATTTTCAAAGTAATTTCACCCTAGACACTATCTTAAACTAGCTAAGTAGTATAACTTGGATCACTTTACATACAAACTACAAAGGCCCAGGTACCACCTTAGACAGAAATTACTCAAGACTAAATCCTTTAGAAATTAGGCGAGAATTAGCCAGTGTTAAACTAGAGTACCTGTGAAATTAGCACCAATCACTTTAAATACGATCTGCAACACCCAAAACTTAAGTAGAATCATTGACGCTAGGGTACCCTAAAATCTAGGATTAATCTCATTACCCGGCTGCTCTCGGGATCATCTCGAAACTCCGTATCAGATCTGCACCGTACGTCGGAAGTCCGATTAACACGAAGTTAAGGAATTAGGACCGCCTTGCTGGGCTTGACAACAATCTCGGAAATCAAATCTAGATAGTGTCTCAGCGCTATTCGCTTGAGCTCAGAGTGAAGAGTGTGAGAAATGTGAAATTAATTCAAAATAAAATATCTCAAATAGTAATCCGGCACCTCTCGCTTGCGGATCAGTTTTAAGCAACCAGACCGTCAGAATCAGACCAAGTTACACCCTCGGATCAGGAGAAATTTCATACACATTTACATGTACTCGGAATCTCCAATCGAGATCCACTGACCGTTGAACTGAAATTGGTCCGCCACGCGTGATCTGGAATCCTGACCGAAACGAAAACTTAACTCCACCTAGATCCGGTATCGATGAGCTTAAGTCCGACCTTTGGCTCAAGGAGGCCCGCCAGAAGTCCTCCGTTGAGCTGAAACATGTCCGCTTTGGTTATAACCTAAGTATACTTTGACCTGGAGTCTATTTTGGTAAGTTTTTAGACTATATAAGGACTTTAAACACTCTCTCATTGCAGCCATACGAATTTGGGAGAAACCCTAGAGAGAGAAGAGAGAAAAGAGAGAGAAAGTGTGGGAGATGTAGGAGCATCTCCCTGCCTTGCTTCCCTGCTGCTATCCATGCTTAACCGCTCATTTCTCATCGCTTTCCCGGCGATTCCGGTGTCGTTTCTAGGTAAGAAACCTAACCCTAATCTGATTTGGAGTTTTGATAGTTGTAGGTTATGAAATAGCTAACCTATTTCGTTCTATAGGTTACCAAACTGCCGTATGTGGAAGCTTAGCAAACCTATTGAATTCGTTACGATTCTACGATAAAAGGTGCGGACTTTAGGTGTATAGGTTATGGTTTTCAATGCTTTCAATGTCAGATATTGATAGATTCATGATCTACATGCAATTGCACATGTACAAAGTGCTGTCTGTTTTTCGTTTCGATTAAAGATGAAAAATATGGAATTCTACATACTCTAGGTATTTGTAGAAAGTACCGTATACGTATAAATTTTGAAAATGTGTTTGACATGATTAATTATTATATGAATATATTATATGTGGATAAATTACTTGTTTGGCGAAAGGACTCGCCCTAATACATGTTTTGCTTATATATACTATGTATGTTGAAATTGTGTATTCTAGAAAGTACCGTATACGTATAAATTTTGGAGATGTATTTGCCATGATTATTTTCTATATGAATATATTATACATGGATAAAATACTTGCTTGGCAAAAGGATAGCCCTAATACATATTTTGCTAACATACACCATATATGTTGTAATAGTGTATTCTAAGTGTTTGTGAAAATGACTGAATGAGTATAGAATTCTCGTTCGTGCTCACCATGACTAATTGTCATGGATATATGATTGTTGTAATGGCGATACCCGTTTGACGAAAGGATTTGCCCTGAATCACGCCACGGCCACTACACGCTATATATGTTGAAATGTGTAGCCCAAGTGTTTGTGAAAATGTTCAAATGAATATGGAACTTGGATTCCTACTTTCCATGACTATCCGTCGTGGGTGTACGCGTGTTATGATTGGGGCAACTCCCTGGTGAAAGGATTTGGCCTAATGCCTATGTGATCAACATATGTTATGTATGTTGATGTATGTATTTCAAAGTGTTTGTTGAAATGTCTGAATGAGTAGTAGTTAGTAAATTGTAATGTATAAGGGTGTTGAGATATGATTCTCAACTCCTTTAACTATGTGTATGATTTCCTTGGATAGTTGTGTGATTAGGAATTGGATATGTACAAACTCATACTTGTGTTGTGCTTCATAACATGCCCAACTGATTATATGATTTTATCTATGTAATGCATATGCTTAAATTCATGTTTACGTTGTATGATCCGTCATGGGTGATGGGAGAGTGGAGCAACGAGTGCGTGCAATAGCCCTGGCAGCCCTAAACGGATAATACTAGACTTTGATTGTATGATTTGAATCTTTATCCATTACTGCTTTATCTATCTGCAATTGATTGTGTTTGGGGCTATGATTATAGTCCAGACAATCAGTACCAAAATTGAATTCGTGGCTGAGTTTCATTTTCCACGTGAGATGTGTTCGACGAATCCGAGTCGTAATTCGGTAGGCGATAGTGGTTGGCCACACGAAGTGCTTATGCGTTTCATATCGTTCAACATGTTGTGCGCTCGAGCTAGCTGAGCTCGTCAAGTAACCCGATTTATCTAATGTATGTTCACCATGTTTGGACACTATTGCTTGAACCTAGGGTACCAAACTTACCAGTGAAATCCCTTTTAACCATGGTACCTCGATCCGCTAAGACTCATGAGACGGACATGGTGGTATGGGACACCGTGGTCGAGCTGTCTGACTACGCTGGGGCCATGTGCCTCCCCGTAGTAACCAGTGAGCAACCAGACTCGTGAGCCGATTATGGTGGTATGGGACACTATATTCGAGCTGTCGACACCTATGACGAGAGCCGAATACGGTGAGACCTGTATTCGTGCTGACGGGCGACGAGTCCTCCGTAGTGTCTTCGAGTATACTCTAAGGTCTATGATTGGCGACGAGCCCTTCACAGCAACTAGAGCATGAGTTGAGCCGAGTACGGTGAGATCTGTATTCGAGCTGACGATCAGCGATTGAGCTGAATACAGTGAGACCTGTATTCGAGCTGATGGCCAGCAATTGAGCCGCATACGGTGAGATCTGTATCCGTGCTGACGGGTGATGAGCCCTTTGTGATGCCTTCGCTATGCCTCTCAAACTATATTATCGTATGAGATTAAATAGGACTGACGACCCTAAAATGGATCATGTTTGGGAATGATACAAGGGAGGTATCTTAGTTTCCCAATACTGTTGTTTGAAATGGACTAATAATTTCTCGGTAATCATGCTCATCATCGCACTGCATGTGCCTGGTAGATGTGGAGCACTGAGGGATGAACGCAATCGCGAACGTAAGATGGTGTCGCATGAGGGTGGTTTGGCAAGGGCATTTATCATATCATTGCATACTTGCATTTAATAAGACTAGTTAGGATTGTTTGATTGTACTGCTTTATCATTACTGCTTGACTGAATTGATAACATGTTAACCTATGCTTTACTGTTTCACTGAGTTGATCACTCACTCCCATGTTATGGGACGGTGTTGTACACACCAACCAGATTTATTGAGTTTCAGGTGTTGGCGATGCTTATGAAGTAGAGCCAGACTACTATTATGATGTTGAGGAGGAGTTCTCCTACATGAAATCTTTGACGGGTCTATGAAGATCTGGTATTGTATTGACGGGGCTATGGTACTTGGGATAGAAGACATTACACTTACACATTTGGTATATTTTAGAAATGTACTTGAAATTTATCAACCTGGTAATTCACACTCTGGAACTCACCACAGTTTTTATATATTTTATATATCTATCACAGTCTTCCGCTTGCAATTTAACTGTCTCTGGAGTATGATATGATGTTTTGGCTTAATCTCGCTCATGTTCAATACGCTAATACAGACAACATTTAATTATTATTCATTTTGTTGCATAAGTGATGCGTTGAAACTCGGGAGTTGAGTTTATGCTCGACCCCCGATTTTCGGGATGTTACAGTTGGTATCATAACATGATTTGGATTAAATCGGACCTGGGTTATGGTCACACGACGCACACTGACGCACTCTAACTTAGGAGGGAGCGACGGGATGTAGAAACAGACTTACGTTCTCCAATTTCACCAAATAGCACATTTGGATGAGATCAACCGTAGAGATTGGACCCGTAGACTTCTCGAATAGACTACTCCGAATCCTCAGAGCTTCTCTGGACTCCTCCTAGAGACTTCCGAATCCATGAGGAAAGAAAGTAGAAAATAGAAATAAATTCTAATAAATTCGAAATTGATGAATGAATGACTAAAAATGAGTTCACAACCCTTTAAATAGGGATACCAATTAATGGGAAAGAAATCAAAATCGAACTACAACTAACACTCCTAGAATCCGTGACTTACTATAAGGTCGTGATGTCTATTAGTGCGCGAGGTTTTCGGCCAAAAATAGTAAGTGTCCTATTTGGCTTCACCAAACCATCCTCCTAATTATTCTAAGCTCTTTTCACTATGTGCATAACTCCTAAATCCCAACAGATGAAGAGTAATCAAATTAAAACTACTATTTTTAGTAAAATGAAATTGAAACTGGGAAACGACCGTCAATTGGAGGGTTTTTTTTACAATTTCGGGCTGCACAACCTAGCATAGCTAGGTTGGTTGGCTTCATTAGCTCGTTCTACCCCAAATTCATATATTTTACGTCAGATAACTCATTTCGGATTGCAAAATACGTCCAATTATCCCGAAACTACCCGAAATTGAGCAGAATGGAGTCGGGGGGGCCAAACGGAGCACTTCCAGAGGGTTCCAAGGTGGGACCCAGTGTTTTTTGGGGCCTAGGGGACTGGAGGAACACGTCCATGGGGCCCCCCTTTGAAAACCATAAAATTTTTCGGCGAGGTCGTCGCCTGGTCGACGAGGCCTCGCCACTTTTTGGGAGGGGTCGGGCCCGCGGCTCGGGCCGATCGTCTTTGGGGGTCTAATACACCCCCTGACCTAGCTCCCATTCCATTTTAATCTCCCAAAACCCTACCTCCTTCACAAACCTCCCTTCCAAGCCATTTTCTCTCTCCAAACTTGCTGTTTCTCTTCAAAACCGCCCTTCCAATCGTTCTCCCTGCTGATTTCGACCACAACCTATCCATTCTTATCATCCACAGCAGTCCCTTCCTCCCTACCCTCTCCGTTTCCCTCATTTGGACTCCCACACCCCCCATTTGAAGCTCAAAATCGGGCAAGCCCTCTAACCCATCCATTTTCTTCATTTTCCTTTCTTTACTCCTTGTCAGTTGAGCCTCTACAACCCCTGATGAGAACCAAATCTGTGGAGAACCAAAACTCCAACCCCTTTTCTCCCTTTAGGGCCCGTTTGGCCATACTGCATTAGGTAAGTTAGGTGGGTAGAATTGTATAAGTGATAATAAATGTAGGTGTAGGTATGATCCCTTGATGGGTGTATCCCATGTTTTCCAATACCATGTTTGGAATGTACTCAATTAAAAGTAAATTCCGAGATTTCCTTTCAAATAACACTTAGAAATTCATTATCCTGAGATTTGAAAACTCCATCTCACACTTTTCCAACACAAGGCTCATTTTCCAAAGCCTATACCGTAATTTTAATCCCCTCCCACCCTCCTACCAACCATGCCACTCCCAATCCTGAGGTAGGATTAGTAATACAGTCCCATTTACTACAACTTAAGACCACTGGCCAAATAGTGTTGAAGTGATAAAAGTCCCTTGATATACATTAACCCACCACACTCTGATAGCTTAAGCTTTTAGAGTAAATGGTTGTTTGACCAATAGACCCTTGGAGTTTTGGGACCTAGAGCGGTGCTCCTAGACTTTGATAGACATGATTGTGTAGGAAATTCAACAAATTAAGAATGTAAACCTTAGGACCCTCTTAGCTGGTATGAGCATGTGTGAAATGCTCGGGCGTAGTTAAATTTAACTTCAGGCAACTCAGTTCCAATTAGACAACTTTGACCCTAAGTGATAAAACTCTTCCTTGTATTAAAAATGAAGTGAAATCATCTGGCGTATAAGCATAGACTTTGGACTCACCTATGGATTTCCGCTACTCTTAAATTAAGACTAGACAACTGGTTAGGCTAAGGAAAGTAAAGAACTAATTAATTATGCTAAGCCAATTGCATAATAGACTTAGTTAGTTGGCTTGACTAGGTTGGAGCGAGACCCCGTTCCGTTGTTGAATCCCCTTAATACTTTAGGCTTCCTTAGTAACTCTTAGGGAGCTCGTTTGACGTAGAAACTATTCACGATTAGAGAAAACCTATATATCCCTTGGATTTCATGTCAGGTCCAATCAATGCATCCCTTAGAATTGCCTTCTCGAGGACTTATTACAACCGAGAACACGGAGTAGAGAAACGATATATATCAGCGAGGTATTCACGGTTTGAATTGAATTCTCAATCCTGGTAGTTACCAATGAACCCTATGCTCTGATCAAGTAGAAGGTCGGGATCAATTAGGATTAAGAACTGATACGACAATTTTCTGTCCTACCTAGGCAGAAGGTCCATGTATCCGACTCAAACCCACTATACAACTTTCCTTCCGTGTTGGCTCGACCACTTACAAACAAAAGTTTATAACTTCGTCTTTGAGAAGTGTAAGAATATATAGCCAATAGAGATTTTTCCTTTTAGGCCTAAGGAATTTCCCAAGTGAGCAACTGACAGTTAGGAATTAGGTCCCAAATCACATGCCATGTCGGCATACATATTGTGCATATGGACTTAGAAACATAGCTTGCCTGTTAAGCCAGACATGATTAAATAGGATAAGTCTGGACCGTGACAAAATTCCTTGGTAGAATTAGGCATCTTGCCACAAACTCACACCTGACCCCGAATCAACCACAATACCCATCATCTTTAGCTCCTTTCTATAACCATAGGTATCAATGTCATAGTACACATCGTCGATGAAAGGCAGACCAATGTATTTCCCACTTCATATCAAGGATAGGTCCTAAATTACACCTTGTTCCGATATACGGAGCAGGACATAAATCTTGAGCCTTGAGGGTGAAAATAAATTTTTAAGGGGGGTAGACTAAAATGGACCAGGCTAATATACACCCTACCGCGCATAGAGACTTGAAAACAATAAGTCTTAGACAAATGAAATAATAAAATTTTCCTTATTACCCTTAGGCAATTTCGAGGACGAAATTTTGTTTTAAGTGGGGTAGATTGTAACAGCCCGGATTTTTCCTAACCTGGAATTAAACGTCCTTAGGCGATGAGTCAATCCTAACACCGGTTTAACTTCTCAAACACTCAATTAAAGCCTCAAATCCCTTTTCAAACCATTTTCTTCACAAATCCCACCCTTCACCACCTTGATCTTTCAATTTTTCAAAGTACTTTCACCCTAGACACTATCTTAAACTAGCTAAGTAGTATAACTTGGATCACTTTATATACAAACTACAAAGGCCCAGGTACCACCTCAGACAGAAATTACTCAGGACTAAATCCTTTAGAAATTAGGCGAGAATTACTCAGTGTTAAACTAGAGTACCTGTGAAATTAGCACCAATCACTTTAAATACGATCTGCAAGACCCAAAACTTGTAGAATCATTGACGCTAGGGTACCCTAAAATCTAGGATCAATCTCATTACCCGGCTGCTCTCGGGAGCATCTCGAAACTCTGTATCAGATCTGGACCATACGTCGGAAGTCCGATTAACACGAAGTTAAGGAATTAGAACCGCCTTGCTGGGCTTGACAACCATCTCGGAAATCAAATCCAGATAGTGTCCCAGCGCTATTCACTTGAGCTCGGAGTGAAGAGTGTGAAAAATGTGAATTTAATTCAAAATAAAATATCTCAAATAGTAATCTGGCACCTCTCGCTTGCGGATCAGTTTTAAGCAACCAGACCGTCAGAATCAGACCAAATTACACCCTCGGATCAGGAGAAATTTCATACACATTTACATGTACTCGGAATCTCCGATCGAGATCCGCTGACCGTTGAACTGAAACTGGTCCGCCACGTGTGATCTGGAATCCCGACCGAAACGAAAACTTAACTCCACCTAGATCCGGTGTCGGTGAGCTTAAGTCCGACCTTTGGCTCAAGGAGGCCAGCCAGAAGTCCTCCGTTGAGTTGAAACATATCCGCTTTGGTTATAACCTAAGTATACTTTGACCTGGAGTCTATTTTGGCGAGTTTTTAGACTATATAAGGACCTTAAACCCTCTCTCATTGCAGTCATACGAATTTGAGAGAAACCCTAGAGAGAGAAGAGAGAAAAGAGAGAGAAAGTGTGGGAGATGTGGGAGCATCTCCCTGCCTTGCTTCCCTGCTGCTATCCATGCTTAACCACTCATTTCTCATCGCTTTCCCGGTGATTCCGGCGTCGTTTATAGGTAAGAAACCCTAACCCTAATCTGATCTGGGGTTTTGATAGTTGTAGGTTATGAAATAGCTAACCTAAACTGCCGTATGTGGAAGCTTAACAAACCTATTGAATTCGTTACGATTCTATGATAAAAGGTGCGGACTTTAGGTGTATAGGTTATGGTTTTCAACGCTTTCAATGTCAGATAATGATAGATTCATGATCTGCATGCAATTGCACATGTACAAAGTGCTGTCTGTTTTCCGTTTCGATTAAAGATGAAAAATATGGAATTCTACATACTCTAGGTATTTGTAGAAAGTACTGTATACGTATAAATTTTAGAAATGTGTTTGACATGATTAATTGTTGTATGAATATATTATATGTGGATAAATTACTTGTTTGGCGAAAGGACTCGCTCTAATACATGTTTTGCTTATATACACTATGTATGTTGAAATTGTGTATTCTAAAAAGTACCGTATACGTATAAATTTTGGAGATGTATTTGCCGTGATTATTCGTTATATGAATATATTATACATGGATAAAATACTTGTTTGGCGAAAGGATGGCCCTAATACATGTTTTGCTAACATACACCATGTATGTTGTAATAGTGTATTCTAAGTGTTTGTGAAAATGAATGAATGAGTATAGAATTCTCGTTCGTGCTCGCCATGACTAATTGTCATGGATATATGATTGTTGTAATGGCGATACCCGTTTGACGAAAGGATTTGCCCTGAATCACGCCACGGCCACTACACGCTATATATGTTGAAATGTGTAGCCCAAGTGTTTGTGAAAATATTCAAATGAATATAGAACTTGGATTCCTACTTTCCATGACTATCCATCGTAGGTGTACACGTGTTATGATTGGGGCAACTCCCTAGTGAAAGGATTTGGCCTAATGCCTATGTGATCAACATATGTTATGTATGCTGATGTATGTATTTCAAAGTGTTTGTTGAAATGTCTGAATGAGTAGTAGTTAGTAAATTGTAATGTATAAGGGTGTTGAGATATGATTCTCAACTCCTTTAACTATGTGTATGATTTCCTTAGATAGCCGTGTGATTAGGAACTGGATATGTACAAACTCATGCTTGTGTTGTGCTTCATAACATGCCCAACTGATTGTATGATTTTATCTATGTAATGCATATGCTTAAATTCATGTTTACGTTGTATGATCCGTCATGAGTGATGGGGGAGTCGAGCAACGAGTGCGTGCAACAGCCCTGGCAGCCCTAAACGGATAATACTAGACTTTGATTGTATGATTTGAATCTTGATTCATTACTGCTTTATCTATCTGCAATTGATTGTGTTTGGGGCCATGATTATAGTACAGACAATCAATACCAAAATTGAATTCGTGGCTGAGTTTCATTTGCCACGTGAGATGTGTTCGACGAACCCGAGTCGTAATTCGGTTGGCGATAGTGGTTGGCCACACGAAGTGCTTATGCGCTTCATATCGTTCAACATATTGTGCGCTCGAGCTAGCCGAGCTCGTCAAGTAACCCGATCTGTCTAATGTATGTTCACCATGTTTGGACGTTATTGCTTGAACTTAGGGTACCAAACTTACCAGTGAAATCCCTTTTAACCATGGTACCTCGATCCGCTATGACTCATGAGCCGAGCATGGTGGTATGGGACACCATGGTCGAGCTGTCGGCCTACGCTGGGGCCATGTGCCTCCCCGTAGTGACCAGTGAGCAACCAGACTCGTGAGCCGATTATGGTGGTATGGGACACTATATTCGAGCTGTCAACACCTACGGCGAGAGCCGAATACGGTGAGACTTGTATTCATCCTGACGGGTGACGAGTCCTCCGTAGTGTCTTCGAGTATACTCTAAGGTCTGTGATTGGCAACGAGCCCTTCACAGTAACTAGAGCATGAGTTGAGCCGAGTACGGTGAGATCTGTATTCGAGCTGACGGCCAGTGATTGAGCCAAGTACGGTGAGACCTGTATTCAAGCTGACGGCCAGCAATTGAGCCGCATACGGTGAGATCTGTATCTGTGCTGACTGGTGACGAGCCATTTGTGATGCCTTCGCTACGCCTCTCAAACCATAATATCGTATGAGATCGATTAACTAGGACTGACGACCCTAGAATGAATCATGTTTGGGAATGATACAAGGGAGGTACCTTAGTTTCCCAATACTGTTGTTTAAAATGGGCTAATAATTACTCGGTAATTATGCTCATCATCGCACTACATGTGCCTGGTAGATGTGGAGCACTGAGGGATGAACGCATTCGCGAACGTAAGATGGTGTCGCATAAGGGTAGTTTGGCAAGGGCATTCATCATGTCATTTCATACTTGCATTTAATAAGAGTAGTTAGGATTGTTTGATTGTACTGCTTTATCATTACTGCTTGACTGAATTGATAACATGTTAACCTATGCTTTACTGTTCCACTGAGTTGATCACTCACTCCCCGTTACGGGACGGTGTTGTACACACCAACCAGATTTGTTGAGTTTCAGTGTTGGCGATGCTTATGAAGCAGAGCTGGACTGCTACTATGATGTTGAGGAGGAGTTCTCCTACATAAAATCTCTGACAGGTCTATGAAGATCTGGTATTGTATTGACGGGGCTATGGTACTTGGGATAGAAGACATTACACTTACACATTTGGTATATTTTAGAAATGTACTTGAAATTTATCAACCTGGTAATGTTATCACACTCTGGAGACTCACCACAGTTTTTATATATTTTATATATCTACCAGTCTTCCGCTTGCAATTTAACTGTCTCTGGAGTATGATATGCTGTTTTGACTTAATCTCACTCATGTTCAATACACTAATGCAGACAACATTTAATCATCATTTATTTTGTTGCATAAGTGATGCGTTGAAACTCGGAAGTTGAGTTTATGCTCGACCCCCGATTTTCAGGGCGTTACAGTGAATGAGCAGTTATGGCATCAGAGGTTGGGTCATATGAGTGAGAAAGGGATGAAAGTGTTATTGTCAAAAGGGAAGCTACCAGGGCTGAAGTCTATTAACTTGGAATTCTGCGAGGACTGCATGTATGGCAAGCAGAAGAGGGTAAGCTTCAAGAAGACGGGACGCGCTCCAAAGATGCTTCTGTTGGAGCTTGTACACACTGATGTGTGGGGACCGGCACAGGTATTATCTCTTGGTGGTTCACGTTATTTTGTTTCCTTTATTGATGATGCTAGTAGAAAACTGTGGGTCTATTTCTTAAAACATAAATCTGATGTATTTGATGTATTTAAGAAGTGGAAAGTTATGGTAGAAAACGAGACAGGTAAAACAGTAAAGTGTCTCAAATCTGATAATGGGGGAGAATATTGTGATAAGAGGTTTGAGGAGTATTGTGCAGCAAGTGGAATCAAATATAAAAAAATGATTCCAGGGACACCGCAACAAAATGGTGTGGCTGAACGCATTAACAGGACCATCCTTGAGCTCTCCAGGAGAATGAGGCTACATGCAGGGTTGCCCACGATTTTTTGGACAGATGCTGTGAATGCTGCCGCATATCTCATTAATAGAAGTCCCTCAGCACCATTGGATGGTGGGTTACCAGAAGAAGCGTGGACTGGGAAAGAAGTGAACCTTGCACATCTCAAAGTGTTCAGTTGCACTTCATATATTCACATTGATGCAGAGCACAAAAATAAGCTGGATGCGAAGTCCAGGAGGTGGACGTTTATAGGCTACGGGCAGCATGATTTTGGCTACAGGTTTTGGGATGCAGAAAATAAGAAAATCATCAGAAGTAAAGACGTAGTCTTCAATAAAAAAAATGATGCATAAGGACAGTGTGCAGAAAAATAAGGCCGAGGAAAGAGAATTCGTAGAGTTGGAAGAGTTACCGGACACGGGTGTTACAGCGCCACAAGATGATCATGCACAGGAGCATTATGAGGTAGAGCCGCATACACCGGTTGTGAGGAGATCTACTCGGGAGAGGAGATCCACGGTCTGATACTCATCCTCCTTACATTATTTACTGCTGACAGATAATGGTGAACCAAAATGTTTTAAAGAGGCGTTACAGTCAAATACACGGGTTAAGTGGGAGCAGGCCATGGATGATGAGATGGACTCTCTTGAGTCTAATCATACATGGGAGCTAGTCACTCTACCTAAGGGTAAGAAAGCTTTTCATAACAAGTGGGTCTACAGACTGAAGGAGGAGCACGATGGTTCGAAACTATACAAGGTTAGATTGGTTGTAAAATGGTTTCAACAAAAGGTAGGTATCGATTTCACTTAAATATTTTCACCTGTGGTGAAAATGTCTACGATTCGTATGGTCTTAAGTATAGTGGCTACAGAGGACTTACATCTAGAGCAGCTAGATGTTAAGACAGCCTTTCTTCATGGGAACCTTGAAGAAGAAATATATATGCATCAGCCGACAGGATACGTGACACTAGGAAAGGAAAACAAGGTGTGCAGACTGAAGAAGAGTCTATATGGCCTGAAGCAGGCCCCGAGACAGTGGTACAAGAAGTTCGATAGTTTCATGTCGGGAAACGGTTTTATGAAATGTCATGCAGACCACTGTTGTTATTTGAAGAAGTTTGATACGTCGTACATCATCCTTCTTCTATATGTTGATGACATGCTTGTGGCTGGTTCAAGCATGAAGGACATCTCAGATCTCAAAAGACAACTGTCTAAAGAATTTGTCATGAAGGATTTAGGAGCTGCAAAACAAATCCTAGGCATGAGGATAAAGCGTGACAGAAAAAATTTTGTCACAGGCAGAGTACATAACCAAGGTACTTGATCGATTCAATATGAGAAGTGCTAAGCCGGTTAGTACTCCAACCACTTCAAGCTATCTAAGGAGCAAGGTGCAAAGACGCAGGAGGAACGAGACTACATGGCTAAAGTGCCATACGCGTCAGCCATTGGGAGTCTCATATATGTTATGGTAAGTACGAGACCAGACATTGCACAAGTAGTGGGAGTTGTTAGCAGTTCATGAACAACCCCGGGAAGGAACATTGGAAAGTTGTGAAGTGGATCCTTAGATACTTGGTAGGTACTAAGGATGTAGGGTTGTGCTATGGTGGATCGGAAATCAAGCTACAAGGCTACATGGATTCAGATTTGGCGGGAGACATCGACAGCAGAAGAAGCACTACAGGTTATGTCTTTACTCTAGGTAGTGCTGCAGTTAGTTGGGTCTCTCAGTTACAGAAGATAGTATCTATCAGTACGACAGAGGCAGAATATATTGCGGCTACAGAAGCGTGCAAGGAGATGGAATGAATGCAAGGTTTCATAGAAGAGTTGGGTAAGAAGCAAGCAGATTGCAAGCTGTACAGTGACAGTCAGAGTGCAATACACTTGGCTAAGAATTCAGCCTTTCATTCAAGGACCAAGCATATTACCATCAGATATCACTTCATACGTTCGTTACTGGAAGATGGATCGATTGTTCTGGAGAAGATTCATACAAGTGAGAATCCTGCGGATATGTTGACCAAGGCGGTCACACAAGAGAAGCTGAAGCTTTGTTCAGCTTTGATTGGTCTTCCGGCTTGAAGACTGTGAGGTGGTGCACTCCGGATGAAGAAGACGAAGGTTTAAGGCGATGTGTTTCCAAGTCGAAGATTGTTGAGATATGGAGCCACATCTGGGGCCGTCTTCGACCGGTCGTGAGCTATGCTCGAGCAATTGTAGGGGCCCGCTCAACCGGTCGTGGACTGGTTCGACTCAAAGTCCAGCGAGCATCGTTTTTAGGTCCCGAGGTGCTCGACCGGTCATGGCCCATTCATGACCGGTCGTAGGGGCCGCTCGACCGGTCGAGAAGTCTGCTCGATCGGTCGTAGTTACGCAGATTCGTTTCCAAATCTGATGCGGACTGCGGATTTTGGTGTCGCCTTTCGCAAGGATTCAGAAGGGAAGTTGTCTAAACTATATATAGGTGTTCTTAGGGCTTTTCTATGTGTATTGGAATATCGGGGAAATAATTCTAAGGTGTGGGCAAAGGGTTTTTTCTATATTCTTCCAAGGGAGATATTAGTATATTGCCTTGTAATCTTTGTTCTTTATAGTGCAAGTTTGCATCCGTGGTTTTTTACCCTTGTTGGGATTTTTCCACGTATATCTTGTCTTGTTGTTTGTTTGGATTGCTTTAATCTGTTTCTAGTTTATATTTCTTCTTATTTATCGTTTGTGGGTGAGGCCTGAGATTAGATCTCGGCTCACTGCGTTGTTGGCATGCTGCGCAACATCTTTACCATGTGTTTAATATTTAGCATGGATTAGATGTTCTACACCAATTACCACATAAGCTGGAAATAAAGAATTGCATGTGAAAGTTCACATACAACATTGTAAGTGAACATTTCTCCAAAAACAAAAACCAGAAATAAATTGGAAACTAGCAGGGAAGCTTGGTTGTTGGTGAATGTTATGAGTGTCTAGAAATGATCTGACGCTGCTAACATTCGCCAGCAACAAACTACCGGTATTATTGGTGTTGAATCCTTCGTACCTTCTCTTTGATGAATTTGGCCCAAAACCGTGCCGTCGCTCTCTCTAAAGGATTTTCCGGCAGTATTGGATTCTCCTTCCATATTTCATCAATGTATTCAAGGATCACAACCGACTCAGCGATCGGTTTTCCGTTGTGCAAGAGCACCGGAACCTTCTTGTGCACAGGGTTGTATTGTAGAACCAATGGGCTCTTGTTGGAGACATCTTCTTCAATGTACTCATACTCAATGCCTTTGAGCTTGGAGACATCTTCTTCAATGTACTCATACTCAATGCCTTTGAGCTTGAGAGCTAGCACTACTCTACGACTAAAAGGGCTCCCCCAGTTACCAAACACCTTCAGTGCTCCCTCAGACATTGCTCTTTTGCACTCACTAAAAAAATGATGTTATTTTAGTGTGTTCTTTTTCTCATCGATGATGGTGCATTTTATAGAGGAATTGGATAAGAGCAAGGCTCTAGTGTTCTGAGAGCACCAAAAGTTATAGTGCTCCTAGTTGGATTTCTTGCTTGAAAGTCCAATCAATCGATCTGAACCATCAATTAAGTCTAGAACACATTTCATGGGCTATGATGCAAAAAATCTCACTGATTGAATGATCCAATCTATCCTTGATTTGGACTTACTTTTATAGCAATCCATTTTCCAAGCCAAGGTTTGGATGGATATATTTGCCTAAGGAAAGTGATTATTTAGAATTACAAGGATTCCATGATGGTTCCTAACAAATAGATGGATCAAATTATGAATGATCTTGACCGTACATCCACATTAAAGAAATTGGTCAAATGGCTAGTTTTGTCCCATCAATATAACGTTTGAATGATAGCTAATGAAATGTGATATGGACCTAATGAATAGCCCGGATCAATGGTTTGTACTGGTCCAAGTATCCCAATAGAAATAGTAGAACTATTACTTATAAGTCTCTCAGAGCACTGGAGCATTTCTCATTAAATATCATGGAATGGGTTTCTTCTATGCTAAGTTTCGTGGACGACTTATCTTTAGGAGTTGATTAATACTCTTGACTGTTTATGATGCTTCACACACATGCACAGAGAAATGATACACACGGCTCTATTAACTGAAATTAAACCGACTAAATTGTGTAACCCACTGCTGGTTAGCTATATTCTAAAAATGATATTGGGCGAACGACTCTATTCATGGACACGTTGTTTGAAATAAGATCATTAGATATTTTTCATTTTTAACTGTCCAAGACGTCCTACAATCTAAGTAAAGTTAGATAGCAAGATATTAGAAACCTCTTTTCTTTTCTTTTTTTTCTTCTTTTTTTTTTTTTTTTTTTTTTGAGAATCTAAACGTCTGCCCTTAATTTGGATGGTTAGTTTGAATTAAGTATGACTGCTCGCGTATCCTCCGTCATACCTATCAGAGTATCAATCAATTTCACTCTCTCCTTTTCGTCAGGATAAAGTGAACTAGTGGACGCGGATTTCCTGCCATAGACTTTCGCAGGAAGTTTATACGCTGAAAACTTAGGTGGGCCACCGTGATGTTTTTGAGAAGAGTCAGAAATCAAACCTCTACATTCGTTTTTTTAGATTATTTTAGGATATGAAACCAAAAGTGAGCAGGATCCATGACTCAATTGGGCCGCAATAAAGGAAAAGGTGGGTTTTTTTACTTGGGTGCGGCACACCGTGATGTTTGTGTGGAATCCATACCATCCACCCGTTTTGTGAGCTCATTTTAGGACACGATGCCAAAAATAACCCAGAACCAATGCTCAAGTGAGTTGAAAATGTGAGTATTGAATGTCCACAGTTGAAATATTCGTGGGGCCACAAAAGTTTTGAATTAGGATAATATTTGTTTTTTCTATTTATCCCGGTAGGAATGACGTTACAAACAGTATGGATGGAATGTAAACATCACTGTCGACCCAAGGAGGTTTTAATGCTAGGAACTTTTACACCCACCTTTTCCTTTACTGCAGCCCACTTGAGTCTTGGATCCTGCTTACTTTTAGTCTTATGTCCTACAATGATCTCAAAAAACGGATGGATGGGTTGGATTTCTCAAAAACATCACGGTGGACCCCAACTAAGCTTTGGGCACAACAACTTCCGGCCTAAAGGCTTATGCAAGAAATCCGTGTCCAAACATACTAAAGTTTCCGAGAAATTGACCACTGTAAACGCCAACCTTTACAGAGCGTCTTTTCAATACGCTCCCAAAATTTACTTTCCTGAAGGAAACCATTCTATATGGACACACTATTTGCATGTGAAAATACCTTTACAACCACTACCTGTAGCTACGGATTATAACCGTAGCCATAGGTATGTAGCCACCGTGAATAGAATGGTACTTTCATCTGCAAATAGTGTTTCCGTACAAAATGGTTTACTTTGGGAAAGTAAAGCTTGGGAGCGTGTTAAAAAGACACAACGACGCTAGGTAAAAGGTGGCGTTTACAGTGGTCAATTTCTCAAAGTTTCCGAAAGCAGATTGGCTGGTGTGTTGAAACACAAGTTATGAGGTCCCATCACGAGGTATGTGTTATATCCCAACCGCATAGAAGAGCTCGTCGTAAGGCTTGAGCGGATAAATAAGACAGATCCAAAGATCAAGTGGATCACCCTGTAAAAAGAAGTGGGGGATTGAATGTCTACCGTTGAAACCCTTTTGGGGTCACAGATATTTTGGATCAATATGATATTTGTTTTTCCTCTTCATCCATGTCTTGGTGACCTTATGAGTAGATTGGATGGAAAATAAACCATATGGTGGGCCCTACGAATGTTTTAATGGTGAGAATCATTCTCCCACTTTGATTTGTGGGGTGGTCCAGTTAAGATTTGGATATGAATCATTTTTGTATTCATGGATTAAAAGTATATCAAAAAATGGATGAACGGTGTGGATATAATAAATACATCATTTTTCGGGCCTATGTAACTTTGATCTCCTTTGAACCGTTCGTACAACTCGGAGGTCGGGGAACTGTAGCGCTTGTCTCCACGGAAACGGATTGGCTGCTTCTCCCCTGCTAGTGTCACCTGCCCTGTCGGTGATGGTCGGTGTTCTGTGGGACCCACCATGATGTATGTGTTTCATCCATTCCATTCATCCATTTTTAGTGATCATTTTAGAGCTCCATCCCAAAATTGAGAGGGATATAAATCTCAGGTGGACCACACCACAAGAAAGCAATTGTGATTGGATATCCACCATTTAAATCCTCCTAAGGCCCCTGTACTTTTTATTTGACATCCAATCCGTTGATTAGGTCATACAGACCCGGATGAAGGGAAAAAACAAAGATCAGCCTGATCCAAAACTTTTATGGCCCCAAAAAGTTTTTAATGGTACAATGTTCATTTCGGAATGTTTCCTGTAATGTGGTCCACTTGAGATTGGGATATACATTGTTTTTGGTCTCATAGCATAAAATGATCTAGAAAAATAGATGGAAACACATACATCACGATGGGGCCCATAGAGCACCAATGCACGTACCCACAATCCGCTTCTAAAGTTTCCTTTTCAACTAGAGCTGGGCAAGATCCAACCTGAACTGACGGATCCGAGTCGTTCGAACTGGTCGGATCCGATCTGACCCGAACCAAAAGCTAGGATCGGGTTGGATCAAGTAGACCCACTTAGATCCGACCGTACATCCAATCCAATCTAATCCGGTCGGGTAGTATAAATAATTTATTAAAAAAAAAAAAATTAACCATTACCCCTCTTTTATCCCAAATGGCGAACCCTAACCCATCCCTACCCAAGCGGCACCGCACGAGGTCATTCTTTCTCTCCTCCTTTCTCTCAATCTCTCTCGATTTTCCTCCCATTTCCTTCATATCACGAGTCTCCATCTCAGCTTGACTTAGCCCAGTTTGAATCGACCAAGCAGACTCAACTCAATCCGACTCAATTTCCTTGATCGAGTCGTACTCGGTTCAGGTCAGGCCAACAAGAATTCGGATCGGATCGAGTTAGCCCTACTGGACTCGGTACGAGATCGAATTGAGTTCGGGTCAAGTTCTTGAAAATATTGGTCCGACTCGACCGGATGCCCACCTCTATTTTCAATTGAGGTTTGCTAACTCTGCGTAGTGAGTATAACCGAGCCACCCACGTGCAGACTCACACGGCAATATTGAATACTTGTGCCATACCTGAGCTTTTCAATCAGTTTGGAAATAATACCTAAACTACTGCCCAAAAACTCAGGCCATTTCAATCTTTAAGTGGGCCACAATATAGAAATTAAACTGACAGTTAAGAACAATTTCTTTAACTGACCATTCATTATTTTTGGTATGTTATGGCCCAGCTAAATTGCAAAATGGCCTAAATTTTGGGCAGAAGATCTAAAGAGTCAAGCCCACTTGATGAAAAAAAGATACTGCACACGTGTCCAATGTTGGCAAGTGCAAATGAGTTTGGATGGGTATGGGTATCCCTCTAGTACGCAAGGACGCGGATTAGCTACTCACAGGTTGAGCAGCGAGACTCGCTACTGAAGTGACGTCGCCAAGTATTGTGAGTCCAACATGATATATGTTTTGTATCCACACCGTTCATCCATTCGGAGAGACCATTTTAAGGCATGAGCCAAAGAATAAATGAGATCCAAATCTCGAGTGGGCCCCACCACAGAAAACTGACGCCCACCGTTGAAAACTTCTAAGGGCCACAAAAGTTTCTGATCTAGCTGATATTTGTGTTTTCCCTTATCTAATGTCTGTTTTAACTTATTAACAGGTTGGATCTCAAATAAACACCACGGGTGGACCTTAGGAAGGTTTCAACGGTGGCCATCACTCTCTCCACTGTTTTCTGTGGTGGGGTCCACTACAGCTTTTGATCTTACTCATTCTTTAGATAATGCAGTAAAATGATCTCTTCAAATGGATGGACGGTGTGGATATAGCACATCCATCATGGTGGGACCGACAGAACTTGGTGACGTGACTTCAGTAGCGAGTCTCGCTACTCAACATGTCAGCGGCTAATCCGCGTCCGGTACGCAGGTGGAAGGTGTACCACACACCAGCTATATAGCTGCTGTAGTTACGTGTCGTGCGAAGACGAGCACTTACGCTCCTCGAGCTCAAGTTGTACGAACGGTTCAAAGGAGATCAAAGTTACGTGGCCCCACAGTGATGTATTTATGATATCTACACCGTTCATAATTTTTTGATATCATCTCAGAGCATATTCAAAAAATAAATCATATCCAAAGATCATCTTGACCACACCACAAATAGCAGCAGAGATAATGATTTTCACTGTTAAACAATTCGTAGGGCCCACCATAACTTTTATTTTCCATCCAACCTGTTAATAAGGTCACAAAGAACTGATTGAAAAGGAAAAACAAATTTCATATTGATCCAAAACTTCTGCGACTCCAAAAAGGGTTTCAATGGTAGACGTTCAATCCCTACTAATTTTTGCATTGTGGTCCACTTGATGGATATATCTGTTTGATTTTTTTTTCACAAATCTTAGGACATGTTCGCCAAATAAGTGGACAGTTTACATATAACACATGCCTTATAATTAAACCCACGTAACTTGCTGACGTCAATATACATTTATACAGCCGGTGTGAGGTACACCAGCCAATCCGCTTCCGGATTTAGCACACCTATCCTCGAGTTGCGCAATGAGAGCTGCAGTGCTCTTCATAGCACTATCAGTTACAAGTTATATAGCTGGTGTATCGACGTCAGCAAGTCATGAAGTTATATAGCTGGTGTATCGACGTCAGCAAGTCATGTGGGTCCATCGGGAGGTATGTGTTATATCCAAACCTTCCGTGCACTTGAAGATCTCGTCTTAAGGCTTGAGACGAAAAATAAGGTAGATATAAAGATCAAATGGACCACACTGCAAAAGAACGGTGGGGGATTGAACATCTCCCATTGGAACCCTTTCGGGTCACTAAAGTTTTGGATCAAAATTAAATTTATATTTCCTCTTCATCCATGTATTTTTGACCTTATTAATAGATTGGATGGAAAATAAACATTATGGTGGGTCCTACAATTTTTTTAACAATGAAAATCATTATCTTCGCTGCTATTTTTGGTGTGGTTCATTTGTGCTTTGAATATGATCCATTTTTTGTTTCGAAAAATGGATGAATGATATGGATATAATAAATACATCATTGTGGGGCCCATGTAACTTTGATCTCATTTACCCTTCGTAGAACATGGAGCTCGAAGAGCATCGGCGCTCGTCTTCGCACAACACGTATCTACACCAACTATATAGGTGGTGTGTAGATCTAGACAAAACTGATCTGATCGGGTGGATCTGACCCAATCAGACCCAATCCGACCCGATCCTAACCGAACCGACGGCCTGGACGGTGCGGATCGAGTTAGGCATTTCAGATCCGAATGATTTTCAGACCGGGATCAGATCGTGGTCAATTCGGACCGATCGATCCGAAACCTGATCCGATTAGATCCAACCCGATCCGGAGTCTGAGGAGGATTTTAATGGAGGATATCCTCCTCAGGCTCCAGATCGGGTCGGATCTAATCGGATCGGATCCATTCGGATCGAGTTTCAGATCGGATCGGTTCCTATGGTGTGGTCCACCTGAGATTTTTATCCCTCTAATATTTTGTATCAAACCTTAAAATGATTTGTAAAAAAGGATGAACGGCATTGATGAAATACATACATCATGGTGGGGCCCATAGATTACCGAACATTAGGAGTAGCCAATCCGTTTCCGTCAGCGTCATACCACGAAATCAGATTGCGTACTGAGTTACTCAGTACGCTTTTATCGCACTGAGTAAACTCAGTTGGGCCTACCATGAATGTGTGTGGATTATCCACATCGTACATCCGTTTTTCTATCTAATTTTAGTGGTTGAGCCAAAAATTGAAGCATGCACAAAGCTCAAGTGGACCACACCACAGGAAACAGTGGGAATAATGACTTCCACCATTGAAACCTTGGTAGGCCCCACAGTGATGTTTATTTGTCATCCAACCTGTTCATAAGATCACATAGACATGGATGAAAGGAAAACACAAATAACAGATTGACCCAAAACTTCTGTGGCCCCTAAGAAATTTTCAACAGTATAATTTCAATTCACACTGTTTCTCGTGGTGAGGCCCACTTGAGATTTGGATATACTTTGTTTTTGGTCTAGAGCCCTCAAATTATCTTTTAAAATGAATGGACAGAGTGGATAAAATATGTAAATCATAGTGGACCCCACAAGTTTACTCAGTCTGCTTAGCGTGCTGAGTTACCCAATACGCAATCTGCGTCCTAGTACCACGCACCAGCTACTACTATGTCGTAGCTAGGCTAGCTGGCTTGGCTAAGTACGTGGCGTGCGAAGATGCATGAGACTAACGCTCCTCGAGCTCCGAGTTGTACGAACGGTTCAAAGGAGATCAAAGTTTATGGGCCCCACAGTGATGTATTTATTATATCTACACGGCTCATATATTTTTAGAGATCATTGTAGAGCATTATCGAAAAAATGAATAATATCCAAAGATCATCTGGACCACACAACAAATAGCAGCAGAGAATGATTTTCACAGTTAAACATTTTGTGTGGTCTACTTGATAGTTAGATCTGTCTTATTTTTCGTCTCAAGCCTTATGACGAGCTCGCCAAATGGATGGACAGTTTGGATATAACACATACCCCATGATCAGACCCACAAGCTAACGTCGTTATAGCAAGTTCACGTGAAAAGCACTCACTGCCATGCATTGCACGTCAACACATGTCCGGTAAACGCATGTATACGGTAAGGAGAGTTCTTTCAGAGCCATGTGGGGCACACCTTGATGTATATGTTTTATCTAAGCCATTCATCCATTTTGAAATATCATTTTAGGCCTTGAGCACAAAAAGGCGGTATATTAAAGGCTGAAGTGGACCACACCACATGAAACCGTTGGATTAAATTCATACGATCTAAATCCTACCAAACCCGATCCGACTCGGTTTCCCTGACCGAGTTGGACTCAGTTCGGGTCAGGTTAACCATGCATCGGATCGGTTCGAGTCAGGTCAACCATGCATCGGATCGGTTCGAGTCAAGTCAACCATGCATCGGATCGGTTCGAGTCAGGTGACCCAGACTCAGTCTCAAAT
Source organism: Magnolia officinalis (assembly GCA_021015155.1). Classification (NCBI taxonomy): domain Eukaryota; kingdom Viridiplantae; phylum Streptophyta; class Magnoliopsida; order Magnoliales; family Magnoliaceae; genus Magnolia; species Magnolia officinalis. Next base: position 60,079,243 of record JAJHSJ010000009.1, on the reverse strand, counting down.
CGAATTGAGTTCGGGTGAGGCCATTGAGACTTCGGATCTGGTCGAGTTGGACCCAATCCAATCCGATCCGGACCGATGCCTAGCTCTAGTGGTGTGTTGTACACCAGCCAATCCGCTTCCCTTGTAAATGCACTCGGATAGTTAAAATGTCCATTTTAAGTGGTAAATAAATAGCCTTTCAAATTAAACGGATTAATTTGTTGAAATAGACTAGTTCAACAATCCTAACCTCTGATTCGTGAACACTTCTTTGTTGAAATACAAGACCGATGGAGTTTTTCATTTTCAACAGTCCAACTAAATGTCCATCAATCCCATAGTTAACTTATCTTATAAGAATATATTTTGGTAATAACAAATCCAAACTGGGACTCGTAGGTGGACAACTTAAGCTCAATTATATATGCCGCTTGCAATTTCTAAGTACTACTTAACTGCATGCGTATTATCCATCACGCTTTGCCAGAGCATTATTGAATATTCTCTATTTTGGAATTGGTAAACCGCTCTTAGAGTCGTTGAAGCTATTGGACTCAGATTGGGTGGTGAAACCAACATCAGCCGGCTCGCTGATAGAAAATTAATCTCTGTGGGCCAGATCATGATATACGTATTTTATCCAGTCTATCCATTTTCCAACCCATTTTAGGGTTAAGGGAGATCAAAAGTTCAAGTGGACCGCACCACACCAAACAGTGGAGATTGAAGGATTATTGTTGAAATCTTCTTCTGGGTGCAGAAGTGATCCAACTAATATTTATGTTTTCCCTTCGTCCAAGTTTGTATGCTAATATTTATGTTTTTCCTTCATTCAAGTCCATATGACTTTATAAACATATTGGATGGCAAAGAAATTAACATCACCGTGGCCTAAAAAGGATTTGAACAACGGGTGTCTTTATCCCCACTGTTTCAGGTGGCATGGTCCACTTGAACTCTGGATCTGCCTCATTTTTGGGTCATACCTTAAAATGAGCTGGAAAATAGATGAAGGGCTTTGATAAAACACATACATCATGGCCCCTCCACAAAGCTTTTCCACCCGAAAGTTGGGTGATGATGGGGTCACCATCCAATTTGAGGGATGCGGATTGGATACTACTCCACCAAGATCTAGCTAGAGATGGACAGCCCTGCCTGGATCTTTATGGGCCCATGGTGACGTTGGGAAGGACGTGATGAGGTCATCCTTCATGGTCTTCTTCAAGGATAACAACTTCGAATCCACATAGATTCCTTGAATGCACTAGGAATGAAAACAAAAATAATTTCTAATACTTCAAAATAAATTGATTAATGATAAAAAAAAATAAAAAAAAATAAAAAATAAAAAAATGAATTGTAATCCTTTACATAATAAACTTAAACTTAGGATGAAATTTTAGACTCAAAACTCCTTAAAAACGTGACTTACTATAAATAGTAAACTTACTATTTATAGATGGTCATGATTCCTACTAGACATCATGGTTTTCGGCCAAAAATTGTAAGGGTCCAATTTGGCCTAACCATGTTATTCTCCTAATTTCTCTAAGCCCTTTTCATGTTGGCGACAACTCCTAAAACTCAAAGGATCAAGAATTGTGATCGAACTAAAAGTTATTATTTATAGTAAAAATGAAATTAAAAGGGACTTTCGACTGTCGATCTGATGGAATCTCATGAATTTAGCATGGGTAACCCAATATAGCAGGTTGGTTGGCTAAAGTAGCTTCTCCTACCACAAAATCATATAGGACATGTCTAAAAACTCATTCCGATTTGTGAGATACGATTGTTTTAAGGTTATGATGGTCCTGATCACTTCCGCCTCTGATCAGGCCTTCTTTGGTCCATCTTGGCTATGAAAGTGTCCGCGACCAATTCCACATCAATCCCCTACACTTCAAAAGAACTCGTCCTCGAGTTCTCATCCCACTTTTGTTCATGATTGTAAGGCCCATATCTTAAACCGTACCGTTCCGTAGGCTTCCGCGCGCTGTCCTCCCGATCGAATTCCGGTGACCCGCGACAGATAGATCGACATTGGCACGTGCTTGGATGGAGTGCTTGGATTTTGCAGGTGTACGATATTGACACGTGCACTCTTATGTAGATCGACAGGGCTATACAATGCACTTAATTTATGCATCCATCATCTCTTGAATCTCCAGCGTGCATGTGGTGGCCACATACGTAATCCAAACCGTTGATCAGATGTGTCATCACATGCACAGGACATGTCCCACAATAGAAAAAAGATGTGCAACACTGCACAAGTCGTCGCCATGTGAGAGCAGCTCTAGCAAGTGATTTTTAGCATTACTTCCTTGAGTCATGCTAGATATGTTTTACCCAACTTTAATAAATAAGGGTGACTCATCCACCACACACATGGCTTATGTGTATGCCAATTCGGACCATCCAAATCATGAGACCCAGTGCGGATGGAGCGTAGCCCAAAAATCACACTAATCGGGCTTCAATCACCAGTTTGGTGAGCATATGAAAAAGACGATTAAGAAGAAAAAATTCAGGGCCTGTTTGGGCAGACAGCGGATATGGAATTAAGACAAATTAGGTGGGTTATCGGCCGCAATCCCATCCCGCGTTATGTTTGGGATGGCGGGTGTACGTCGTCTACAGTAGCCCTCATAAACGACGCCTTCATTGCAGCGGGATTTGGCGAATCCTATCCCTCATCCCTCAATATCCCATGGGATTCGGGATGGGATGAATGCTCTGTTTCAAGCGGTGGGCGCAGGCCAGCGGGCGACTGATGCTGAGACACTCTATCGAGCAGCCATCTCTACAGGTAGGTATGATAGCTAGGAGAGACGGATTCTTTACACCAAACGAGCTTCCTATTTAAGGAGGTGAGATCTTGCCATGGGTTCTCTGATCTTCCCAAACCCTCTCTAGTGCACACGATCTCCTTCAATCCTACACATTCACTCGGTTGGGGGTTCCGGCATACGCAGGTAAGTCCGTCTGTTTCCCTTGATTTGGGCATATATGGGTTCTGTACAAAATAGTGTCCATGGGTTGCATGGCCTATTTGGCGGGCGGAATCGAATGGATTGGAAGTGATTGGAAATGATTGGAAGGAAAATTTCGGGATTGTCCATGCATGCAAAACAGATCCCATGGATCATGGATGGATGACGGCATGGAACCCCTTTTATATCCATTGCGCGCAGATGCTGTTTGTATATATGTCTCAGTGGAAATATGGGATGATTGGAGATGTCAGGTCTAGTATATTGTCGGGTGGGTTACAAATATCAGCTTGCCGGGCCTGTTTGGCGGGCTGATTCATGTGGATTGGAAGGGATTGGAAGGGAATGATCTGAAAATTCCGGGATTGGCAGGGCTGATAATCCTTCCCTGGGATCTGTTGAAATGTCCATGTATACCTGCATTTCAGTGAAATGTCTATGCATTACTGGATTTCAATGAAATGTAGATGTATGCTTGGATTATATTGAAATGTCCATGTATGTTTGGATTACACCATAACCATCTGTATGTTTTGTATATACCAGGATTACACCAAACATCTATGTATTTATGTATGGATGTATGAATCTGTTAGATATTTGTGCATTGGACTAGACCCAAACAAACAAGAAACAATTCAATGAGAGCCATATCGATTATCTTCGGGTCTGTGTATGTGTGTATGTATGCCAAGATTGTCTGCACTGAACACAGGAACCCGATCTTATATGAATGAGTGATTTAGTGCTATGATTGAATAAGTAAACCTGTTAAACTCTCTGTTATTATCAAACACTTGATTCGACCATTGACAACATGGATGGAACATGCTATCTTCCCTATCACCCTATCAACGGATGCTAGGCATTTTCTGATGTTAATTTTAAGCTTGTAGATTTTGCTACTATATGGGTATATTGCTCTTTGAGATGTAACTGGCGCTATGAGTTCTGTATCTGTCAGGTGTTATGTATTGTTTCAACAGCTTATTTGTGAATCTTGTAATTTTGGCTACGTTTGGGCTGTGTGATGTCACAATCTTGCCTTTGGACACATGTGCTTTCGTCATGTCATTGTTCTTTCATTTTGTGATGGTATGCATCTGATGTTTTTGTCTTGGGCTTGCTTGACTATTAGGATTCTTGTTTTTGTTACTATATACATGATATTACGTTTTTTAGGCTGTAAATTAATGCATATAGTGGCATGTGTCAACTTGCGTACTAAATTCAATCGATTTCTGCTTCCATACATCATTCTTCCGAAGTTCCTTCACCTTACTTCTTTCCCTGCCTTCAGATTCACCATCTCGGCTCTCCATTCCATTCTATCCGTACGTCTTCTTTCCTATCACATCCTAACCTCCATTTCTCTGTTTCAGTTTCCTTGAATGAAGTAGAATTCTAATCCTTTTTTGGTTTCTGAATCAGAAACCGATCTTTTCAATCTATGATTTTCATCTTTCCTTTCTGTTATTGTGTTCAAGCAAGTAGGTGTTTATAGGAAATCCATGTTGTTTGTAAATGTATTCACAAAACATGTGATGCTTGAAGTAAGACGATGTTGATTCAAAGAAGCCACGTTTATGTTCTCAAGTCCCTTAATTGTACAGTTGGGGTCGTCAACCAATGTAGTAGATTTAACTAGGTCAGGATCTAACGGTTAAGATCACCCAATCACAAAGATTTTTGGGTCATCACCAAAGTCTCAAAATATGAAGTCTGGATGATCAAAGGGTGGGGCCTACATGGATTGTTTTATGAGTCCAATAAAATGCCGAACTCGTCAAGAAACTGTTCTTTCTTGGTCAATACTATGAAACAATCTTCTTTGGGAAGAGAATGCCTATGTGTTGAGAATTCTATCAATGGCAATTCCTTGACCATCGATCTTCTAGTCAGGACATGAAGGCGGTAGAGTTTCCATCATCAAGTGAATTTTTCCCAATTTTCCATGATCAGGTGGTTCAAGCAAATATGGGTTAGTTTGTGAAGTTAAATATCAACCCAAGAGAGGAGTGTCTTTATTGAGAAAAACTTAGACACTGCACATGGATGATGAAATGTTTCTTAACAACATGAAATCATCCATGATTCCAAAAGGTGTTACTTCGTGTACTGATGATGTCGACTACTCCTCAAGTCTCTCATAGATGTAGGTGTATCAAGAATGTTTTCCTCTCTCTTTGTATAGCCTGCGACTCTGTTCAATATGAAAACCACACGCTTTGCCTTAAAGCATCTGACCTTTTTACCCCCTTTCCTAGAACAGTAGTGTGTACTTTATTTGATTCAACCAATATTTACTTTTTATGTCTTACAATTGAGTTTCCAAAAATTGATCCAAATCAATCTGCAAGTTCATGATTTGGTTTTAAGGTTTGTTTGGATGTGTGGAAAATAGTCCCCATGGAAATAGAATCCAAGTACATGCAAATTCTTGCGCTTGTGCCCTTTGAAATATTTGCTTTGGTTTCTTGTTGGAATCCATTTCCACGAAAAGAGTCATCTTGGAATTCCGTTGGCGGAGCTACCTTGCAAATTCCAAGATAATGAATTCCCCATCTGTTTGATCATATTTCCAATAGTCACATGCAGATGTGAAGCTGTTGTAAGTGAACTGTTCACCCGTGTTATAAGCATTTAGGAAAAGTATACTGAAAAGGATCATAATTTATATGGACTGCTATTCATTTCATGGAAGTTGAACCATTTAATTCCCCATAAGTGAAGCCCCATTTTAGACAAGGACATACATAACCCTCATTTGTATGTACCCTCATCTGAATGCTCAATTTGGCATACCAATACTCTGTATGTACTCTATTTAAGTCTGTCTATCATGCACAAACTTCCTCATTTTGTTTTGTTTTTGTATAATAAAAAAAAAAATTATCATTTTTATATTTTCCTCTATTGAAAGAAACTGTTGGTCATCAGCATGGTGCCATTGGGTTTTCAGCTTGTACAAGTGGGTTCATGGTTGCCTGATTGGGACTATTCTCTCTCTCTCTCTCTCTCTCTCTCTCTCTCTCTCTCTCTCTCTCTCTCTCTCTCTCTCTCTCTCTTTTTCTTTTTTTTTCACCCTATGTTTGGGGAAACTATTAGCTATGGTGGGTCCCACTTTGAATGAAGCATTCAGTAGGATCTCCTAGGTTGAAACATTGTACAAATCGAGATGTCCTTTGGTGAGAGAGTAGCTCGGTCCCACCATTCCACCACAATAGTATCTCCAAGATGAGTGCTAAACAAATGTTGTATGGACACTGGAATATTTAAGGATTATTGATATTGGTCATATGAAAAAGACTAGCAATTTATATTGAACACAACTTCCCACAACTAAGTGTAGGTGATCCAGTCTTCAATATGGATAGTGATGAGGATGAAGAGATGGAAAGAACCATTATTATGCAGGCAGTGGTAGCTTGCGTGACTACGGTAGGCGAATACTGTCGAGATTACATGTTGAAACAGCCGACACATCACGGAGGGGATGAACGGGCGTGGTTAATTATAAACTCAATCATTCGGTCCAGTGACTGGGATTGTGTTACTCAATTAAGAATGAGTCAAGAAGCATTTTTTGCACTATGTAATGAAATACGCGAGAAGACATATCTTACAGATACTCGTTACGTCAGTCTAGAAGAACAATTGGTTATTTTCCTACACACAGTTGGTCATAACGTTCGATATCGGGTGATAGGACACAGATTCATTCGATCGGGTGAAACCATAAGCCGCCATTTTAACCGTGTACTAGATGCATTGGTATCACTATATCCTCATTACGTTAATCAAGCTGGACAAGAGACACCCGTTGAGATTCAAACAAACTTAAATTGGGCGGCATACTTTCAGGTATCATATTACCACTTCAGGTTTATTTTTTATATCGTTGTTCATACATAATTATTCAAATGCATTCTTCTGCCTTTTAAAATGTCATGAAATACAACTAGGATTGTGCTGACGCAATTGATGGGACACATATTCCTGCTTACGTACAAGCAGTCGACCATGCCAGTTTCTGCAACAGGAAAGGTGTCTTATCTCAAAATGTACTAGCGGCGTGTTCATTTGATATGAAGATTTTTTATGTATTGGCCGGGTGGGAAGGTTCTGCCTCAGACGCGAGGGTGTTACACAACGCTCTGAGTCACGCTGATGATCCTTTGATTGTCCCAACTGGTAGTCCTTTGTGATGTTAACGGTTTTACCTACTTTTCTTAACGAAGTCATGCTTCGAGTGGACCCTAATAAAGCCATCATTTAAATGTGTAGGCAAGTATTACGTCGTCGATGTTGGATATGCTCAGGATTTATGGCTCCTTACCGTGGGGTTAGATACCATTTGTAAGAGTATCGAACTAGGAGAGCACAGTCAAACATGAAGGAACTATTTAACTATCGACATGCGTAGCTACGCATTGTCATAGAACGTTATTTCGGTGTAATTAAGGCCAGATTTCCGATTTTGAAAACGGCGATTCAGTATCCCTTCTATACACAATTGAAAATTGTGATAGCTTGTTGTGTCTTGCACAATTTCATACGATCAGATTGTCAGAATCATCAAGATCTATAAGATTCAGGTATACCAGTAAATGATGTGGATAATAACCCTACACCATATGAGGTCTCAACAAACGATGAAAGGCAATGGCTACTTCGAACCACTCAAAGAGAAAAGGAAGCGTGGATTAGAGTGTGAGATGATATTGCACGACGGATGTGGGCAGATTCACAACAAAACAGAAGGACTAGATAGCGTACTATATCTCTTCATATATGAATGTTTTGGTTAATGTAGCACAAAGTATGCAGAATGCAGGAAATACTATTAACTGTCTTGAAATTATACAACATCTTCTATTGTGATAACCAGGCTGTAGACATTTAAAAAAAAAAAATTAATTAATTAATTTGTGTTATCTTAAGAGATGCATCGATGCAACATGTAACTGTGAGTCATATGCTTAGGTCCAATGTCGAGTTCTTCGCCTATCGATGCATCAACACCGATACAGTCACCGGTTAGGTCTGTAATGACACCAACTCGGAGTTCACCTCAGGAGAAGACGGTGAAATCGCTTGCAGAACCATTATCCCAGGCAGTGAAGATCAAATGGACTAAACCAATGGATGAAGTAGTATTTGACACTTTAATTGAACAAATTGCAATGGGACGGAAGGCAGACAATGGCTTCGAGAGAGAAGCGTATCAAGTAGCGGCTAATGCGGTAACAAAACATACACAGGTGACTGTCAATTGGCAAAATGTACAGAATCAGGTGCGCTATCACAAGAGGGAGTATAATGACGTAAAGGACATGCTGGCAGCCAGTGGATTTGGCTGGGATAGTGAGCGCATGGTGGTTACAGCACCTGATGATGTATGGGAAGAGTATCTTCGGGTATGATCTTCTAAACTTTGTTAAGTATCTAAATATGGCAACATACAGTCAGGATGCTAAATATGTTCTATTTTGATTAATGTACTTACTACTGGTTATTTCGAATTTGTAGTCACATCCGCGCGCCGAAAGGTTACGAGGCAAAAGAATAGAGAGAATGGATGACTTAGCGGTCATCGTTGGATCCGATCAAGCAATAGGACGCTACGTCCAGGGCAGCAGGAGTGTGGCGGCATCATCGTCTCGTGTCCAGAGAGATCTGAACGAGACGTGGACGGGGATTGATGACGATGTCGATGACACGGTTGACCTCTCGGACGATACTATAGGCGGATCGACGGGGAACACTCCATTTTCCTCCATCCCATCTGGTGGGGGAAATCGGGTGCTTCGCGGTACTCTGTCCGCACATCCGATTCTGATAGTAATCGTAGTGGGAGTAGCACTAAGAAACGACAACGACTACCTTGTCCCTGCGACGTACTTGGCATCTCTCTGAATACTGTAGCAGATACAATGCGTGATTTTGGCCTTGAAAAAGAGGTCAATCGAACAAGCAAAGTATTGGATTTGTTAGAGGAGGTGCAAGAGCTGACCAACAGCGAGTTCATTGAGGCTGGTCAGCTCTTAAGTCGGGACAAGCAACTCGCTTCTTTCTTTATGAGTCTACGACCTGAGCGTCGTGTACAATGGCTAAAGAAAACAATATCTGATAAGTTTGCATCTGGTGGTGGTGGTTCTGTTTGATATGGTTTTTTAATTTTGGACTTATAATAACTTAACTAATATTTTGGACATGTTCTGTTTGGTAGGCACTACGTATTAAACTGTTTATGTTAGATATAATGTGGAATTTGAACTCTGCTATTATAAAATCGTAAATTGGTTATAATCATATGCCCAGATTGGCTAGGATGACGAATTCGAATATTGCCGAAGGAAATCATGGTTAGTTGATAAATTGGATGTTCGGCTAATATCCAGATCTTCAAGGGTATGTAATCCTTAACTGTTTAACAACTTAGCAAATACACACTGATCACGCCTCTCACCTCCCATCTGTTTGAATTTGTTATATTTTCTAATTTAGCAGAAACACTTCAATGCTTTTCATTTTGTATGAATAGTATATCCTCATGCTTATTTGAGTTTATTGTATTTGTATTTACAGATGGGGAAAGACAAATATTACATTGTACTAATTGGTCGCAGACCAGGCGTTTATGTATCTTGGGAGGAGACCAGATTAGAGGTAGAAGGCTACAGCGGGAGTCGACATCGAGCCTTCAGAAACATGAAAGAAGCATCTGCCTATTGGGAAAGTTACTATGGCAATTCAATTGCCCAACCAGCTGCGAGACGAATCACATATGATGGATGTGTATCAAGCTCTTCTGACCATCTCGACACAAGGAGGATATGTTGTTCGTCAACCCAACAGACATCACAGGCCATGGTATCTCGGGATACTTTGACGAATGAGACCGAGATGTCCTTTGGTGAGAGAGTAGCTGCGTTTATTACGGGCATCATGGTTATGTTCCTCATCCTGTATATTATTATTAGACTATAGTATATTTTCTAATGTATGTCTGTAGTAATCCTTGCAAACTCTACTAGCACTTATTCCAGGATCTCCATTACATGACACTTCATGTAATACTTCTTTTTGCTTTAGTTTTATCCGTATAGTTTTGCCACACCACATTGGAAGTTTTAAGGCGGACACCCACCAATGATGACTTCCAGATTATTTCTGGAGTCCACTTTAGGTAGCATATGACATCTTATCTATTCATCTGACTCTCCCCACATAGATGCAAGGAGCCACATAAAATCAGTCCATTCGATAACTCACATGGGCGACACCATATGAATATGACTTTTAAGATTGTATTCATCTGATTAGACCTTTCTTGCACGCTTGGCCACGCCATAACACATGAAATGGGCCACCATGATGTATGTGTTTAATCCATTCCGTTCTTCTATTTTCAGCCATCGGATTTATTTAGCGCTTGATCCCAAAAACTGAAGGATGGGATTTAAATCTGAGGTGGACCACACTGCAGTAAAAACAATAGTGATTGGATTTTAACCATTAAAATCCTTTTCATTGCTCACTATACTGTTTGTTTCATCTACCAGCAATTCCTTCCATGAATGTTTTTTTTTTCTCCTAATGGAATTTCATTTTGGGTCGTTATCGTAGTTAGCAAAACTCTGTTTTAAACTCTCTAACATAAACTAGTAGAGTTGATCAGACGTTTAAATCTCTTGAATTTGAAAGAGAACTTCACTATGCCCACGCGCTTGTTCTATAAAGCTCATGTATGCACTACACATGCACCGGCATGGCATGATAGGTCTCAGGCCAAAGTCTGCAAAACAAATCTATGTCACCAAAAAACTTCGTTGAAGGTTTCTAACTCATTCCCCAGTTTCCAATATTGTGGCCTACATGCAGACTGGACCAGATTTTATTTTTGAGAAAGCATGTAGAAGGTAGGGCCCTCCTTATGGATGGAGTAGAACTCCCACATATGTGCTAAGCTGGCACATGCGGGGCATGTACCCGAGCTTTATTGCAGAGGCATGTGCACCCAGCTAAGTTCTTCCAAAGATAGGGACAAAAAATTTCTGGACAAACTGCATTAAACATTTGTTTCTTAAAAAAAAAAAAATTTTTTAAATAAAAAAAAAAAATTTGAAAGACAATTTAACAAATAGAGATCATGGTCCACCTATTCATACAATTGAGCAGAAAGTGGAGAATTTTATTTGTAGTGGGCACACACACGCACACAAACATATATCCCTTTTCATTGCTATTTCGCACCTACCAGTAGCCAGCGGCCTCGTGGTGGGGGAGGCTTTCGCAGGAAGTTCTTGCGCAAGGATTCTAGGTGGGGCCTATTGCGTTGTTTTTGAGAAATCAAATCCGTCCATCCGCTTTTTAACTTCATTTTAAGATGAGAAATTTACGAATGTGGACCCCACCTTTTATCCAGCGGTTTTTCTGAAACAATACAAACTTAGAATACGCAACTGGACCTCCTCGTACGGACTCAACATTTCAGGACGAAAATACCCCTCCTTTCACGGCTGTGGCTTTTCCTCTCCCATTTTCACTGCTTGCTTTTCCCCTCCCTTTCCACTGTTGCTTTCACAGCCGTTGCTTTCACAGCTGTTGCTTTCACCCCCTTTCCTCACTGTTTTCCGGCAGAAAGACCTCTAAAAACCCTTTTCGTGGGCCCCCCTCAATCGCATTTTGTCTTCTTCTCCAAATGGTCGGTCCAGAGAATAAAGCACGCAACAAAGGTATATTTTAAACTCAGTTGCCCCCACATGGAATGTATGTAGTTCCTTTTATATTTTTTAACTAGAGGAAAAGGTTATATACGATCGAGCTCATGGGATCTCCCCATGAGGTCGAGCTGTGTGGGCCCCACCATGATGTATGTCGAACATCAACACCGTGAACTTGATGGGTCCCCTCTAAATTATGGGATAGCCGAAAAATCAGCCGTATACGGAACTCAGGTGGGCCATACCATCTAAAATCATGTGAAGACATGGCTAAAACATATAAAATTACTTGGTGGGGCCCACCTGAAATTTGGATGTGTCTAAAACTTATCTGACCCCTCATCCAAGTGGGACACACATTGTGGATGGGCTGGATTTGTGAAACACATTTCGGTGGGCCAAACGGCAAATATGAATGTTTTAATGGAAGGTAACCCCTCTCAAGTTTTGTACGTGGTGTAGCCTACAAAAGTCACGAATTAACTTGATTTTTCTGCTCTAGGCCCACCATGGAATGGTGCATCTAACTGATGGGGTAGATGTTTGACATACCTCATGATTGGGCCCACACAGCTCGACCTCATTGGTAGTTCACATGAGCTCGACCATATAGAACATTTTCCCACACAGACGTATATATACACGCATGTCCGCTGATCTTGTAGTTTGCCCCGCTGATTTCCTTTGAATGTAATTGCGGGCATGTGCCAAGGTATGTTTATGTCTCCTTGTATATAACATGATGTGGGGTCCAACACTGTAAAAGCTACAAACTTGAACAGATACATGCCTTGACTCCCTGTCATACGGCCATGTGCCTATGCTGGCCGAATAAAGGCAAGTGTTCCTTATCTTTTGTGCTGACAAAGCTACGCAACCTTATGACGCGCTACGTTGACTAAGCTACGCAACCTTGTAATAACGAGGAAAGTCATATATGACTCATGAACACCTCATTGAGTTATCCTTGCGAGCATTGCTCAATGCTAGTTGCCTAAGCGGCGAGCTTATTTTAGCCGGTTGAAGCTAATTGATCCTTCAATATCTTTGGCTCATGTGTATCATGCATATTACAACTTTCTTGAGCTGTACCTTAGAATCAACGGTATTTTCCTTTGAATATAATTAAGGGCAAGTAGCAAGGTATGTCTATGTTGTGATATAGAAATTGGTATACCTTGATGAGAATCAGTGGGGCAAACATGAAATCAGCGGGCCAATCAGTGGGCCCAACAGTGATGTATGTTTGTTTGTTATCAAACCTACACATAAGATCATACTGACATGGATCAATAGAATAAACAATTATAAGCTTGATCCAAAACTTCTGTGGCCTAGATGAAATGATCAACATTAGAAGTTCAATTCTAAATTTAATTTGGTGTGTTCCATTTGAACATTGGATACGTTTATAGGAATTGGCTCAAGCCATGAAATTATTTGTTAAGTCTGCCCCGCTGATTGCCTAGTTTGCCCCGCTCATTTTCATGTTTTTCCCGCTGACTTTCTAGCTTGGTTTCTGCTTGTCATCTATCCTAAATTAAGAGAAATTGTTTGTTGTGGATAGCTTGTGCACAAATTTATTGCCGAAGTACAAGCAAAAGATGAAGAAGATGACTGATGCACTCCCTATTCTCTTCTATGCCACTGGAGACGGCACTGCGCTTGAAGGGAAGAAGTGGACCGTCAGAGTCGATGAATCTGCGCCGAAGCAGAACAATGGTTATGACTGTGGTATATTCGTAATGAAATATATCGACATTTTGTGTAGCGGTCTCACGTTGGCGGGAATAGACATGCAAAAATTGACCGCCAATTGAAGGAAGTCAATAGCTTATGATTGTCTGTCTCTAGTTTGTAGATGATATTTGTGTGGGGCATGGGCTGAATTTTGGAAAGATGTTGTATATATTGTATTATCTACATCGTTGAATATACATTGTAAGTTATAATGTATAGCATACTTTGTAAGTTGGAAATGTATAGCATACTTTGTAAGTTTGGTGGATAGCATAGTTAGAAAATTTTTCGTGTATTCGTCGGAATTGTAAGTTATGATGTATAGCATACTTTGTAATTTTTGGTGGATGATGAAATGAACTTTATACTTTGTCCCACTATATTTTCCGTTTGCCTCACTATGCTCGTCGATCAAGTTCAATGCACATGGAACTCAATGCGCGTCATTGGCCCACTCATTTTCATGTATCCCTCACTGATTTTATAGTTTGCCCCACTGTTTTTCCTAGTTTGCTTCGCTGTTTTTCTAGTTTGTCTCGCTGATATTTCAGTTTGCCTCGCTCCTTTTCCTAATTTGCCTCGCTGTTTTTCCTAGTTTGCCTCGCTCCTTTCCTAGTTTGCCTCGCTCCTTTTCCTAGTTTGCCTCGCTGTTTTTCCTACTCTGTCTCGCTGTTTTTCCTACTTTGCCTCGCTGCTTTTCCTAGTTTGCCTCGCTCCTTTTCCTAGTTTGCCTCGCTGTTTTTCCTAGTTTGCCCCGCTGCTTTTCCTAGTTTGCCTCGCTGCTTTTCCTAGTTTGCCCCGCTGATATTCCTAGTTTGCCTCACTGTTTTTCCATGCTTTTGCCCCGCTGCTTTTCCTAGTTTGCCTCGCTGTTTTTCCTACTTTGCCTCGCTGCTTTTCGTAGTTTGCATCGCCGTTTTTATCATTCTGAAGACTATCTATTCTATTGTTGAACTTGGGCATATTATCTTCATAAGTATTTTCCAGAGGCACTCTTACTCGTATGATCACATCAAATAAATGGCTGGATTCATCAAATTTTTGAATCGCCGCTACGACAGCCTGTCTCATGAGCCTCGACCTCCCCACTCCCTTCCATCCCCGTACCAGTACGGAGAACGCTGAAATACTGTCATCTCTCAAGTAATCTCATATCTGTTGCCTCATGCGTCGTGACCAAGCGCGATCATCATCGTCCCTAGAGTCTGCCATCGCCTCCGTAGGATCTCTCTCCTGCAAAATCTAAATTACTTATCTTGTTAGGTTTTTTGGGCATGCAATACTAATACTATGGTCATTAACCTAGGGGATGATGGTTCTATCGTTCCGTCGATGGATCTTCCAATTTGGATTGATTTTCTTCCTTAGTTATTATAAGTTAGAGGATGGAAGAAATATTTGTAAAATATAGAAATGTTTTGGCTTGAAAAATAACTTTATACGTAAATTACATGAATACCCTTTCACTTTTGTACAAAAACTATTCATGTTCTTTTTTATTTTTGTTATAGAATCAATTCCTCTTCAACTATTGTGGATGATAATAATCTATAACTAGTTGCATGGGCCCACCACGCAAAAAACGCATATAAAATTGACATCTTATAATGAAAATATAACATAATCCAATCATTAGGTAGGATACACCATAGGAATCATTGGACAACCACCTAAAAACCTCCGGATTCATATGTTGGGGAACACTTCTGGATGAGTTGGGTGTCACACACACATTAAGGAGGTCCACCTAGTAATAGAGACTTTTTATCTATAAATTCTGCAAAGTCACTGGGCTTTATTTTACACGGTTTAGTAGTTTTGAGTGACTAATTGTGGGTAAATTTTTCCTAGTTTGCCCCGCTGTATGTTTTTTAAGGGAAATTTCTTGAAAGACAATAAAATAAAGGAAAAAGAACCCTTTAACACTTTCTTGATGATTTGCGATTGTATAATCATTTTGACAACATTGGTCACATGACTCACATCACTCGCATTTGACCGTAATGATGATTTTGCTGCATTGTTTGTTTCACCCCACAATATACGAGCCACAATTTATGTTTAAACAAACACTTGGAAATGGTAATGATGGCTCCTCGCTCCTTTTCCTAGTTTGCCTCGCTGCTTTTCCTAGTTTGCCTCGCTGCTTTTCCTAATTTGCCTCGCTCCTTTTCCTAGTTTGGCTCGCTGCTTTTCCTAGTTTGCCTCGCTGTTTTTCCTAGTTTGCCTCGCTGCTTTTTTGTAGTTTGCCTCGCTCCTTTTCCTAGTTTGCCTCGCTGGTTTTCCTAGTTTGCCTCGCTGCTTTCCTAGTTTGCCTCGCTGTTTTTTCTAGTTTGTCTCGCTGTTTTTCCTAGTTTGCCTCGCTGCTTTTCCTAGTTTGCCTCGCTGTTTTTCCTAGTTTGCCTCGCTCCTTTTCCTAGTTTGCCTCGCTGTTTTTCCTAGTTTGCCTCGCTCCTTTTCCTAGTTTGCCTCGCTGTTTTTCCTAATTTGCCTCGCTGCTTTTCCTAGTTTGCCTCGCTGCTTTTCCTAGTCTATAACCTATGACCTAAATATATTCTCAAATCCCTAAACCTACACCTACACATAATCCTAATCTCAACTCCCTAACCTAAACCCAATCCTAAACCTAAACTTGAAAACCCAAACCTAAACCCGATCCTAAACTCGAACCCGATTTCCTAAACTTAAACCTTAACCTATTCTCAAATCTCTAAACCTAAACCTAATCCTAATCTAAACCGCCTAACCTAAACCTAAACCTAAACCTTAACTTGAAAACCCAAACCTAAAGCCAATCCTGAATTCTTAAACCTAAACCTTAACCTATTCTCAAATCCCTAATCATAATCTCAACTCCATAACCTAAACCTAAACCTAAACTTGAAAACCCAAACCTGAACCTGATCCCGAACTCGAACCCGATTTCCTAAACCTAAACCTTAACCTATTCTCAAATCTATAAACCTAAACCTAATCCTAATCTAAACTCCCTAACCTAAACCTAAATCTAAACCTTAACTTGAAAACCCAAACCTAAACCCAATCCTGAATTCTTAAACCTAAACCTTAACCTATTCTCAAATCCCTAATCCGAAACCCGATTTCCTAAACCTAAACCTAAACCTAAACTTGAAACCCAAACCTGAACCCGATCCCGAACCTGAACCCGAGCCCGATTTCCTAAACCTAAACCTTAACCTATTCTCAATTCCCTAAACCTATAGCTTATAACCTAACCTAAACCTAAACTTTTATATGTATTATGCGTGTATGAATGTAATGTGAATAAGATTGTTTGTGTTTGGATGGATGTAGTTTGTGTTTGGATGGATTTACATAGTTTGGGTTTATATGGATGTGAATGTGAATGTGATGAAATATATTGTATAATAGGTGTATATCAGGAAGATTGTGTGTTTGGATGGATTTACGTAGTTTTGGTTTAGATGGATGTGAATGTGAATGTGATGAATGGATATGAATGTGAATCTGAATGTGAATGTGAACGCAAACTCAATTAGTGCAGTGGATAAACTTCTATGTGGGTTTGCAATTCACGGACAATCCCTGGAGCGTCACGGTAAATTCCACTCATTTCACGGACAATTCCCTTCAATTCAATGCATTTCACGGTCAATCCCCTTCAATTCACTATCATGTACCCAAAAATGATGTAGATTTAAAGCTCAATGGACCACATGATAGAAAACAGTGGAGATTGAATGAAAAAACAATAGAAAACATTTGGGGTCGACCGGGTAGTACCCGGTCGACCCCAACTCGCTGGAGAGTTAACCGGTCGACCGGGTACGTACCCGGTCGACCCCATTTACGTGAAATCTACCTAAATGGGGTCGACCGGGTTGTTACCCGGTCGACCGGGTTACTGTCCAGCGAGTTGGGGTCGACCAGGTTGGGCCCGGTCGACCCCAACTCGCTGACCCAATACTGGATCCCTGGAGCGGGTTACCTATGGCTACGGTTATGTGTAGACAACTACGGTTATAATCTGTAGCAATTGAGACTACAACTCCGTAGCGATAGACCCTTCCTAGTTTTTTTTTCCGGCGTTTAGTTTTTTTCTTTTTTTCTTTTTTTCTAATCCTAATCCCCACCGATATTTGTGGGTCCCATTATGAATTTTGTGTTATATCCAAACCGTCCATCTATTTGGAGAGCTCGTACTATGGCTTGAGTTTTAGGAAATTTCAGATTCTTGCAATTCGTGACACTTTCTTTAAGAAAAATAAAAAATTACAGATTCTTGCAATTCGCAATACACATAGGAACCATTTTCTCCTCATCATTGATTTCGTTAATGCATGTCCTTGTTTCTTAAATTGATTTGTTGTTTTCATGTCCCAACAGGATATAAAAATCGTTGTTCATGCACATCCAACCCTGTCCGAAGTACTTTCAATTCACTCTTTAAATCTGCCAAGGTATCGCCTCTAAATCTTTGTCATCATCTAGAATTTAATCTGACTGCATTATGGCATTTCAGATCTTCCTCATGCCATCAAATATTAAACATGTGATTAAAGTTGATGGATCTCTACATTACAAGTAAAATATTAAGAAACTTTTTAATGGATACTTGTGACTTAAATTTTAACTTGTCATCTCACAATTAAGGCCATAGAGCAGCAGGCAATGCAAGCATAGGAACTATTAATACCTGCAAGTGATGAACCATGAACATGTTGATAATAGATTCAGTACTGAAGTTGAATTGAGTAATGGATTCAATGCCCTTAGGATTGGTCATTTTCGGTTACAAAACCCAACCATGCATTGCTACTAGAAAGTGGCTGGTTCAATATCTTTCAGTTTTAGCATGGCTTTGAATCGGTTGGTCCATTATATATGGTCACCATAATGATATTAGTGTATTTAAACAATGGGACTAGACTTGGAAATTTAAGGAACATGGAGGAAGAGTGAATTTGAAGAAAGGGATGAGGGTATCCAATCAGTCTTAAAAATGAATTTAACTAGTTTCATAAAACTGGATTGAAGATTTGAGGGGATTGATGGATGCATAATTCTAACAATATATGTTTGCTCAATTTTGACAAAAAACTTACTTCAATAATGGATTTCGGGTTTCCGCTGATTTTTTTATTTTTTTATTACTTGAAAAGCCTTAATGCACTCACGATGAATGTCACGTCAGTTTCCTAACCATTGCAACTGCGTATGTTAAGTTTGTATTGTTTCAAGAATATCCAACGGATAAAAGGTGGGGTCCACAGTCGTAAATTTCACCTTATTATCATGCATAAACATACTATTTATATACGGTCACCATTTCTATTAGACTTCAAGATTTTCAGTTCGCCTGCTTTGAGCTATTTGGGGCATGAGTCAATAATCAATTCACTCTCAAAGGCTCGGGTGGACCACAGGACAGGAAACAGTGGTGATAATGACCCCACTGTTGAAACCTTAGTAGGGACCCGTGTGATGTTTATTTTACTTCCAACTTGTTAATGAGGTCACGTAAAATGGATGAAGGGAAAACATAAATATCAATTTGATCCAAAACTTCTGTGGCCCCAACAGATTTTCAGATTTAGGTATTCAATCCCCAATATTTCCTAACCATTCATTTTATGCTTTTTGTTTTAGTTACTTATAAATTATAATTGAGTGTAGATTGTTTGTGTAGAAGGTACACTAGTGATGTCGGGTCTCATTTGTCCATGTCATTTCCAAGGACTCAAGCTAACCAAAATATGCTGGATTTCTCTCTCTCAAATATATTGCGTGCTATGATACATGACTTTTTAAAGGAGTAGTAGATTACGTGCTATGATACATGACTTTTTAAAGGAGTAGTCCTATATTTTAGCTTGGTTTTTTAAAGAAAAAAAAATGAAGTTCTTTATAATGAATAATCGCGTATATAATTAATAAAATCATAGATACAAAAAATAAGTCCTATATTGAAATATAATAAACTAATGTAATAACGAAAATATTAGCATGTATACACCCGACCAACCCAATCAACCCGTCGAGCCCTTTGGGGTTGGGCTTGGGTTGAGAATTCCCAACCCAAGATTGGGTTGGGTTGGGTCAAGGTTTAAGTATAGGAACCTTGGGTTGGTTTAGGGTTGAGCACCAACCCGAACCATCGATGTTGATTGAAATTGACCATGAACTGAATGAAATAGATTTTTGACCATCGACCCGATGGAATCTTGGAAAATAAATAGGTTGGTTGGCTAAATTAGCTTCTCCTACCCCAAAATCATATATGGTAAGTTAAGTAAATCATTCTAGTTTAGGAGATATGCTTATTAAATAAATAGACAAAGAAATGAATTAAAAGATAGAAAATATTTTTATATACTTATATATACATATTTACATAATTATGTATTATAGAAAAATGTAAGGGAAAAATGTTCTCCATGTAAAAAATAAAAATAAAAAAAATAAAAATAAAAAAGAGAAAAAAGTGCATAGCACTATAGTTATGGCTACGGTTATAATCTGTAGCGATAGGCCAAGCTCTGACCCAGTCGACCGGGTCCTAATCCGGTCGACCCCAACTCGCTGGCTTCGTTTTTAAGAAAGCCCGCCTATGGCTACGGATTTGGCGGTCTCTATGGCTACGGTTATAATCCGTAACCATAGGCCACGCTCTGACCCGGTCGACCGAGTCCCAACCCGGTCGACCCCAACTTGCTGGCTGCGGTTTTTTTTCTCTGACCCGGTCGACCGGCTCCTAACCCAGTCAACCCCAACTCGCTGGCTTTGTTTTTGTTTTTATTTTTTATTTTTTTATTTTTTTGTAATCCCCATCAATTTTTGTGGGTCCCATTGTGAGGTATGTGTTATATCTAAACCGTCCATCTATTTGGCGAACTCATATTAAGGCTTGAGGTGAAAAATAAGATACATCTAGCTATCAAGTGGACCACATTGTAAAAGGCAGTGGGAAATTGAACGTCTACCATTGAAACCCTTGTAGGGGTTACAGAAGTTTTGGATCATTATGTAATTTGTTTTTCCTCTTCATCCAGGTCTTCGTGACCCTATGAATGAACTTATACGGGGAGGATTTCTCACAAACATTACAGTGGGCCCCAACTTAGACGGGGGAGGATTTCTAATGGTTGACGCTCATTCAACACTGTTTCCTGTAATGTGGTACACTTAAGATTTGGACATACCTCATTTTTTGTCTCATACCATAAAATGATCCCGAAAAATATATGGACAGCATGGATGAAAAGCATACATCATGGTGGGCCCCACAACTATGTATTTATTATACGAACGGCTCAAAAGAGATCAAAGTTACATGGCCCCACAACTATGTATTTATTATATCCACAACGTTCATCCATATTTAGAGATCATTTCGGAGCATTATCCAAAAAAAAAAAAAAAAAATCATATCCAGATCAAATGGACCACACCACAAAGAGCAGCAGGAAAACTAATTTTCACCGTTAAAAATTTTGTAGGGCCCACCACTTGATAGTTAGATCTGTCTTATTTTACGTCTCAAGCTTAATATGAGCTCACCAAATCGATGGATGGTTTGGATATAACACAGACCTCATGATGGAACCCACAAAGGCGGTGGGATTACAACAGCAAAATAAATAAATAAATAAATAAGAAAAAAAGAATCTATAGCTATGGATTATAACCGTAGTCATATCCGTAGCCTAGAAAATCAGCGAGGCAAACTAGAAAACGGCGGGGCAAACTAGAAAATCGGCGGGACAAGCATGAAAAACGGCGGGGCAAACTAGAAAATCGGCGGAGCAAGCAAGAAAAACGGCGGGGCAAGCATGAAAAACGGCGAGGCAAACTAGAAAATCGGCGGGGCAAACAAGAAAAACGGCGGGGCAAACTAGAAAATCGGCGGGGTAAGCATGAAAAACAGCGGGGCAAACTAGAAAATTGGCAGGGCAAGCATGAAAAACGGCGGGGCAAACTAGAAAATCGGCGGGGCAAGCAAGAAAAACGGCGGGGCAAACTAGAAAATCGGCGGGGCAAGCATGAAAAACGGCGGGGCAAACTAGAAAATCGGCGGGGCAAGCATGAAAAACGGCGGGGCAAACTAGAAAATCGGCGGGGCAAACAAGAAAAACGGCGGGGCAAACTAGAAAATCGGTGGGGCAAGCATGAAAAACGGCGGGGCAAACTAGAAAATCGGCAGGGCAAAATGAAAAATGGCTCATTTTCATGTTTGCCTCGCTCAATTTCATGTACGGCTGAAAGTTGGGCGGGTTCAACCCGACCGACCCGATATTGGGTTAGGCTTGGGTAGGATATATCGGGTCCGATCTCAAGCTTGGGCTATACAAACACCAACCCGATAAAACTTAGGTTGGGCTTGGGTTGAGGTCTGAGGTTGCCCGACCCAACCCAACCCAACCCAACCCAACCCGAACCCGATCAATATATTAGCTACTTATAAATTATAATTCAGTGTGGATTGTTTGTGTAGAAAGTACACTAGTGATGTTGGGTCTCATTTGTCCACGTCATTTCCAAGGACTCACGCTAACAAGATATGCCGGATTTCTCTCTCCCAAATAGATTGCGTGTTGTGCTACATGACTTTTTAAAGAAGTAGTCCTATATTTTAGCTTGGTTTTTTAAAGAAAAAAAATGAAGTTCTTTATAATGAATAATCACGTATATAATTAATAAAATCATAGATACAAAAAATAAGTCCTATATTGAAATATAATAAACTAATGTAATAACGAAAATATTAGCACATATACACCCGACCAACCCAATCAACCCGTCGAGCCCTCTTGGGTTGGGCTTGGGTTGAGAATTCCCAACCCAAGATTGGGTTGGGTCGGGTCAAGGTTTAAGTATAGGAACCTTGGGTTGGGTTAGGGTTGAGCACCAACCCGAACCATTGATGTTGATTGAAATTGATCACGAGTTGAATGAAATAGATTTTTGACCATCGACCCGATGGAATCTTGGAAAATAAATAGATTGGTTGGCTAAATTAGCTTCTCCTACCCCAAAATCATATATGGTAAGCTAAGTAAATCATTCTAGTTTAGGAGATATGCTTGTTAAATAAATAGACAAAGAAATGAATTAAAAGATAGAAAAATATTTTTATATACTTATATATACATATTTACATAATTATGTATTATAGAAAAATGTAAAGGGAAAAATGTTCTCCATGTAAAAAATAAAAATAAAAATAAAAATAATAAAAAAGAGAAAAAAGTGCATAGCACTATAGCTATGGCTACGGTTATAATCCGTAGCAATAGACCCAACTCTGACCCGGTCGACCGGGTCCTATCCCGGTCGACCCCAACTCGCTAGATACAATTTTTTTTCTTTGTTTTTTTTTTTTTTTTTTTTTTTTTCCTTTTTTTTTCTCTGTTGTGATTCCCACCGATTTTTGTGGGTCCCATTATGAGGTATGTGTTATATCCAAACCGTTCATCTATTTGGCGAACTCGAATTAAGGCTTGAGGTGAAAAATAAGACAGATCTAGTTATCAAGTGGACCACACTGTAAAAGGCAGTGGGAAATTGAACGTCTACCATTGAAACCCTTTCAGGGTTACAGAAGTTTTGGATCATTATGAAATTTGTTTTTCCTCTTCATCCAGGTCTTTGTGACCCTATGAGTAAACTTAGACAGGGAAGATTTCTCACAAACATCACAGTGGGCTCCACTTGAGTTTCTAATGGTTGACGCTCACTCAACACTGTTTCCTGTAATGTGGTACACTTGAGATTTAGATATACCTCATTTTTGGTCTCATAACATAAAATGATCTGGAAAAATATATGGACGGCATGGATGAAAAGTATACATCATGGTGGGGTCCATAGACCACCGACCGTCCGCCATTAGCCATGATAGGGGGAGTACCGAATCCGTTTCCGTCAAAAAGAGGGGTAATTTCGTCCTGAAAGTCCGACTCCGTACGAGGAGGTCCAGTTGCATATTCTAAGTTTGTATTGTTTCAGAAAAACCGCTGGATAAAAGGTGGGGTCCACAATCGTAAATTTCTCTTTTAAGATATGCCACCAAAGATAAGGATGATGTAAAACTCAAGTGTGCCATAGGAGATGAAACCGTGCATCTCTGAAACCTTCCTAGGCTTTACCTTGTTGTTTATATGCCATCTAAACCATTTATAAGGTCATTTTCACTCAGATAAAGTGAAAACACCAAAAACTTATACCGTTACAAAACTTTTATGGCCATATAAATGTTTCAACAGTGGTCACTAAATCTTTAATGTTTCCTCTCGTGTGGCTCACTTGAGTTTTGGATCCTCCTCATTTTTGGTCTTACATCATAAAATGAGCTTAAAAAACGGATAGAGGAGTTGATTTCTCACAAACCTCTAAGTGAGCCCACACAAAAACCTTGCGCAGGAAATTCCTGCGAAAGCCTTTCGCAGGAAATCCGCGTCCGTAGTGGGGAACAAATTTATATACTGGGAACAAAATTTATATACTCCCCCTGACACCAGCCCCGTGGCTGGTGGTCGGTGCTCTGTGGGGCCGATAATAATGTATGTGTTTCATCCATTTTTACAGATCATTTTATGGCTTACAAAAAACAATGAGACGTATATAAATCTCAGGTGGACCACACCATATGAAAACATTACTAACTGGATATCCACCATCAAAATCCTCCTCAGGCCCACTGTACTGTTTATTTGACATCCAATATGTTGATTAGGTGATACAGGCCCAGATGAAGGGAAAAAACAAAAATCAGCTTGATCCAAAACTTTTATGGTCCCAAAATGTTTTTTAATGGTCGACGCTCATTCAACACTGTTTCCTGTAATGTGTTTCACTTAAGATTGTGATATACTTCCTTTTTCGTTTTATCCTATAAAATTATCTTTAAAAATAGATGAACAGCATGGATGATACACATATATCATGGTGGGGCCACATAGTACCGATCCAATCCGTTTCCCTTTCCCTTTTGTAGCGTGGATTACTGTACGAAAAGTGGGCGGTCGTTGGATATGGCAGAAGTCTAATCCCATACCCAAACAGGAAACGGATCGGCTACTCCCCCTGCCACCAGCCAATGGCTGGTGTTGGGTGGTCTATAGGCCTCACCATAATTTATGTGTTTCATCCATGCCGTTCATCTATTTTTGTAGATCATTTTATGATATTACACAAAAAATGAGGTATATCCTAATCTCAAGTGGACCACATTACAGGAAACAGTGTTGAATGAACGTCGACCATTAAAACCTTTTTGGGGGCCATAAAAGTATGGGATCAAGCTGATCTTTGTTTTTTCCCTTAATCTGTGTCTTTATGACCTAATCAACAGATTGGATGTCAGATAAACAGTACAGTGGGCCTTAGGAGGATTTAAATGATGGATATCCAATCACTATTGTTTTCCTGTGGTGTGGTCCACCTAGGATTTATATCCCTCTTATTTTTAGGCTGAAGCCCTTAAATGATCTTTAAAAATGGATGAACGGAATGGATGAAACACATACATCATGGTAGGGCCCACAGACCACCGAACATCAGCCACGGGGCTGGTGTCAGGGGGAGTAGCCAATCCGTTCCCACCCAAACACGCCTGGCTGGAAATTGATGGTGTACACCGAATCCAACCATCCCAAACATGCTGGCCATCCATCCTAAAATTCATTCCATCCCATGGGATTAGCAGACATCTACTTACACCACCATCGTTACCTTAAAAACACTTCCATCTCTCCTGATCCCATGGGATTGGTCGGGCCAAACTGGCCCTTAGTGGTTCAAATTCAACGGTCAAAATTAGATATTTAAGATGTTCCAGTAAGTATGATTTTTGAGGTTAGCTGCTTCCGCAGCGCAAGCCACAATTTAAATGGTCCAGCCCAAATTTCAACCATTTGGATGATAAACCCATCCACCTAGTGGATAACCTCCAACGTTTCATATATGTGCGACATCTAACCCGCCCAATGGTTTAGCCTATCATGAGGATTATTTGGTGTGAAAAACATTCACATCCACTCATCTTGTGGACTACGTTTGTATTTTATTAATTATCAATGGCTAAGAATTCTTTTCTGTTCTATGGCTCACCAGATGGTTGGATGGGGCTGATTTTTTTAAAAAGGTGATCAAATTTGTGGGACCAACCTATTGGACGGATTGGATGTGAGACTCACCTTTAAAGGTTGGAAGTTATCTGCTACGGACAGTAACGAATGGTCCAACCGGTTGGACCGGAGAGCTCCCCAACGCATTACTAAATTTCCAAATTGCACCAAGCCTCACCCTCCCACGCAAGGATGCATCCATTCCTTGATGGCGCAATCACGTGAAATGCACGTGACAAGAGCAGCACGCTTATTCAGAATGCACGTGCAATGCACGTGGGAACCACATTATACACGTCAGAGAGACAATTCAAAATGCCAATGACAGAGTGGAGTTGGAACTCTTCTGTTCAGTTTTGAATGAAATAGAAGAGTTGCATGATACTCAGGATGGAGTGGATCTTGATACGCAGGCACTCCGAAATTGAATACGTGGCGTATATTTACTAATACAACCGACTAGATTGTGCAGCGCACTGTGAGCAACTTAAAATCCCAATATCAGATTAGTTGAATAATCCTATCCTCTGATTCCCGGACACTTGTTTGTGAAAATAGGACCATTGGATATTTTCACTTTTACGTCCAGTAACTGTCCACCAATCAGATATTCAGATAACTAAATAAGCTTAAATTTTGGCTTACATACATATACACTATTTACCATAATGTTGACGGTTTAATTTGAATAATCGTATGCCACGTGTACAATTTCTAAAGTACGTGTGTATCATCCATTACACGCTGCCAGAGTATCAAAGCTTTTGTCAATGAAATAACGCGCTTCGTACTGTATGTATGTACTGGCAACTCAGCACCGTCAGCTTTGTTTATGCTGGCGCGCGCGTGAAGTAAAGAGAGAAGAGGTTTGCTAATCCTGCATTCCCACGTGGCACGTGTGGAACATCCGAACCATCCATCAAGTAGTGCCCCCAATGTTGGTTCCATATTCCATAAAATCATACTGTTCGACTCATCCAGTGGGCCACAGTCTACAAAAAAAAAAAAAAAAAGCCTCCAACATCTGAGCAGTCCATTGAGATGGATGATTCAAACGGTTGACACATCTCTACCTACTAAAGAAGAGTTCTATGCCCCTACACGTGGCAACCATTTGTGCTGATCAGGACCATAGATCTTTTGGGCCACCAAGTGGATGGGCATGCACTGACCATCTTATTCTTATGAGTTCTCCCATTTCGAGTGGGTGGATCATTCCTTCTTATGGCCACTGATCAGAACTCAACCCGAGTCCAATCCCACTCCTTTACGAGATTTGGCCCACCCATAAGGTGGCCACACAAATCAACGGTTTGGATCAACATACATAAGCACCTCAATCGAACAATCCAAGCAAATAACCTCATCACCATTAATTCAAGATAATTGAGTCATGCTACAAAACCAGTGTAATTATATCATTATTTTCTATAAAATGTTATAAATACACATTTCTCTCATATCCTCCTACCATGGACTAAAAATTTTTAAAAAAAAAAAAAAGAAAGAAAAAAATCACTCACTACAAATCTCAAATGGCCAAGAAGAAGAAACCAATCTCATTTGTTCTGGATCGGATTCCGCACGCTCGGTGGGACCTTTCGGAAGCTGGATTCGACGGCTTTCTTGGATTCTTTCGCCTTTCCATGAGAGTTCCTGAGACTTGTAGAAGTAGAAGTCAGAGACAAAAGCAATCTCCTTGGTAGGATTGATCTTCTTTCTCTTCTTTCATGGAGTAGCGATGATTGAAAACATAGAAGAAAGAGTATTACAATCAAAGCCAAAAGAGAAAAAGCTGTAGTTTTGGAAGAAGTTTGCATTGTTATGAGTGAAAAGGAATAGAAAGAGATGGTAAAAAAGAAGGGTGGTGGAGTTTGATATTTATGGGGATCTTTGAAAGTTGTTTTACTAGTAAGATATGTGCATGGTTATATGTGATGTCATATTTTAAAAGGATGGTATGTGTGTCATGTGCGTACCTAGGATTTCCTTTTTGGGTACTGTTTTATTGATATATACAGTTATGCCATTAATCCGGATGGGGTATGGCTGGTGAACTGATGGCCAGCCAGCTGGCTGGTGTCAAAGCTCTGTGGGCCCTATGATGTATGTATTTTATCCATGCCGTCCATCCATTTCTAAGTGATAATTTAAGGGCATGATCAGGAAAATGAGTAGATCTAAAGCTCAAGTGCACCACACTACAGGAAACAGTCGGTAGTGAATGCTTACTGTTGAAAACATCTTAGGCCCACGAAAGTTTTGGATGAAGCTGATATTTGTGTTTTCCTTTATCCAAGTAACAACAAATAAACATTAGTCTTTGTGACTTTATGAACAGGTTGGATGACAAATAAGCATTACAGTGTGTTCTAGGAAGGTTTCAACGGTTGACATCATTTTCTCCACTGTTTCCTGCGGTGTGGTCTACTTGAGCCTCAAGTATATGCCAACTTTTTATCCTATACCTAAAGTGAGAAGGAAAAATGGATGGACAACATGGATAAAACACGAACATCATGGTGAGGCTCACAGAGCTTTGACACCAACTAGCTGGCTTGTGTTATGGTCACTAGCCAAACAGCGTCCCATTAATCCTAGGGGCGTACACGAACCGAGCTAGCTCGGTTACTCGCTCGACTTGGCTCGAAAAAGCTCGGTTCGAAGCCGAGTCGAACTGTTTTTTTAGCTCGAAAATGAGTTTGAGCCGAGTTCGAGCAGGCCTCAGCTCGACTCAACTCGGATTGAATCCATCTTGAACCGAACTCGGGATTGATCCAGTTCGGTGACTCGGTTACTTTGTCATTGATGTTGCTCACCAACTGTTTGATAAAATGACCCAACGAAATGTGGCTGGTGGTGAGGAAGGTATGTACATGAAACAAATATTCTTTTTCTCTTTGTTTTTCTTGATTTTTATCTTGCTTAGAAAGTGTTTGATAAAATACTTGTAAAACCATTGTCTGTGTTTGTAAAACAGTGGAATTTTAAAGTTGCAGTTCAGGTGTTTGTAGAAATGCCTCAATGGCGAACTCGGCTCGTTCTTGACTCAAACTCGGCCCAAGCTGGCCTGATCTGCTGACCAAACCGAGCTGAGTTGGCCAGTCAGGCTCGAGGACCGAGCTGAGGTCAACCAATGGCCGACCTGAGGCCAGCTCGACTCGGTTCAACTCAATGTACACCCCTAATTAATCCTTGCAAGTTACTTCTTCAAATGATGGCCATGCCTCCATGTCATTGCTGCACGTGCGGCATGAATGGACGGGACCAGAACCGATCATTCAATGGGTCCAATGATGGATGGTCCACAGAACAAAATCGAACAGATCACTAGTACTTTGATCGAGGGTGCACAAATAGACCATGAAAGACCAGATGGTTAGATCATCGTATGAAAGAAGCTTTCGATCAACAGCCAATCGAAGAGTACTGAGCCTGTGGGATGCGTGGTTCAGATCATTATGCATATATATGTGCCGACAGTCCGCATTCGATGGATGCATGTTGCCCGTCTGGTGATCGGACCCAGCCCCATTTTTCGCATATGGTCATCTTCATAGTGGGGGGCCACCTTATGCATCATATAGACTAATAAACCTCCCAAAAATTATACATTCAATAAGGGAAAAAAAAAAAACATTTTTGAATTAATTTCCAATACTATTTTTATCACAAATCCAGCCAGGTGGGTGCAACCCTAACCGTGGGACCCACCTCTATGTATGCATTGTATATCCATGCCGTCCATCCGTTTGGACAACTTATTCTAAGGCATGGTCCAAAAATGAAGCATATGCAAATCTCAGGTGGACCACACAGCAGGGATTGAATTTTCGACGGTAAAAGCTTCTTGGGGCCCACAAAAGTCATGGTTTAAGTCGCTATTTGTGTTTTCCCATCATCCAGGTCTGTGTGACCTTATCGGAAGGTTGGATGGAAAATAATCATTATGGTGGACCCTAGGAAGATTTTAATGGTGGATGTTCAATGACCACTCTTTCCTATGGTGTGGTCCACCTGAGATTTATATCTGCTTTATTTTCTTGCACCATGCCCTAAAATAATCTGGTAAAACAGATAGACGGCATGGATATACAATGCATACATCAAGGTGGGCCCCACAGTCAAGGTTGCACTCACAAGGCTGGATCCGGGTCCAGCTAATCCAAGTCCTATGTGCACCATATGCTCATCGCAGTGGCATTACCGATATTTTTAGCAAAACATTGTCCAAAACCCCGCTTGGATTAATTATAATCATATTCTTTGATGGTTTTCTCCATCCCAAGATGGAAAATGAAAATTATATCATTAATCTTCCATTTTAGTAAGAGGTTGGAACTTGGAAGCAGCTGATCATGTGATATTGCTTTGACTAACCTATATTTCCCTGACTTCCTTGCACACCTCGTGTATTACTTTATAGGAGTCATGTGACTAGGCACGTGACGTCAAATCAGACACCTTACTACCATGTTTTTTTAAATCTATGATACCTCTAAATTTAGCTGGGTTTGCTACTTTTTAGGTAGGGTTGGCTAACTTTCCAGTGCATAGTAGAACCCAATCGTCTTCTAGGAAAATGCCTTAACACATGGACCATAGTGGCCATGCTGAGTCAGACTTGAACTCGGTCTGAGTCATGAGATGGATGGTTTGGCTTTTAGTCCAAGTTGGCTCAGTTGATTAGTGGCTTAGAATCGAGTCACAAATTGCCTGTGTTAGCATCGGCTGAATATCCCAAGTAAGGTGACTCATTGTATCAAACCGGATCAAGAAGTGCAATCGGGATCCTCTGCTTGCCACAAGTGGTAGAATTCTGTTTGTTGCAATCTAACTGGACCACATCATCGCACACAACATTTAATGTAGTAGTGCTAACAATGTCAGTGATGATGTGGACCAATCACGATGTAGGAAAGCATAATTTTTCTGCTTGTGGCGAGCCGAAGATCTGGATTCATCTTTTGAGTGAGTATTAGATAGTGAGCCTGCCCTCTTTGGTGTACAGTTGCCATTTATATCATATCAGTATACTCTTC
>JAJHSJ010000009.1:59717111-60048544 GCA_021015155.1 Magnolia officinalis | reverse complement strand
GAGAAGGAGAAGGAGAAGAAGAACGATGAGAGTTAACAACTACAATGCCTTCTGTTTATGGTTATTTAATGGTGAGTTGATCTGAGTAATCATTTGAGAAATGCAAGTTCGGGGTTGGACGTTCACAATATTTGCTGGATCATGAAATTTTTGACGAGGTATGTTTGATTCCTTTGGCTATTGTTTGAATCTTTTGCTGGATTGGAAGATGTAGGTTTGGATCTGTGGAAAACATTTTTTTTTCCATGATTTCGTCTAGAATCTGTGAAGTTTCATCAATATTTTTAAAAAATTTGGTTATGTTATGCTTTGGCACCTTACATGCTCGATAAATGCCAAATGGCCCAAACTTGCTGTATTGTCACAATCAAAACGGAAACCATGTAATACAGAAATGCATTGAATGCATGCCAACAGAGAAAATTAGGTTTATCATTTCTGCTTTCCATGGTCAAGTTGAAACTCTGTCCACACATACTTATGATTGCCGAGTTATCCATCTATCATAATGGAAATATTGAAGGGCTTTATTCTGGTTTGATCTTATCATATTCTTATGCAATTGCATTTTGTGATAGAGAATTATGGAGCATTGCAATGATGAGGAGCCAACTCAGTACATAGTGGATGAGATCTTGCAATCTGCTAGTTCTCTTACCCAGGACCAGGCAATTATGTTACCTAGGTGATGTCTTGTTTATCTTTTTACCTTTTACCTTTATTGTGGATGCCCAAAACTCATCATTCTAAGATCTTCATTTCCATGGAACTTGAGGTTTCCATGGTTTAGCCATCTCGAGTTCAATGGAACTTGACTTCCCATGGAAAGAGAATTCTTCATGAACAAAGAATCGAATTCTTTGAAGGATTGGATCTACCTCTCTGTGGAAAGAGGGTTACATGGAATTGGGGCATCACATGGTCCATGGCCCAGATATCACACACGCATGCCAGGTTGGTGCAAAATTGTCATGCTTAAAATTTTATGGATTTTTGAACTTTCTAGATTTGGGGATTGAAATTCCTTCCAATTCCCATTGGGATGAATCATTAGAGGGTAGAGAAAAAATGAGAATGTTGATACAAACCAAATCAGTTGCAATCCCCTACATATCTGCTTAGAAAATAATAGAGAGTTTCTTCAAAAATATTGCTATTCGTCAGGCTTGAACACAAAATCCATCAATCAATACAACGTTCCTACTCCTACAATTAATTTCCAGTACTTATACATGATTTTCCAATGAATAGGAATGGCATTCCAACCGCTAGCTAATACTACTTTCCAGAAAGTATAAAGAGTAGAATCAATTCCAGAAATTCAAACAGAATTCCAGCTGTCAAATTCTGTTTCTCATATAACAGATTCAGTGTGTGCAAGTAATCAAAAGAGAGTGTGTTTAACTAGAGACAAGTGTGCTCTTGGAGGTAAACTTACCTTTTACAATCATCATAAATTGTATTTATTTTTTCTTTTTTCTACAAATCAATTTTTTCTGGAAGAATTACATTGAACTTTAGATTCAGTCAAAGGAATAGCCATTTTGGGTAATTAACTTTATTTCCTGACATTCTATTTATACAGCTTTTGCTGAGCTTTGGATAACTCTTTGGATGAGGTATTTGCAAGTCTCTATGTTTAATAAAGTGTTGCTGGATGACTCCTTAGATGTAATATGGAAAACATAATTAGTTTCTCATGACTGTGAGCAGCCTAATATCATGTAGTTGGACCATCATTATTCCATCAAATATAAGAGCTAGACATGATGAATGCAATAACTCCTTGAAGATAGGATTTGTGAAGAAAAATGGTGTACTACCATGGTAATTCATGGCTTTCTCTGATCAAGAGAAAATTTACTGGCAATGGTGGAGCTATTTTCAGAGAAAATTTGTTACTTTTCTTTCATGTCTTAAATGGAATGTAACATAACTGTAGTTTGGAGCCTAGACTCTCAAAATGAATGCTGAAAATATGGTTTCCTCCTTTATTAGACTTCAAATGCAACTTGATACTCCAACCAACTACCCTCTTTTCGCTAAAAAACTAAATCATCATGAACCTGCTGCTTCAAGATCAAAGGCTCTAATTTCTTTTGTCCATTGTTTTCTAATCACAGCATGGCTGTTCATTGGCAGGGGGCTTTAAGGAACGAAGAGGGTCAACAATATACGTCTCTAGCAAACTTGTGTCAGACACTATTGAAGGGTATGATGAGAAGGGTCAGACCTACTACAAGGTTCCGTCTCTAGCCATTTATTTCTTTGTATATTACATATTTCTTAAATATGAATCTCATCCTTCTCAAAACCGCCCATAAAATGAATATCTTGTTGTGAACATGGATGACTCTGCAGATAGTTTCTATTGAGGGGCCCAGACTCTTAACATAAATGCTAAGGAAAGAAACTCTTAACATTCCCAGATTCAACCTCATGATGACCAACCCCAAATTTCAGTCTGTGTTTCAAGTTGGAGAAACAATCAGAATTGTTATCTGGTGCTTCACCATCATTTTGGTTGGAGTTGTGGCTACTCCACTAGTTCATTTTCCATTTAATGAATAGAATTATTGCCTTCTCAATAGAGCATCCAAACACATTGTAGTTTTCTTTTGATTGTATCTGTTTGTGCAAGAAATTACTCAATATCTTTTGCATTGTTTTGGATTAAACAATCGTAATACAGACATATGGCTTCTGTTGCTGCAGGAAACCATGGGATTCCAGTCATTGTTGTTGGGCATCATTTTGGGAATGCAAGTGGCATGGCTCCTCGTGTACAGTAATTGATTAAACCATGGGATTTCAGTCATCTTCCTGTGGCGAGTAGTGGATACAGTAATTTGCTTTTCAATGTATGAGATTCTAAGACCTGTTAATGAATTGGATGATCCATTTACAATTAGATAGAGCAGGATTTTTGGATCCTTCTCTTTCCAAACATGCTGATTGGGAAGTGTGGGGAGATCTAGGTCATTCATATGATGGGACAGACGTATGAAAGGAATGAACCGTTAAAGGAATGGACAAACAATCCACATTCGATGTACTTGTAAGACTCACCTGATAACCAACCCAACTGATTTTCAGGTTGCCATAGACTAAGTGGCACCTCCCAACAAATGGCTTGGATCTCTGACACATGCTAGATTGGCATGTATTGGGAGAGCAGGAATCTTAAGTAGCCATGGCAGGGCCCCTAATCAGTTTCTTCAATCTATCGTTCGTGCTCGCTTACAAGATCACATGATCCAAAACTTGAAACTAAAAACCTGAGTGTGTGTTTGTGTGCCACTAAAAATGCTTTTAATGCATATTTCTCCTTACAGGCTCCGAGAATAGTATCATCGCCTGATGAAAGCATACCAACAGCTGGGATGACAGCTAGAAAAGAGCTAACCATTCTGATGCCCTCTCAATCAGACAGTTTCCTCCAGCTTGATTAAACAGCCAAAAGAACAAAGACTGCTTTGCATGCCCCATCTATAGGTCCAAGACAGAGGAGAATAGAGGAGCTCATGACTGACTAGCAAAGCGCTCCAAAAACCAACTCAACTTTGTCGGAATTTAGTTTCAAGCCGAGGCGAGTCGAGTGAGCTGACCGAGCTAACTCGACTCGTGTATAGCTCATGTTCTACTTGCAAGGTAAGTGTGGGGCTAGGAAACCTCCAACCTATGGAGAAAATTTTTAGTTTTACTTCGATGGTCTTTATTTGTTTGTCCTTTTTATATGATTGTGGTCCACATGAATGTGGTCTTTATTGTGTTGTCCTTTTTATATGATTGTGGAGTTGTTTGTCCTTTACTTTCGAAGGTGTATCAAGACCCGTAAAAAGCTTGAATGAGGGCCAACGAAGAGAGCTTGTTTGATATCTTGGGGACCCAAATGTTTGTATATTTGATCATTTCCCAGCAGTTACAATCTCTGTATAACCATAAGAAATGGGTGCAAATGGGGAACTAGTTCAATTACTGGATAAATCCAAGAAGTATATTTGGAAAGGAAAACACAACATCTAAGGAAAATGTGGATGAGGAAATAGTATTCATAATGAGAAAGTAGTCCTTAAAATGTAGTTTCGTGCCATTGGAATCCAACTTGAGCATATTTGGAGTCCATTCGCTCAATATGCATGCCTACAAGTCTAATCATATTGAATGTTTTCTGCTTCACCTGATTAAAATGCAATTCGATGGTGCATCCAAATATGCCCTCAAAGTTTCAGTAAGATTTTGGTAGTGCTAGAGTTTCTTAATATATTCCCTGTGTAACATGCATCTTGTCATTAATGCATGCAGTTGCAGATATTTTTGGAGCCACTTTTGTGGAGACGTGCTGAAGCAAAACATAACATCTCAAAGGTGTCTAATGAATGTTTACAGGAAAGGTGATTGAAACCATTTGAATGTTAATTGGAATTATTTATATGGAATCTATGTTGTCTTCAGCGTGCTAAAATGTTAACTTTTGAATTCATTTGTTTGGGGAAAAGGGTGAACATATGGTAACTAGTTCTTATGGCCCAACTTTGAAAGATCATTTCCATCACTTTGAAACACTTAATTATTGCTGGTATTTTGTTCACTTGCATGCTTTTCCAGTGAAAGAATCCAGATATGCCCAGCCTTGTATTATATGTGGTACCTACTAAACATGAACTAGGAAAAAAGGAGAACTACTATTCTAATGGTCAACCAGGTTATAAACCCAAATCCTTGTATTATGTGTAACTACTAAACATGAACTGATATAGAAATGGAAATGGTTGTATTGCTTTGTTGGCAACTTTGTGGGGCATATGGAGGGAGAATTGCAAGAAATGGAAATGTGTATTGCTTCTTCCAAGATGGCCTTTTCTAGAATCTCAAGAATTGCATTGTGAACTTACATAATGAAAATTTCAAACTTTCATTAAAAGCATATGATAGAAACAGCATCACTAGGGACATGCTATAGTTACAAAAATCACAAAGGTAAGTCGTTCATCTCATCTCATCTGACGGTCTTCCTCTCTTCTTATCTCTATGTGATGAAATTGAGGACTGCAACTCCTAATACCAACATCACCCAGCCAACTAGTACAAAAGATAGACTCTGCTGCCCCAAACTAGCAGAAACCCAAAAAACAGTAAAGTCCGCCAACCAAAAACAGATATATCCCTTCCTCTTCTGTCCATGTGTATGTGTATGTGTTTTTTTTTTTCTTTTTCTTTTTCTTTCTTTCTTTAAACAAAAATTAAGGCCAGAAGATCCATCTTCAGAAACATCTTTTCAGCCCCTCCCTTAAGAGATATGATCATACATGCATGGAACGGTAATGGTAACAACCACTATAATTTAACAGAATTCTATTCAGCCCCAGATGTTTGTGCTTTGCACACGGCAAACCCTTTTTTTTTTCTTTTCTTTTTCTTTTTCTTTTTCTATTGATTTTTTGCATTTTTCTGAATTCCCTAGTACATGTTTTAGTAGGGAATGATTTGTGTGAGAACACCCATAGCAAATACTTGTTGTAAGTGAATATTCTCCATTTTTTTCTTTTGATTGGTTGGTGAGGGTGTGTCCCATTTGTTTCCACTTCTTAAAAGCATCTGGGGATCAAATGGGACCCATTTCTCATCACTCTTAGATTTTTGTCCTTATGGCAGTAAGATTCACCTACAACAAAGCTCTGTCGCTATTAGTGCTTCTTATGCCATCACTTCCATTATGGAACATTCTAAGTTGATGCTCACCTGTCAAAGATTGGATTTTGGTATTCTTGCTAATGGAACCTTGTGGGACATGATCCTCCCGCATAAGCTCATCAGCATGGCCTGATCAGATGTGAGGGCCATCCTGGCAGAATCATCCACATCTTCTCTAGCAGATGGCAGCCACACCCGATCATCTGATCATCATGAAAAAATGGCAATGAATATTTGTAGCATATGCCCTATACTTATAGTTTTCTGATCTTAATCATAATTTTCTCGTTGTTTTCTTAATTTTCAAAATCTATCTTCCAGTGACAGCCAATTCTCTCTGAATTTTTCTTTTGAACTAGTTCCACATCTCTTATATTTGCAAGAGTAATAGACAAGCCCCTCAAGAACAACGACGATTTCGTCTGGGCAATCGAGACTCCACTTGCAGGGAAATTCATCATCGACGTTGAGTTCCTCAATTCGAAGATTGCAGATCCAGTAGTATGTTCGTCTGTCCTTCCTTGTTTTCTTACTTCTAGTATCCATAATTAAGCACGTGGCCAATAAGCAGCCACATGTCGATGGATTTAAATAGGTAGGACATTGGACCCCATATTCAGATATGTTGGCTCCACTGCTTATTTATACCAATTAAATATTTGTGTGCTTAACAAAACTCATTTACTTAAATCTATGTTTGAAGAAACAGAAACCATGTAAATTCAGA
Source organism: Magnolia officinalis (assembly GCA_021015155.1). Lineage (NCBI taxonomy): Eukaryota > Viridiplantae > Streptophyta > Magnoliopsida > Magnoliales > Magnoliaceae > Magnolia > Magnolia officinalis. The sequence goes on along the minus strand of JAJHSJ010000009.1, from coordinate 60,042,123 downwards.
ACCTTGCAGAAGACTACTACTATACAATCTGAGCTCTGAAATAGCTTATAGCAAATAGGCTGATGAAATACTATACAATCTAGTCTAAAATGCATCAAGATACTACTAACAACATATCACTTGTGTTTTTTTTTTTTTCCAATGGTTCATGAATATAGTTTTTTTTTTTTTCTCTCTAATTGCAATGTATTTAAATTGTCTTTTATTGCAACACATGCTTCATAAATAAGCAGTTTATTGTTTTAAAATGCAGACAAGTTTGGGAATCCTCCTTTGTTAGAGGTTGTCAAGGCCAGGCATGATAAAGTTGCAACTCTCCTTGTAAAAAAAATGGTGCAATTTTGAACTTGGAAGATGTCGGAAGCTATCTTTATAAAGTTGTAACGGAGAGCAATGTCAACCTTCATGACCTTTTTATGAATTCCTAGGTGAGAATTTGGGGTAGAAATATTCCTTCTTCTGCTAAAGACTTGGTTACAAATCCTTTCTTAAAAAGCTAGGCAGTTCATATGAACTTAGAATCTTTGTTTTTATGAAAGAATTTTTTTTTTTTAGTTGAAGTCATCAGCCTGATCTTTTTAATTGGTTTGATTATCAGAATCCCCTCAAATGGAGTTCAAAATAGCAACATATTAAGGTATGTCCCTTTCTTAGTTTTTGTCATGTCATAGTTTAAGTACATGAACTGTAATTTGTAATGAATTCCCGCTTGTTGAGTTTTCTCTTTAATAGAGTGAAGAAGAGTGTGGATTTCATTTTCCATTGTTCTTTATACTTGGAAGTTGTGTTTAATATTGCTCAAGTCATTAGGGTATAACCCATGTATGGAGGATTTCATGTTTCCATGCTTGGGCTGCCAACCAAAAACAGAGTTACTCAAACCTATGATTGGTCATGAATCATGATGTGAGCTTTTCTGTTATTTGGATGGCAAAGAACCATCAATTCAACAAAACAATTGTTAATATTTTTTATAGTTGTTGTTGTTCTTGTTGTTATTGGGGCATGTTGATGAATAGTTTTGATTGTTTTTTTCATTTTTGATAGTTAATTTCTTCATCACATACCATTAATATCATAATGTTAAGTCAGGAAAATGACTAGAAATCCTTTTTTTTTCTTTGCTAAAATTGTCTGACATGTTTTTAATTGTTGTGTTTCAAATGGTTGCAGGGGAAAGGAAGTGCGTTTTGTGCTGGGGTGATGTTCTAAATATGGCCCATTTCGTAATCACCAGTAGATGTCTCTTTTCTAGCTTGCGACAATTCCTTTAATGACAAGATATAATACATTGCAAAAGAGATTTTTTTTTTTTTTTTTTTTGGTGATATTAAGTCAATGTACCGAACGTTTTATGAAACTCAATTTTGGATCTTTGTTGATGATTTTACTCGATTGTTATCGACTACTTTCATTTTTTTGGAGAATTGAGCATTGTTAATGACAATTGTAGTGCTTGGTTTTTTAATTAATCAAATCATGGGAGCTAATGATTAAAGATGTTAATCAGGCAGGCTAAATCCATTTTTAGTCTCAATTTTGCCTCAGTTACCTAAATTGACACTACAACTCCCGTGGCTAAAGGCTTTAGCCTCGGTTGTTGAGAGCCGAGGTTAAAAATAGATTTAGCTTCAATTGGAGGCAATTGGGGCTAAATTTTGGATTTAGTCTCAGTTAGAAACAATGGAGGCTAAAATTTTGATTTAGCCTCATTTCGAGAAAACTGAAGCTAAAAAGGTTCTTTTAGCTTCACTTGAAGAACCGAGGCGAAAAGTCATTTTAGCCTCGGTTGCTAAAACTGAGGCTAAAGCCTTTAGCCACGGGGGTTTCAACCCCGGTTTGGATAACTGAGGCAAAAATGAGGTAAAAGGCTTTAGCCTCATTTTAAAACCTTTTTAGCCACAGTTTTGAACTGAGGCTAAAGCCCCCTTTTCTTGTAGTGGTAACTGGTCACATCCTAAAAAATACATAACCATATACTCTGTGATTAATGTATGTCTTTCAACCATTTACTGCTCTTTTCTTCCTTGATAGATGACCACACCAATGGCCAATCAAGATAAGCATCTTGGCTGATATCTTGGGATGTGCTTGGCTGGTATGTTTTTGGACATTTGGCTAGCCATCAGCTGTGACCAGAATGATGCTGTTGTGACCAGAATGTAGTGATGATTCGAGAACATCTTCTACACGCTTCTACACACTACTAGAGGTTTGTGCCAAAATTCTGGAGGTATTAGTCTTTTAACTACATACTCACTTATTTCATGTGAAGTAGGATTGGATACCCACTAGTTGGTGTAACATGCAAAAGTGAGGCATGAACCTTTGATGGGCAAAAGCGATTCTGTTTGTGGCCTTTCTTTGTTATATCAACCTGTTTGTGGTTAATCTCAATGGAAGCTATTCGTCCAATATCGATAAAATCCCTTGAAGGAATACAGATTGGAGTGCCGACCTTTGCAATCCCTTCAAAGACATCAACACCCAAGACAATTGGATCTTTTTTGTTGAAAATGTAGTTCGGCATAATCTTTAGAACACAGGGGAAGGCTGCATCTTCTGCAGCTTCCTTCTTTTCTTCCTTAAGATTGTCAATATAAGCCTCGAACTGATCAAACAAGTGATAGATAATATTGCTTGGAAACCTCTATAATATGAATTAATTTAGAGAAAGAGAATTATAGATCAAAGGAGGAGATGATCAAAACCTTTTGTGTTAGCACAGACAATTCCAAGGCTTATGCTCAGGCAAAGTGTGAAACAAATGTTTACCTAAGCAGGTAAGCTCCTCATAAGCTCCTCATATCTATGTTGTAATTACAGTTATCTATAATAATAATAATTTGTTCATTATAGTGCATTCACAATAGTTATCATTGTGGTTACAGTTATTCATTACTCAAGCATGACGGTTATACGCATTCTTTCAGGTGGATGTTGCATGTGTGAGGATTGGAGCTGTGTATTTCAGATTCAAGCATCTGGTATGTCTCTTGTCAAGAATGCACATGATTGGAGTGGCCTGGCCATTTGGACAGGCCGTATTTATGTATTTGCTCGAAATTGATGGGGCAGACCCGGATGTGCGTCGGAGCTATCCGGAAGAGCGGCGGTCCCTGGAAGGTGGGAACCGCTGTTATGACCATGATGAAGCTGTCCATTTCCTATGGACGACATTGGAGGGGCCTGGCCATTTGGACAGGCCGTGTTTATGTATTTGCTCGAGATTAATGGAGTAGACCCGGATGTGCGTCGGAGCTATCCGGAAGAGCGGGGGTCCCTAGAAGGTGGGAACCGTTGTTATGACCATGATGAAGCTGTCCATTTCCTATGAACGGCATTGGAGGAGCCTGGCCATTTGGACAGGCCGTGTTTATGTATTTGCTCGAGATTAATGGAGCAGACCCGGATGTGCGTCGGAGCTATCCGGAAGAGCGGGGGTCCTTGGAAGGTGGGAACCGCTGTTATGACCATGATGAAGCTGTCCATTTCCTATGGACGGCATTGGAAGGGCCTAACCATTCGGACAGGCCGTGTTTATATTTGTATTATATTTGTATTTACAGGGACCACACCCGAACCCATTCTCAAATCCTACAACCTATAACCAAAACCTATAACCTATAACTTATAACCTAAATCAAAACCCCTAACCTAAACCAAAACCTAAACCTATAGCCTAAACTCAATTCCCTAAAGCTAAACCTACACCGAGTCTTAATCTCAACTCTCTAAACCCTAAACCTAAAACAAAGCCAAAACCTATAACTTAACCTAAACCAAACCTTATAACCTAAACTCAAATCCCTAAACCTTAACCTATAACTTAACCTAAACCTATACTTATAACCTAAAACTATTCCCAAATCCCAAAACCTATAACCTAAACCTAACTTTCCCTAAACCTATAACCTAAACTCAATTCCCTAGAGCTAAACCTACACCTAATCCTAATCTCAACTCTCTAACCTAAACCAAAACATAAACTTGAAAACCAAAACTTAAACCCAATCCCGAACATGAACCCGATTCCTAAACCTAAACCATAACCCATTCTCAAATCCAAAAACCTATAACCTAAACCCGAACCCATTCTCAAATCCCAAAACCTATAACCTAAATCTAAACCTTAACCAAAACCTATAACCTAAACCAAAACCAAACCTATAACCTAAACCCGAATCCATTCTCAAATCCCAAAACCTATAACCTAAACCAAACCAAAACCTATAACCTAATCCCGAACCTATTCTCAAATCTCGAAAAACCTATAACCTAAACCTAAACCTAAACCTTAACCAAAACCTGTAACCTAAACCCAAGCCCATTCTCAAATCCCAAAACCTATAACCTAAACCCAAACTAAAACTTATAGCCTAAACCCGAACCCATTCTCAAATCCCAAAACCTATAACCTATAACCTAAACCAAAACCTATAACCTTAACCAAAACCTATAACCTAAACCAAAACCCAAACCAAAACCTATAACCTAAACCCGAACCCATACTTAAATCCAAAAACCTAAACCTTAACCTAAACCAAAACCTATAACCTAAACCAAAACCTATAACATAAACTCAAATCCCTAAACCAAAACCTATAACCTAAACCCGAAAACCTAAACCTTAACCTAAATCAAAACCTAAACCCGAACCCATTCTCAAATCCAAAAACCTAAACCTTAACCTAAACCAAATCTTATAACCTAAACTCAAAATCCCTAAACCTTAACCTATAACCTAACCTAAACCTATACTTATAACCTAAAACTATTCCCAAATCCCAAAACCTATAACCTAAACCTAACCTTTCCCTAAACCTATAACCTAAACTCAATTCCCTAGAGCTAAACCTACATCTAATCCTAATCTCAACTCTCTAACCTAAACCTAAACCTAAACTTGAAAACCAAGACTTAAACCCAATCCCGAACATGAACCCGATTCCTAAACCTAAACCATAACCCATTCTCAAATCCAAAAACCTATAACCTAAACCTTAACCAAAACCTACAACCTAAACCAAAATCAAAACCAAAACCTATAACCTAAACCCGAACCCATACTTAAATCCAAAAACCTAAACCTTAACCTAAACCAAAACCTATAAGCTAAACCAAAACCTATAACCTAAACTCAAATCCCTAAACCAAAACCTATAACCTAAACTCAAATCCCTAAACCAAAACCTATAACATAAACCCGAAAACCTAAACCTTAACCTAAATCAAAACCTAAACCCGAACCCATTCTCAAATCCAAAAACCTAAACCTTAACCTAAACCAAAACCTATAACCTAAACCCGAACCCATTCTCAAATCCAAAAACCTAAACCTTAACCTAAACCAAATCCTATAACCTAAACTCGAATCCCTAAACCTTAACCTATAACCTAACCTAAACCTATACTTATAACCTAAAACTATTCCTAAATCCCAAAACCTATAACCTAAACCTAACCTAACCCTAAACCTATAACCTAAACTCAATTCCCTAGAGCTAAATCTACACCTAATCCTAATCTCAACTCTCTAACCTAAACCTAAACCTAAACTTGAAAACCAAGACTTAAACCCAATCCCGAACATGAACCCGATCCCTAAACCTAAACCATAACCCATTCTCAAATCCAAAAACCTATAACCAAAACCTATAACCTAAACCAAAACCAAAACCTATAACCTAAACCCGAACCCATTCTCAAATCCCAAAACCTATAACCTAAATCTAACCTTAACCAAAACCTATAACCTAAACCAAAACCAAACCTATAACCTAAACCCGAATCCATTCTCAAATCCCAAAACCTATAACCTAAACCAAAACCAAAACTTATAACCTAATCCCGAACCTATTCTCAAATCCCAAAAAACCTATAACCTAAACCTAAACCTAAACCTTAACCAAAACCTGTAACCTAAACCGAGCCCATTCTCAAATCCCAAAATCTATAACCTAAACCAAAACCAAAACCTATAGCCTAAACCCAAACCCATTCTCAAATCTCAAAACCTATAACCTATAACCTAAACTAAAACCTATAACCTTAACCAAAACCTATAACCTAAACCAAAACCAAAACCAAACCTATAACCTAAACCCGAACCCATACTTAAATCCAAAAACCAAACCTATAACCTAAACCAAAACCTATAACCTAAACTCAAATCCCTAAACCAAAACCCATAACCTAAACTCAAATCCCTAAACCCAAACCTATAACCTAAACCCGAAAACCTAAACCTTAACCTAAATCAAAACCTAAACCCGAACCCATTCTCAATCCAAAAACCTAAACCTTAACCTAAACCAAATCCTATAACCTAAACTCAAATCCCTAAACCTTAACCTATAACCTAACCTAAACCTATACTTATAACCTAAAACTATTCCCAAATCCAAAACCTATAACCTAAACCTAACCTTTCCCTAAACCTATAACCTAAACTCAATTCCCTAGAGCTAAACCTACACCTAATCTTAATCTCAACTCTCTGATGATCCCAACCGTTCATATGCTGAATACTAAAATGTAGATGGGCCGAGTATCAAAGTTAATGCGAATTGGTCATCATAGTCAGCAAATGAATGGACTTTTTCTTATTAAGTGTGGACTATTTACTGTTTTCGACCTTCTTCTGGATCCAGTAGAGATTACATGTAATTAACTCAGAAGGCCTAGAAATGTAAATGATTCATGAAGTCTGCTCGATGACCTGCACCTGGATCAGATATGGAGAGTTCAGCTTTTTCCTTGTTTGCAAGTTGGTTCCAAATAAAAGTTTGGAGAAGAGAACTGAGAGGGTTGATCTCAAAGTGATCTAGCAGTCCACTAGTAGGAAAGAGTTCAGGGAGGTGGCCAAAGAAAGCAATTATGAACCTCAAAATGAGTGGGGGAGTACTGGTCCAACCGAGGGCAAAGGATGAAAAGCCTAAGCAAAACGCGCATGTGACCCTTTATTTATAGTCGTTTTTAAGCTTCTAGGGCGCCGACGTTTTCTTTAGGGCCCCTTATGTATATTCATCAGTTTCTAGATAAAGAGCTGAAGATCAACTGACTGGATGGTAAGAACGATCAACTAGCATAATTCCTACATCATGGGCTATCCATGGTAAGTGCCTAAACCATGTGTGGTTCAGATCATTAGACCATGCTGTTTTGTGGTCCCTATCCAACCTTTTATAATCCATCCAGGATGATGAGCATCTCAATATTGATTATATTTAACATTGGATTCTGTATATCTCATCAGATGTACCATGTCACTTGCCTCGGACACTCGTCAGATTGACTTAAATTGATAGCGGAGGAGATTGGGTCAAGTTGGGGGTAACATGGACCTTGGTCAGGCCATGACAGCCTAATTTAATGTATGTGTTATATATGGACGTTGGATGTCGACCATCTATTTTGCTAGCTCATTTTAGGGCACGAGCCGAAAAATGAAGCAGAGCAAGATCTCTGGTGGACCACACCACATGAAGCACCGGTAATTGAGCGCCCACCATTAAAAACTCTTTTTTGGTTTTAAAATTTTTAGATCAAGATGATAGTTGTGTTTTCCCTTTATCCAGTTAGGTTCTTTTTCTTTTTCTTTTTTTTCTTTTTTTTTTTTAAATCCTGTCAAATGATTGCATGGCAAATAAAGATTATGGCAGGCCTTTTGAAAATTTTTTAAGTGGTAATGGTACAATTTCCTTTGGGTGGTATATTTAAGCCTTGAATCCGCCTTTTTTTTTTTTTCTTTTGCGCTTCCTTTAAATTACTTTGTCAAAATCGATGTGAGTGGATCAAACCCCTGCATCACGTTGATTGGGTACTACCCCACCATTGGAGATGGACAGTCCTGTCAGGAATCCGTGAGACCCACCGTTTATTCATTTTGATAGATCATTTTGACATGTATCCAATGACGAGGCACATCAAGTGTTGAGTACCCATAGGTGGTGAAATTTCAGGAGTGTGGATCCTTACTCTTGCCCGGGTGGTAGACTCTCAGGAGTTTCAACTCCCGGTCAAGGGTTCGAGTACCCATTGGTAGTGAAATTCCACCGGCGTGAGTGTGTGGGGTGTGTGTGTGTTAAAAAAAAAAAACAAGAGGCACATCAAGTGTGGGGTAGTACCAGATTCTGAGCCCTTGATGACTTGAGGAGTCTACTTATAAAAAATGATCACATGATTTTGGTGGGTCCCAGTTTACCATATTATTTTCTTTCTTTCCTTCCACTTTTTTTTTTTTTTTTTTGGGGGGGGGGGGGGGGGGGGGGGGGGGGGGGGGGGGGGGTGGGTTTGGTTTCCTAAAAAACATTAGGCATCGGATTCGGATTATTTTAGGGCATTATGCCAGAAAAGAGTCCGATCAAAGGCTGAAGTGGACCACACTATAGGAAGCAGAAGAAATTGAACTTCTACGTTGAAAACTTCTTAGGGTCCACCGTGATGTTTATTTTCCATCCAACCTCATAAGATCACGTAGAAATGAACGAAGGGAAAACATAAATATCAGCTTGATCTAGAATTCTGTAGCCCCCAAGAAGTTTTCAGTGGTAGGCTTTTAATCCCCATTACTTCCTTTAGTGTGGTCCAGTTAAGCCTTCAATCTTCATATTTGTTGGGCTCATGCCAGAAAATGATATTTCAAAATGGATGGACGGTATGGATAAAGTATATACATCACGGTGGGCTCCACAGAGCGCCTGACAGAACCGTCCATCTCCAGCTAAAGTACTGGTGGGGGTAGTACCGAAATGGCGTCCCTTTTGGACAGCGAGCTGATTCAGTATTAAAGAAAAAAAAAAAAAAAAATACTTGGATCCTTACTCTTACTCGGGTGGTTAGACTGAGTTTCAACACCCGGTAAGGGTCCGAGTATCCATTAGTGGAATTTTTATTTTTTATTTTAAAAAAAGTAAAGTGGGACCCATCAAAATCATCTGATCATTTTCTTATAAGTAGACTCCTCAAATCATCAAGCGTTCAGAATCCACTCCATATTTGTCTCCTCGCTTTGGCTTTCTTTCATTCACAAACTCTAATATGGAGCTCCCAGCTACGACCCTATTGGCATTTTGGTCATTTCTCCATCTCTCTTCCACTCACGTTCCATGCTTCTTCGCATCAGCCGCTCACTTCTCCAACGAAACAGATCACCTTGCTTTGCTCCACTTTAAAGATCTGATAACCGACGGTCCTTTCCATTCCTTGAGCTCATGGAACCATACTCTCCACTTCTGTCGCTGGCAAGGAGTCATTTGCGCTAGTCGCCGCCATCCTCAAAGGGTCACTGCCTTGAATCTCACAAACAAGAACTTGGTGGGCCCCATATCTCCCTTCATAGGGAACCTCACCTTCCTCAAGAGAATCCATCTCGGAAACAACAGCTTCAGCGGACCGATTCCTGAACAGATGGGTCAGTTGTTCCGCTTGCGGTATCTCGGTCTGCGCAATAACACACTCACCGGAGAAATTCCAACAAATCTGACCCACTGTTCGAAACTCGAATTCCTTATTCTTGAACATAATCGGTTGGTAGGGAGTATTCCAACTGAGATTGGCTCTCTATCGAAACTCACTGTATTGGATCTTGGTGAGAACAATCTTACAGGAAGCATCCCACTTTCACTTGGAAACCTTTCGTCTCTCTCTTACCTTTATCTCACAAGAAACAGTCTGGATGGCAGCATACCAGATGACCTTGGTCGGTTGGCAAGCTTAGAGGAGTTTGACATTGCTCAAAATGAACTGTCAGGTAAGATTCCACCCCAGCTATACAATCTCTCCTCTATTAACACTTTGGACGTGGGAGACAACAGATTGCACGGAAACCTTCCTCCTAACTTCGTCCTCACTCTTCCTAATCTCCAATGGCTTTCCACCCGAGCGAACCAATTCACAGGACCCATACCAATTTCATTATCCAATGCTTCAGGACTCGTAATTATTGACCTTGATAGGAATAGCTTTAGCGGATCTGTACCTACGAATTTTGGAAGCCTCAAGGGTCTGTCCTGGTTACTTTTGTGGGGTAATAAACTTGGAATTGGAAAATCTCATGACTTGATTTTTCTCGATTCTTTGTCCAATTGCAGTAGCTTACGACTGCTGCAGGTACACGATAATCATCTCAGCGGTGCGTTGCCCGACTCCATGTCTAATATTTCGACCCAACTGACTCAGCTAAGATTGGGATTTAACAAGATATTCGGAAGCATACCATCTGGGATTCAGAATCTTGTCGACTTAACAGTACTGGATATGGCGAATAACTTTTTAACAGGAACTATTCCCATTGGTATTGGGAAGCTTAACAAGGCAGTAATGCTTTGGTTTGAAGCAAATGAATTATCAGGGCAAATTCCGTCTTCCTTAGGCAACATCTCCCAATTGTTGGTACTCAGTTTATTTGAAAACAATCTATCGGGGAGCATACCTTCAACTCTTGGTAATTGCAAAAACCTGCAAGCCATATACCTCCACAGTAATAAGTTCAGCAGTAGCTTACCCAAACAGCTTTTCATCTTTCCATCTTTGATTGAACTTTACATTGGAAATAACTCTTTTACCGATAGTTTGCCAGTCGAAGTTGGTTACTTGATAACTCTATCGGTATTGAGTGTTTCAGATAACAAATTGTCAGGAGAAATTCCAAGTTCGCTAGGCAATTGTCTCAGCCTAGAGTATCTCTCGTTGGATGGAAACTTCTTTCAAGAATCAATTCCTCCAACATTTAGTACTCTAAGAGCCTTCGATCCCTGGATCTTTCACGCAATAACCTTTCTGGGGAGATTCCCAAAATATCTGGAGAAGCTTGCTCTAGAGTCTCTAAATCTTTCCTTCAATAATTTCAAGGGTGAAGTACCGAAACAAGGGGTCTTTGAAATGCCAGTCAAGTTTCAGTGCTCGGAAATAATAAGCTTTGTGGGGGTATTCCAGAATTAAATTTGCCTCAATGCTCTAGCCAAGCTTCCAAGAAACGGAGAAAGTCTCTTGCATCAAAAGTAAAAATCTCAGTTGTTGTTGTTGTTGTCCTGTGCCTCATGTTAGTATCATGTATCTTTGCCACTCTTTATTGGGTAAGAAAGTCAAGAAGGAAACCTGTTGATGTGCCTTCTGCGGAGGATCCTTTCGTCACCATGTCTTATGCGGAACTCTTTAAAGCAACAGATGGCTTCTCTTCTGCCAATTGGTCGGCACTGGAAGTTTTGGCGCTGTATATAAAGGGCTCTAGATCGTGATGGAACTATGGTAGCAGTGAAAGTCTTCAATCTTCAACAACAAGGAGCTCTGAGGAGCTTCATGGCTGAATGCGAAGCCTTGAAAAACATTAGGCATCGGAATCTTGTTAAGATCTTAACTTGCTGTGTAAGCATTGATTTTAAGGGCAATGATTTCAAAGCTCTAGTTTACGAGTACATGCCCAATGAAAGTCTAGACAAGTGGTTGCACAGAGATGGCGATGAGCAGCTTGGGAGGAACTTGAAGTTTACTCAAATGCTAAACATAGCTATTAATGTGGCTTCTGCACTGGATTATCTGCATAATCATTGCCAAACGCCAATCATTCATCGAGATTTAAAGCCAAGCAATATTCTTCTTGATGGTGACATGATTGCTCGTGTGGGTGATTTTGGGCTAGCCAGGTTCTTACCTGAGGTTGCTCAAACTAGCTCGGTTGGAATCAAGGGATCTGTTGGATACATCGCTCCAGGTAACAATTTTCTCTATTACCTTATTTAATTCCTTGTATATGAATACATAAACATGAACAAAAACACACACCGACTTAGTCTGGCTATTCGCTTCGCAGGAGAGTACTCGCGGTGCGGGCAAAGTAGGGTGGGCTTGGGTAGGCCCACCGTGATATGCATCTGAAATCCATTCTAATCAATAGATGCATTAGCCCATGTTAGGCCCAGGTCAAAAAATCAGACTCGTTCTGATTTAGGTGAGCCATTCCAAGGGAAATAATTGGGAAGAGGGATGCCTACCATTGTTAATTTCTATATGGCCCACTGTGAAATCCACTCCGATCATTAGATATGTCATCCTGAGGAAGATTGGGGGCCAAAAATCAGGCTGACCTATGATTCAAGTGGGCCACATCAAACTAAAAGTTAGGAGAGAGGACAACCCTTAATTTTTATTGGGTCCACTACCATGATAATATGAAATCAACTCTAACCATTAGCTTGCACACTAAAATAAGGCCCAAGGCTAAAAAATCAGGCCCATCCATGATTCAAGTGAGCCATATGATTTGAAACATTTTGAAAGGTGAGTGTTTTCCCGTGTATTATTTCCAATTTTGTGGTCTGCCTAAATCATGGAAGGGGATGTTTTTTAGCCCTGGTGTGAAATAAGGTGACAAACCTTATGATCCGAGTGGATTTCAAATAAGCATCCAATCCGTGTAATAGATTGGCCCCATCACAAGGATTGTCTCATGAAAAAATCAACCATCAAATTATTGAGCAAGTCTATTTATCAATGGATGGTCATTGTTTTTTATATATGTGATCCACCTTATGGGTGGATGAAGCTGATTTTTGCAGTGCAAATAATCCTCATGGTGAGCCTAACCTATTGGATTGGTTGGATGTCACATTCACTTAAGAGGTTGTAGGTAATCCATTGGGTAGAGCGTAACTTGGGGTCCAACTAGTTGGATGAAACATTCTCTCTCTACACACAACCCAAAAAGGTGAGACCACAACCCTAGTACTTGTATAGACAAAACCTGGTCTATCACCCTACATATCTTTACACCTGTCTACTTGGGTGTGTGGGACAAGGTAATCCCAGCATGTAGACAATCTTGCGCCAAAGTAAGGCTCATCCACTTATATGGGCACTTTTAAGAAGTATACCAGATATACTAATTCAAAGCATACATGTGCTTGGAGCATCTTACGCTCACGTGATCACTTCTTTGGGTTCTCAAATGTACTGAAAAGTATGCATGCTATCATAGCCATCCATGAGTTGGGACCATTCAAATATGCACTAAGATAAGATTATGCTTCTAAGTTGAATAGGTAAATCTGTGTACGTTGATCAACCACATGTACCTTGAACATGAAATAGAAGCCATGTTTTTCTAAGCTTCCAAATTTTCTCATAGGTGTTGTTGATTAATCGAACATTTTACTCTATTGGCATGATATTTTTATAATGGGTTCCACTTGTTGAATGGCTACGGTTTTTATAAGCCTACATTGATGTAGAGTGGGTCGCGAACAGTTACATGGCCAAGATGGATCAGAAAAGGCCTGGTCGACGACAGAAGTGATCTGGACCATCAGACCTTCAATCAGGCGTATCTCACAATCCGGGATGAGTTAGCCGACGAAAAATATATGATTTTGGGGTAGAACGAGCTACTTTAGCCAACCAACCCAGCTATGTTGGGTTGCAATGCCCGGAATTGCAAAAAACCCCTGGATTGACGGTCGTTTCCCTGTTTTAATTTCAATTTTACTATAAATAGTAAGTTTTAGTTTGATTATAACTCTTCATCCGTTGGGCTTTAGGAGTTGCGCCCAACGTGAAAAGAGCTTAGAATAATTAGGAGTATTTATCCTCATCACGTTCATCCCTGCGTCACACATATGACTAATGCCTATTCATTATGTCATTCTTGTGATCAAGCAGGCCACCTCTTGTGATCAAGCAGGACACCTCTTGTACATTGAATGTGGAACACAGGTAAATCTTACCTGAACCTGATTTTATCTGGTTTTGGATCCTGAAAGAATGACCTCAGATTTAAAGGATATACCCAACAAGATCTAGATAGACAAAGTTGTAATCACTTGCACCCCACATTAATCAGCAAGAAATAAAGAATTATTTTCTTGTAATGTCTTTAGTTAAGATATGTGTTACACAAAAATCATAACAATAAGTCTTTTGTTCAATTGATGATTGACATGTTGAGTTCTTTCACTTTAGTAATAGAGTCTTGATCAATTTTGAACATCTTTATAAGCACTCATATAGCACAACAATGTTAGAAATTTAGATCCTTAGAATAGCAAAAATGCTAATTACTTATTTAAATAGAATATTCCCCTCTCTCTAAATTTAACCTTTGATATTATTTGTATCCAAATGGTCACTTACATTCTAATATGAGATGTATAAATTACAGAATATGCGATGGGCTGTAAAGCATCTACACAAGGAGATGTTTACAGCTATGGAATCCTTCTATTGGAGATGATCACTGGAAAGGGGCCAACTGATGGCATGTTTATGGACAATCTAAGCCTTCATCATTTCGCTAAGTTGGCTTTGCTTGAACGAGTAATGGGGATTGTTGAGCCACAACTGCTTATAGAAGACACTGAAGTTACTCAGGGCAATGGAAATCATATTAATACAAGAAATAGAATGCATGAATGCTTGATTTTGATGGTCAGAATCGGTGTGTTGTGCTCTTCAGAGTCTCCAAGAGAACGAATGTGCATGAAAGATGTGGCTTCAGAAATGCATTTAATCAAGAACCAGTATCTTGGAGCCAGGATTCACAGAGATATACAAGTTAGATCATAAATGTTAGATGGAGGTTTGTCTTATCTCAGTCACTACTAAGTTATTATCGGTAGTTATGTTGTAAATATTTTCAAACAAAGTTACTTTGTTGAATACGTTTCTAAACAAGCTCTGGATATATTTAGTCTTGGGTTAAGAGTGTACTTGTATTCATATTGGATGTATCAGAAGATGTGTTTCTTTTTCTTTATTTTATATTATGTTAGACAGTGAATTTAATATGAAAAAGATATTATCATATTATAATAAGAAGAATATTGGGTTACTAAGATGTTTAATTGTTAATATATTTTATACAAAAACTTTAAAATTGATGTTTCAATAGTAAGGAATTAGTTTAGATGTTGGACTGCCAACTTATTATTAGTCAATAAGTGCTTTCATGCGAGCATGTTGTCCTTACTTACTCGTCCTTTTCTTACTCTCCTTTAGTATTTATGTGATTAAGGTGCGATTTTACTTAGATGAGATAATGCATATAACTTAAAGTCACCACTAGCCAAATGAGGGTTACAATCTAAGGTCTACTAGATATCGTAAAATAACGCTTATAGGTTAGGAAATCATAGGAATCCCTATTGGAGTTCCAACACTTATCTCACACCACTATAATCTAATCCCAGCTACAATAAATCCAGATCAACCTTAGGTATTAGAAATTTGAATCTACTACCATAGTTAATTTATACACATTGTGGGAATAGGTCAAAGTATCCTAGAGGGGGGTGAATAGGACTTTATAAAATTTTATGGCAATTTACAATCCTATTAACCTAATCTTGATCTAATATGCAATCATCAAGATATACTCATTTCAACTCTAATGGCTTCCAAGCCAAGTAGAGGATCCAATCACAAGACTACTTAATATTTAAACAAGATATAACAATTAGTCTATGATGGATGAACTATGTGAAAGTGTGTGGGATGTGATTCTTATCAGTTCTAGATAATCAAGTTATCATGCTTCATGTGAACATTCAAAGTAAACGCAATAAAAGAATATGCAAATAGCAATCCCAAACACAATCGTTTATAGTGGTTCAGTTATGTGCTTACTCTACTCCCGGCAGACACACTCAACCCTTGAGTGTACCGGATTTCACTAACGGAGTTTTCAAATCAGGTTCATCTCTAACCTTTACAACCTAGCTACACAAGGTTGACTTTACGACCTACACAAGGTAGCTAAACATGCCTACACAAGGCAAACGATCCTACACAAGGACACGATAGTTTATGCCCTACACAAGAGCGAAGATCCTACATAAAGCACCTAAGTTTTAGGCCACACAGGCCAATGATCCATACAAGGAGCCTAGGTTTTAGGCCACACAGGCTAAGGACCTACACAAGGAACCTAGTTTAGACCACACGGGTCAAGGATCCACACAAGGACCCTAATTTAGGCCACGCAGGCCAAGGATCCACATAAGGAACCTGGTTTAGGCCACACAGGCCAAGGATCCATACAAGGAACCCGGTTTAGGGTACACAGGCCAAGGACCTATACAAAGGACTTAAGTTTATGCCCTACATAAGAGCAAAGGTCTTACACAAAGCACCTAAACGTACTCTCCCATCGGAGGCCTCCAAAGAGGGCTTGAAAGATTTGAGATGCACATGTGACCCAATCCTACACAATGAATGATCATCAGGGTCTCTGGACTCTAATGACTTACAGATAAGTAGATGAGCCCCGTTCTGCATGTTGATGAAGACGTTCTCCTTTGATGACGGAGATTCTTCAGCTCTCTTGATCCGCAACACTGATAATGCTCCAATGTAAGGCGATGGGGTTGAGTCATGGTTATGTTGGAAATCACTCTAATGAATGTTAATCATTGAAGAGACGGATACAATTCCAAGGTCTTTAAGCATTCAAGGGATCCCAGCTCAATGATTTATCATTAAGATAGCAGTTGGATGATCCTTGAATGAGGAAGTTCATTCACTAATACACTCTATTGAATATCAATGATGAGGGTGGATTGAAGGATGAACTCACATGAGAAAAAGGGCTTAGGTTAGGTGGTATGCAATTACTCTCTCAAAGCTCTTTTTTTTCTTAATCTAGTAACCAAGAACAAGCTCTCCTTATAAAGGCAAAAGGCTCCAACGGTAATAAAATAGTCAGTATCTGACTGAGTTCGATGTCATCGAACCTGATTCGATGTCATGGAACGTACACTTTCGATGATATTGAATATCAGTTCGATGATACGAACTCAACTGAAAAACATGCTAGAACTTTTTTGACATGAGATCGATGACATCGAACCTTCTTTGATGTCATCAAGATTTGAATTCGATGACATCGAATTACAGTTCGATTCCTCGACATCCTATGTGATATTAAACAAGAGCTTGCTAGACAAGTTTAAGGTTGTCTTCGATGTCATCGAATTTTGAAGTTCGAAGTCATCGAATCCCAGTTCGATTCATCGATCATTTCAGAAGATATTCCTTGAAAGCTCGTTGGACACTTCTTTATCCATTTTCGATGTCATCGAACTAGTTTTGATGTCATCGACGTTTGAATTTTGATGTCATCAAGGCTATCTCGATTCCTCGAACATTTCCATTTGATTTTCCGTTCATGCTTGCTGGACCAGCCTTGTCCAATTTCGATGTCATCGAGTCTCCCTCGATATTATCGAAGTTTGAATATCGATGACATAGAGGCTAGTCTCGATTCATTGAACTTTTTAGTTGATTTTCCTTTGAAGCTTGCTGGACACAGACTTGTCCAGATTTGATGTCATTGAACCTTGCTCGATCTCATCGAAATTTGAATTTCGATAACATCGAAGCTCGTTCAATTCCTCGAGCAAAGTAAAAATGTTTTCCAAGAAGTTTTGCTAGACAATACTCTAAGTTTTTTTATGACATCGACTAGCCTTCGATGTCATCGATTACTGATGCTCGATGTCATCGAAGGTATGTTCGATTTCATCGAATATTTTATCCAAATATTATGTGGTTGCTAAACATAAAAGGTCTCATTTAGATGTCATCGAACATGAGTGTTCGATGTTATCGACGTAAGCTCGATGTCATCGAACTAAGCAGAAAATTTAGAAAATTCTTCTGTTTAAAAATAAGTTTTCAGACTTTTAACTCTTATGTTGTTCTAAGGTTTTTAAGGATTTATTTACCTGGGTATTTTGGGACATGGGATATGAGGCTTAATTTACCTTTGACGATCTTGAAACACACATCATATTGAGGCAGTAGCTTGTATGATCTTTATATGGGGCTCACTTGAGTCACCGACTTAACCCTCACGCTAATTGACAAACCAGGGCACTTTCAAAGTGGGCCACACAACAAGAATCAGTGGGGATTGAACAAATAGAGTAGATCTAATGGGTGTTGCACTGTCTTTAAATCTCTAGACCACTGATTTGATGGGTGCTACCATGCATTGTCGATGGCGCAAAAGTGAGCCAGATCCTAAAGCTCAAGTGAGCCAAAAAATGACATGAAACAGGAAGATTAAACGCCCACTATTGAAACACTCATGGGATACAGAATGTTTGTGAGAAATCCACCAAATCCATCTGTTTTGCGAGCTCATTTTATGGTAACCCAACAATGAGGCTGATATTAAGCTCAAGTGGGGCACACTTAAGGGAACAGTGGGATTAAAAGCCACCATTGAAACATCTCAGGTTCATCTTACGGCTCACTTTGGCCATTGGATCTCCCTCATTTCTCTTAGATTTACTATTTTCACTTGAAGTTGAAGGCAAAAATCAAGGATTCAAGATCAAGAAGCAAGACAATAAGAAGAATCACTCTACTATTCACTTTGTCTCTTTCTCTCTTGTTAATCTATTCTCTTATTCTAATTTTAAATTCTAATATTTATTTTAACTTGTGTCATCTATTCTTAATTTCTTTCATTAGAATTATCATTTATCAAAAGTCAGGACTCAAAACTCGACTCCATAGACTCAACAACTCAAGAGTCAAGTGCAAGCACACTCAAGAGTTAAGACTCAAGTCAACCAACAAGATCTTTTATTTTGTTTCATCGTAATTTCTAAATTGTAAATTTGTAATTGTAGTTTCCAGTTTCTAATTTCTAATTATAGATTCTAGTTTCAAGTTTTTAGTTTCTAGTTTCATTTTTTAAGTTTTAAGTTTTTATTTTTTTAGTTTATATTTTCTTTGTTTGTTTATAGTTTCTTATTTGTTTCAATTTCAAGACTTTCAAGTAATCAAGTTTCAACTTTCAAGTTCAAGACTTCATGACTCTCTCTCTCTCTCTCTCTCCTCTTACAATTGTAACTCCACAACTATACTAGTGACGCTTACCCCCCCCCCCCCCCCCCCCCCCCCCCCCCCCCCCCCCCCCCCCCCTCTCTCTTTTTGTATTTAAGTATTTACTTTATTTAGTAACTAATATCTAATTTGATATTTACTATTTATGAGTTACTTACTACTTAGTACTTACCATACTAATACTTAGCAGTACATACTATTTAGTTTAGTACTTAAACTCTAAGACTAATACACACTTACTCATACACTAGCATACTACATTAATACTCCTCTACCCTACTACATAGTGTCATCATGTCTTCTTCCCAACCTTCTACTTTGAAGCCAAATTCAAACAACCTAAGTTGGAAGTATGGGCATTATCGAAGTGTTGGTGAAAAGTTCCAAGTAGTGTGGGATATATGCGGATTCATAAATTATGGTGGTTTTGGCTGGCATAAACAACACCTTGTGCATGCATCGGGAGAAAATACAAGAGCATATCCCAATGTTAGTCCAGAGATCCATAGAAAAACATGGAGTACATGGAGAAGCATACTTGAAAAATACATGACACAACGACTATATAAGAAAATTTATAAAGAGAGAAGCTTATAAGGACATTAGTGTAGTAGATTTAGATGAATCTGCACCACTTGCATCCACAGGGCACTCTAGATCGGCCTCCGAAAAGAGCTCATGGGCATGGGCCAATGGATAGGTGATGTAGACTATATCCGAAAGATGTAGTTGACTAATGGAGTATATTGTAAAGTGGGCATGGGCAAATGACCTACCCAAAGCACTTTAGAAAATTGGTATAAGAAAGATAGAAAAACCATGATTCAGTATATTGTAAAGTGGTTGTATTATACTAATGTAGCTTTTAACACTGCGAAGATTAAGAGTTTTAAAGTAATGGTTGAAGCTATAGGTTGATTTGGACCTAGCTTGAAATATCATTTCTATCATGAAGTGCGCAAGAGTTGCCTAAAAAAGGAGGTGGCGTTTAATAAAAACTTAATCTCTGAATACAAAGAAAGTTGAAAAATATATGATTGTTCGTTAATGGCTAATGGATGGACTGATATA
Source organism: Magnolia officinalis (assembly GCA_021015155.1). Classification (NCBI taxonomy): domain Eukaryota; kingdom Viridiplantae; phylum Streptophyta; class Magnoliopsida; order Magnoliales; family Magnoliaceae; genus Magnolia; species Magnolia officinalis. Next base: position 60,022,203 of record JAJHSJ010000009.1, on the reverse strand, counting down.
TCTGGTCAGACATTGATAAACTTCCTTGTAAATTGTCCAACTGGCACAATATTTTTAAAGTCTGTGGATGCATTAGTTCATCCCCACACAGCCGAACATTTATTTAAATCGTTAGATAGTGTAGTTGAAGAGGTAGGAGAGGAATATGTTGTCAAAGCTATCACGGACAACGTAACTAATTATGCAGATATTGATCGTCATCTTATAGAGAAGAGGCTACGTTTATTTTGGACACCATGCACAACACATTATGTCGATTTTATGTTAGAAGATATAGGTAAGTTATATCTTAAAGTAATTTTTTGGGCCAGAAAAATCACAATTTTTATGTACAAGCATGCCCTTCTTCTCCATCACATGAGAAGCCACCTTGGGTGCAACTTTCTTCGTCCAGCTATGACCCAATTCGCAATAGCTTTTTTAACACTACAAATATTAAATTCAAAGAAATATGAACTTAAGTATTTTGTAGTGTCGGCCGATTGGAAAAATAGACTATAGTCAAAGAAGGCCGAAGGAAAGTTAGTCCAACAAAATATTTTTTTCAATCAATTTTAGGCTCAAGTGGTAAAGGCCTTAAAATAATCGGAACCCATAGTAAGTGTGTTGCGATTAGTGGATGTTGATGAAAAGCTACCCATAGGCTATATCTACGATGTGATGGGAGGGCTAGAAATAAAATAATAGAATACTTTAACTATAAAGAACACGATTACCAGTCCATCCTAAATATTATAGATGCTAGATGGAGCAGCCAAATGTCATCCTCTTTATATTCGGCTGCCTACATCCTTAATCTAGTAGTATTCTTTGCATTTGCCGATTGGACTGCATCAACAGTGTTTCATATGGTCGAATTTCTTAATGCTTTAGAAAGAATGGTTTCAAACAAAGATGAACATAATAGAATTTCTCTGGATCTGGACTTCGACATGAAGAGTGTAGGGATTTAGTCAAGAAATAGTGTTATTAGGCATAGATATATGAATTGCCAAAGTATGCAATTCTATAAAGTTTTACAACTTACAATGTAAGAAGTCTAAGTGAAAAAATGTCTAACTTAAACTTATTTGCACAACTGACTGGTGGTCTATATCATTATTTTCGTAGACGGTATGCTTGTCTCAACCGTAATAGTCGACAACATTCCTAGTTTTTTCTTCAATGTCAAAAGAACCATGCTATATAATTATAGGAAGACTAAGTTAATCCACATCTCCTTCTATCTTGCTTGGTTGTGTTGGTTTAACTTGTTAGCTCAATGGTAGAGTAAACACCATATTGCAGTCCAAAACAACTGGTGAAAATGATCCAAACTATATCACTAAATTCAGACATTGCCCCCCAGGTGTTTCCGAATTTGGTCGTTCTTTTATTTTGTTGACCGACGTTTCTCCTTTTTCCCACAAGATTAAGTGAAGTTTCTTCTAGTGAATTTGCCTTTGCCAAGAGTTCCTCGATCAATAGATTATCACCTGAAAAACATTCACCGTTAAGGTACTTGGCCAATCCTTCAAAGTCAGTATCTTTCTTGTCAAGTTGTTGATTATTCTCAGCCAACTTATGAAGATGAGGCTCCATAGTCAAGTCTATTATGTTCATAATTATGTGTTTATCCTCTAGTTGCGGAATCCTCGGCATCGGCCGTAATCGCATCACCCGCATTACCATTTTCTGATTTTTGTTCTAAACATCAACCAATTCTCATCGCTTGGTAGCATGTTGCCTTTGCCAATGTCATTTCTAGGTTCGAGTCATCCCTTCAGGTATGGTTGGAAACTTAGGATGACTGACCCTTCTCCAAACTCCTTCATGGGTAATGAGAGGTTTACCATTGTTCGTCCTAATATTGGAATCAGTTGAGGGTGGTTAATGGGATGCTGACAAGATTCTACATCTTTCATTTTTTTCCCTTAACCATAGTTTGGTTTGGTCATTAGTTTGGATATTCGGCCGAGAAAATTATCCGGTAGGCCGAATTGGTCATGTGCATTGGCCACATAAGTGTGGTTCATGACAAGTAAGGGATACTGCTTTTGGTTGAGTTTCCACACTCATTACCGCTCGCCATGTCATCTTGGATCCTCTTTTAGGTTGTCATCCCACATCTTGGTAGTTACTCAACCCAAGGTCAATTTTTTGTCCCAGTCAAACCAACTTCTGAGGATTGACCATGGCCATATTAACATTCATGTTTGATGGAAACGAGTCGGTGTCAATTAACATCCCATCTTTTTCCTTTTCAAAAATTTCAGCACCTCTTAGTAATATTATTCTGGATAACGCTCATAAAAACAACACATTTGTTAGTAGCATAGACTAAATTCCATGCCATTTGCAGTATTTGGTCTTTTTCAATTCTTCGACCATCGGTATCTTATGAATGATAAGAATTTTAACAAACATCATGGCCAACATTATATCAAAGATTTTATCGGCCCGGGTAATATCAAATATATATGTCCTTAAAGTTTTTTATGAGGCCAGCACGGTCACTTCTGTTTTAACTAATGCCAAACAAACAAACGGCTATTTCGCCATTACTTCAGCCACCATCACGTCATAATTAGGGTCATAATAATGTCTCGGCCAACGAGTTCTTATTCCCCATTCCTTCTTGAAGAAGACTTTCATACTGAGATACTTTTATAGTTAAATCATAAAGATCTGCAAATTTCTTTAGTTTTATGATGTTTAAATTCTAGACAGTCTTGGACTAGTTGTACAAATTCGGCATTGGTCGTGACTACTTTGCATCGACTTTTGGCTCTTTTAAACCTAACGATATAGTTTTCGACCGATTCTCCTGTCAACTACCGAAAATGTGTAAGGTCGGCCATAAAAATTTCTCTGTCTTTGTAAAAGAATTAGGTGTGAAAATTCACTTTCATTTCTTGTCAATTCTTGATGAATTTAGCAACAAATTAGAGTACCAAGTGAAAGTTACTACTGTTAAGGAATGACTAAACAATTGTAATTACTGATGATCATTATTGGCTTATTCTCCACATTACATGATAAATCGACCTATGTGTTTTATAGTCGATTGACCAGTGTCACATCTGAATAGTGAAAAATCATGTTGATAATTTATCGGCAATAGATATTTTTAGTCGATCCATTCGGGATATGGTTTATGATAAACGAGAGTGTAGTTCGACCAAGATTTTAACGTGTCACCTCTTAGACCACTTGCAAAATTTGGTCATGGTCCACATGGTGAGGCACGACCATTAGTGTCACGCCCCAAATCCAGAAATCGGATTCACAGGAATACCGATCACCGAATCCGGTGCCAACAGCCTCTGTAGTACCCCATTCTCAGCTCCTAGCGCCCATACGCCAGATTCCGATCTTGGGATCCTACAAGGAGGATTTTTTTATTTTTTTTGTACATTTAACTCGTAATAAGCATAACCACAAGATTACCCAATTCACAAAGGCAACATCATCATCACATATCCACTAATATAATCATTTGAGTACAATACTGAAGGGAAAATACATAAATCAAAAATCAAGCTCCAGAAGACCACTGCACGCTCCAAGCTCAACACTGCTGCAACCTAACATCACCTGCACGTATCTATCGTGTATAAGCTTATAGAAAGCTTAGAGGGTGGTGTAAGTGTGTACACAAGGTAAGTGTCAAGTATTTAACACAATGTCGAAATAGATGCAAGGTCATAAATCATATGTTATCAGAGTAAGCGAAAATACTAACAAGTCCATAAGTCAAGCAACATTCAAATATTGAATACATATCAACTATACAAATGAGGAACAATATCAGAATACGCGATACAGATCAACTATACAAATGAGGAACAATGTCAGAATACGCGATATAGATCAACTATACAAATGAGGAGTCATAAAGAGTCAAATATCAGATGCCGTATCTAAATCATATAAATGCAGAAACACAAGTAACCCAAAATACCATATGCCACGAATGTAATGCAATATGCGGTGCGAATGGAATGACCATGCTGGAGTGTGAAGTCGGGATGATAGTACGTAGTATCGCAGGCTATGGGGTCCATCACAAGGGACTTCTATCCAAACCAGTCTCATACCTAAATTTGAATAGTCGGACTCAATGTGGTAAACTCCTGATCTCAGGTTAGTCACGCACCCCAACTAAAATCTTGGCCATTGCAAAGGTACACGTAACAAATAGTTGCGCACCACCATCCCGAGTGGATAGTGAATGAATGAACGAATGAGTATGCAACACTTGCTCAATAAGTCCACATATCAATACTGTTCATCTTTGGGATCATCACCGAGTTTTAATACACTCCAAATGGCACTGCCCCTCTCCCAGCAGCACAGTTAAGTGAGCGTAAGAAACCTCACTATCCGCCTGGCCAATAATCTGCCAATACCTATCCGACACGTCGATAGCGGACCCATTTATGAGCTGGTCAAACTCAGCCTAGCTATGCCCCCTACTCTCAGGCAGATAAGGCCACACCCCCTCCTAACTGACCACGACACAGTGGGAGATGCGGCCTCCTGGTATTTGGCACTCGAGCGCTCATGTGTCCACTCAGTCTCGACGTTGGGGTGTCCTCTGGTACAAAGAGGGTTTTAGGGATTTTCACCCAAGGCCATCTATGGCAGCCCGATGCTAGAACAAATTTTTGGTGTCCCATCTGGCCATCCACGATATGCCTGTGGAGGGTACGACCCTGATGTCGCTAGGGCGTACAGTAATCATAATGCAAGATGCATGAGTCATACAATCCAGTCATGCATCAATCCTGCGCATACCATGCGCTCATGTGAGATAACCTCCGCCTATCAGGGAGTCTCATAACAACATGCTCAATGACATATGCAATGATCAACCACATCTCATAACAAACATGCAGATGATGCGTATGGGCATGTATCATGATGTTATGTTATCACATATTCATAATCGGTATAATAACCGGCATCGACAATCGACCTTGACAATGTGGACATTTAACCAACATTACCCCCGAGGAATGACCCTCATAGATCCTAACATATAGTGGACCCATAACCTCACACAAGAGCCACATATACAACACCATGGGCCTTACTCAAGAGCTTAATACACATCACGAAGGGCCTTTCACATGGGCCTAACATACATCACAATGGGCTCCATAGCCTAGCCCTCAAATACATCACAATGGTCCTCATACAATCATAATGGGCCGCGTCACATGGGTCTAATACGCATCACATGGGCTGCATCACATGGGTCTATATACATCAGATGGGCCCCGTCCCATGGGCCCCAAATACATCACAATGGGCCACAACCCATGGGCCCCAAGTACATCGTAATGGGCCTCTCACACGAGTCTATTATGCATCACATCAAGGTGGGCCTCAATGGATGGCCATAGATACGTCACATCGGGCCTCATATACATCAAGTGGGTCGCATCACATGGGCCACATATACATCACAATGGGCCTCTAACTCGGGCCTAATATACATCACAAAGGGCTTCATAGCCTTATATACATTACATTAGGCCTCGACAATCTAACTCGGCCAAGATACTCGGCCTTGACAATCAAAATCGACCTATACAATCGACCTTGACAAATCGGAATCGGCCTCGATACTTGGCCTCGACAATCGGAATTGGTAAATCGGTCACGCCAATCAGAATCGGCAATCGGCCACAACAATTGAGATCGATCAATAATTACAATTGGTAGATTGATCACGTCAATCGAAATCGGCATTGATCATGACAATTGGAATCGGCCGATAATCAGAATCGGCAAATCAGTCATGTCAATCGGAATCGATCGATAATCAGAATCGGCAAATCGGTCACGTCAATCGGAATCGGCCGAACAATCAGCCTTGATAAATCAGAATTGGCCTCGATACTTGGCCTCAACAATCGGAATCGGTCGAACAAGGCCTAAGGAAAGGTCATAATGTGGACATTTAACCGACATCGCTCCCCAAGGAGTGGTCCACATAGAGTCATACGTATAGTGGGCCTATGGCCCTACGCAAGGGCCTAACATACATTGCTATGGGCCCACTCATAAGCCACATATACATCACAATGGGCCACGCTCATGGGCCTCAAATACATCATAATGGGCCTTGCATGTCAAGTGGGCCACATCACATGAGTTGTATTACATGGGCTGCACCAATGGACTTCATGTATATCAAATCGGGATGCGCCAATTGGCCTCATGCACATCAAGTGTGTTGCATCAATGGGCCGCAATAATGGGCCTCAAGTATATCAAAGTGGGCCTCATCACATAAGCCTCACATGCATCACATTAGTCCTCACATAAGGCCATATGTATTATCATAATGGTCCCCATATACGGGCCGCATGTACATTACAATGGACCATATCCCGTGGGCCCTGAACACATCATAATGGGCCACATCCCATGGGCCTCGAATACACCACACTGGGCTATGTCCCATGGGTCTTAAATATATCAAATGGAACGCATCACGTGGGCCTCATTTATATCAAGGTGGGCCTTAACAACAGGCCTTATATACATCAAGGTGGGCCTCAACAACGGGCCATAAATATATCAAGATGGGTCTCATGGATGGGTCATAAACACATCAAAGGTGGGTCCTCATCACATACCAAAAAAAGAGTCATATTGAAGGATCATTTGGACCATACCCCAAGTAACAGTGGAAATAATTTTCACTGTTTAAACAATTCACAGGGTCCTACCATAAGGTTTATTTCCAACCCAATCTAATCGTAAGGTCTTAAAGACCTGGATTAAGAAGGGGAAAAAAAAAAACAAAAAAAAAAAAAAACAAATAATTTAGGTCCAAACCCTGTAGTTCAAGGGTTTTAATGGTGGACGTTCAAACCCACTATTTCCTAAAATGTGGTCCACCTAATCCTAGATATATCTTATTTTTTTGTCTCAAGTCTCAAAATGAGCTTTCAAAATGGTTAGACAGCTTGGATGCGACCCATGCGTCATGGTGGGTCCCATAGAAATGGACGGCATAGATAAATCACATGCCTCAAGGTGGGGTTTGACATTGATGAAAGGTGTGGATACACCTCATACATCAGTGGTCCCACGTGGGGCCCACCATAATGTTTATTCTCCACCCAATCTGTTCACGAGGTCCCATGTGAAGTGGAAAAACAATTTTCATATTGATACAAAACTTCCGTGACCCAGAAAGGGTTTCAATGGCAGACGTCCAATTCAACACTGTTTCCTGCGACGTGGGCCACCTAAGATTTGAATATGGCTGATTTTAGGGGTGGCCCACAATCAGAAGGAAGGCCACCCAATGCACGGTGTGGATATACATCACACCTCATGGTGGGGCCTACAAATGGGACCCGTGGTCCTTGCCCATTCAGCGTCCACGGCAGAGGACGTTACTACTGGCGTCCTTGGGCTGTCAGCGGCAGCAGCGTCTGCTGCTAGTGCTATAGTTGTTTTTTTTTAACATTTTTCTGAAGAATCTCCTAAGTGGGGCCCTCATCAGGCAGATCCACTCCATTCATTAGACCCTACAACTCATTACAGGCCAAATGAGTCCAATATCCAAGGTATTTTGGCGTATAGAAGACTTCAAAGTACATTTTAACGGTAAGAACTACTATTTCTATGCTATGGCCCGCTAGATAATCGAATTGGCTTCATTTTTTGGCTCAACGCCTAAAATGAGCTGGGGAATAGGATGGACGGCGTGGATCAACCCCATACATCAAGGTGGGGCCTGCATGAGCAACTCACTCCAAAAGCTCAAATATATTATTTTATATTATGTTTTTTTGTTAGCTTGTCAGTACACGCACTCCATACTCGCCACCTCCTACGTCCAGCGTCTAGGGACGCTGGACGGCCTGGACGCTGGACGGCATGGATAAACACAGCATCATGGTGGGTCCCACATGGACGTGGTCCATATGTTTGGACCACCCGATCTTTGTGTCTTCCATCCAAGCCCGCTACGGGCTGGACGGTATAAATCAACACATCCTTCAAGTGGGTCCCACAATGATGGATGGCATGGATGAGTTACATACTTCATGGTGGGATCTATCCGGGTGGGCACACAGCCACATCTTCACACAAAATGATAGAGAGAGGGAGAGAGGGGGAGAGAAAGAAGCACCCACTGATCGGCCTTCTTCTTGGACTTTCTTCTTCCATCAACGCACCCTAAAGCTCCAAAGGGTGTGATTCAACGGTCAAGATTGATTTTAGAGGGTGGGATTTGGTGGTAGAGAGTGGGCCATGCCAAGCTTCTCTCATGGAGCTTGGACGATGGACTCTCATGGGTTGCTTGGGAGAATGAGAAAGAGAGATGAGAGAGAGAGGTGTAAGAGAGAGAGAGAGAGAGAGAGAGAGAGATGGGTGTGATGGGTGTGAGTGAGTGATGTGTATTTGTGTAAGAGAGACTTTAGGGGAGGGGTGGTTGTACTTGGGGATGGGTGAGTGATGGAGTGTGATGTGTACTTTGATTGATGAGATTGATGAGATTGATATGATGGATTCTCTCAAGATTGTAACGCGCGGCATTTTCCTCGAACTGAATACGGGCCCACATCTCCTGGCCCGGGAATCGCCTTTGCGCGCGAGACGCAGCGTTGGAACTGCAGCGACAGCACAGTCACAATGATATAATTCTCGGGTCGAGCCAATTCTAATATACGGGACACGACCCAGGATTACGCGCAAACACCGATAATAGATCATGGGTCGCCGAAATTCGACCGGGAGAACTGTGAAGGCATATGGAACGGTACGAGCAAGGATGCGGGTTTCACAATCAGAGGTGGCTCAGGACTTACAGGATATTGTTCTTCATTGTGAGGGATATTTTTAGGAAAAGGTTGCCCCATGGGTAATTCCTGTTTCATAACCTCAGGAATAAAATCCATATTCTCTTGTTCAAGTCGTCCGATCTCAATGGGTTGACGAATATTCTACACTTCTTGTACCAGAGCAGGATGTGTGTTTTGTTGTAGTAAAGGTATAAGTGGTGTTGTCAATATTGGTAGTGCTTGTGCCAAATTTTCGACAGAACTAGTATCAACAGTTGGTTGAGGCACAAATTGTTGAGGCATAATTGGTGCTCTTTTAGCAAAAATAGTCATCTCTGATTTAAGCTATCGGTCTGACTGACCATTCACTTGTTGAAAATTTCAGCTTGAATTCAAGATTGCTTAGCTTGAGCTCATGACTATTTTACAATATGTTGAATCCCTAATTGCATATCATGTAGCCCTGTCAACATTATCTCAAGATGATCAGTTCCGAGATAAAGATATCATGTCCTAATTTAAAGGGTCGGGTGTCGGGTTCGACAACATCTCAGGTACTAGCTGCACCTATATTTCCACTTCTTATGTAGGAGGTTCATTAGCACCAAAAGTGTTATGACCTATTCGGCTCATGTTGAATAGGTGCACAATAAATATTTAAGACAACTAACTAGTTTTTAGTCCCACTGGGTGTGCCAAATATTAGCTCTCATTTTTATTTATTTTTTCTAATCACGTGCGGGGTGTGGGGGTGTGCCAGAACCGATTTTGTGGCTCGATTCAAACCAAACAACTTTGACCCCAAGCTCCAAGATAGACAGATATGTTGAATGCGATTGTATATGACCAAGACCTAAAAAGATCGATTTCCTATTCAACTACTCGCACAATATTGTTATGAGACGATCAAGTGATTATCAAAGGATGGGGTTCTTCCTCCGAAGACGGGTTGCACTCTACCTTATTTACGAAAGGACTTGGTATACCGAGCATTAAAAGACAATCACACAGAAAAATGAATACTCACAATTGACTATGGAGCGGGACCGCAAGGAGCCCTCTTCAACGAAGAACTGCTTGTACTGAAGCGGAAATAATCCAACATATGAGCGTAGACTCAGATTACAAGTAAAGATTACTGTTAAAGATGATTGTTACTCCTAAAATAGAGTTAGAGTTATGATAAGGAAAGGTAAATTGATTAGTTTGTTTAGTTAGTCTGAGACGATTTGTTCTATTAATTTATATTTATATTTATAAGCTCTTTTGCTACACTCATTCTCAGCATTTATTTCTGTTATTTATTAACTGTTCTTATTCTCCCGACGACTTTGTGTCCTTTAAACTTATTTCGCTCGTGCCTTGTTATTAGATAATGTATATTATCTAGCTAAGCGCTAAAGGCATAGAAGCGCTCTAAATACCTTAGAGATCTTTTTGTGTGACATATTCTTTTTTGTGCATATATGTATTTATGATCTGCTATCCCCAAATGGTCAAAAGTAGGATATAAAAGTAAGCGCTATTGATAAGAATTTTTGGGCCATACTCCTATCACGGTAGGCCCAGTAGATTATTGATCCCGAATATCTGTCACTGAATCAGGATCCAGTTGTAAAATGTAAGTTTAGGAGAATTTTAATAGTGGATATCCACTCACTATTGTTTTCCTTGGTGGCCACATAGTTGGGATTAAATCCCTACCGTTGAAAAATTCTTAAGGACCACAGAAGTTTCGGATCAAGATGATATTTGTTTGTTCACTTCATCCGAGTTTATATGACTATATCAAGGTGTTGGATGGAAAATAAATGACACAATGGGCCCTAAGAAGGTTTTAACAGTGGACGTCCTTAGCACTGTTGCTTCCTATGGTGTGGTCCACTTGAGTTTTACATGTGCCTCATTTTTGGGCTCATGCTCTAGAATGATATGAAAAAGTTAATAGATGGTGTGGATCTAACACATAAATCATGGTGGGCTTAGAGAAGTGTCCCATGTTAAAAGTTGGGATGTGTATAACGCAAGGGAGAAAATCTCTCTCGCAAAGGATTGATTTCCCATTAAGCTAGACTCCCATCATGGAAAAATTTCAACATAAAATGGTGGAGCACTTTCCTTCTTCCGCGTTAACAAACACCACTAAACATGGATCATTTTCCAAATTCTACGTTAACAAACAGGCCCTTCGTATCGGGTGGGTTCGGGTCAAAGTCATTTGACCCCACTTACGGTCTCGGTGATCCATGGCTAGATGTGACAACGTGTACACTCGGTCTTCCTGTGGGGTCCACCGTTGGTGATTGTGAGGATCCGGACCATTCATCAGTTGTATATTTCCTAGGAGATTTTATCCTAAGGAATCGGTAGATCAAAAGACTAGGTGGGTCACATTTCGATGGTTAGTAAGACTAACTCCCAAAGTTTTAACAGTTAGATTGAGTCAAAATCTGACTTCTACGGCCCTAAGGTTATCTAGTAGGTTTGGTATTAATTATTCCTAGGGGTTTAGTCTAGTATTGTTAGTGAGTAGGGAAATTTCCAAGTGACTCATTCTAGGAGGTACACCATTGTTGGTGGCTTGTTTGATAATGGTTTATTAAGTGTTTGTGAGTCTAATTAAAGATTTTTGGGGTTTTATCATGCTCTGTTTAATTATAGGCCTCTTTGGGGAGTTATAATCGATGACAATAATAGGGGAAAGAAACGTGTTAATCTCATTTGGAATCTTAAATTTGGGGTTGAATTTATGGGGTGTTACATTATACCTCACTGCAATAGTCATTGACGCTGTCAAACCATATTCAGTGTACAGGAGGCATAAATGATACACATGCTGGTGTTCATGTGGAATATGAGGAGTCAGATGACCTTGCAACTCTAGATTGTAGATTTATTTATATTTAATTGTATTCTTATGTATTTGTAAAGACTTAAGACATTAGTTTGTATAAGTTCTCGGGTAGCCACTTGAATATTTGGTTATGTATATTTGGACTCCCTCTTTGATCTGTTTCTATTCCGTTAAATCGTTAACTTTGATAAACAAAAAAAATAAAAAATAATAAATAATAAATAAATTAAAAAAAATTGTACGTGAAATTTGGGCTATATTTAAAGGTTAACACTCGGGTTTTTGGAAAACGAATAGTGTACTCGGGTTTCGGGAACTGGGGTGTTACAAATGATATCAGAGCGGAGTTTAGACAAACCAGGCCTTTGGGAAAGGAACTTATACAAACCGTGAATGTCTCAAGTAAGATACTGGAATTAGAAATTTAACTCTAAGCAAATTTCCCCTAGACTTGAAAATTTTTTAGAATGTAGAGACACAGACTTAGGTCCCTATTATAAACTTTTAACTATTTAGACTTGGAAACCAAATTAACCTAGGTTCCCTTGGGAATTATTAGGAATGTCATTAGAACTTGTATGGAATCCTGTAACGCCCTGAAAATCGGGGTTGAGCATAATCTCAACTCCCGAGTTCCAACGCATCACTTATGCAACATAATGAATGATTATTGAATGTTGTTTGTATTAGTGCATTGAACATGAGTGAGATAAAGCCAAAACAGCATATCATACTCCAGATACGATTAAATTATGCAAGCGGAAGACTGTGATAGATATATACAATATATAAACTATGGTAAGTCTCCGGAGTGTGATAATGTTACTAAGTTAACGAATTACAAGTATAATATCAAAATATACCAAATTGTGTAAGGTCATCTAGTCGACATCCCTATAACCCCGTCGATCAAGACACGGCTCACATGAAGCTGCCAGAAAACAGCATATACGAGAAAACATCCTCGTCGTCACAAAAGTCTGGTTCCGCCTCAGGAGCAGCGTCGCCATCTGCAATCAGACAAAGTCTGGTGGGTGTCCGGAACACCGTCCCGTAACGTGGGAGTGAGTGATCAACTCAGTGGAACAATAAAGCATAGGTTAACATGTTATCAATTCAGTCAAGCAATAATGATAAAGCAGTAAAGTCAAACACTCCTAAATACTCTTATTAATGCAAGTATGAAAATGCAGTCATGATGCATGCCCTCACCAACATACTCCCTCATGAGACACCATCTTACGTCCGCGGCATGCGTTCATCCCTCAGTGCTCCACATCTTCCAGGCACATGCAGTGCGATGATGAGCATGATTACCGAGTTGTTATTAGTCCTTTTCATACAACAGTATTAGGAAACTAAGGTACCTCCCTTATATCATTCCCAAACAATGATCCATTCTAGGGTCGTCAATCCTAGATAATCTCATACGATGATGCGGCTCTGAGTCGCTGTAAAGGCCTGTCAGGGCTGTTACACGCACTCGTTGCACTGTTCCCCCATCACCTTATCAATACAGGCCTAGTTTATACTTTGTTTACTACGGGAAGACTCGTCGCCCCTCCGTAGATTCAGAGTATGCTCGGGGTCACTACACCGGGCACGGTTAGGGTTGTCAGGGCTGTTACAATCACTCGTTACACCACTCCCCCATCACTCGTCAAAACAGTGTAGGCCAACAGATCGAATACAGTGTCCCATACTACCGTATTCGGCTCACGAGTCTGGGTTGCTCACTGGTCACTACGGGGAGGCACATCGCCCTAGCGTAGGCCGACAGCTCAACCACGGTGTCCCATACCACCATGTCCAGCTCATGAGTCTTAGTAGATCGAGGTACCAAGGTTAACGGGGTTGCACTAGTAAGTTTGGTACCTTAGGTTCAAGCAGTGGCGTCCAAACATGGTGAACATACATGAGACAGATCGGGTTACTTGACGAGCTCGACTAGCACGAGCGCACAACCAGCTGAACGACATGAAGTGCATAAGCCCTTCACGTGGCCTAACCACTGTCGTCAACCAAAGTACGGCTCGGGTTCGTCAAACACGTCCTTCGTGGCGAACGAATCTCAGCCACGAACTCAAGGCCTGTTACCGATTGTCTGGACTATACAATAGCCCCAATCACATTCAATTACAGATAGTTAAAGCAGTAACGGATCAAGATTTCAAATCACACAATCAAAGTCTGATATTGTCCGCTTAGGGCTGTCAGGGCTGTTGCACGGAATCGTTACACCCCTCCCCCATCACCCTTCACGGATTTTATGAAATACAACTTAAACATGTGAAGTAGTCAGAGCAGAATTAAATAAACAAGTAATTCAAACATATTAACAAACATGTTATAAAACACAATGCAAACAGGAAATCCAAATACATACGTTTCATAAACCAGTAAGTGATTAAACTAAACAACTTACATGAAGGAACTCATACACATCACTAAGGTAGTTGAGAATCCTATCTCAACACCTACTCAAGGTACTACTAGATTAAGTACATATCTATACAAGCATTTTCACAAACACTTAGACTACACATTCCAACATACCTATAATATGCTAGTTAAAACACAAGTCGTAACGAATCCTTTCACAAAGGATTGCCACATGAACCACGATCATGCATTCATGACCAATAGTCATGGCAAGAATAAATCATAGTTCCATATTCATTCGAACATTTCTGCAAACACTTGGGCTACAACTAGTACCTACACGATGTATGTTAATATAACAGGTGTTAAGCTAATCCGTTTACCCAGAAGTTGATACACATGTATCTAGCATACCTAGACAACAATTAATCATGGAAAGCACAAATCCGTATTTCATACGTATACGGTATTTTCTACAAAAACGAGGATACAGTATATTCAACATAGTTAACGTATAACCGAAAAACGAAACGGACAGCACTTTGTACATGTGCAATAGCATCCAGATTATGAATCTATCATTATCTGACATTGAAAGCGTTGAAAACCATAACCTATACATCTAAAGTCCTCACCTTTTGTCAGTGAACTTGAACCGAAACCAGTTTGAACCCAACGCTTTTGTCTACGACACAACGACAACCTGAATCATGAAACAGGTCAGCTATTCCATCACCTACACTCTTGGAAACTCTAAAACAGCTTAAGGTTAGGTTTTCTTACCTACGAACGAAGCCAGAATCGCCAGAAAAGCAGTTAGATCGTGATGATTAATCACATAGGATAGCAGGGTAGAGCATCAGGAAGAATCTCTCACTTCTCTCACACTTTCTCTCTCTTTTCTCTTCTCTCTCCTAGGTTTTTCTCAAATTCGTATGGGATGAGAGAGTGAGAGTTTAAGGTCCTTATATAGGCCCAAAACTCACCAAATTAGACCCAGGGCCAAGGTATACTTAGGTTATGTTTAAATATGGACAGTTTCATCTCAACGGAGCACTTCTGGAAGCCCCCCTTGAGCCAAAGGTTGGACTTAAGTTCACAGACATTGGATCTAGGTCGAGTTACGTTTTTGGTCCGATCGGATTTACAGATCGCCGTGACGGACCAGTTTCAGTTCAACGGTCACTGAGACTCAATCAGGGCCACAAGTATACTGTCATGTGTAAGAAATTTTCCCTGATCCGAGGGTGTATTTGGGTCAGATTCTGACGGTCTGATTGCTTATATCAAGCCCGCAAGCGACAAGTCTCAGATTACTTAAATTAGGTTTAATTTTTAAAGAAAAACACATTTCTCACACTCCTCGCTCCGGGCTCAAGCGAATAGCCTCGGGACACTATCTGGATTTGATTTTTGAGATGGTTGTCAAGCCTAGCAAGGCGGTCCTACGCGCTTAGCTTCGCGTTAATCGGACTTTCGATGCGCGGTCCAGATCTGATACGGATTTTAATGTGCTCTCGAAAACAACTGGGTAATGAGATTGATCCTAGATTTCAGGGTATTGTAGCGTCGATGATTTTACAAGTTTTGGGTCTTGCAGATCGTATTTAAAGTGCTTCAAGCTAATTCTATTGATTGTTTAGTTCAGTACTTAACTAAATTATGCCCTAATTATGACAGAATACAGTCCTAAGGAAGTTCTACGCCCCTTTCTGGCATCTATAGTTAGTATATTATTTTAATTATTTTTCTAATGGTTCATCATCAAGTCTACTTCATCTCCATCAAATTTTATTAGATTTCGTCTTGTAGAAAAATTCTAAAAATTCTATAAGCAGCAGCTGTCCAAACTAATGATTTTCGGACAGTTGACACAATAACCCATATTTAACTATATTAAATATTTTATTATATTTTTCACTTATTTTTGTATGAAACTAGACTTATCAAGCTTCAATCTGGCTTTTGAATCACCAAAATCGGAGTTATAACGAGGGAGATATGACTTTTTGAAGTCGGACCAAAATTGTAGAAAAAAGTGGCCGAAAACGGGCCATCCAATGAACTGCGGCTCGCCCGGGCCCGCTGGACCGCGGTAGGCGCAGCACCGCCGTAGTCCGCTGGACTGTCTGGTGGTGGTTTCTGCCATCTAATTTTTGGAACGGGCGTATCTTGCAAACCGGGATGAGTTATTCGACGTGCAATATATGATTTTGGGGTAGGAGAAGCTGATCTATCCAAATAACCTATTTATTTCTTGAGATTCCAAAAGGTTAATGGTCAAAAACTTATTTTATTTATTTATTTACTATTTATAGTAAATTTTAATTTAAGTATTGCTCTTCCTCACCTAAACTTTAGATTTATGTCTAATATGAAAGTACTTGGAAAAATTTGGAGAATAAGGTGGTGAAAGGTGAGATTTTGAAGGAAATGAGTTAAAAAGCGATTTTAGACTATGGGATTGAGTTCTGACAAGTTAATAAGGCATTATGATAGACCCATTGCCTAAGGACGTCTAATTTCAGGTTGGCAAAAATCCGGGATGTTACAAATCCCCTTAGAATTAGGATAAATTGAGAATATAAAGTATCAAGATTTTAGGTTCCCAAGAAAATTGTGTGTATAATCGTAGAACTTGGTCACAAAACCTAGGTCCCCATTGTCAACTATCAAGATAGTTGTTTGGACTTAGAAGTAAACTTAGGCACCGTGGGAGGAGAAATACCCACTATGATCAAACAAGAACATTCCTTGAACTAGACTCCCAATGAACATTTTTGAACTTTTAGGATTTGAGCTTTATCCATAATCTTCCTCAGTTAAAAATAACATCGTCACAACACTAAGCAAGTAAAACGAACTCAATGATTGTAGGAAAATTCCTACCCATTATATTGTACATTAGATCGAACATAATCACTTCCTAAATTTAAGGAACCGTACTAGGAGTTACAATTTGAATTTCCTGATGCATCTCTTAAATTAGAATTTCTCACAAGTTCCAGCAATCAAAAATAATTTGGCATGAAGTTACAAATTTGGGTAAATTTTCAACCCTAGACGGGGTATATTGGGACTAGATTCGAGAATCTTAATGAAAGTAGTAACTTTCAAATTCAAATTCCGTGTAGAAATTCTATTCCTAGAATTGTCAGGTAGTGCACGAGGAAATTAGAAATGTATAGAAAAAATATAATGGTCATTTGAGTCTGTCTCTTATAGGACTCAAACACTTTTTGTGAAAGTAGAAAATTTCATAATAATTCTCAGGGGTCTAGAATGATCGAGATCACTGACTGATGGAACCATATTTAAGTGAAGTGTACGTGATTTGCTCTAAATTCTAAATCCTAACAAATTTTAATGATCTCAATGCCCTGATCAAGCAGAAGATCGAGAATTGTTAGGATTAGAAATTGATATTAACAAATCCATTGTTTCTGCAGACAGAGGATCGATGTATCAAGTTCAAACCCACTACGACCATCCATTTGTGTTAGCTCGAACATGAAAGCAAAAAAATTGAATTGTATTTAGATAATGGGGAACTATCATATTATGGTTAGCTATCGCCAAAATGAACTTGTAATCCTAATAAATACTATGTGATATTGCAGTGTGTTAGGTATCGAAATATGCCTCTAGTTTGGAAGATCCTTTAAAAAAAAGATTTCTAAATTTTTATGAGACCTATATACATTAGTCGATTGGTTAGCCTATTGACCTAAGGGTTGTGGTAGACTTGTATATGTCTTGTTAAGAACACAGGTGGTGATTTCGCAAGATAAGGTGCATCATTAGGATGATTTTATAACTCGTAATGTTTTTAAACGGAAAATATGTCATCAAATCTCGAGGGCAAGATTTTCTATAAGGGAAGTAGATAGTAATGACCCAAGTTTTGGTAGTCAGTTGTATGCGCCCGAACTTACAAACATACTCCATGGGGAAAGTAATGAATGCTTAGAAACACTGTAAAATAGGTTATCATTATTCCCATTAATGGTAGAAGCATTAAATTTCAGGGTCGAAATTCTCTTTAAGGGGGGAAGATTGTAACACCCCGTACTTTTTTGTACTTGGGTGTTATAATGGAAATCTAATGCAGTGTTCATGCGTGAGGGATTGCATTTACCTTACGCTTAATAATTGAAAATGTACATGTGAAAATAGATTTTTGTAGAATTTCAATCATCTTGATATTTCGTAGAATGCCTCATTAGGAAAATTAAACCATTCATGATCAATATCGGGACCCAATTCGCCAATCCACACCATATGTGGGATGACCTGACCGATAATTGCACAAATCTAATCATTTATTCGAAGGATTAGTCCTTATACATGATAGTTAAATGTCGTTCAATAGTCACAAGATTTCAAATCAAAATATCTAACCATAGGATAACCATTTGACATGGGAGAATTGGGTTGTTGAATGGAAACTCAGAACATTTGACCATTAAACCGACCATCAAGATCGTTCAGTGTGGGCTATGGAAGGCCCTAACCTTGAACCATCTCAAAATTTGGGACCCAATACATCAGATCCACCGTTTAATAGGCCCACAACACTCAAATTCACAATTCACTACGTGATCATCATTATCCCAGTTTCTGATAGTTGAATCTGCCATTGAAATTCACTTAAATAGGCCTAGGGACCTTTAGAAAGCCGATGATCAAATGGAGTAACAATCTGACCGTTAGCTTGCTGATAAGCAACACGTAAGACAAGATCACTTGGTGTGACCTACCTGAGTTTTAGATCAGCCCCATCCTTGGACCCATGGCCCAAAATGGGGGAAGTAAAGAGATGAAGGGAGTGGATTTTTCCAACATCACGGTGGACCCCACTCTCGGGGTTGCATGTATACACAATCAGCATGCACCCACGGTGAGCGGGGTCACCAACCTGGGTCCAACCAGGTTTGACCCGACAAAAACCAAAAAGAAAAAACGGGGGGGGATTCTCTCCTCTTTCCTCGCCCGGCTGTAGTTTAAACGGAGGACGTCCGTTTGCAACAGTTGTGACCCACCATCAGAGATCAAACCAATGATCTGAGCCGTCCATCTGATAGAACACCCAAGGCCAGCCAAAACCCTGTAAGTTTTACACGTTGGGACGCACGTGCGTGGACACAAGATCTAAAGCAATCAAGTGTTGTGTGCATGACTCATTTTGAAAACGGAAATCCGTTTCAAACCTACCAGCTAGCAATCCACGTGTGCCTGTTTTCCCTGCAATCCCAGCCGTGCATTTGGAAAGATCCAGCCCTCCATTTTCGCCTTGTTTTAGGGATTGCTTGGCAGTGTAAAAAGGCAGAGAGAATATTCCAATTTTATTGGGCTAGTGTAATCCCAACCATTCATTCTCTTTAAAGATATCTTGGGATCATCCAAGACATCGAGGTTAGGGCTTTACAGAGCCCCTCTCACATTCATGTTCGATATCTCACATGAGATCTTATTGTTTATGAGAAAATCGGCCGCAACTCATAGCCTCACCCACCAAGATTTCATAAGTTGATCACGTCCAAATGGTGGGTCCCACAAGGTCTTTATGACCCATCTGAACCATTCAAACATTATTGATCATCAGATCAACCATCCGTAGGATATCCTCCATTAATAGCAGAGCCATCTTCACGGCTTATTCGAAAAACTCAACATCACAAAGTGGGCCCCATTGGCCGATATGAGGCAGCCATCCAGTGGACCCTGTTGCCAGAAGTCTATCCCAAACATCGAATTTCCTCCATGCAAACAGATCTAAGATCCATCACCTCGATTATTGAACGATTAAAAGGAAAAATACCGTAACTAATCCTCTTATTAGTTGATACCAAAAGTTTTGGAAAGACTTTCGAGAGCTATAAAAGCTCTCCTTCTATTTTGGGAGGCTGGCCCTAAAACTCCAGAAAAGAGAGAGAGAGAGAGAGAGAGAGAGAGAGAGAGAGAGAGAGAGAGAGAGAGAATTGTGAGTGTGTGCGGGCGAGTCTCAAGTTGAGATACCGAGTTTTCTGAGTCGCAGGATGAGTCAGACAAGGTTCTAGTGAGTTAGACCATCCCTGACATACATGGTGGGACGTTGTAGCAGAGAGGAGGAAAGGAAGAAATGGGAGAGAGTTCGGGAGTCAGGGACGCGGTCTGAGATTGATACGAGTTGTTGATGGTCTGTGTTACTGGTTGAGTTATGGACTCAACTCGATGAGTCATGGTCTAAGTTTAGGTGTAATCTCGATGCGAGTTGAATAGGGGTTTGGTCGAGTTCATATGTGCCTAATAAGAGAGATATAGAAAGAGGAGATGCGCAGTTGCTGACAAGTCAGGCGGGTCATTGACTCATTGAACCGAGTCAGGACCGAGTTCAAAGCCTGCAAATGTCCAGAGAAAGGGGGAGAAAGAAAAGGGAAGTAAGTAGACTTTAGAGGTGGGCATGTCGGGTCCGATCTGGTGGATCCGACCCGATCAGGCTCGATCCGACCTGTTCCGAACCGAACCGACGGTCTAGATCGTTACGAATCGAGTTCGTCCATCCAGATCCAATTATTTTTCAGGTCAGGTTCGGATAGTGGTCTATCTAGACCGATCCGATCCGAAAACCCGAACCGAAAGGATCCAGACCGATCCGGAGCAGGTAGTCGGGTAGTATACCTACCTTTTTTTTAAAACCCTAAAACATTTACCCCCCTTTCTTACCCTACCGAACGAATCCCAATCTTCTTTCTCTCCCGTTCTTCTTGAAAGCTCGATCCCGATTCCCGATCTTCTTCCTCTCCTATCCGATTTCCATCTCTTTTATACAGAGAACGGTACTTGTATGAGATTGATTGAGAGAAAAATATTTCTCGTGATAGTGGGTTTTTCGCTTTTAAAGGTGGGTTTTTGGTGGGAAGTGGTTTGGAGTAAGGGAGAAAAGAATCAGAGGATTTGGTGATGTGGATTATGTTTGTCTTGTCCTTTTATTATCATTTTTATTTGGGGAAATGGAGATGGGTCCTGTCGTGCGGTAGAAAAGGGTGCTCGTAACTATTTACATAGATAAGCATGTCTTCTGTTCAAGAGAACTGCATTAAAAGCAGTGGCTTGAGAACTGGTGGAGCTCTTCTTAAGGAGATGAAGATCTTGGGGGAGCTTCAGTCTCAGTCAGGTTAGTATTTAGTTTGTGAAGTTTGTGTCTTTCAAAAAAAAAAAAAAAGTTTCTGAATGCAGTTGTTGTTGATCTAGTAGAAGCGTTTTCCTTTGGATGGTGTTGATAAAACACAAACATCATGGTGTAATGGACGGTGTAGATAAAACACAAACATCATGGTGGGGGCACATAGCTTTGACAGCAGCTAATTGGCTGGTGTTGGGGTCCTAAGCCCAACCACGTCCTGGAACCTGGCATATCTGTTGAATATAGGCAGTTGCTAACGATCTACCTTTATTGTATGTTCGTGGCCCAGTTGATGAGTGGATCTGACTGATTTGTGTCATGGAATACTCGTCCGTGCATCACGTATGCCGCGATTCTCTCTCGTGCGAAGCGCGGTTGCATTCTCAATTGAGTTTGGATAAGTAGGGGCCATGCATCGTTGATCTAGGTTGTTGGTGTGATGGACCAATCAAGGATGGAGATTTTTTAAAAAAGGATCCTGATTTAAAAATCCTGACCAATCAATAGATGGCGTGTAAATTAAGAATAAAATATAGCAACAGTCCACATTTTCCTTTAAAATTCCATGTATTTAATGGTTGTGAGCCTTCGATCTAAAAAACTTTCGGTCTATAACCTATATGTGACTATACCCGTTGGATCAACGGTCTGGATCAGCAAATACGGGGCCTCCTTGCCCGTACTCGGGGCTAGAGGATATTATCAATGATACTCCGGTCGAGGTTCGTATGATCCATCGACGTAACAATGGATTAGACGGAATGGCAGATTCGGTGCCTCTCGAGGCACGGTATTTTTCATGCCTCCATGTCATTCTGAACACGTGGCAAACATGAATGAGATCCCGACTGTCAATTTCATGATTTCAATAGTTTTTGGTGCATGGTCTAAAAACAATAATGATTGGACGAGTCTACAACTTTACTTGGCTGAATACAAATGAACAGTAAAAGACAAAAATAAGCAACGGCATTCATTTAATCATATAAGGACCGTTTATCATACGGTTACGATGTTTCAATAAAATTAAAATTTATCAATATAGAAGAATAAATGATAGAATATTTTGAATGGTTCGGATCATCGTAAACATGTGGCACGTGTGTGATATACGCTTAGGCACGAAACTGATGTGCCTTCAGATGCAGGTAAGCGGCTGCCATGGATTTGACGGGTGTTGATTGCTGATGGGCTAATAAAATTACAGCCAGTCGACTGCGTACGAATGGATTTAATTGATAAACAAAGATACCCTGGCAGAGTATGAATATTCGTACTCGTGCAAGACGGCACTGTACACATAGCATTCATACGCATTAATGTTAAACCTCCAAAAATATGGGCCCTAGCATAGATTTATCTACACCGTCCAGAAATGGGTGGGGCCGGGTGCACAACTGATCCGAACTTTGCCAAATCCGATCCGACTCGGTTTCATGACCGAGTCGAACTCAGATCGGTTCCGGCCAGCATGTGTTAGGATCCGATCGAGTCAGATGACCCAGACTCGGTCCCAGATCGGACCGATTCGGGTCAGGCCATGCAAAACTCGGACCGAGTCGGGTTGAACTCAATCCGATTCAATTTGGTCTGATGCCCAACTCTATAAGTGGTAGTAGAAGAAGATGATGATGGAAGAAGAAGGAGAAAGTGCAGAAGAGGAGAGGCGATGGCTATTTCTGTTCCACCGAGTCGACTCGGTTGGTCCAGCCGAGTCTAGCCTATTTTCTGGGTGGCCAATAAGGAGAAGCATGGAGAAAAGTAAAAGGAATGAGAAAGAAGAAGAATAAAGGTTGGAGATAGAAAAAGAAGAAAAGAGAGGGAGAAAAGAGTGTTGTTGGCAAGTCCAAACGAGTTAACTCAATTACTCGCTGTGCTAAATTAGGTCGAGCATATCAGTTGCACTTGGGGTTGTTACGGGCTCCTACACTTTTAACATACGATAGGGACTCAGTTTGGGGGCTAAGTAGTGTTGAGTTGATTTGGGTCAAGCTTCACAACTTGATTCGATCTTAAAGTTTGTGCGCAAATTTTGACAAGCACTTAAAGGTGGACCCAACTTACTTCAGAGGTGAGGATCACCCTTCAAGCTTTTCTACATCATGATAGTTAGCATTGTTTATTTTTATTCATTCATCTTATTGATTTCTTAGTACAATATCATATGGAAATGATGATAAATGTTAGTTCTAATTGAATAATTTTTTTATATATGAATAATTGATGAATGGATTAAATTCAATGATTGAACATGCTATAGATCGCAAATATCCTTATTTTGGTTTTAAACGTACATTTTATATGCGTGGATGCTATTGACATTTCTTGTTTTACTACTTGTGATGACTCGACAATGTTTATGGAGGTCCTCGAACTAGTGGTCATTCTATTTAATAAATTAAATCGAAGTTTGTTGTGGACTTACCATATAATAAATTGTCGTGCCTTTGTCACTTTTGAAGTTAATTCCTTTCACCGTATCCTAGAATTATTTACCATATATGGCTTTGATTAGCTAGTTATCTTATGTGGCTTTGATTGTATGTTTGCCCTTTGTGGCTTTGATGGAATAATTGCCTTAAGTAGCTTTTATGAATTATTTTCGTACAACCTTGCGATAGTAAGTTCCACTTGTTTAATCAGGATTGACTATTAGTTAAGGAAGTTACCTTTAAAGCATCATATTTGTTAGTTTCATGAACCAGGGATGGTAGTATGGGACACTATGGCTGAGCTGTCGGCCTATGCTCAGTGACGAGCCCCCCATAGTGACCTTTGAACTTTCTTAAAATGACTATTTGAAATTGGAATAATAATGGCTGAACTAATGTACATGAAATTTATATATATATGGCCCACCTGAGCCACTGATTATTTACTCATACAAGTGGCTTTGACAAAGGGGACATCGGTAGCATATACCACCAACTGTAGTATTGTGTGTTATTGGAAAAGCTCTATTGGCTCCACCATGATGTATGTATTCTATCCACACCGTCTATCCATTTTTACAGATCATCGTAGTTCATGAGCACAAAATTAAGGAAGATCTAAATCACAGGTGGTCCACACCACAAGAAACATGGGCGATTAGAAGATTAAAAACTTATTGGGGGCTATAAAAGTTTTGGATCAATCTATATTTGTATTTTCTCTTCGTCCAGGTCTTTGTGATGTTATCAATTGGTTGGATGGAAAGTAAACATTACATTGGGCTCTATGAAGTTTATAATGGTATGTGTTCAATCACCACTTTTCCTATAGTGTGGTCCACTTGAGATATCAATCTATCTATTTTTAGACTCATGCCTCGATGTAAGCAGGCAAAATGGATAAACAGTGTGGATTAAAAATAAAAATAAAAAACAAAAAAAAATAAAAATAAAAACATCATGGTTAGAGGTGGGCATCTAGTCGATTCAGATCGAGTTAGGGCTGACCCGACTCGATTCGGTTTTGAAATAGGCCTGACCTGAACTCGACCTAACTCGGCACCGAGGCCAGCATGCCTAACCCGATCCGAGTCTGGGTCTGGCCTGGACTAATCCGGACTAAGTCCGACCCGATCACAAGTACCAATTCAAGTCGAGTCGGACCGAGTTGGGTCGGGTGTAGTGGGTATCCACGTGCTGAAATCACAAATCAAAATCAAGATTCACTTGCTAGAATCGCAGCCTCTCCATAGCTACATGGCATCTCAAATTTGAAACGTCATGTCTAAGTTTTTTTTTTTTAAATATATATACCAGTCGAGTTTCGGATCAAGTCGAGTGAGTACCGAGTTGGATTTTGGGTTGAGTCAAGTCGAGTTACTAGGTGACTCGAACTCAACTCATTTTGAGTTTGGATTGGACGAAATCAACTCGATTAGGATCGACTCACCCACTCCATTCGTATCGAGTCGGACGGGTCAATTTTACAGAGTCATTGCTTGCCCATCCCTAATCATGGTGAAGCCCACGGAGGTTTTTTAATTTCTAGTAGCACACAGTACCAAAATTGGTGTTGTGTATTATGCTCAACTGTAAAAGAAAGAACCCGACAACTCTGGATCCCCCAATGTGAGTGGGATCCATCTAATTGTATACATTGAATATTTATGTCATCTATCCAATCTGCGAGCTCATTTTACAGAGTAGGCTAAAAAGTGAAGCCTATTCAAATCTCAAGTTGATCGCACTACAAGAAACTATAGTAATTAATTATTAAAACCCATTTGTGGGCCACAAATGGTTTTGGATCATCTAAGCTGTGTGACCTTATCAACAACAGCTTGGATGGCAAACAAATATTACAGTGGACAATGAAGTTTTCAATGGTCGTCATTCAATGACCATGGTTTCTTGCGGTGCATGTTGAGACTCAAATATTGCATATTTAACCATTCAATTACATTAGTTTTCCTAGTATTTAATTGATAATTTCATTTAATTATATACGTTTTTATCATGCGAAATGATTCGGAAGCTTATGACGAATATGAGCTTAAAAGGATGGATTTGGAGCTCACAAGAAGACAAATAAATAATTGAAAATTTAGAAGTCATTAATGAAGAATTCACATGCCAAAGATCCAAGGAAACCAAGTGAAGAATGAAGAGAATCAAAGGTTTGAAGTGAAGAAAATGAATCTTGAAAATTGGCCAGAAAAATGATATTCTGAAACTCCAAGTCTAAAAGAGAAATTCCTGAAATAATTCCCAAAATAAACTCGATGGCATCGAATTGGCTTTGATGACATCGACAATTTTATGAATTTTGGATCAACTCACTTGACAGTTCTGGACGATTTTTTATGACATCGAAGGTCTTCGATGATATCGAAGTTTGTCATTGAAGATGCGCAGAGTACGTAAATTTGAGGCAGTTTGAAAACTTTTCTACAGCGGTGTGAAAGTTTGAGTTGCAAAACTATTTAAATGAGTCCTTAGGCTACTCCAAATAATTTTCTAGGGTTTGAAAAGGGAGAGAAGTCTTAGGCGGAGCGCCAACAACGTTCTTATACTTCAATTTCTTCATGATTCTAGTAGATCTTTTAGTTTTTCTTTTGTTTTTGAGTTAGCTATGACTAATTAATCTCTTAGTTATGGCTAAGAGGTGGAGTTGTAGTTTATTTTGATATTTAGTTTACTTTGATTCAAGTTTATGGTTGAACTTCCATTGATTTATAGTTTGAATAAATGAATATTTCTAGTTTTTTGTGGTTTATTGCGACTCCAATTACAATAGATTCTTGGAAAGCTTTTGATATATTCTTATCTATTTTGCAATTGTGTGATCTATAAAATTCGTGATTTACCATTGTCTCTAAGGCATGGTGGATGGTTGAATTCCCTACGATCATCACATTAATGCTTCATGAGGGAACTAATCCAATGAAAATTCAGATTCTGTTTTAACTGTTTCATCATCTGATTGGATAAGATAGGACATTGATTCCAATCAAGTTATCGTTAAATCAAGTAGATTGAATATTGAAATTGCTATAGGTGGATTCTTGTACCCTTAGTCCGTTTATCTTTATTAATTGAAATACTTTTCTTCATCGCCGGATTAAAAATCCAGACAACCAAGTTAGATTTAGATTAGTTCTAGACCGTGTTCCTCATTCCATGTGGATTCGACCTCGGTCTCATCGAGTTATTACTACATCGCGACCCTGCATTTGAGGTTATGAGCAAGTTTTTGGCTTCGATGCTAGGGAGTGGCGTTGAACACGATTAGGTTTAGGTTTTTTAGGTTTGATTTTTCTTTTTTCTGAATTTTTCTAATCTAAAGTTTTTTTAGGATTTTTTAATTTCCAGAATTTGGTTTTTAGGATTTATCTTATTTTTTTTCTAATATTACTAACATTGGTTGATTATTTTTATTTGTAAGATTTTCTATGCTACTTCTTCTCTTTTGGTAATATCCTTCCCCTCTTAAATTTGCATTTCTTATCGTTGTAGGATTTTTCTATAGAAATTCTTTTAGAGTTTCACGATGAACATGCAAGAGTGGACGCGTAAATATACTAATATACTTCTAGAAGATGAGAGATACCATGAAGGGTTGTCAAATGATTATGTTAGGAAGCAACCTATGTCTCAAGAATTTACTGAAACCAGGATCGAGAACCAATCAGGATTTGATATTCTACCAGTTAAGAAGTCCATATGCGATCATATGAGGGAGAACAATTATCATCCACCAATCAAGAAAAAGACAATGGGTGATTATATTATGGGTGATAACGCTTACCAACAACCATCAAATACTCCCACATACGACTCGTGTGATGACTACAATTGGTGGAAGCATCAAAGTTTAGATTGGAGAGGAGTGTCAATCATGAATTCTAGTGATTATCTTCTTGAATCCCCTACTAACGAGATCTAACCAAAAACAATCAAAGAGGAGTCAATTCAGAAATTCATGGATGCTCAAGAACAATTCAACCAATTCGTCACAGATATTAGAAAATCATTAGAAGCGATTAAATCGCACCTCAATGAGGAGAAAGAGGCTAGTTTATCCTAGCATCAACCCAATCTAGAAACACAATGTGAAGAGGGTGATTCCAACTCACTTGCAGACTATACTGAATTTGAGAATGAGGAGTTGGATTATGTTCATGAGTATATGGTTCAATTTTTCGAAGAGTCAATCTCAATGACAATCCAATTTAATGATCCAAGGGACATGACAAACATATTAATGTTGACCTACTCTCACCTACATAATACGCTTGATTCCAATGTGAAGGATGAAACCCTTTCAAGTGAACCTTACGACTTTTTTGAAGCATGCTCGGCCCACTCCCCTGATTTAGATTATGATATGATTAGAGAGATGAGCGACTTGCTTGATATGACTCTAGTATTTGAAACTACCTAGTGGAGGTGACCATTTGAGCAGTTACCTATTGACGATACAAAGCATCTACTGATTAGTATCAAGGAATCGAGTCATCACATTAAATCTTCACTTACTAATCCTCAATCTATCTATGCAGGGCAAGGCGAGATGTATCCAGTGAAGATTTATTCTCATCGAGATGAAGAGTAGGAGACTATACTTCTCTCTATATTCTTAAAGATGATGGAGTCCTTAGGCATATCATCACAGACCTCAATGCGAAGAATGAGCCCCTCTCAATTAAATCTTTCGACTCTTTAGGAGTTTTCTTGACACACTAAGGATCATAATAATAAATAGTACTAAAAAAACAAGGCAACGCTGACGGCTAAAAACCGTCGGCAATAACCTTCCCCGACAGCTTTCAACCGTCGGACGGGCCGTCGAGAGAGTGAGAGTTAACATTGCTCGCCAACGGTTTTAGCCGTCGGCATTTCTCATTAAGTAAAAATTACCAGTACACATCCCAAACTATCTTAATACCCATTTCAGAAACGTACTCCAATGCTCCAAATCAACCAACCTATTTGAAAAGGCAAGTCAAAACATAAGAAAATGAAGAAATTAGAATTGAAATCAAAATCAGACAATCTGTATCTACATAAAAAATTGATTGTATATATGATTCCGAATCCCAAGTTGCCACCTGGCCATGGCGGATCATAGTAACTCCATCTAGAAGCAATCTTAGAAAGAATGTTGATACAATAATTAAATCTTGCTAACAAAAAATATATATCCCAATTCTCACAAATCATAGCTGAACCAAAATGCACAAGTTAGTTTCTTAACACAACATAGATTGAACGAGTAAACACTTGAAATATAATCATAAAGAACTGCTGGAAAACCATCAACAGTGCAGTGGAGAAACTGGAGGAAAAGTCATGGTGGCCTTTATTGAAGCTTACCTGCCAAAATATAAGACAATGAGCCATTTTCCTTGACAATGAGCCATTTTCCTTGTAACGGCAGAACATGCATAGTTAAAATTAAAGACTAGTAATAGCTAGAATATGAAACTACCAAAACTAGAATCATGTGGAAGCTTTAGAAAGGCATTAATATAATGCCAACTTGGGAGGGTAAGCCTCTTTGCTTCTGAATCTAACTAGTGTAGATGAAATTGTGCAGCAGTATTCCCATATGCTTAGTCCACTAGAACAGTACCCTTATTATAAAACAAGTGTAAAGATGTCTTATGCTCTTGCTTGTTTTAGTGTCACTCAATTCATATGGTCTGTGGTCTGCTTGAGTAGTGGACCCAGTTGATTTTTGGAGTTTCTGTTCATATTGTTGAGGCATACCTGATGAACGGGTTTGACGGAATAAAAACACTAATGCAAAAGAATATGCAAAAGAACGGATATCTACGCGATGGTAACAAGGGTAAATCAAAATGAAAATTTCTGAAGAAACAATGGTTTCCCATGCAAGTAAAACACTATAGAAGAATGCGAAGAATAAAATTAAAATGTTCACTTGTAGTTGTCATAATCACCAAATTCACTTAACAAAGATGGCCAATGCGAATATAAATAAGAATTCATAAGCAAAAAATGGTGTCAGCTAAAACCCTCATCTTTTAATGGTAGGTGTCAGTGAACTTCAAGATGACAAATGCATAAAAGATAAAGAGAGGAAAGGAGATTCCACCTCGCTTTCAAGATGCCAACAATGCCCCACAATCAAATGATGCAAAAATATGTATGTTTCAACATGATCAAACTTAGAGAATGGCTTGGCTACTTTTGACCTGAAAGGGCGACAATTACTAAAAGGAAGCCACTAAAAACTCTTTTATCTGTTATCCTCCCAATCTGAATTTGAACATAGTTGTCCACTTTCAACCAAAAACTCTTTTATATCTGTTATCTTCCATGGAACCTTATCTATGAGAACCATCTATCGTCAATGGTAGGAAATAGAAAAATTAAGCAACACTTCCTGAATACCTGGCATTCTTCTAATGCACCAATATGCTTAATCAGTCGGCCTACCAAATGATTGTGAATTGGGACTCAAGATTCATTGATCGTCTGTTGTAAAATGGGGTGGGAATATTATCAACTTCAGCAGCAATACACAACTCCTACAAACGGACAATGCTCTAACGAATGAAGATTTTTGCAGGAAATTCTGCTTGTAAGCAAATGTACTATTTGCTGAAATGCAGGATTTTGCATGTGGGGGACCTGTTTCAATGATCCAAACTGTCTATAGGATGGGCCTTATCATGGATGATTAGGATCAACAAGCTATAGTCCATATGTTTGAAAGAACCATCAGCTGTATGTTGGAAAATGAGCATGGCCCTATAATTGGTTCCCACAAGTATGAAATCACAAGCATCAGCTGTTGGACAGAACAAAATCAAACCACCTCTTCAGGATTAGTGCTTTCGGTTGGTATAGTACATTTCCGCTGAGCAACGGACTTCCTTTTCCTCATTTTAGTATTCATGGACCAGCACAACACATAATTAAAAACAACACAAAAACTAAAACATAGAATCCCCTTGTTTTTTTCTTTTCTTTTCTCGAAGTGGGATGGTGTATTTGATTTACATGGTGCATCCACTTCCTGAAGACACGAGAGACAGTAAATCCAATTTTCACCCATGGCATAGAATTGCAAGTGTTCCCTACACTAGTTCAAATTAAATGACACTAGCAGTGCCACCAGTCCTTGGGCCAAGACATGACCCTGATTGCTTATTGAGTGGACTGCAACTGAATTAGTTTAGTGGGCATTTGGTTGCACAAAATTTGAAAATTCACACAAAATTATGCTGATTAATGAAGCAATTTCATGATATTTGGTGCAACCAAATGCACCATTACCCAAAAACAAACACCAATTGGATTATCCTAATAATCCATATTATAGGCTGAAAATGGATATTTAAAAACAAAAATCAGCAGCACATATGTAACAAATAAGAATGAAAAAAAAAAACTCTGATATGGTCAGGATTGTTTGATCAGAGTAGCTTTTGTAGCTAATCCACAATGAGACCCACCAAAATTAATGGTTGGAATTACACGGCAACTCATGTCCAATCAAATCATTTCCCATACACAATATAAGGATAAAAGAAACATGAACTCTGTTGCAAGACTTTGGCCAAAATAACCGGTCCATGTTAGAAAGAAGAGACGGCATTGAAATCTAGTTTCGCATCATAAAGAAATTCAGCTATTAAACAACTTACTTGAAAATCTCAAAATCATTTCCACAGTTCGGACACGGCACATACACCACAGAGAGTAAAGAAAACTAATCAATCAATCTATGATGATCACGAGGATGAAACTAAGTGCTACCATAGCTAATATACCATACAATAGGTAAATGTCTGAGGTATGAGCACATGCTTACATCTAAGATATGTAATTGCCCATTTGACACCTGCATGAAACTCCCGAGTTCCAAAAGAACCACTACTGATACCATTTACTAGAAATCAATAGAACCTTCAAAAATGTTAGTTGTGAATTGTGAATGAACCATGACTAGATAAAGCAAAAGAAGTGATAATTTACAAAGCTGTAAGTTATTATGGACCCAGACAGATACAGAACTAACAGTGCAGGTCTTGTAGTCTTGATGATGGTTGTTTAGGTTCCATTAATTAGAGTCCTTAAGATGGAAAGTGTTTAGTCACCATGCATCCTCATGTAGATGGGATATACACAAGCATCCCTATATTTCACTTAAGAAATCATTAAAATTTGAATGTTCTCAATGATTTTTTAGGGGTAATTTTTTGAAATGAGTTCTGCCCTCTCTTAGGAGAAACACATTTACACATGTAAATCTAGAAAACATATCCATGTCATACATGTATATGCAAGATCTAACACCTTTTATCAGTGCAACAAGTACGCGCGATACATTGAGAGGGGTACATAAATAGTCATATAAAGAAAGCAAGGCATAGAAATCATGTGCAACAAACTGTACTTTAAATGGTGAAGTACAATTCTATGGTTGGCTGATATAAATGTAAAAAAATATAAAAATAAAGTATAAAATAGAATAATTCATGGATCTTAATCACATGCATTGAGCATCCTTGAAGTGCTAGGAAAGAGCAACAACAAAATGAGTCCTTGCGAGAGAAAAAAAAAAAAAAAAGACGAGTCCTTACACTTCCTTGAACAATATCTCGTCCCGTAAACCACAAGAAAGCACCCAACCCTGCAATCGGTAGAAGGAATGCAAGAAGTTGTTTGCATATGACATGTAAGTAATCGAGCAAGCTTGGATACCAATGTATTAAAAATTCACATCAAATTCAAGAGTTTAATGAATCAACGATGAGTCAGCATTGGCATATATGATATATATATATATATATATATATATATATATATATATATATATATATAATGGGACTCAGCTGAAGAAGGAAACACTCATATTTGTTTGGGTGTTACTTCCATGAAAGAAAAAACAACCATGAGATATAGTCATGTACATGGTATACGAATCACGTGAAGAAAAAAAAATAAAGGAGAAGGCATGCAACTTTATCCAGAAGCATGCACAAACTCAAGCATTTATCACTGAAATAAAAAACCATTGATTTGGTTTTAAAAAAGGCTAGGGATTTGATCAGAAAAAGCATAAATAGCAGCAAATCAAGAGCAATGACTACAAGAAGTGGTAGCTACTATTTGTGTGCACCCTTACTACTACATTATCTCTACTCTTGGTACTACATTTGTATAAAGTTGTGCTGTTGTATTCCCAAAAGTGGAATGGATGGGGCAAAAAGATATCCATAAGGGTGGGTGCAAACATCAATTCTCGGTAAAGAACACATTACAAAACATATAGAAAAAGAGGTGTACATCTATGTGCATAATAAGAACTTGAAGAAGAAAATCTGTTGTACGTGCAGGAAAAGGCGTATCCAAATTATGTATTGCAATACAAGAAGAAAGACATTAAAAGAAGAAGAATCTCATATCCAATATATGAATAACAACAAGAAATATCTATCAAATCTATAACGGTGCATTTGGATGCACATGAAATTGAATTGTTGGCATTCAGTCCAATCAAGGGGAAGTGACAGAAATACTGACATTTCCTGGTATTGATAAAGAGGAAGCAATCCTCGAATTGCAGATGCATTCCTTTCAAGTCTGACTTGACAGAATGTAATTTCAATTTGAATCTCAGTGCCTCAACATGGATACTAGCAAAGGTAATCACAATTTGGCCAGTGCCTCTTCATTAGACTAATAAATTGCAATTCTATTCAATCGTACATCCAAAAAAAAAAAAAAAAACCAGATACATTTTAAAAAACTCATCATACCATCATACCAAACAGAAAAGGGTGATACCCTCTCTTTATATGCAAATAACCCTTTCTTCTAGTTTTGGTATAATTAGAGCACAAAAGGCAAATCTTTCTGATACCATCATACCAAAAGGTAGAAAAAGGGTACTGTACCAAAAAAAAAAAAAAAAAACCAAGGGTGTACATATCATTTCCCTATAGAAAAGCCTACTCAAACAAAAACAATTGCATCCAAAACCCAACCAAGCTGCCTTGTCATTGAAAGATAGATATGCCCAATAGCCAAAGCAAGATTCCCCAACATCCTTGCAGCGTTGCTGT
Source organism: Magnolia officinalis (assembly GCA_021015155.1). NCBI lineage: Eukaryota > Viridiplantae > Streptophyta > Magnoliopsida > Magnoliales > Magnoliaceae > Magnolia > Magnolia officinalis. Next base: position 59,988,472 of record JAJHSJ010000009.1, on the reverse strand, counting down.
TATCTCTCCCACCACCACCACTACCACCACCACCATTAAATCCAAACCCTTTGTTTACTCTAACCAAAACCAGCCTCTTCCGATTTTTCTCCTTCCTCATCAAAAACCCATCTTTCTCAATGTTCTCCCTCCAAAAAGACCATCTTTCTCCCAAAGCTTTCAACTTGATTATGCTTCCATTACGAATAGGTGTTGATTAAACAAGTACCAAAAAAACCCTAATTTCATCAGATTCGAGCAATAAACCCTAGAACTCAGCTACGAACGGCACAAAAATCCGAATTATCAAATAGATGAATCCAAACGAAAGCACAATCTACAAAATAAAAAATGGGATTAGGATTTTCGGAACTTACATTGACAGATCTTGAAGATTGGGAGATTCTTCAATTGGTGGAGAGAGACGGGGAGAGGCAGGCAAAGTGAGAGTGCGAGCGAGAGGGAGAGAGAGATCGAGTTCGGGATTGGGAGAGTGAAAGAGAGGAAAGGGGTTACGAGGGGTTCGAGGAAAAAAGGGGCCAAGGGGGAGAGAGAGATCGAGTTCGGGATTGGGAGAGTGAAAGAGAGGAAAGGGGTTTCGAGGGGTTCGAGGAAAAAAGGGTTTTGAGAGGGAGATGAGATGAGAATCGGATTGCGTGCCGAGAAGCCCCCATTTATTTATATATTTCATCCACTCCGTCCGTCCATTTTAACAGATAATTTTAAGGCTTCGGCCCAAAAATGAAGCATATCAGCACAAGAAACGGTGAGAATTGAATGTCTACCATCTTGGAGGCCACAAAAGTTTAGATCAAGCTGATATTTGCGTTTTCTCTTCATCCATGTCTTTGTGATCTTGTGAATAGGTTGGATGATAAATAAACATCACCGTGGGCCCTGGGAAGGTTTCAATGGTGGAAATCAGTATTCCCACTTTTTCATGTGATATGGTCCATTTGAAATTTGGATATGCTTCTGAACCCCTAAGGGAAAAAAATGGATGGACGGTGTAGATGAACCAAATACGTTCATAATAGGCCCAAGTGAGTTTACTCGGTACAATTCCATTTCAAATGGCGTAACCCATTCATGCTTGGCTAATGTTCGGTGCTTTGTGGGCTCCACCATGATGTATGTGTATTATCCATGCTGTCCATCCATTTCTTAATATCATTTTAGTGCTTGATCTTAAAAATGAGCCCGAACTAAATATCATGTGGACCACACGATAGGAAATAATAGTGACTGAATGTCCACCATTAAAAACTTATTTGCTGTTGTTGACGATTATTGTAGTTCGCTGACAGCTTTTGGCCATTAGCATCGCGGTATTTTTTGGTAGTGAATACAATAAAAGAAATAGTAGATATCTTGCAAGACAATACTTCGATAATTATTACTGACTGATGGAATCATTATTCTAAAAAACTCCATTCCACATATCCTGAATGTTTACCATTAAAGGAGGATGAGCTGAAAATTGAACTAAAGTCTGAAACTTCGAAATTTGTTGAGACTACACTACTTGATGAGAATTTCTCTAAATTTCGTCTACTTATAGTATCTAATTCACCGTGGTGTACTAACATTGAAACTTTTTCTATTATAAGTGAATCGTATATTCTCTGGAAACTTCAAAATTTAGATCGAAAATATGTTGTTGAGGTTCATAAATTTCTTTGGACATTCATACTTTAGGGCTTCCAAGCCTATTGCAAAAAGGGCTTTTATATGATATTGTTGAGATATTTATTAAGAAATTTATTTAGATATTGGCCGGAGGAGGAACTTTGCTACATGACTGAGTAGTTTTCCCTTGCTTTCATAGTTCAGGATTAGGTGATTTATTTTTATTTATTTTTTATAATTATTTTTCTTTTTGTAGTTTAGTTTAGTTACTAGAACCACATTTTATTGAAAGATCGTATTCACTTCATAGGTACTCTTCATGTACTTCCCTTTATTTTCATTGTTCTCAATTTTGCTTTTATTGCATATGTTTATACATTGAGGACAATGTAAATTTTAGGTTGGGGGGATTGGTTTCCCTTAAAAATTCTTCAGATTTTAGTAAATTTGTTAAAATTTTGAGTTATAAAATTTTTCAAAAATTTTGGAAATTTCTGTGAAATTAGAATGATAAGATATTTATTATTGAGGATTGTTGAAATCTGAATTTTAGTTACTTGGTAGGTTTCAAAGTCAAGTTTGAATTATTAATTCATAATTAGAAATTTTAAACATTGATTGAGTCATGATTTCACATATCACATCTAGCTTACACATTAAAGTTTAAGTTTAATATTGAATTATTATTTTGATGATTATTAAGAATGATATGAACCAAACTAGGGGAATTTGTCCATCATGTTTAATGAGAAGAATTGAAAATAAAGAAAGATAAAAAAGAAAATCCCAACAAAAAAAATAGTTGTCGTCGAAAAGAGCTATCATTAAAGTTCATTAAAAACTGTTGAAAAGAAGAAAAAAGTGAAATATTATGAAAGTCATCGATGGAAAAATCAAAAGTTGGAGGAATAGTGTGTTGAACTGTAAAGTAAGTTTTGTTTTAGATTTTTTATTTATTATTTATTTATTATTTATTTTTATTTTTATTTTTTTAATCTTGAACACTTTTGATTATCAATTTTATCATGAAAATAGAGAATTGAACCTTTAGTTGTCATAAGTCTAGACTTCATTATGCACCCATGGAACTCAATGTTTAAAATTGTTCTAATTAAAGGGTTAATACTTTGAACTTAATTAGGAAATTTACAAATTACTAGAGTTTAGGAGAAAATAGTGTTTAACATTAATGTATTTTATATTTTTGTAATCTGGATTGCTTTTAAAATTGCTTGAGCTTATGGAAATTATACATTGGTTTTTAAAATATTATTCGCATGTTTTACTCGGGACTAACAAAATGCTAGTCGGAGGGTGTGTTGAGACTCAAATATTACATATTTAACCCTTCAATTACATTAATTTTCCTAGCATTTAATTGATAATTTAATTTAATTATATACGTTTTTGTCATACGAGGTGATTCGAAAGCTTATAATGAATATGTGCTTAAATGAATGGATTTAGAGCTCAAAAGAATATAATAAAGAATTGGAGATTTAGAAGTCATAAATGAAGAATTCACATGTCAAAGATCCAAGGAAACCAAGTGAGGAATGAAGAAAATCGATGGTTTGAAGTGTAGAAAATGAATCTTGAAAATTGATCAAAAAAATGACATTATGAAACTCTGAATCTAAAAGAGAAATTCCTGAAATAATTTCTAAAATAAACTTCGATGACATCAACAATTTCATGAATTTTGGCTCAACTCGTTGTATAGTTCTAGACGATTTTCGATGACATCGAAGCTAGTTCGATGACATTGAAATTTGTCATCGAAGATGCACAGAGTGCATAAATTTGAGGTGGTTTACGAACTTTTCCGAAACGGTGCGAAAGTTTAAGTTGCAAAACTATTTAAATGGGTTCTTAGGCTACTCCAAATCATCTTGTAGGGTTTGGAAAGGGAGAGAAAGCCTAGGTGGAGCGCCGACAACATTCTTCCACTTTGATTTCTTCATGGTTCTAGTAGATCTTTTTTTTTAAATTTTTTTGAGTTAGCTATGACTAGCTAATCTCTTAGCTATGGTTAAGAGGTGGAGCTGTAGTTTATTTTGATATTTAGTTTGCTTTGATTCAAGTTTATGGTTGAACTTTCATTGATTTCTACTTTGATAAAAGAATATTTCTAGTTTCATGTGGTTTATTGTGACTCCAATTACAGTAGATGCTTGGAAAGTTTTGATATTTGTAATCTATAAAATTTATGATCTATCATTATCCCATGGGTACGGTGGATGGTTGAATTCTTTGCGATCATCACATTGTTGCTTCATGAAGGAATTAATCCAACGAAAGTTCAAATTCTGTTTTAACTGTTTTGTCATCCGATTGGATATTATAAGACTTCGATTCCAATCGAGTTATCGTTGAATCAAGTAGATCGATTGAATATTGAAATTGCTATAGATAGATTCTTGGATCCTTAGTCCTTGTATCTTTATTAATTGAAACATTTTTCTTCATCGCTGGATTAAAAACTCAGAAAACAAAGTTAGATTTAGATTAGTTCCAGACCGTGCTCCTCATTCCCTGTAGATTCGACCTCGGTCTCACTGAGTCAATACTACATCGCGACCTTGCACTTGGAGTTGTGAATATTGTGGTCCACTTGAGAGTTGTATCTACTTCGTTTTTTTGTACAATTCTCTAAAATAATATGAGAAAACGGATGGATGGGATAGATATACAACGCATAAATCAAGGTGGGCCCACCGTGAGGATCCTATAGACATCACTCATCTTGGGTCGCAACTAATATTGTTTGCTAATCAGACAAATTTTGTCTCTCTCTCTCTCTCTATATATATATATCTTATAAAATTGATGTGAGATGATGTGGCCTAATTAAATTTCAGAAGAAAGAAATTGGAGGCAGATTAGCTATTGACAGGTTGAGTAGTTGGACTCGCCACTGAAGTGACGCCACCAAGTTTTGTGGAGCCTACCATAATGTATGTGTTGTATTTACTCTTTTCATCCATTTGGAGAGATCATTTTAGGGCATGATCAAAAGACTGAGGCGGATCCAAAGATGGAGTGGACCCCATCACAGAAAACGGTGAGGAGAGTGATGTCCACCGTTGAAGCCTTCCTACGGTTCACTGTGATTTTTATTTGAGATCAACCTGTTCATAAGTTAACACAGACATTAAAGAAGGGAAAACACAAATATCAGCTTGATCGAAAACTTTTGTTCCCATTAGAAGTTTTTAATGGTTGGCGTGACTCTCTCCTCTGTTTTCCATGGTGGGATCCACTCGAGGTTTGGATATGATTCATTCTTTGGCTCATGCCCTAAAATGATCTCTCCAAATGGATGGACGGTGTGGATACAAAACATACATCATGGTGGGACCCACATAACTAGCTGACGTCACTACAGTAACGAGTCTGGCTAATCAAACCCATGCGTTGAATCTCCAAATGAAACTGTTTAACGTTTCCGTTAGACTTTTTCTGAAATGTAATTTTTTTAAATATATTTAAAAAACTGGTAATGTGGCAATACACTGACGTGGACCAATAATAAAGCTGAAATCAGCTGCTCACTGTTTCCATGAAATTACATGAATTTGTGACTGATTTTCTCAAGAGGTGGACCATATTTTTTCCAAATCCCTGGTAAAATCCTTCTCTCTACCAAAGATTACAGTGCAATGGTCAGCATTGGTGATGGTTTTAACCTCTGCATGTGGAACCTTCACCTTCGCATTGTAGCTGCACTTCAATGGTACCACTTGATCTTTGTCACCATGAATTAGTGTAATCATGACCCTTGATTTATTCAAAATTTCCAAGTAATCATCCATCAATCTGGCCCCGCCGCATATGACGTTGTGCATGGTATGCCAGGCTGAATGATGAGTATGTCTAGGCAAGTCTACGATCGTGAAGCGGAGATCCCTGCAACAACACAAACCGTATCAAATGGATATTTCTTGAAATGTAATTTGGTAGTGTTTCGCCACACCTTGTATCAATCTTTTAGGATTTTGTTTGTCTTCTCCAATCAAATCGAATTGAACCCAAGTGGGGTTTGGTTTTCATTATGAATACAAATGGTAGCCTGATGGATTGCAATTCACTTCAATAGAGAATCGAAACACCCTTACTGAGCCAAAAACATAAATTCATTACCTCTTCCTAGTAAGTAGTTGGAGAATCCATTCCCAAGTCCTGTGGTTTCTGCAAACAAGGAAGCAAATGCTTCTTCCCAAATGTTCATACCATGACATAATAGATGAACCAAACAGCAATGGTGGCCACACTCTCCTTTCAGCCAATTGGTTGAGCGCCGTCTGACTCGCTCTCTCTTTCGACGAAGGGAAGTATGGCTGAAAAAGGTAAGCCTCCATCATAAATACATTTTAATCACTACAATGTGTGAAATCCAGGCTTTCCATAAGGTGGACCACCATGCACACATATGACCCACCTGACAATCAGACTGGCATGACATCAGGATGCAGCCAATAATTGTGGGGCCCACCTAATGAATGATCCATATCTCATACATTCAGGGAGAAATAATTCTACCACATTCTTACACAAAGCAAAGCTCAAATCACAAACATGTAAGAATGCTCACCAGTGCAGTTAGTGTGATTGATTTCACTGAATTTTGATGCTTCACAGCTAAGGCCAAGGCGATAATACACCCCATCGAATGCGCTACCAGATGAAAAGAATTCAATTGAAATGGTTCAATTATGGTTTTCTCTATCATTCTTAAGTGGTCATCTAGTGTGTACAAACAGTCCCTAGGCTTTGGGCTTCTACCGAAACCCAAAAGATCGACGGTAAAAAACCTGTAATTTAGCTTTGTGGAATCTGATAGATTTGGGAACACTGTCTCTATCCAAAACGATGAAGATGAAATGAACCCATGTAAGAAGATCACATTTTCAGCTGAATTTACTTTGCCATCCTCGTTTGCAGCTGAAAAAAATCCAAAAAAAAAAAAAAAAAAAAAAAAAAACTATCAATCTTCTTTTCAACAACTCTCTAGCAAGTCTTGATTTTTACAGTTACCAAGAACTGATATCCAATACATCTTTTCATCCACATACCATTTCTGTAATTTCGTATTAGAATAGAAAAACAAATTGTATGAAATGTACTAAACAACGGATAGTTTAGAAGAACTGACGACAGTCCACATTTATATTTACATGTGCGGCCGGCCTGATTAAGGACTGGGATACTGTTTTGGGCCAAAAGGAATGTCTAACTCTTTGAGGTGCATTTGGAGGATCAGACAGAACTAGGGGTGTACACGAGCCAAGCTAGCTCGGAAAGCTCACTCGGATGACTCGAGGTGAGCCAAACTTCATATGACCGAGCTTGTTTTAAAAACGAGCCAAGGTCGAATATAGTGCAATTTGATGTGACTCACTCGAACTCAGCTCAGCTTGAAGCTCGAGCTTGGCTTGTCACGATTCGACTCGGCTCAGCTCGATATACAGCCCTAGACAGAATAACAGTACGGCCCACCTGATGAGCAGACCGTCCTGATTTTTGTAGTCCTAGTAGATCTTCACGGTGGGGCCTTCTGTTTGCATGGCATGGATTTCCTACACAGGTAGCATGTAGTGGGAAATAACTGTTTGGATGACAAGTTATTGTACTCACTTCGAATAAAGAGAAGCTATTTAATTTTCATGATAAGAACCAAGATAGGAAATCCTAAAACCCAAGATCCATTAAGTACTTAATCAACCCTAAAAAATGAAATAAGTAAATAATTAAAGCTAAGCTATTTATATAGTGGAGTTATTTAATACTCTGCTTACATACTATTCTTGATAAGCAGGCACTCTGAAATTATACAGGCAGCATAACTCAAATTAAATAGACAAAACTTTGGAACTCACTGTTCCTCTGTCCCCATCCTAAAACTGGATTGGGTAAACAAGCCAAACCTCTGATTTGCTAGACACTCATTTATTCAAATATAAATATCCAAATATTTTTCATTTTTTAGCTGTCCAATAAATGTCCACCAATCCACATAATTTTTGGACAGTTATTGTTTGGATTAGTATGCAATTTTTAATTACTTTATGAGTTAGCGTGTATCTTCCTTCACGCCTTGCCATAGTATTAAAGTTTTCTCATTTTGATACTTTATGATGGATTCATGACAATGATGGCCCACTTCATTAGAAAAAAAATAAAATTAAAAACGAAATTAGTCTTGATTAGTACATTTCATACTGCCGGCCCAAGATCCAGACTGGTCATTGAACGGGCACCATCATAGACTAAACTAGTGCAAAAGTCACTTCGATGAGATGATCCTAACCATTCATCTAGATGTAGTGTCGACAATTAATAGTCCTGGACCACACAAATGAATGAACGGTCTGATCATCGACAACTAGTCTCACTATGTTATATTAATGTAAATCAAATGAACTAACATAGAATACCTTGGTTTGGTTCTTGTACAACGAAATGAAGCTTCTCTGCCTTCCCATGCCATGAGGCACATGACTCACAGCTACAGTCCGACCATCTCGCCGCGGTTGAACTTCTGTTTTTCCGGCCACCTTCTCTCTTTCTACTCATTTCAAGGATACCCAAATTCCGGAAAACGTTTTTCCTCACATACAAAGTTTCCGAGACTTCGCTTTCTCTCTCATCTTCCTCTGTTTTCCCCTGTTTTTCATTGCTTTGACAGTAACATGTAGAGGTGTTTCCTTCCATGAACTCATCAACCCATCTGTAGAAAATGCAGAGAATGCAATCCAACAAATCCAAGAATGCAAAAACAAGGAAACTGATTGCTGAAACGAGAGAATTTGCAGATTTCTCCATCCATTTTCTGGCAGAAATGGATTGGATTCCAAGCATTTTTATTTTTTTTGGGTGGAAAGAAAGATGAGGCTTTGGATTTTGTAGTGAGAGGTTGCGTCCGTCGTTGGTCCACGTATTATATTCCTGAAGGGAAGAGAATTACAAAAATGCCATGTTTTTTTTGTGTATTCCCGCAATGCCCCTAAGGTTTTTTAGAGGCAAGATGCTTCGGTACCTCGCGTAAGAGCTGCATCTTGGGTTCGTGTCCGGGCTGCGTTGGGTTAGGGTTGGAAATGTCCAGCCCCATTTGAAACGGATGCGGTTTGGCTAGCGACGCTGCCACCAGCCAGGTGCTATGTGGACCCTACCATGATGTATATGTTTTATCCACGCCGTCCATCCATTTTGAAAGATAATTTTAGGGCTAGATCCCAAAAATTAGGTAGATATAAATCACAGTTGGACCACTCCATGGGAAAACAGTAGTGATTGAATGTCCACCATTAAAAACATCCTAGGGCCCATTGTAATGGTTATTTGACATCTAACCCGTTGATTAGGTCATAAAGACTTGGATGAAGGAAAATATATATCAGCTTGATCCCAAACTTTTGTGGCCCCCAAGAAGTTTTTAATGGTGGCATTCAATCAACATTGTGCGGTACACTTGAGATTTGGATCAATCCCATTTTTGGGCTCATATGTAAAATGATCTGGAAGAATGGATGGACGGAATGGATGAAACACATATATCATGGTGGGCCCACAGAGCACCCACCACTAGCCATTGGCTAGTTGCAGGATCAATAGCCAATCCGCTTCCATTTGAAACGGGGTTAAGTGAGCATTGACAAAATTCAGGTTGGGTTAGGTCAGGTTAGAAATAATCACAATTTCTTTTGTTAGATTAGGTCAGCTGAGGGTTGAGTACAGAAGAAGTCTGGTTAGGTTTGTGTTAGGTGTCTTTGGGTTTGCAATACGGGTCCAATTGAGGTATTGGTTGGACATACGGATTGCATGGTGACTAGTGGTGGAACTTTGTGGGGCCCACCGTGATGTATGTGTTTTATATATGATGTCCATGCTTTGAAGGGAAAACACAAATATCAGCATGTTCTAAAACTTTTGTGGCCGTCCAAAAGTTTTCAACGGTTTGGGTTTCATGGGGGCCACTGAAATTTTGGATTGTGCTGATATTTGTGTTTTCTTTTCATCTAGGTCAGTGTGACTTTATGAACAGGTTGGATGACTGATAAACATTAATGCGAGCCTTAGGAAAGTTTCAATGGTGGACATTATTATTCTATTGTTTTCGGTGCTGTGGTCCACTTGAACTTTGGATATGCTTCAATTTTGAGATCATCACCTAAAATGAGCTGGAAAAATGGATGGACAGTGTGGATTAATTAAAAACATATATCATGGTAGGGCCCACACTCTTCTGCTTCGTGGGTGCAAGGTCACCATGCAATCCGATTCCCTGTAGGCTGGGTTGTCTTTAGGCTGCATCCAGCAGGAGTTGCACAATTATCTCACGACAGATAACTGGCTGGGGTTAGATCCTCTAACGTTTGTAACTGGCATAAAATTCTCAATGTTAGTTAGCTGCATTTCCCATTTGTTTAGTCTTGATTCTTAAAGTAAGAATGATCCAATACTGAAATGGCCGGCTCCATAAAATTATACCTAAAATATCTCTAAATTCACATCTTATAGCCAACACGAGTTTTTTTAATACTGTGATTTTTGGCTACTTATTATTATTTAAAGTGATGAGTCACATCAGACCATGAATTGACTGACATATAAACACCACGGTGGCCCTACATAAGTTTAATGGTTTCAACTTTTCCTAGGTTGTGGTTTCACCAGGGAAGTGGACTATCAACCTCAATGGTGTGTTGATCTCACCAAGTTTTGTGGACGTACCATGATATATATGTTATATCCACATTATCTATCTATTTTGCGAGATCATTTTAGGTCATGAGCTCAAAAAATGAGGCAAATCTAAACCTCAAGTGGACTACACTAAAGAAAGGGCACTGGAAAAATGACTCCCACCATTAAAACTTTCCTAGGGCCAATCATAATGTTTATATGCCATCGAACTTATTCATAAGTTCACACAGACCTGAACGAAGGGAAAACACAAATATCAACTTGATCCGAAACTTTTTGTGGCCCCAAGAAGTTTTCAATAGTAGGCATTCAATCTTCGAAGTTTCTAAGGCGTGGTTCGCTTTAGGATTGGATCTACCTCATTTTGAGTTCCTGTCTTAAAATGATATTGCAAAATGGATGGATGCACTACAAGAAAATTGGGCTTTACCTGCGGCCAAAAATGCCCCTAAAAGTTCCAAAAACTATCGGTAAAGGAATTACTGGCGGTCATACTCGAGCCGCTAAAGGGGGGCGTCGCTGTATCTTTTACCGGCGGTCGCACAGGTTTACCGACGTTTTTTATAACCGCCACGAAAATAGACCAGTGCTTATTATCATCTACCGGCGCTTCTGTGACTGCCAGTAAAAATTGTAAAAGCGCTGGTAAAAACCGTACGAAGCGCTAGTAAAAACTGTATGAAGTGCCAGTAAAAGCTGTAAAAAGGCGGTAAAATTTGTAACAAATGCCGTTAAAATTCGTAACAAACGCCAGTAAAAGTTGTAACAAATGCTAGTAAGAGATGGAAAAAGCGCCGGAAACTGTAAAAAGTGCTGATAAGATGGAAAAAGCGCCTCAAAAGATTGCCACAACACAAGGAAAATATATGCAGAAACGTCGGTAAAGGTCTGACTAAAAGTTATTTAGACATATCAAAGTGCCAGTAAAAGTATTTTTGACCGCCGCAATAAGGTTGCCAAAACACTAGGAAATATATGCAAAAATGCCAGAAAAGGCATACCGAAGTGTCATTTAGACATATCAAAGCGACGGTATACGTCGGTGCAAATCTACGATGACATCAGTAAATGGCTCCCGACAAGCTAGACATAATTCAAATGTCATGAAATGCCAACATAAGCCATGGAAAACCTTTAAATATGCACAAGTAAAAACTGCTGATTGCTTGTAAAAGCGCTGATCACGAGTTAAATTTTTTCTTAATCCATTTGATTGTTTATATTTAATTGGAACCTATATTGTTTTTAAATATTTAGAACCTAAAAAATGTTACACAAAACAATTAAAAATAAATACTAAAATGTATTACTTTACAATGAAAAACATATAATATTTACAATAATGTGTTGAAAATGTTTTGAATACATATAAAAGAAATCCCTCTATCCAGCCATATATCATCTGTTTGGGCTTGCAACCTGCAAGACAAAATAATAAAAATAAATTAATTATATTTCAACCATTTTATGTGATTTGGATATTAGCATATCCTATGACAATCAACACCCCAATAAGAATGCGTTCCTTCCCATACAAGTCAATGAAAGGAAGGACCCATTCACTATAAGCAATAGGGTCAAATTCCAATCCAAAACTTACATGGGCCATATCCGGTGACTTTCAATGGCCAATCCAATCTACGGTATGGATTGATTCATGGGAATATGAAGCTGCAACAACCTAAAACAAACAAATAAACAGAAAAAAATAGAAAAAAATAAATATAATAATGATGTCTCTTACCATTGCTACCTTGATAAATCAACTCATCTAAGCCACTGCCTATTTTTACATCACTCCTACACTCTGTCCTTCATATACCACCATCAAAACAAAACCGTTATAATAAAAGGAAAAAAAAAATGGACACATCCAGCCAGGTGTTGGAAAATGTGGCAATAAAAGCCCTAATCTTTATTAGAGATCCAAATGTTAGGCATGAGCCTAACATTTTAAAGCACAACTGGCACATATCAACACCCTTTGTTGTCCATTCGTTTTTTTTTTTTTTTTTTTCATTTTAAGGCATGAGCCTAAAATGAGAAAGATCCAAATGTTAGGTGAACCACACCACATGAACCAATAGTGAATAAGTGCTCACCGATAAAAAAAAAAAAACTTCCTGGGAGCCACAAAAGTACTTGTGGATCAAGCTGATATTTGTGTTTTGCCTTCATCAAGGTCTATATATGTGAGCTAATTAACTGACAATGGGCTTTATGAAGTTTTTAATGGTGCATGTTCAATCATCACTCTTTCCTGCGGTGTGGTCCACTTAAGATTTGAATCTGCCTTCTTTTTGGGCTCATGCTCCAAAATGATTTGGCAAAATGGATGGATGGCATGGTAAAACACATACATCATAGTAGGGCCATAAGTATTTTCCAGCACTGATGTTGGTGCCCAGGGGTTGCTACGGAATCCAAGTCCCTATTCCAATGCGTGAAACATTTTCCAATACCCATTTTACCTGCATTCACAACTGGCACATATCAACAAGTGGTGTTTTACAGCCTGTTTGGACAGGTGAAATTGGAGGGAAAAGAAATGTTCTCTTTTGATTTAAAGATTTTTGTTGTTTGGATTGCATGAAAAAAGAAAGATTCCTCAAAGTAGTTATTGGATTTATCATCATGGAAATTCTCCTGTGGAAGACATGAGCTGACTTTGACATAGATTCCTCGAAGTAGCCAACTTTGTCTCATTAATCTGAAATTTTCACCTGTGAAATGACCAAGACATGACACAATGGAGTCTATTTTTCAATAGTAATAATTAAATAATATTATTTTTACATGTTCATAACTTGAATTCCGCCTCTCTAAATATCTATTGAAAGATCATGTGTGGCATGGACCATCTCACCAGGTCATGCAACCATGGAAAGTTATTGTGAATGCAGGTGGGGTTGGTTGGCTAAAGTAGCTTTTCTTACCCCAAAATCATATATGATATGTAGAAAAACTTATTCCGGTTTGCGAAATACAATTGTTTTAAGGTTCTCACGGTCCTAATCATTTCTGTCGCTGATCGGACCTCCTCTAGTCCAACTTTACCATGAAAGTGTCCGTAACCCGCTCTACGTCAGCTAATCACCTAAAAGTGCTCACACCACAACAAGTGGTACATGGCGTTTTAAGCCCTTGAATGTGTTAGCTGAAAATGGCATGTACAACTCCTAGTAAACTTGTAAGCGGTCCGTTCTCTTTTATTAGAGCTCACACATTGATTGTATGAAGACTTGGAAGGATGCCAAGATTATTAGTGCAGTGAGAAATATGAAGTGCTTCAGATGCACTGATTGTAATAAGACTATTAGTGCAGGGAGAAATATGAAGCAGTGCTTAGATGTACACATGCCAATGTGGCACACGTGTATGATTCAGACAGGTCTTCAAGCGAGGCCACCGTAATTAACCATGCCCTAACTAAGGTGGCAATGGACCCAAGGTCTAGTTATTGGGCCCCAACTCAGCCCAGTTCTAAAATTGATGAACTCCCTAACTCCTAGGGTGAATGTTTCTAATTGAGCCATTGATTGGGCGGACTACACATGCAAAGGCATTTAGAAAAACAAAAGTCTGCTAGCAAAATGCATGTATTTCCTGCTCTTTGATTGCAATGGTATATATATGTAGAATAGAACATGTACATATGAAGTCAGGAAGGGACTGGCTGGGTTGGGCTAAGATGACTGGGCCAGGTGGGCTGCCCACCTGTTGCCAGCCCTAGCTCAACACACCAATCAAGAAAGTACACACATCAGGTGGGCCATATCTGTACGTCCAAGATAGACTCAGGAACGGCCCAGATATTCAATCCTTGACTTTCCAAAACCCTCATTGTACATAGGCTGGATACAGAACTGCAGCATCTCAGGTGGCCTCACACCACCAAGGCAAGCTGGCCTAGAATTTCAAGCTGCCTTCAATTTCAAAATGTTTGTAAACACCCAGATAAGAAAAGAACACAATTGAACGGATGCTTCTGAACAGGAACACAATCAACAAGTTCATTAGCACAAACCTGTCCCGGGATGAAGTCATTGAGGATGATGGGAAGTCCTCTTATTAAAGCCTCAACAATTATACCTGGCCCTGCCTATAAACACCACAGCCATAGAAAAAATAGCATGAGCTGAAACAGATCATATGGAAGGAGAAATACAGAAAATGATCGACAATAAAGAAATACCCACTAACATACCTTTGTTATAATGCAGTCACAGTCTCTCTTTTTTCTTTTTCTTTTTTGTTTAAAGAAGCCAGCAATTTTATCAAAGGGATCTCTTCCATTCACATTAGGATGGAATGGATAACTCAGCAACATAATGGCAAAAACAGCAGAGAAGTTCAGTAGATACTTCTAATTAAACAAGACAACTTCCTATCTAATCCTCACAAAACATCACGTCTCAAACTCCCATTTTTAATGTCCAGAGGACTTACCCTTGCTTCTGATATCTCATCATGTCTTGTGATTTTCCTTGAGGAGCTCGATTTCTTCCTCTGCTTCCAGTAACTTGTTGAACGAATCGACCTGTCTAAGATGCATGTCAAACTTACCAAGCCAGTCTTGATCAAAACCATTGACCTTTTCTTCTATTGCAAGACGCAGGCTCCCATCCACTTCTCCATCTGGTTCTCAAATCCTCTTATCTGCAGTGAAGAAAGTTGTGATGAATTTTTCCAAGTGTTCTAACACTTGGGAGATGAATCTATGGCTTAATAATAATTATTATTTAATGATCGAATTGCAAAGACTGACTTTCACATGGACTTTCCATTGAATCGACTCCAGTGTAGAGACTAGAATTTGATTAAGGCCACATATGACAACAATCTGCCAAATTGGTTTTGCAAGAGTTTCATCGAACAGTGCTTCTGCAAGGGCCTCTGCAGTTTTTTGAGGCCCATTCCCTCACCACCTCCCATCTACTTCCTATTACAATTTGACTGCTACTTCCCTCTACAATGAAGACTAGAGGCACCAAATAAGAAAAGAAAATTAAACCGATTGAAAAAGAGAACAAAGGAAGAATAGGGAAAAAGAGCATACCTCCAAAAGCATTGATATATACGCTCCCAAGAGTGGTCGCTGCTATTGGCCTGCATTAGACCCAACTGGCAACTAACGCATCCACAAAATAACCTTATTGCCAACTTCGTTTAAAGGCATTAATGATAGATAGGTGGTACATGAAATCCACACATTTTATCTCTCCTCAATCCACTCCTTCCAAGAAGATTCTTGGTTGAAGCATTTCTTCAAACATGTAGGCATCCATGGACAGCGGCAGATATGGATGCCGCTGCCATGACTGCTACCCAATTTCTGGCCATCAAAAGAGGAAATGAGAGAGAGAGAGAGAGAGAGAGAGAGAGAGAGAGAGAGAGAGAGAGAGAGAGAGAGAGAGAGAGAGAGAGAGAGTACCTTTGACTTCGTGCTTTGATTTCTTCTATTCCCTTCAGCTATTGGAGACAGATGGATGAAAGGACTGCTTCGAAGAGAACGAGCTGGGAGAGAGACGTCGATAGAGAGGGAGGGAAATCAGGGAGATCGAGAGAGGGAGGGAGGGGAGGGGAGAGAGATCGAGGAAGGTAGACAATGAGGGAAAGAGATCGAGGAATGTAGAGGGAGAAGCGAGATGGTAGAGAGATCGAGGAAAGGAGATGGAGAACCGCACGGGACAAGAGGCAAATCGAGGAAGGAGTGCAACCAGAGAGGGAAAGAGAGAGACGCGAATGAAATACTCGGAGCGTTTTTTTTTTTTTTAGTAACAACATTTCACCGGCGCCCACCTATCAGAATCAGGGGTATTTTTGGACGGCTACCGGTGATTCCCATGATCATCGACAGCTAGAGATGGCCGCCAGTAAAAAAAGGCGCCAAGAATAGCGCATTTTCTTGTAGTGACGGTATGGATATAACACATAAATTAATGTGCAACTCAGAGAACTCAGTGATGTCAACACACCACCGGGGTCATGATGTGTAGCACACCACACATTCCGCTTACATGGACCAAGTGTAGCTCACGAAAGTTCCACTAAGGTCCCTCTGGGTGCGTAAGGTACCTAGTGCACTCTTGGTATATCGTTTGAGAGGGGTGCAGATAAGTGGTTTGGGAGGTCCAGTGGTGATGCTGTAACGCCTCGTGTTTTTAGGACCCGAGTATATGACTCGTTCTCCAAAAATCCGAGTGTTAGCCTATAAAATTCAGTGTAAATTTGAATGTTTATCGTTAATTAGAGTTAATAGCAACGAAGCTAGAGTAAACTATACATTAAATAAAAACATTCTGATTATCATAAAATTCCAAATGTAGCGCCTATACAAGACTTATACAATCTCAAATACAAAGTTCATGCAAGAAAAAACAGGAATCAATCAACTAGTGGTGGAGTTCAATATGGGCCGTAGGGACCCCGTCAATCTCCTCAACTATTCGGTCTGCTTTAGCAACCCAGTGAACAGCGTCGGCTCGCTCTACACCTGCATCAACTGTTACGGTTTGATAGCGTCAATGGCTATCGCAGTGAGGAGCACCCTCTGAGATTGCACACTCATCATTCATAATCCAATATAGATTGTAAGTCATGAAAATTGGCGATAGGTAGTGTCCCAAGACGAAGGCAGAGGTGAATGAGATGCAGAAGATACCCTACGTGTCAGCAGTAGGAAGTTTGATGTATGTTATGGTGTGTACGTGCCTAGACATAACATATGCGATTGGTGTTGTCAGCCAGTATCTTGCCAATCCCGGCAAAGAACATTGGGCAGCGGTGAAATGGATACTGCAGTATCTAAGAGGCTCATTCAGGTTGAGCTTATGCTATAGTGATGAAAAACCTGTGTTGGAAGGCTACACAGATGCAGATATGACAGGTGACATAGACTCCAGGAAGTCTACATCGGGGTTCATGTTCACGTTTGCAGGCGGAGCGGTCTCTTGGCAGAGCAAGCTATAAAAGGTCGTAGCATTATCGACGATAGAAGCCGAGTACATTGCAGTCACAGAGGCATGTAAAGAGATGTTTTAGATGAAGAGGTTCCTACAGGAACTTAGCCTGAAGCAGGAGCAACACGTAGTCTATTACAATAGTCACAGTGTTATACACTTGAGCAAGAATCCAAATCAGCACTCCAAGTCGAAGCACATAGAGATTCGGTATCACTGGATCAAGGATACTTTGGAACAGAAGGTGTTACAGCTTGAGAAGGTCCACACAGACGATAACGAGTCAGACATGATGACCAAGCCATTGCTTAAGGGTAAGTTTGAGGTTTATAGAAACCTGGCTAGCTTGAAGAAGGTAAATTCCTCCTGAGTCGGAAATGGAGAGATTTGATGGGATTTTTCCTCCTCAGTCCGAGCTACTCGACTAGTCGAGTGGCCACTCGACCGGTCGAGTAGTGCTCGACTCAAAGTCCAGCGAGTTTTTGTTTTGGAATCCTATGGTGCTCGACTAGTCGAGGGTCAGGCTCGACCGGTCGAGTGGGCTACTCGACCAGTTGAGGACCCTACTCGACTAGTCGATGTTACGTAGATTCAGTCTGGATTTGGTGCGGACTGCGTAAATTTGAGGCAGTTTCGCAAGAGGTGTGAAAGGGAGTTTCCTAAACTATAAATACGGGTCCCTAGGGCTTTTCTGGGGCATGCAAGGGTGTTTCCTATAGCTATACAAAGAGTTCTAAAGGGTTTTAGGGCTATCAAACGGTGATAGAAAGAGAAAAGAGAGAGAGGAAGCTTGTGGAAGGGAGATTCTGCTCGTAGAGGTGATATACTTCGCAGTCGACTTCTCAGCGCTTCTACGTCCTCGTGATCAGTGAGATTTCTCCATTTTCATTATTCTCTTATTGTTCATCAACTCCTGCGTGAGCGAAGAAGGATTGATCCAAGCGGTGTGTGCTTGTGATCGGTTGTAACATTCTACTTCATATTGAATTGTTGCTCTGGACGAGGTCCCGTGGTTTTTACCTCTTTGAGGGTTTTCCACGTAAAAATCTCTTGTGTCGTGTGGTTTGTGCTTTGATTTAGTTCATTGCTTTATTATCCCATAATTCTGGTGTTTTTGGAAGGCTAGATCCTAAGGTTTTATGCAACGGTTCGCAACAGTCGCAACCCTAGGTTTGTGAACAAGCTATAATTAACATGTTATCTATAGGTGGCAAGCCTGTGCTAGTCACAATACCATACCAATTTGCCGGTAGATCCCAATATGTGAAAATCATCAATGGAGAAGACCCAAAATCACCGAACCAAATAGGTATTTAAAATCCCAACTGTAAGGTGAGAGATTCTCTGAATCCACCATATTTATGCATAGGTCACTCTGATACCAATTGTTATATGAATAGCGGAATAAACAAATCATATATGCATCAATAATGGATATCCTATACTGTAAGTTTAAACGCGTACCTTGTTGAGAAGTCATTCCCAAAGTCGCAATGTTGTCGAGAGATGATGCCTAGCCTTTCGCACCTTACACCCTTAATAAAACCTCTCAATGGAACTAAGATTTTGTCTGTGTGGGTGAGGAGATCAAGACATATTTATAAACAAAGAAGGTTGGACAAACTTTCCCATCACACTTCTCCCCTTTGGGGTCTCAACACTGTAGGTTTCCTTATCTATATTATAACCATGTATAGGGACTACAGTTCAAGCATCCCACCCCAAAACCTATCTATAATGATCAAAACTATAGTGGGGCCCACTGAATCACTCAATTTGAATAATCCAATGGTTAGATAAAAAAATAATGATCATGTTCGGCCCACCTAATGGAGTTTTACAAGTCATACCATTACCTCACCCTGCCTTCGTAAGTGGTCCGTTGCACTCTTCAATTCATTATGCTCACTCACCAAGCTTAATCAATGGAGGTTCAAATGGTATCAATTTGGGGTTAGGGACTTTCAACATAGGGGTCTCAATTGCCCCACCATTTTTTGTTTTAGGGACTTTCAACCTAGGAGACTCAATTACCCCATATATTTTTTGATGTTTTAATTCAGTTTTCAGGTCCTATGAACATGAAAATATAACTTTCATAAAATTCAAAATTCTAATTATTTTAGGATCAACATCATTTTTGACATTCAAAATCAACCAGTGCCATAATATCACTATCCTTTTTCATTGATAACCAAAAAATGCTCTCATGACTTAGACATCATTTTTCGAATTAATGAATATAGAAAACAAGTTGTTTTCATTTGATCTAGGGCATGCTTGCATGACATTTTCATACTACAACAAGGCCTTTTATACACAATTCCATAACTATTCTTGAAATCAAACTAGTGACAAAACAATGAACCTTACATAACAATTAAATATTAATTCAATAATAATTTTGCAATGGGTCAATTCATGGCCATGTACAAGATGGTGAAATTGGGCCCTTTATTGTACATCAACAGGTTGGTTTTGGGCTTGTTTATATATACCAAGGGCCGACCTGTGCTGAGCCCGTTATTTGTAGAATTAAATGGTGGGATCTTAAGACCTTTCATGTTTCCAATCATGTATTAATATGCAACTAAATAAGCGACCCAAACTAACGAATTTTTAAAGTTCAAACAGACTGCATATTTAAATAATTTTTAGCACCAATCAAGTTGTTCAAATTTCGTCAATTTGGACCCCCACCAAGCTGTCTATTTTTAGGCCAGAATTGACCCCAAGTACTGTATACATTTGGACAAATTTGGGTGACCTTCGATCACTCCTAACTCAACTCATCTATAGACAATCTAAGGAGCTAGCAAGCCTTTTACTTTTGTCGATGGAAATAAGCTTAAAGGAAGCTTGTCTTGGGTTTTTATGCACACGTGTGGTGTGTGCACACGTGTGAGGTGTGTGTGTTGCATGTAAGGTGTGCATGTGTGTTTGTAGAATTGTGTATGTAGTGAGTATAACATGTGTACATATATGTGTGATACATATACACATGTGGTGGAATGTGTATGATCACAAGTTTACAATGAAAGGGTTGATCATACTTGAAGTCACTTATCTATTTACGTGCATAGCTTAAGCTATATTTATTGGTTGAATTGCGAATTAAAAGGATGGTTTAATGATATAATGAATGAATGATCAATGAGACTAATGAATGAATGTATGTATAGTTAGATAACAGATGGATGCTTAGATGCACAGTCGGAGTTAATTGAATGTGATTGATAAATGAATGGATGGATCATTTGATAATTAGATGAATAACTAAATTGACAATTACATTTGTTGAATGAATGGGTGGTTTGACATAGGAAATGTATGATCATAATAATCGATGGATGGATGGATGCCTGGATGTATGGATGTACTAGTAAATATTTGCATGAATGGATAATCTAATGGTTAAATGCCATGATTAATGTATGGATGACGCATTGATTAAGGATTTAATAGTTGTATGATCCTATGCATATATGGGTGGATGGATGAATAGTTGGATATATAAATGGGTAGACCAAATTTCTAAAAGAAATTTTTATAACTCTAAAATTCACTAGGGTATTACATTCTACTCTCCAAAAAAAAAATTTATCCACCAAATTTAACATACGTAATGGGTGAATAGGTGTAGATATTTCTCCTTGATATTGGTTCCACGCTCCTAGAACACTTCTTCTCCATGGTGTCTCCACTAGACCTTTTCTAATGGTATGACTTTGGACTAGAGAGTTTGCTCCTTCCAATCAAGTATGAGTACAGGTTGCTCCATATAAGAAGCATCTTCTTTCATCTTTAAGGGCTGTCAATTTATAACGTTGTAGATATTTCATTCATATTTTCTCAACATAAACATATCAAAGATGTAGTGAACGCTGGCCAACTAATGTAACAATGTGAATCTATATGCTACAAATCTAACCCTCTTTATGATCTTGAATGATCTGATAAATCTTGGTACCAGCTTTTCTTTCTTGCCAAACCTCATGACACCCTTCATCGGAGACAATTTCAAGAATACATAATCACCAACTTCGAACTTCAGGCTCCTTTTTTGTTAATAATCATGGTTTTTCTAGTGGCTCTAAGTTGTGCACAAATGATCTCTGATGATGGCTATCTTTTCTACCATTTCTTGCACCGACTCGGGCCTAAGCAAGCTACTTCTCAACTTCTGTCCAACAATTCAGGGACCAACAAGGTCTTTCATATAGAGCCTCATAGGGTGTCACCAATGCTCGCTTAATAATTATTGTTGTAAGTAAACTCAATCAGGAAAAAATGGCTATCATAGCTTCCCTTAAAGTCCAATACACAAGCACATATCATATATTTGAGAATCTGGTTAACTCTCCCAAACTGCCCATCAGTCTATGGGTTAAAGGCAGTGCTGAAATCCTAAAAAGTGCCCATTGCCTTCTCAAAGATTCTCCAGAATCATGATCATGATGTATACCTAGAGTTTCGATTTAAGAATCTGTGGATTCTGCTATTGAGCCTCTAGCACTGTTAATCAGGGTAGGCTAAACTACTAAGCTAGAGAGACGTGCTCTATGGAACTCTGTGATCTTAGCTGGATGTTGAAGCTTCCTTAAGAGTATCTAATCAGTGAGATGGTTGGTGTTGAACAAGTAGGGGAAATAAATATTGATGTAGAGCTGGTCGCGGACAGTTTCATGGCCAAGATAGACCAGAAAATACCCGGTCGACGACAGAAGTGATCCGGACCGTCGGACCTTAGATCGGGCGTATCTCACAATCCAGAACAAGTTATCAGGCGTAAAATATATGATTTTGGGGAAGAACGAGCTACTTTAGCCAACCAAACCTGCTATGCTGGGTTGCGTAAGCCGGATTTGGGAAATACCCCTGGATCGACGATCGTTTCCTGTTTTAATTTCATTTTTACTATAAATAATAAGTTTTAGTTTGATTATAACTCTTCATCCGTCGGGCTTTAGGAGTTGCGCCATGTGAGACCCGACCCGAGTTCGCATGTGTGCATGTTTGTGTGTGAGTATGCATTTCGTTCATTTTGGTTCCGCGATCTTACCGGTCAAATTCCTGTGACCTGCAACTTTCGGGTAGTGTTTGCAGTCATCCTTGAGTTCGGTCACGTAGACCCGACTCGGATCTACCCGAAAACTATGCCATTGCGATCGCATTGTTGTTGCGGTTCCAACGACGCGTCTTATGTGTCCATCCGATGTATAGATCATAAGTTGTGTGTATCTCATGTTATAGCCCTTGATCATGATCGCATGACACACGTAGGAGTGGTGTGCATGTTTTCCTAGATGGCCCCATCCCTAATGCACAAGTTTCAACACACACTCCTAACACCACCCAAAATCTCATAACCTACACTACCCACCACCAAGACACCACCCACCCCTACCCTATAGCCACCATTTAGCCCTAGCCATGATGAGATTTCTCTATCCCATACACTCTTTTTCTAGAAAGAAATTATGAAATCTCTCTTCCTAAGCCACCTAGCTATGATGAGATTTCTACAACTCTCCCTCTTTCTTCTCTCCCTCTCATTTCTTCTTTTCCTATTTCTTTCTTTCTTCCTTTCTTCATTTCCAGCCCCTTCTTCCTTCTTCCCTCCACAATCCAACCACTAGAAACCCATCTTTCACCTTCAAACCTGCCTAGATCTTAGTGGTGGAGTTTTGTGGCCATCTCTACAAGTGGGTGCTCTCCTTAGCTTCTTCTCTCTTTCTTCTCTTTTCTTTCTTTTTCTTGAATGCATGGAAGCATGTAGGACTCACCAATCCATGGTCGAGGTCCTACATGGTTCCTAGGATGAAGGCCATGGGCCTAGATTCTACTCATTTCCTTCCATGGTGGGCCATTCTCCATGGACCCACCATGATGCCTTCTTCTTTATTCTTGCATCTCATAGGCCACCTAGGCCTTTGCATGCATGAAGGGAGGGTGACCCTACCCTCCAACAAATTATCTTGATGCATAATATCTTACATGTAAGTGTATACATAGTGGATGATGTGGATTGTGGAATGGAAGGTTCATTAGTGGTGGGACCTTCCACCAATGGCCGATTTACTTCTTCCTTCTCCATTTCTCTCTATTTTTCTCCTGTGTACTCTGATGATGTGTGGCCCACCAAGGAGAGGTCAGCAACATCTCAGACCCTTAGCTAAATGGGAAGTCCAAGCCCACTTTGACTAGATGTCCAAGCCCACCATGCATGCATGGTTTGGTTGGCCTCCAAAATGGCTTTTTCATGGAGGTCAGAGTGAACTCTTGGGTCTAGAATTTTGTTAACCCATCAAGGTAGACCCCACATGTTGAATCAGGGCCATAAACTCCTTTAATTTATTTATATGGGCTGAAATATGGACAACATATGTTCCTGTCTAGATTTCAGGCCCAGTTTGAGCATGACTTTTGAGCTAATGTTTGGATCTGTTTGCATGTATTTTTCTCCCAAATTTTTTTAGAGGTTTTCTAGAGTGTGGACCCCACTTTGATGTGGAATGGGGCCCACATCATTTCCCCCATGCTTGAGGCTTATGGGATGGGCCAAAGTAGCTAGGCTGATAGTCCAGAAATTTCTGGACAGTCCAGCAACATTGCATGTTAGAAATGCTCATTTTTCATCTTGATTTGGGAGTAAGTGGGCCACTCCAGTGGACCCCACTTGTTGTCCATATGTGGGACCATCAAACCCACCAAATTTTCAATAATTTGCGCAAGTATAGGCCCACCCCATATGGTGCCAAATATGGGACAATAGTATTTTCTACACCAGCAGATTTTTTCTGATATTCATTGCTGACCATGATTTGTATGAATTAAATAAAATACTTATACTATCTAAAAAATTATAAAATTTTTCAGAGAGGTGTCCCACCCATGGTTGGACTTACCTGAAAATTTTAGGGCCAATGGATTCCATTTGGGCATCCAAAAGAGTGGACCAATACCAGAAATTTCTGCTGTGCAATCCAATAGCATGGTTCCATAAAAGTAAATTTTTAAAAATATTTTCTCAGAAGGTGGGCTATATTTCTGGGTCCCACCTTGTTGTAGACTTAATGATAGACCTTAGGCCCAAATTTCAATAATTTTGGAGGCCTAAAACCCACCCATTTGGATGGCCCAAATTCACGACAGCTATTTCCAGCAACATTTCACCCTGGACAGATTGTAACTCCGAAATTATTAAAATACTTTTGAGTATCTAAAAATCATAAACATTTACATAAATGTGGTTCACCCATGGTAGGACCCACCTAAAAACTTTTGGGACCAATGGACCCCTGTCCATGCCGTGGCAAGGGCCGGACTGGCCCACCATGTTGGGACGTCCAGGTCTGTTCGATTTTTTGGACAGACTGCTTTCTAAAAATAAATTAAAATACTTCTAGTTATCCAAAAATCATGAAATTTTGTGGATATGTGGTCCACCCATGGAAGGACCACCCTGAAAAGTTTCAGGGCCAACAGGCCCCTGTACTAACCGTGGTGTGGCCTATAATTCGGGTAAGTTTTAGGCCAAATACCCGAGCCTGTATGACTACCCACCATGGGACGCCCCTACCCTGGGCTGCTGGGCTTGCATTGCAACGGCATGGCACACTTAAATATATGTGTTGTATATTTTCCCTCTCATCCGGTGGGGCCCACAGTGATGTGTGTGGGCCATCAGGGAAATAAATATACTATAAATAAATTTTATTGAATTTCCAGCAAGCCCAGATAGTGGGTGGGCTGGAATTTCAACATTTGGCCCAAGGTTGCTACCCACAAATGTATGTTTTGGAGTAGCATGGCCCACCAGATTATTACACATATTACACATATTTAGCCCTATCTTGATTGGATTTTTGGGCTTAATTAGTACACTCTTAAGGCCCACCTTAAATGGGTTTTGTTAGAACAATTTTCATAGTTGGCTGTTGGGTTTCCTAGGCCCAATGTCTTGAAACTTCCTTGATAGGCCTCTGACCTTTAGGCCTATATTTAATACACTATTGTGATGAGTTTTATGTGCCAAAATACTCAGGTAGTTGGGCCCTTGCTTGCCCATTAAAGTAAACCATACTTGGGCTGAGATGTGAGGCCTAACTTACTTGTTTTAAATATAAGGATCACCCATATGTTGGAATAATGGGCTGCCCATTAGGCCCACAACAATGAGTGGACTCATGATCTTTATGGTTGGGCCCAACCTTGCTTGAGGGCCCACCATATTTCCTATGTGTTGGGCTTTGAGTATAAGCCCACTAGGCCATGGATTGCCTTAGGCCTTGGGCCTTAGTTCATGTTCGAGTAGTGGCGGGATACTTCTTGGGAACCAGTTGAGGTTGGATGTCCTCCTGGGTGGTCCTAAGGTAAGCCCATGGGTTCTTCTATGAATGGTTAAAGGCCCACCATAGGCCCTAGGCCATTTGTTTGAGGCTCAATGTGAATGTATGTGGAGCCTACCTTAACGCATATTTGGTCCAGACCATTCAAGCTTTGGATTGCCTGATCATGGAAGCACTCTCTGCCTTAGGTTCTTGCTAGACTCACAATCCAACAACAAGCCCACTTGATCTTTTCATGATATATACACACTCTCCATCTGGTGGGGGTCCCCCAGTGAGTATAGTTGGCCTTCATGAGATTATTTTCACATATTTAACTAATTTATGGACCTTAACAGGTCCAGGAAATCAAACGGGCCAAAAGTTTATCAAAGGGCCTAAAATGTACAATTTTATGGTTAAAACTTTATTTGGTTGTGGGGCCCACCATATTGAGAACTTGTGTACGTGTTACATGCTTATGTTTTCTTATAATCTTTGGGCTTAATCAGTGCATTCTTTTGGGTCACCCTTAGTGATCACATGAGGACCCCATCTTAGATCAGATTCTTGGGGCATCCCATGGGCCCAGAGTGGGGTGGGACGTCCCAGCTTGGCCTAACCATATATTAGGCTAACTTCCACCATTTTGATGGACTTGTGGGTTAAGATAAGGATAGTATTGGGCCCTTAGTTGCCCATTTAAATTGCTAGTTATTGGGCTGATGTAGTTGGACCCATTTCATCCAAACTTAAACTTATTTTTGAGCCGTATATTATGTACGCGGGCTACCCACCAAGTCCAACTTAATGCATGGATTCTATGACCATTGAAAATTGAGCCTTGGGCCTTAATTTCCCTCTTGAAGCCCATGTTGTTAAAAGTAGTATTATATCTTTTTATGGCCTATTATGAGCAATATATGTATGTGGTTACCTTTATTTTTATCTTAAATGTAAGCCTTGAGCCTTTTGTCCATATAGTTCATGGTTGATATGCCTTCTTTGGGAATGACGGTTAAATGTCCCCATTATGGACCCTCTAGGCCTGGTTGTATTTAAGAGTGATTGGATAATCATCTTAGACTCTTGCTAGGCTCATTTCTATATTACTTAGACCTGTAGCTTGTATACTTAGTCTTGTGGGCTACCCCAGGTAAATGGGCCCCCACTAGAAGTTGGATTCCTTATGGATATTGTCTAAATACCTAGTATTGATCCCTTCTTGGATTGGAGGAGTATACTACGTTGTATATCGCCATATAGTGTGATTAAATTCATCCTCATGACCCATGTACATCATTGTGTGCTTGGTTGACACTCTGTTTGTATGTGGTCATATTGTGCCATTGGGCATTGCATGTTACCTTCTCTGAAGGACGTAGTATCCCCTCTTGAGCACGTTAGATGCTTGGAATTGATGCATGGTTGATCGTGTGATTCATGCATCTGGCATTGCATATAACCATTATCGCCCTTGCTTCATCAGGGCTATAACCTCCACAGATACATCATGGATGGCCATGTTTGGACACCGAAAATGTTACTTGAGCATACCGGGTGCATAGGATGCCCATGGGTGAAATTCTTAAAACTTCCATGGTACCAAGGATTTGCTCCAGCGCCATGACCGGGTGGATTATATGAGCGCATGAGGGCCTTATACCGTTAGGCCGTGACTCCCACTGTCGTGCGGCCGGTTGGATAGGGGTGTGGCCTTACTCACCTGATGTAAGAGGGCATGACTAGGCTAAGTCTGACCAGCTCGTGAAATGGGTCCGCTACCGTTAGGCCTTGCTGTTGATTGGCTGTCCATAGGCGAGTAGTGAGGTCTCTTACGCTCGTTTGACTATGCGGGGTTTGTAGAGAGGCAGTCATCCAGCAGTGTAATGGACCCCGGTGATTTCCTTATGATGAAAATGTACTTGATTTATGGATTGGATATGAGCACTGGCATTGCTTCGTATTGCATTTGCATCGGCTGTATAAGCCTCGTATTACATCGCCTTGACATGGCGCCCAGTACTCATTGCATTACAGTATTCATTACATTGATATGGCTTCTTGCAGTATTGTACTGCCTTGATATAGCTTCTTGCGTTCATGGTAGCCTTGGTAAGGCTAGTGGTATTGGTATTGATCATGACTCCCTTCTGCATTCCCTATCTTCTTCTAAGCACCATTATAATACACTTTCACCACCCTCTAAGCTTTCTATAAGCTTATGCACAATTGATGCATGCAGGAGATCCTAAGTTGGCGTCTTAGCAGCGAAGCTTGGATAGGTGTGCTGGCCGAGGACCCAGTGTTGTAGATCCTCTTCATTCTTTCTTCTGTTATCTTATGTATGTCCTTTTAGACCTTATGGAAACTTGTAACAATTCAAATTCTTAGTAGATTTTGTGATGTGTGCCCCTTGTTATTCTCAGATGTACTTGTTGTGATCTTGGGTATGCTCGTATTGGAAATGATTATATTGTTATGAAAATCCTCCTTGTAGGATCCAAGGATCGGAACCTTCCTCAAGACCCGAGAATGGGGTATTACGGAGGCTGTTGCGGCCAGAACCGACCATCGGGTTCCTTGTGAGTCTGATTACCGAGTCTGGGGTGTGACAGTTCGGTCACGTAGACTAGACTCAGATCGACCCGAAAACTATGTCATTGCGATCGCATCGTCGTTGCGGTTCCAATGACACGTCTTATGTGTCAATCCGATGTATAGATCATAAGTTGTGTGTATCTCATGTTATAGCCCGTGATCATGATCGCATGAGCCACCTAGGAGTGGTGTGCATGTTTTCCTACATGGTCTCATCCCTAATGCACAAGTTGCAACACACATTACCCAACACCACCCAAAATCTCATAACCCACACTACCCACCACCAAAACACCACCCACCCCTACCCTATAGCCACCATTTAGCCCTAGCCATGATGAGATTTCTCTATCTTATACACTCTTTTTCAAATTTCTCTATCCCATACACTCTTTTTCTAGAAAGAAATTATGAAATCTCTCTTCCCAAGCCACCTAGCTATGATGAGATTTCTACAACTCTCTCTATCATTTCTTCATTTCCTATTTTCTTTCTTTCTTCCTTTCTCCATTTCTAGCCCCTTCTTCCTTCTTCCCTCCACAATCCAACCACTAGAAACCCATCTCTCACCTTCAAACCTCTTTTCCTTCAAGCCTAGATCTTAGTGGTGGAGTTTTGTGGCTATCTCTACAAGTGGGTGCTCTCCTTAGCTTATTCTCTCTTTCTTCTCTTTTCTTTCTTTTCCTTATGTTCAGACCCCAAGTATAGGGTTGTGGTGTAGTAATAAACTCGGTAAGACCGAGCTTGAATCCACAGGGATTGAAACCTGTACGTTATCTGAAAATAACCAGATCTAGAACTAGGCTAAGATGAAATCTAAACCAATTGAGATTTGAGGAATAATGGTGAAATATTAATCTAAACTTAAAGAATTCAGAGAGAGGGAAACTAGGGATTCAGGGGATCCACTTGTAGAGATCAGGGAATTCTATGGTAAAAGATATCAAGATTGAACCTTGGTTAATGTAGTTTCAATAGATCAGAGGGTTATAAATCAGAATGGATTCCATCACAAAACCATGCCTATGAGACAAAGCCAACAACAGAGTTCAACCAATCCACAACCGATCTGTATGATGTATGAGCGTCAGGAAGAGTTCCGTCATCCAACCATGCCTAGGAGACGATGGTGAACAACAGGGCTTCCTAACCCCATAATCAGAATTTAAAAAGAAAACTCAAGCCATCACAGATCTAATGTAATATTTCACAAAAAATCATTAAAAACCAGAAGTAGTCCCATTGATCTAGCTACAATCAATCAACATTCAGTCCATCATAAATTATAACCATAGAAGCAGGTCCATCAAGCTATAAGCTTCACCCCTTAGCCCTAGCTAAGGGGTTTAGCCTAGCATAACTAGATTAAACTCCATAAGATTCATAGAAGAAGAGAAACAAAAACAGAATAAAAAATCTCTATATCTCTCTCACGTTCCCTGTCTCTCTCTCTCCTTCAGCCGTCGATCCCTGACTCTCTCTTTTCTCTTCTCTTTATAGCTGCCAGGGACGAAGGAGAGCGTCGGTCGACTTCTGTTTCGCAGCAGAAACCGGATGTTTCACGGATGCAGCGAAAGCTCTTTCGCAGTGGAAAACAACAACAAAAACTCCCAATTCGTTTGCTTTCTTTTCAAAGAGACAACATCCCTTGGGGAATTTGTGGATGGGCTACACGATGGACGGATCAGATCCTCCATCTGATCAAATGTGGTGGGCCACAACCGCCCGGAAAATCTGGATGAATCTCGGACGCGGTAACAGAGATCGCGGATCTCTTCCACTGTGAAGTCGGTGGGTCCCATTGAACTGTTTTTCTGCAAAATCCGTGCCGTCCACCGTGTTCTGATCGAAAAACCGTTCAGAGAGGACCGATTTTGGCTCAAGATAAGTGCGACCCATTGATTTTTAAACCTACCGTCCATTTAACAAATTGGCGCTATTTCCATTCACTCTTGTGCATGAGTCTGGAAAACCACTATATGTACCGTCGGTTTGACGTCCTGGGGCGAATGGACAGTCCAGATGGAGCCCATGATGATCGACGGTGGCCCACTGAGATCGTCTGATCTCTCTGTTCGCGGACGTTGGAGTCAAAAAACGGAAAACTCCATTTTTGCGTTGGCTGCCAGTGAGGCCCATTCCTCTAGGTGTATGAGAAATCCACTCCGTCCATTGATTTCAGGACAAGATTTCGGTGCCGGATGGATGGTTTTGGTTGATCGTTGAAGTGGCCCACTTGTTTGATGTCACACCGTCCAATGTCTGTTAGACGTTTGGAGATCGTCCTCACCGTCCTATCTTGAAATTCTGACACCTAGGCCATGGTAACATGGGCCATGGGAATCTGGTGAACGGGTTGGATTGCCTAAATGGACAATAGGTGGGGCCCACAACCTGTCCGGACACAAACAGCGTTAACGCTGTCGAAAGAAAAAAAAATGGAAGTTCCATTTTTTTGGTGAAGAATCCTCGGTCAAACCGGATTTTGACCGGACGCGGTGGTCCAGTGCACGGTGGGTGCACCCCTGCTGTGTACACCAGCTCTATGAAGTGGGTCCCTCTTGATGTTTCGTAGAAATCTACTCCGTCCACCCAACTTAGCATCCTATTCAATGCGTTGAAATCGACGTTTGAGACGTATCCAGATGTCAGGTGGGCCCCAAATTGTGGTTTTATGGGCTGATTTGTCCATTGGGCTACTTCTGTAGGGATCCGGGAGCTCAAATTTGACGTGTACGGTTCATTTGTGGTCCTCAGGCCATGTATGAAGTTTGGAGTCGATCAGATGGTGGAAACCTTGTAATCTTGCACTCTGAGCGTCTTTTAGGCCACTTGAGCTTTAGTTCCGCGATTTTCTTAGATCTTTGGTGTGCACGTCCATCGATCTCGGTCCCCTGGGGTCCGTCCCTTGCCTTGGTGTCTTCAGATCATTAATTCCATGCTTTTAACAACTTTTTGCCGTCCATGCTCTCAAATGCACCCTGCATCACGAACATGATTAAAATCAGGCGTTAAACAATATTATGTTCGTAAATCCAGGCAATAAATGGGGTCTAATATGCAATATTTGACCTTCAACACAACCCCCAGCCAGCATTTTGCTAGTCCCGAGCAAAGTATGCGAGAAATAAATTAAGAATTACGGGACAGTTTCTATAAATTCGAGTGATATTTCGAAAAATAATTCAGATATCAGAATTCTAAGATTTATGAATGATGATTATTAATTCCTCATAGAATCAAGCTCATGGTGACTTCATAATCAAGTTACAATATTAATCCATTAATTAGAATAATTCTAAACATTGAGTTCCATGAGTGTATATAGTGTAAACCCTGCTTACCATCATTAAGAGATTCAATCGTCACTTTTCATGATAACAGTGATGATCAAAAGAGCATTTAGGACAACCTAAACCCGATCTCGCCTTACAGTTCTTCTTTTCATTATTTCAGCCATTGATTTTTCTATAAACAGTAATGCCAATTATGGGAATCAAATCCTCACCTATAGGGAGCAAACCTATGGTGAAAATCAGTTGCCTAACTCTTTCCAAATGTCAACCATGGGGAATCGAATCTATACCTATAGGGAGCAAACCTATGGTGAAGTTCGTTTGCCCAACCCTTTCCGTAGGCAGCTATCTTGTAGCTGGGTATTTTCTTTTTCTTTCATTATTCTTATTGAACCTGATGGAAAAATTCTCCACAGTGGTTCCTTCCATGCTTAATGATCACCAAGTTACAATTCAATATCGAACTGAAACCTTAATGTGCAAGCAGGATGTGTCTTGTGGAATCATGACTCAATCAATGTTTAAAACTTCTAATCCTAGATTAACAGTTCGAACTTACTGTGAAATCTAACAAATACTGAATCCAAGAGTCATAAGTTACCAACTCCACATATCTTGAAATTCTAAGTGCCCTAGATGGCTGTCAAAATCACCTCGAATTCACAAGAAATTTCAGAAAATTTTAAAAATTTTCACGATTTCTGCTCAAGACCAAGAAAACACTGATTAGGAAACCAACCTAATCTCCCACCCCCACCTAAAATCTACATTGTCCTCAATGTAAAAGATATGAGTATGCAATGCACTTGGGACAACGAAAAGTAAATATGAAGTGATGGGAAGATAATACCTAGATCATGAATCGAGAGACTTTTCCAAAAATATCAGCGAGAGAGTAAGTCAGCGCAAGAGAGAAACCAACACAAGTAAAATAAAAATAAACTCCTACCTATACCACTTCCTCAGGTGCTCTCGATTGCATTTAGCGTATGCAACAAGCCTTTAAACCCCTAGGTTGCCCCTAGTGGACGAGTTGTAGTCTCGTGAGGGTTTGCAGTAATATTACCCACAAACATTGAACTAACTAACTAGGAAAATGAAATGAATTAAAAAGCTGGGTTGCCTCCCAGGAGCGTTAAGTTTAATGTCTTCAGCCGGACCAAAGCAACTACCCAAGTCCTATAAAAGCAATAAACCTACCTATACCTCCATCAGACTAGGAGATCATTCCTGGTAAACAGGATCAGTCAGAGGCATGGACATGTCCTCTGAATCAAATTTCTCGACAAATGGCTTTAAGCGATGTCCATTTACTTTAAAATCTTTGCCATTGTCGGGGTCTCTTATCTCGACGGCCACATGAGGATATGCAGTAACGACAATGTAAGGACTGGTCCAACGAGATCGAAGCTTACCCTGAAAGAGATGTAATCGAGAATTATACAAAAGGACTTTCTGACCTGGCGTGAATGATTTTCATAGAATGTGTTGGTCATGAAACGCCTTCATCCCGTCCTTGTAAATTCTCGAGTTCTCGTACGCGTCGTTCCAGATTTCTTCAAGTTCATTTAATTGAAGTTTGCGTAGCGAGCCAGCGTTGTTCAGATTGAAATTTAGATTTTTGATCGCCCAGTAAGCTCTATGTTCCAACTCCACAGGCAAGTGGCAAGCCTTCCCATAGACGAGTCTAAAGGGAGACATTCCAATAGGGGTTTTAAAAGCAGTACGATATGGCCATAAGGCATCGGTCAATCGAATTGACCAATCCTTACGGTCAGGGTTAACCATTTTCTCCAAAATGTGTTTGATCTCCCTATTGGAAATCTCAACTTGCCCACTTGTCTGTGGGTGGTATGGGGTGCTCACCTTATGAGAGATACCGTATTTCTTCATTAAACTCTCAAATGGTCTATTACAAAAGTGTGAGCCCCCATCACTAATAATGGCTCGAGGCGTTCCGAATCGGGAAAGGTTGTTTTCTTTCAGGAATTTAATGACCGTGCGATGGTCATTAGTTCGACACGGAATCGCTTCGACCCATTTAGTGACATAGTCTACGACAAACAAAATATATAAATTCCCAAAAGATTGGGGGAATGGCCCCATGAAATCGATGCCCCAGCAATCAAATGCCTCTATGATAAGAATGCGATTCAAGGGCATCATATTTCGACGGGACAATGCTCCCAATTTCTGACAACGCTCACAAGCTTTACAAAACTCATGAGTGTCCCTGAACATAGTAGGCCAATAGAAGCCACACTGCAGAATTTTGGCCGTGGTCTTTTTTGCAGAAAAGTGACCACCACAGGCCTGTGAGTGACAGAAGGAGATGACACTCTGATGCTCATTGTCTGGCACACATCTCCTCAAGATTTGGTCTGGGCAATATTTAAACAGTATGGATCATCCCAGAAGAATTTGTGCACCTCGGTGAAAAATTTCTTCTTATCTTACGCAGTCCAATGCGTCGGTATGGAACCTGTGGCAAGATAATTAGCGATATCAGCGAACCAAGGCAAATGGGAGACTCTGAACAATTGTTCGTCAGGGAACATGTCATTAATCTGTGTCGTCTCAAAGGAATCAGAGGGATTAAGGCGAGAAAGATGGTCAGCTACTACGTTCTCTACTCCCTTTTTATCTTTTATCTCTAGGTCAAATTCCTGGAGTAGGAGGATCCATCTTATCAGGCGGGGCTTAACATTATTCTTAGACAGAAGATACTTAAGCACTGCGTGATCAGTGTAAATAATGATCTTGGATCCAATCAAGTAGGACCTAAATTTGTCCAAGGCAAACACTACAGCTAAGAGTTCCTTTTCCGTAGTCGAGTAGTTCACTTAGGCAGGATTTAGAGTCCTACTTGCGTAATGAATAACGTAGGGTTTCTTATCTTTTCTCTAGCTTAGAACTGCCCCAAGAGCATAATCAGACGCATCGCACATAAGTTCAAAAGGAATGCTCCAGTCAGGTGGCTGTATGATGCGTGCACTAGTCAATATGCCCTTAAGCTTAGTGAATGCTTCCTGACATGGTTCAGTCCACTCGTATGGTGCATCCTTTTGAAGTAGATTACATAGAGGACAAGAGAAGAGACTAAAGTCCTTTATGAATCTTCTGTAAAACCTGGCGTGTCCTAAGAAGGATCGTACGTCCCTTATGTTCTTGGGTGGAGGTAGGTTAGAGATAAGATCGATCTTTGCCTTACTACCTCGATTCCTTTGGATGAAATAATGTGTCCAAGGACAATTCCCTTCTGAACCATGAAATGACACTTTTCCCAATTAAGTACCAAGTTCTTTTCTTCACATCTTTTCAGCACACATTTAAGACTTTCCAAGCACTCGCTGAAAGATGGATCGAAGACAGAGAAATCGTCCATGAAGACCTCTAAATATTGC
This sequence comes from Magnolia officinalis, assembly GCA_021015155.1. Classification (NCBI taxonomy): domain Eukaryota; kingdom Viridiplantae; phylum Streptophyta; class Magnoliopsida; order Magnoliales; family Magnoliaceae; genus Magnolia; species Magnolia officinalis. Next base: position 59,953,565 of record JAJHSJ010000009.1, on the reverse strand, counting down.
CCCACCATGTCAGAAAATATGCTCATCATACATCGCTGGAAGGTGGCAGGAGCATTACATAGTCTAAACGGCATCCTTCGGTAAGCAAAGGTGTCGTAGGGACATGTAAACGTAGTCTTTTCTTGGTCTTCAGGGGCGATCTCTATCTGATTGTAGCCCGAATACCCGTAAAGGAAACAGTAATAGGAATGACCAGCTAACCTTTCCAAGATCTGATCAATGAAGGGCAAAGGAAAGTGGTCTTTCCTCGTGACGGTATTTAATTTCCTGTAGTCAATGCACATCCTCCAACCAGTAGTGACTCTAGTCGGCACGAGTTCATTATTAGCATTGGCTACGATGGTGATCCCGGACTTCTTAGAACCACCTAAGTTGGACTCACCATTGACTATCGGATATAGGGTATATGATACCCACATCCAATAGTTTAAGGACCTCGGCCTTGACCACTTCCTTCATGTTTGGATTTAGTCTACGTTGTGGTTGCCGAGCGGTCTTCGCATTATCCTCAAGATATATGCGATGAGTACAAATCGAGGGGTCGATTCCCTTGAGGTCCGCGATTGTCCATCAAAGGGCTCCCTTATGCTCCAGGAGAGTAGATATAAGCATACTCTCTTGTTCTTTCGCAAGGTAGGCAGAAATCACCACCGGGTATGTCTCATCTTGACCTAAGTATGCATATTTTAAATCAGAGGGCAAAGGTTTTAGGTCAAGCTTCGGTGGCTTGAGATTAGACGGTAGAGGCACTTCATCAGTTTGGGTAACTTTTCAAATTGAGGCCTCCACCGGTTAACTTCAAGTACCGGTACCGCATCAAGCATGACACACGTCTCCCTAATTATATAATCATCAAACTCATGGGAGTGGGCCAGGCACGTCTCCAGAGGATCAGAGGATAAGGTAAGGGGTGTCCTATCTTCCACGAAAGTATCGATCATGTTAATATCGTGGATATCGTCATCTTCCTCTACCCGTTTGCCAGTGTTGAAAAAGATATTCATTTCTAATGTCATATTCCTGAAAGACATACTCATGACACCATTCCTGCAATTGATAATTGCGTTTGAAGTGGCAAAGAATGGGAGACCAAGAATGACGGGAATCTGAGTGCTTGTATTGTTGATGGGTTCGGTATCTAGGATGATGAAATCTACGGGGTAGTAAAATCGATCAACCTGGACCAACACATCCTCAATATTCCTCTTGGTACACGAACAGAGTGATCAGCAAGTTGTAGTGTGGTTAAGGTGGGTTTTAATTCACCTAAACCCAACTGTTTGTATACCGAGTAGGGAATAAGATTAACGCTCGCTCCTAAGTCAAGAAGTGCGTGATCAATTCGATAGTCCCCAATTACACATGATATGGTTGGGCTACTGGGGTCTTTAATTTTGCGGCACATCTTGCTTTAGGATGGCACTCACTTTCTCAGTCAGGAAGATTTTCTTTTGAATATTTTGCCGTCTTTTGGTCGTACATAAGTCTTTCAAGAATTGGCATAGGAAGGTATTTGTTTCACGGCATCAAGTAGAGGAATGTTGACCTTCACTTGTTTCAACACCTCTAGGATATCCAGAGAGTTAGAGAGAGTGTTTGGTGCAACCAACCGTTGGGGAAATGGAGCAACCGGCTTTCCTTGAGGTTCCGGTTCTAACTCTGATGGGGCATGGCTAGATCCATCTTCTTTATCCACTTCCGGGTCCTTAGACTTTTCAGCCCTAACCGGAATGGTTTTGTCAATGATTTTTTCACTCCTAAGAGTGGTGATGGATTTAGCTTGCCCCATCTGATTTGAAGAGCTTGGGTCGCTAACTTCATATTGCGATTTAGGATTGGGAAGAGGTTGAGCTGGGAAGCTACCCTTGTTCCCAATCGCATTTTCAGCCTTAAGTCCTTGTATTTCTTTTGTAAGGTCTTGAAAGGCTTGTAGCATACCCTGATTGAACAACTCTTGCTTTTGAAAATGTTTCAGAACTGGATCCTCTTGAGGTTTCTCTTGAGTTGGATTTTGATTTAGGAAACCTTGAGGTGTAGCGGTTTGTCCATTCCTCCAACTGAAGTTTGGATGGTTTCTCCAGCCAGGATTGTATGTGTTAGAGGTGGGCCCACTGAAAGGTCTTTGGTAATTGCTTACAGCATTGGATTGCTCATTCAATACCTCTTGAAAGGCAGATATAGTTGGGCAATTCTCAGTAGTGTGAATGTTGCAACCACAAATACTACAAACAATTTCCTTGACATTATCCTTCTTTAATTCCATGGCCTCGAGTTTTCGAGTGAGATTGGCTACCTTGGCGTTAATATCATCATCCTCTTTCAAGAGGTACATTCCACTTTTTTCTTTGGAATGAGTCGGCCTAGGCGTAGTACTCGGTCTAGGGGAGATGTCCCATGTTTGTGTGTTCTCAGCAAGTTTATCAAAGTAGTCCCACACCTCATTGATACCTTTATTCATAAACTCCCCATTACACATTGTCTCTACTAATTGGCGCATGGGAGACATCAGTCCAGTATCGTAGAAAAAGTTGTGATGCGCCACGTTTCAAAACCATGTTATGGGCATGAACTGACAAGATCTTTGAACCGCTCCTAACATTGGAAGAATGTTCATCTTCCCTTTGGGCGAAGTTCATGATCGACTTCCTAAGGGCGTTCGTCTTATGATATGGAAAAAACTTTTTAATAAACTCCCTTGTCATGTCATTCCATCTGCCAATACATTGAGGACGTAGTGAATGTAACCACGTCTTGGCTTTCTCTTTCAAGAAAAGGGAAAGAGTTTTAACCTGACCGTGTCATCAGACACGTTAGGAAAGTATAGGGTAGTCATGATCTCATCGAACTCTTTCAGATGTAGATATGGATTCTCTGACTCAAGCCCATGAAATTAGGAAGGAGTTGGATCACCCCTGGCTTGATATCCATATGTCCTGCATTCTCCTGAAACACCATGCTTGAGGGCGTACTCACCCCCCGCGGTTGTAAGTAATCTCGTAAGGTACGAGGCGGGGGTGCTTGATGCACCTCATTCTCATCTGGACATCTTCTACCCTAGGTTGGGGTAGACGAGGTTGATTTCCAGCCATATCCTCAATTAACTCAGGGGAATTCGAGCGATTTCTAGTCCTACGATGGACAGTTAACCCCTCAACTAATCCTCCTTCAGTCAAGAGACGTCGAGTGTTGTCACGAGCCCACTTGGGCATGAAACACTCACAGCCCTCAATCAAATTCTAAACCTAATCCTAAGAAGGGAAATAAAAATCTAAAAAGAAAGAGAGGGTTGGAAGGAAGTTACCAAATTGGAGTCCCTAAATTAAGAACCTGCAAAAAGAAACCAAAAAGAGATTAGTTCCTAAAAATAGAAATTCTAAAGTTAGAAAATTCTAAGGTGGAAACAAAGTTAGTTTCTAGAAAAGGAAAGTTTCCTAAACCTAGAATTAGAAAGTTTCTAAAAATAAAAGGAAGAATGAGTTAGTTTCTAAAATTAGGAAGAGTTTTAAAAAGTAAAATAACTAACCTAGTTTTAAAAACAAAAGAGGAAGGTTCTAAACCTAAAGTTAGAAAGTTCTAAATTAGAAATCCTAATCCTAAAATAGAAAGTAATGTTAGTTTCTAAAAAGGAAAAAAATTTCTAAAATAAATGAAAGCCTAGAAATAGAAAGGTTCTAAAAATAGAAAGTAGAGAAATTCTAACCTAAAATTAGAAAATCCTAAGAAGAGAAATAGCAGTAAACTAGTTTCTAATTTAGAAAAAGAGAAATTCCTAAGAGAGTATAAAATTTCTAAAACAAAAGAGGAAAGTTCTTAAACTAGAAAGTAAGTTAGTAACGAAAATTCTAAAAATAGAAAGTAGAATTTAGAAAGATCTTACCGAATTAGAAATTTCTGAAAGGCCTCAAAATAGGAAAGTTAGTTTCTAAACAGAAAGTCTTTAAATAGAAAATTTCTAAAAATAAAATAGGAAATAAAATAGATTCTAAAAGAGTTAAAAGTTAGAATTAGAACTTACTAAAAAGGAATCCTAATCTAGAAATAACAAGGAAAAAAAAATTAAGAGAGAAATTACCAATTTAGAAACTTATCTTAGAATCCTACAAAACAAGGAAGTTGGGTTAGTTTCTAAAAAGGAAAAACTATTTAAAAAAATAGAAAGTTATTTGAGAGAAAATTTCTAAAAATTAAAGGAAAACTTGAATTAGAAAATTCTAAAAATAAAACCTAAAAATCAAAAAGGTCCTAATCTTAAACTAATCCTAAAACCAGTTAATTTAAAAAAAAAACGTAGCCGTCAATCCCCGGCAACGGCGCCAAAAACTTGTTCAGACCCCAAGTATAGGGTTGTGGTGTAGTAATAAACTCGGTAAGACCGAGGTCGAATCCACAGGGATTGAAACCTGTACGTTATCTGAAAATAACCAGATCTAGAACTAGGCTAAGATGAAATCTAAACCAATTGAGATTTGAGGAATAATGGTGAAATATTAATCTAAACTAAAGAATTCAGAGAGAGGGAAACTAGGGATTCAGGGGATCCACTTGTAGAGATCAGGGAATTCTATGGTAAAAGATATCAAGATTGAACCTTGGTTAATGCAGTTTCAATAGATCAGAGGGTTATAAATCAGAATGGATTCCATCACAAAACCATGCCTATGAGACAAAGCCAATAACAGAGTTCAACCAATCCACAACCGATCTGTATGATGTATGAGCATCAGGAAGAGTTCCGTCATCCAACCATGCCTAGGAGACGATGGTGAACAACAGGGCTTCCTAACCCCATAATCAGAATTAAGGAAAAGGAAAACTCAAGCCATCACAGATCTAATGTAATATTAGTCACAAAAAATCATTAAACACCAGAAGTAGTCCCGTTGATCTAACTGCAATCAATCAACAATTCAGTCCATCATAAATTATAACCATAGAAGCAGACCCATCAAGCTACAAGCTTCACCCCTTAGCCCTAGCTAAGGGGTTTAGCCTAGCATAACTAGATTAAACTCCATAAGATTCATAGAAGAAGAGAAACAAAAACAGAATAAAAAATCTCTATATCTCTCTCACTTTCCCTGTCTCTCTCTCTCCTTCCAGCCGTCGATCCCTGACTCTCTCTTTTCTCTTCTTTTATAGCTGCCAGGGACGAAGGAGAGCGTCGGTCGACTTCTGTTTCGCAGCAGAAACCGGATGTTTCACGGATGCAGCGAAAGCTCTTTCGTAGTGGAAAACAACAACAAAAACTCCCAATTCCTTTGCTTTCTTTTCAAAGAGACAACATCCTTGGGGAATTTGTGGATGGGCTACACGATGGACGGATCAGATCCTCCATCTGATCAAATGTGGTGGGCCACAACCGCCCGGAAAAACCGGATGAATCTCGGACGCGGTAACAGAGATCGCGGATCTCTTCCACTGTGAAGTCGGTGGGTCCCATTGAACTGTTTTTCTGCAAAATCCGTGCCGTCCACTGTGTTCTGATCGAAAAATCGTTCAGAGAGGACCGATTTTGGCTCAAGATAAGTGCGACCCATTGATTTTTAAACCTACCGTCCATTTAACAAATTGGCGCTATTTCCATTCACTCTTGTGCATGAGTCTGGAAAACCACTATATGTACCGTCGGTTTGACGTCCTGGGGCGAATGGACGGTCCAGATGGAGCACATGATGATCGACAGTGGCCCACTGAGATCGTCCGATCTCTCTGTTCGCGGACGCTGGAGTCAAAAACGGAAACTTCCGTTTTTACGTTGGCTGCCAGTGAGGCCCATTCCTCTAGGTGTATGAGGAATCCACTCCGTCCATTGATTTCAGGACAAGATTTCGGTGCCGGATGGATGGTTTTGGTTGATCGTTGAAGTGGCCCACTTGTTTGATGTCAACACCGTCCAATGTCTATTAGACGTTTGGAGATCGTCCTCACCGTCTTATCTTGAAATTCTGACACCTAGGCCATGGTAACATGGGCCATGGGAATCTGGTGAACGGGTTGGATTGCCTAAATGGACAATAGGTGGGGCCCACAACCTGTCCGAACACAAACAACGTTAACGCTGTCGAAAGAAAAAAAAATGGAAGTTCCATTTTTTTGGTGAAGAATCCTCGGTCAAACCGGATTTTGACCGGACGCGGTGGTCCAGTGCACGGTGGGTGCACCCCTGCTGTGTACACCAGCTCTATGAAGTGGGTCCCTCTTGATGTTTCGTAGAAATCTGCTCCATCCGCCCAACTTAGCATCCTATTTAATGCGTTGAAATCGACGTTTGAGAAGTATCTAGATGTCAGGTGGGCCCCAAATTATAGTTTTATGGGCTGATTTATCCATTGGGCTACTTCTGTAGGGATCCGGGAGCTCAAATTTGACGTGTACGGTTCATTTGTGGTCCTCAGGCCATGTATGAAGTTTGGAGTCGATCAGATGGTGGAAACCCTGTGATCTTGCACTCTGAGCGTCTTTTAGGCCACTTGAGCTTCAGTTCCGCAATTTTCTTAGATCTTTGGTGTGCACGTCTGTCGATCTCGGTCCCCTGGGGTCGGTCCCTTGCCTTGGTGTCTTCAGATCATTAATTCCATGCTTTTAACAACTTTTTGCCATCCATGCTCTCAAATGCACCCTGCATCACGAACATGATTAAAATCAGGCGTTAAACAGTATCATGTTCGTAAATCCAGGCAATAAATGGGGTCTAATATGCAATATTTGACCCTCAACACCTTACATACGTAGCAGGCTACCCTTTTGTGACCCAGTTGAGGTTAAGTGTCCTCCTCGGTGGCTCTAAGGTAGGCCCCTAAAGCCCTTATAGGTAGTTGAAGGCCCACCTTGGACCTTGTTAAGCCCGTTTCCTTTTGAAGCCTTATGACTCCCCTAACTTGTGGGTCATCCCAAATTGTTGGGCCCCTCCCCCACTAGGAGAACTTCATTTCTCCTTAGAGTACTTGTCCATAGATCTTGTCCTTGTCCCTCCTTGGGATGGAGGAATACGTTCTGTAGTTAGCATACTTACATTATTATGACCCATATGCATCATCTGTATAAATTGATTGCATTGTATGGTGGTCATTAAGGGATGGAGTTTCTCCCCTTGTGCACATTGTGTGCCTGCAGCTAGTGCATGATTTGTATGTGTGACTCATGCATTGACATCACATTTCATGATGATACTGCCCTTGCTTCATCAGGGCCTTGCCTCCATAGGGATATTCGTGGATGATCATATGTGTGGACACTGAAAATGTTACTTGAGCATACCGGGTGCATAGGATGCCCATGGGTGAAATTTCTAAAATTTCCATAGTACCAAGGATCTGCTCCAACGCCGTGACTGGGTGGAAATATGAGCGCACGAGGGCCTTATACCGATGGGCCGCAACTCCCACTGTCGTGTAGTCGGTTAGATAGGGATGTGGCCTTACCCGCCTGGTGTGAGGAGGCGTTGCTAGGCTGAGTCTGACCAGCTCGTAAATGGGTCCGCTACCTTTAGGCTTTGTTGGTGATTGACTGTCTACAGGAGGGTAGTGAGGTCTCTTATGCTCGTTTGACTGTGCGGGGTCTGTAGAGCGGCAGTCATTTAGCAGTGTAATGGACCCCGGTGATTTCTTTATGATTGAAAATGTACTTAACATGTGGTTTGGATATGAGCACTGGCATTACTTGCATTGCATTAGCATTGACCGTATAAGCCCTTCATGCATTGCCTTGGTATAGCGTCCAGTACTCATTGCATCTTATTCATGATAAGCCTTGATAAGGCTAGTGATATTCTCATTGAGCATGTTTCTTTCCCAGTATCTCTCCTGCTGTTCTTCTGTGCACCATTATCACACACTTACACTACCCTCTAAGCTTCCATAAGCTTATGCACGATTGATGCGTGCAGGAGACTCTAGGCAGGCGTCGTAACTGAAGAGCGTGGAGTTGAGTTGAGCTTGAGAACCCAGTGTCGCTGATTTTACTTCTCCTATCATTTTATGTATGTCTTTTGGACCTTCTGGAAGTTGTAAAAGTTTAAATTCTTAGTGGATTTTGTGATGTATGCCTTGTTATTCTCAGATATACTTGTTGTGATCTTGGGTATGCTCGTATTGAAAATGATTACACTATTATGGAAATCCTCCTTATAGGATCCCAGGATTGGAACCTGCCTTAGGAGCCGAGAATGAGGTATTATGGAGGCTGTTGCGGCCAGAACCAGCCATCGGGTTCCTTGTGAATCCGGTTACCGAGTCTGGGGCGTGACACTCCCAACGTGAAAAGAGCTTAGAATAATTAGGAGAACGGTTTGGTGAAGCTAAATAGGACACTTACTATTTTTTGCCAAAAACCTTGCGCACTAGTAGACATCACAACTGTCTATAAATAGTAACTTTACTATTTATAGTAAGTTGCTAATTCTAGGAGTCTTAGTTGTAGTTTGCTTCTGATTTCTCTCTCATTGCTTGGTATCCCTATTTAAAGGGTTGTGAACTCGTTTATTTAATTCATTAATCAATTTCGAATTTTATTAGAATTTATTTCTATTTTCTTGCTTTCTTTCCTCGTGGATTCGAGAAGTCTTTGTGAGGAGTCCAGAGAAGCTCCGTGGATTCAGACTAGTTATCCTTGAGGAAGACAGTGATCGACCTCATCACGTTCATCCCTGCGTCAAATATAAAGGCTGTATGAAAGAATTTTCAAGTTTAAAAAAAATGTAGTGACTCATGGTTGGTTAGATTCGGGTTTGTTTAAAGATCCATAATTGGACCGATTTGAGGCTCGATCATTGGCCTACAATGGTGCAATTAAAGGGCATGTAATGATCAATTTCTTGGGCCGTTCTCTGGACAATAAAGGTTCTTATAATTCAAAAATAATTTTGTACAACTAAAGGACCTAAATGGGTTAATACATAGGCATGTACAAGATGGTGAAAGTGGGCTCGTATTGTACATCAACTAGTTAGTTTTGGGCCTGTTTGAACACAAGGGTGACTTGTATTGAACACTTTTTGGTACAATCAAATGGTGGGATCTTAAAGACCTTTCATGTGTCCAATTCGTGTGTTGATGTATGACCAAATAAGCTACCTAAATTAAGGATTTTTTAAAAGCTCAAACGGGTTGCACATTTAGATGGTTTTTAACCCTAAACAAGTCCATCTACCAACTGTCTAAGAAGCTAGCAAACCTATAAGTTTTGTGGATGGAGAAAAGGTTCATGGAAGCATCCTTTTAGTTTTAGGCACGTGGTGCACACGTGTGAGGTGTGCGTGTTGCATGTACATGTGCATGTAGAATTGTATTTGTAGTGAGCATAACATGTATACATAAATGTGCGTAGTACATGTGTGATGTATGTGCACATGTGACGGAATGTGTACGATCACATGTATATATATGATGAACAGGTTGATCATGCTCGATGTCACTTAGCTATGTACATGTAAGGTCGAAAACTATATTTGTCGGTTGGATTGTAAATTAAAACGATGGTTTAATAATCTAATAGATGAATGGCCAATTAGACTAATGAATGAATGTATCGATAGATAAATGAATGGATGGTTAGATGCATGATTCGATAGGCAATCCTATGGGTGGATTGATAAATGAAGGCAGGATGAATAATCCGATAATTAGATAAATAACTAAATGGATGGTTAAATTTGATAAATGAATGGATGGTTTGATATAGAAATGCATAATCATATTAATCGATGGTTGGATACCTAAATGTGTGGGTGTTCGATTTTATATATGCATTAACGAATAATCTAGCGGTTTGATGTCATGATTAATGGATGGGTGTTGTATGGATCAAAGATCTAATAATTGTATGATCCTAGCTATACATTTATGGGTGGATGGATGAAGGTTAGATATATAAATGGACTGACCAAATTTCTAGAAAAAATAAATTATAGCACTAAAATTCACTAGGGTCATTACATCTGATCCAGTAGTGCAGCCAAAGTCGAGTTAAACTTTCATGGTGGGCTTATTGATACTGAATTTTTCATTTGAGTGCTAAAAATAATGGGCTCTTTAGTACTTGTAAGTGTAATTTTTTTTCTGTCATTTCCACAAAATTGAACAAATTATTACAATTCAAATCAATAGAGCATCCAAATGGAGCATGATTTGCACTCCTGCCACTCTTTTCTCATAATTTTGAGTTAGATGCTATTTCAAATTGCAATCTTTTCTTATTGTGAAAATTTTCTGCAATTGCTTGTTATATTTACTTTGATGTTATAGCTGGGTTTGAGAACTCGAAAAAAAAAAAAAAAAAAAAACAATAATATATAACAATAATAAAAATACCTCAAATGGGCCTAACACAGTAGGCCCACCCCAAAATGCTTAGGCCTGGGCTGACGATCTGGCCTGGCCCAGTCCAGCCCTAAAATTGATAAAACCTTTATTTCTCACTTGCCTGTTCCTAATCTATTAACACTTGTCGATATAAAGTTGGGTTGGGCCAGGCTGGGCTGGTCTGGGCCTGTTAAGGCCAGTCTAAAATGAGAGCCAAGATTAACCCGAATATTGATTAGGCCATGCATGCAGAGGCTAAGCCCAGCCCACAGGCCAAGCCAGTAGGTTCAATTCCAACCCAATGCCGGGTTTCGCTCATCGGGTCGGGTTTAGACCCAGGGCCCATTGCCTTGCGAGTACTGATTTCTGTGCCAGGTGATATTCACGTTGTGGCCACCGTATGCACGGAAGCGGATTGGCTGGTGCTACCGCCTGCCCGGATGGTAATCCGTCCGGGCAGTGCTCTGTGGGGTCCACCGTGATTTAAGTGATTTATCCACGCTGTTCACCATTTTTCGAAGATCATTTTAAGGTATGATCCAAAATATAAGGTAGATACAGGGCTTAAGTGGACCACAAAGTAGGATTGAACGTTCACCATTAAAAACTTCTTGGGAGTTGGAGAAGTTTCGGATCAAGCTGATATTTGTGTTTTCACTTCATCCAAGCATACATGACCTTATGAATAGGTTGTGTGGTACAAAAAACATTACGGTGGCCCTAAGAAAGGTTTCAACGGCAGGTGTCATTATCAATGCAGCTTCCATTGGTGTGGTCCACTGGAGTTGTGGACCTGCTTCATTTTTAGGATGATACCTTAAACAATATGAGAAAAGCGATGAAGGCTGTGGATAAAACACTTACATCACGATGGGCCCCACAGAGCCCTAGCCGGACGAATTACCGTTGGATGGGAGTAGGGCGCAATCCACGTCCTGGCTGGTGCACCACGGACGCCGATTGCGTCCTACTCCTACCTCGCTCTGGACGGTAATCTATCTGGGAAGGGTTTTATGGGCCCACCATGATGTAAGTGTTTTATCCATGCCATTCATCGTTTTTCTCGGATCATTTACGGAATAAGACAAACAATGAGGCTGGTAAAGTTCTTAACTAGACCACAAAGTGGGAATTGAACGTCCACCATTAAAAACTTCTTGAGAGCTAGAGAAGTTTGGATGCTTTCACTTCATCCACGTATATATGACCTTATGAATAAGTTGAATAGGTTAGATGGTAAAAAAACATCACCGTGGCCCTTAGAAAGGTTTCAACGGTGGGTGTCATTATCACCACAACTTCTTTTGGTGTGGTCCACTGGAACTGTGGACCTGATTCATTTTTAGGATTACAGATTAAAATGATTTGATAAAAGCAATAAACGGCGTGGATAAAAAACTTACATAACAATGGGCTCACATAGCCCTGTCCGGATGAATTACCATCAGGGTGGGGTTAGGACGCAATCGGCGTCCATGTACCACAGACGGCCGACCTAGCTAATGTGTGTACGGGTCGTGCGAAGACAAGCGTTGATGCTCCTCGAGCTCTGAGCCCACAATAATGTATTTATTATATTTGAACTGTTCATTCATTTGGTGAGATCATTTTAGAACATAACCCCATAAATGTCAAAGCTCAACTGGACGACACCACAAATAACAGTGGGGATACTGATTCTCACTGTTAAAACATTCATAGGGCCCACCATAGCGTTTATTTTCCATCCAATCTGTTCATAAGCTCACACAGATATGGATGAAGAGGTAAAAAAAATATCATATTAATCCAAAACTTCTATGACCCCAGTTTCAATGGTAGACGTTCAATCTCCCATTGCTTTTGTAGCGTGGTTTAACTGATCTTTGGATCTGTCTTAATTTTTTTTTTTTTTGTTTTTTTGTCTCGAACCTTACAACGAGTTCACCAAATGGACAGGCGATTTGGATATAACCAGTACCTCATAGTGGGACCCACAGAACTTGGTGGCCTCAGTACACCAGCCAGTCGGCTTCCTGTCCGTACATCCTACTGTACTTGGATTTTGCTCTTCACGTCAATGCATGAACAGTCTAAAATTGCATGCACGGAAGTTCTAGGTTAGAATTCAAACCCATGCAAAGCATATTTCAGCTTGTACACATTTAATTCTTGGATTAAAGGTTGCAATTGAACTGAGCCTGCCTCTAGTTTTTCCGAGCAATACGGGAACACACCACCTATAATTTTTTAATTCAGAACACTGCAAAAAAGAAGTGTGCCAGGCCTATCCTAGTCTAGGCTATTTAACACTCTAGGGGTGGGCCCGATAAAGAATCCGGACCACTGCAGGATATAGAAACTATACAAAATAGAGAAATTGGAATAGAGCATAGGTAGACAGCCCGAAACTAAGAGCCCAAAGGGACAACAAGGATCCCCTCATAACTCAAGGAGTTTGATGCTGTAGCAAAGTGCCACAGCATCAAATAACTAGGGGTGTACACGAACCGAGCTAGCTTGGTTAGCTCGCTTGACTCGACTCAAAAAAGCTCGATTTGACTCGGTTTGAAGCTGAGTTCAAGCCGAGTCGAGTTGATTTTTTGAGCTTGAAAATGAGTTCGAGCCAAGTTCGAGCTTGCCCCAACTCGACTCAACTCAGATTGAACCCAGCTCGAATCGAACTCGGATTGAACTAGTTCGGTGACACGGTTACTTTAATATTGATGTTGCTCATCAAGTGTTTGATGAAATGACTCAAAGAAGTGTGGCTGGTGGTAAGGAAGGTATGTATATGAAACCAACACCTTTTCTTTTTTTTTTTTTTTTTTTGATTTTTATGTTGCTTAGAAGGTGTTTGATAAAATACCTGTAAAACCATTGCCGTTGTCTCAAATACAGTGAGATTTTAAAGGTGTAGTTCAGGTGTTTGTGAAAATACTGCAATGGCGAACTTGGCTCGATCTTGGCTCGAACTGGCCCAAGCTGCTGACCTAACCAAGCTGAGTTGGCCAATCAGGTTCGAGGACCGAATTGAACCATGTTCGAGCTGAGGTCAGCTAGAGGCCGAGTCGAGTCGAGCTAAGGCTAGCTCGACTCGGTTGGACTCAATGTACACCCTTACAGATAATGATGCTTGAAGACTGACTGACTTCCAAACCAGAGCTTGGAGGAGTTTTGCTACAAGGGAGGGTGTCAAAACCTCTAGTCTGGCCCATGTTGGGCTTCATTTGAGCTGAAACTATGGGCCCATGGGTCCAAGTAAGCCCATATTTCAGGCCCAATAAATAATTAGTCTATTCATGAGTTGGGTCTATGTAAAAGCTCAATTGAGAATCTTAAATACCATTGTATTAGCTTAATTGGCCCAGCATGGGCGAACACAAGTTTTTTTTTTTTTTTTGTTATCTCACTTATCAGGTGGCCCGAACCTCACCTGGATCAGTAGCAGCCCACCTTTGTGTTGATAGATACCTTAAATCTGTCTATTTATGCGCTGCTCGACCGGTCGAGTGGACCGCTATACTAGTCGAGGGCTGTTCGACTCAAAGTCCAGCGACTTATGTTTTTTGGTGTCCGAGCTGCTCGACCGGTCGAGGGGTCCTTCGACCAGTCGAGGCCCTCCTTCGACCAGTCAAGGGTTACGCAGTCGATGCACGGACTGCGTAAATTTGAGGCGGTTTCCGGACTTTTTTGGACTAGGCGCGTAAGTGGAATTTTCTAAACTATAAATAGGGGTCCCTAGGGCTATTCTAAAGTATTATAAGGCTTCCTAAAGGTATTCTAAAGGGTTCTAGGATTATCAAAGGGTGTAGCAAGGGTGAGATTCAAGGTTGTTCGAATCGGGTAAGTCCTCTCTCTTTGTAATTGATGCTTTCATAGTGGAATTCTGTCGCTTTGTGCCGTAGTTTTTTCCCGCAAGGGTTTTTTCATGTTAAATCTGCGTGTTCTCTTGTGTGCTTGGTGCCATTGGATTGCTATCCTAGATCTAGATCTGTGTGATTCCACAGGCCAAAATCCCAACAAGTCATATTAGAGCAATTGTTGAGGCACGGATCTGAATCTACAAGATTAGTAATAATGGGAGGCACTAGGTATGAGATTGAGAAGTATTCAGGGAAAAATAATTTTGAGTTATGGAAAATCAAGATGATGAGTTCCTTAATCAAGCAAGGCGAAGATGGTGCTCTTGAGGAACGGAAGTCTACTATGACTGATGATGATTGAAATACTTTTGATAAGAAGGCCTTATCATCGATCCATTTATGTCTCACGGATGAGGTTCTCTACAATGTCATGAGGGAGAAAACTGCGGTTAAGTTATGGGCGAAGTTAGAGAATATCTATGCAAAAAAATTCTTTGAAAATCGCCTTCACTTGAAGTGGCAGTGGTATAACTTCAAGATGGCAGAGGGTAGAGATTTGGAGGCTCACATCAGTAAATTTAATAAATTAGTTTGCAAATTCTTGGATATGGAGGAAGTAATGAAAGATGAAGAACAAGCATGTATGTTGCTAAATTCTCTTTCAGCGTCTTATGAGTCATTCGAGGACACAATGTGCTCAGCGAATAAAACCCTTAATGTCGACACCGTTATCTCAGCCCTTCAAGGGAAGGCTATGAGAAGGCTTAATATCGACATGATGATATCTTCTGATGCACTACTTACAAGGGGTAGAAATTTTGAACAAGGTACATGTTCTTCAAGTTCTAGATCTAAATCTAAGGGCAATGACAAAGGAAAGGTAAAATGCTGGAATTGTGGGAAGGAAGGACATGTGAAGAAGGATTGTAAAAATCTTAAATCGAAGAGAGAAGATTCTGAGGCTTCATACAGGGAGGCCAATGCTGCCACGTCAGATGGATTGAGTGGATGTGATGGTAATGTTTTGTCTATGTCTACTATCAGGCGGCCATATAATGATCGTAAGGATGAGTGGATGCTAGACACAGGAGCATTTCTTCACATGACTCCTCATCGGAGTTGGTTTACCAGTTATAGGGAGTACGATGGTGGATAGGTATTTATGGGCAATGACATTGCCAGTAATATTGTGGCTATTGGTTCGGTGCGCATCAAGATATTTGATGGGGTGGAGCGTACCTTGACTGATGTCAGGCACGTTCCTGACTTGAAGTAGAATCTGATTTCTCTTGGTGTACTTGAGAAAAAAGGATGCAAGTACACAGGTATTGATGGTGCTCTTAAGGTATCTAAGGAGGCACGAGTAATCATGAAAGCGCAATGACTCGGTAACTTATACAGATTAATCGGGAGCACTTCAAAAGGTGGAGCTGCAGTGGATGTAGCGGATTCCACCTCTGCACATGTGTGGCATGTTGGGTATGGCCACATGAGCGGGATGGGTAGGAAGGCTGAGAAGTGCGGACAGGGATACAGAGCAGGTGGAGCAGCCACCTATGAGAAGAATCACATGGCATGATCGCAGGATATCGGCGAGGTACATGGACGACTCCAATATCACAGGGGATTTATCTTCTATTCAGATGGCTCTAGGTGAGCCTGGTGCTGAGAAGTGACTATGGGCGATGTGATAGATTCGTTGTACCAGACCGACATATGAGAGCGGCTGGAGCTTCCAGTGAGCCGGAGAGCGGTTGGATGCAGGTAGATCTTCAGGAAGATACAACATAAATGCAGGGCGAGGTTGGTAGCGAAGGGTTATGCTCAGATAGAAGGGATCAACTTCTCAGAGGTATTCGCGCTGACGGTATAGCAGGTGTCTATTAGATCCATGATTGGCACTGGTTAGTCAATGTGATCTTGAGCTGGAAGGATGGATGTGGAGTCTGCACTTCTGCAAGAGAAAGTGAAGAGCAGATCTACATGAAGCAACCAAAGCGGTTCGAAGTTAAAGGGGTTGAAATTTTTTTTGTTTGCAGGAGGTCGTGATTCAACTTGTCGCCTAGGCAATGGTTTGATTCCTTCATGGTGAGTTAAGAATTGATGACATGTAGATCGCCAATTATGATATGTCTGAAATCAATGTACTGAAGACTCAGTTAAGTGGGACATTTAGGATAAAGGATCGAGGGCTGCAAAGATGGTTCTCGGCGTTGAGACTGAAAGAGGAGTAGGCTTTGGTTATCTCAAGCAGAATACCTTGAGTAGGTATTGATCAAGGAGGCGATAGACCATGTAAAGCCGGAGAACGTTCCCTACGCGTTTCTCCTCAAGTTTTCCTCAGGACATGTCCCAAAATATATGAGGAAAAGCAGGATATCTCATGAGCCTTATTCGAATGCGGTTAGCAGTGTATGCCATGTTCTGGATTAGACCGATTATTTCACAGGCTATCAGTGATGTGAGCAAGTACCCCAACAAACAATATTAGGTAGTGGTGAGATGATAAGAAGACTACGTCTTTTCTTTTGGGAAGACAGGAGCAAAGGTGGTTGGGCATGTGGATTTAGATCCGGCAGACATGATCAATAAAAATGTTCCTGTAGAGAAGTTCAAGTTCTGTGCAACTTCTCTGGGCTTGGCGATGACATAAAAGAAGGATGGAGTATGCACGAGAAGCGTTAACTAAAGTTATGATATAATGCAGAGATGAGTGAAGATGGCAGCAAGATACATGGTTGAAGATTGAAGGTATGGTGGAGATTGTTGACAAATGTCTTAAATCTGTCTATTTATGCACTGCTCGACTGGTCGAGTGGGCCGCTCGACTAGTTGAGGGTTGTTCGACTCAAAGTCCAGCGACTTATGTTTTTTTGGTGTCTGGGCTGCTTGACCGGTTGAGGGGGTCCTTCGACCAATCGAGGCCCTCTTTCGATCAGTCGAGGGTTACGCAGCCGATGTGCGGACTACGTAAATTTGAGGCGGTTTCCGGACTTTTTCGGACTAGGTGCGTAAGTGGAGTTTCCTAAACTATAAATAGGGGTCCTTAGAGCTATTCTAAAGTATTCTAAGGCTTTCTAAAGGTATTCTAAAGGGTTCTAGGGTTATCAAAGGTTGTAGCAAGGGTGAGATTTGAGGTTGTTCGAATCGGGCAAGTCCTCTCTTTTTGTAATTGATGCTTTCATAGTGAAATTCTGTCGCTTTGTGCCGTGGTTTTTTCCGGCAAGGGTTTTTCTACGTTAAATCTACGTGTTCTCTTGTGTGCTTGGTGCCATTGGATTGCTATCCTAGATCTAGATCTGTGTGATTCCGCAGGCCAAAATCCCAACACTTTGAGGTTGTCTCAATGCTTTAGAAGGCATGAAGATTATGTAGTCTACATCATCTACACTGCAGGCAGGGAAATGAATTGCGCCATACATTCTGCAAGTTCAATTGCTAATGGACCATAACCGACAAGTAAAACTATTGGATGATCCTAACCATTTAATTGGTGTCGTGCAAATGGAGAATTAAAAGAGAGATTAGCAATGTATCACTTTAACTTGCAAAGCTTCCTACTAATAATGAGCTGGGATGATCCTTGTAAAGGGAAGTGAATCACCCAAAATCACACCTACTCTCATTGCTTTGCATATACCTATTTTAAGAGAATTGAAATTTACAATCACCTTCATTGATTTCCATACAACCATGTGTATGCAATCAATGATGGTGAGTGCAAATGAGAATCCCATTTAAAA
This sequence comes from Magnolia officinalis, assembly GCA_021015155.1. Classification (NCBI taxonomy): domain Eukaryota; kingdom Viridiplantae; phylum Streptophyta; class Magnoliopsida; order Magnoliales; family Magnoliaceae; genus Magnolia; species Magnolia officinalis. The sequence continues at coordinate 59,935,679 of JAJHSJ010000009.1, read as the reverse complement.
AATGTTCACATTTTTTCAAGTATTTTCAATGATTTAATAATGGAGTTGGATACCCTATTTTATCTTATGTGCATCAAATTAGAGTTTTTTTCATTATTCCATGGAAGTAAATGTGCCATCTAGTTATTCTTTTCCTAGGTCCCCTTTCTTTTAACAAGGACAGGGGACAAGAGGAAGGTTATAGAGTAGCCAAAGAGTGTTCAAGGGTGCCACTATGGCCGGATTGACTATGCCTTTTAGGGTTGAAAGGCAATGACGTGACGATGATAATGATGAGGATAAAGTAGCCAAAGAATATCAAAGATATGGTTGAGAGCTTTAAGCTTGTCAAAGATGAAATTGAATGGCACTAATATCTAAGATTTATTTAATATTAAGGTCATGTTTTAGTTTATTTATCAGTTTTATGTTCACGTCCACCACTAAATATATTGTTTTAGTTTAGTAAATACGTACGATTACATACGCTCATTAAATACTAATCTCACAATCTTTTCTTTTTTTTTTTTTTTTTTTTTTAAAAAAAAAAAAAAAAAAAAAAAAACTAAAATTATAGATGGCCTTCACTTGGTGTAATATAATAGGTAGTCGAAGTTTAGGTAGTTATTTAGTTAGGGGTGGAGTATGTGTTGGAGACTTGAGTAAATGACGCATGATACAGTCCATTCATCATACAGCGGGCGCTATGAACTTGCATACACCAAATTAAGGTTGTAGTCTTATCACTTTTGGGCACACATGGACGTTAAATTTTGATTTTTGAGCTTTATTCTCAAATTACTTATTTTTCTCATACAAATTTCACTTGCTTGATAGGTGGACCCACATATGTTTGGTCCATTGGATGTTCACATGTTTATGATCACACTGCCTACTGAATGGCTAAGATTTCTAACTTGCGTGTTGTCCGCCTAGATCTCTTTTAACACTTGTTTTGTGCCCCTCACCTGATGATATCCTCTTTGAATCACACCCCTTGAATTTCTACTATATAATCATGAGATTTAAGCCAACCCCACATAGCAGTGACAAGGATGATGATGACAAAGACAACAAAAATGGCAATGGCGTAATTAGAAATATAAGCTCAACTAATGATAGACTTTAAAAGACAGAGAAAAGATACGATGTTTATTTCAACCAAAGAAAATTAATATTTCATTATTCACAAATGAAACAACCATCATATGCTACAACCCTGAGGATGGAAGTTTCATATAATTTTGAAAGATTCCCACCAACACCCACAAGCTTTTCTTGATTAAAAGGAAGGTAGAATTTGATATTTTATAAGACACCCAACTACTTTCTATATGTAACATACCTAACAAAGGAATTGAATTCAAAATTAGAGAAGATAGACATATCTAGTTATCAAGAGAAATGCCCCAGTGCTTTATAAGTTACGGTGCTCCTAGATGCGTAGGTTTACTTCGACAGTATTGCACTGGACAGATGGTACAATCCAACCTTGATTTGGTGTTTTTCTATAAAATCTTTTTTTTTTTTTTTTTTTTTTTTCTAATCCATATATAAATAAGATGGTCATGAATGCCAAAAAAAAAGAAGAAGTGATTTTATAGAATCATAAGCAATCAATGATGGGACCTAAAATACGTATGTTTCAAATTGTTGATTAGGCCTGGTTTTATGTAATATTGTGATAATCCATATTAAAGACCATTGATCAAATGGTCAATATTTGTCAAATCATTATGATGTTTGCATGTTAGCCCATGAAAGGTACACTCAACCTAACAAAGTACAGTCGGTGGATTGGACTGTCTAAATGTCATTGTGCAACTAGGAGCACTTATAGTGCTCTAGGGCATTAGAGCGCTTTTAAGATATCAAAACCTATTACCCGAACATTACCAAGAACAATGTGGTTTCCACTTGCCAACAACCAAAATATAAAACCTAATTGAAGTTCCAAGACAGGTAAGATCATGATAAAAGGTCACTACAATTTTAATTTTCATGGAAATGCAGACTTCCTAGTGTGTTGATCTCACAAAATTCTGTGGGGCTCACCATGATGTATGTGTTATATCCACACTGTCCATCCATTTTATGAGATCATTTAAAGGCATGGGCTCAAAATTGAGGCAGATACAAACCTCAAGTGGACCACACCACAAAAAGCAGTGGAAATTGGATGTCTACCATTGAAAACTTGTTGGGGACGTGGAAGTTTTGGATCAATCTGCGAGATATATATATATATATATATATATATATATATATATATATATATATATATATATATATAATATACAACTTCGATGTCACCGCGACCTCATGAACAGGTTGGATGACAAATAGACATCATGGTGGGCCTAAGAAGGTTTCAATGTTAGGAATCATGGTCCCCATTGGTTTTTAAGGTATGGTCCACTTGAGATTTGGATTGTCTTATTTTTAGGCTCATGACATAAAATCATCTTTCAAATGGATGAATAGTGTGAATATAATACATACATCATGGCGGGGCCATGGAACTTGGTGACAACCACACAATACACTTCCAATTTTCATGGCATGCAACAGAGTCCAAGACATGCAAATGACGCGAATGCATGAAACACAAACCCATACCGACTTGACCCAACTCAACAAATGTTCCTGAATGTATCAAGCGAACGGCTAGAATAAAAATTTTGCCCCCCACTATAGCTACAAACCACACATTATTTCATGGATAAATCTACTTGCTTTGCATTGTGTTTGTGATAAAGACCATAGTTTGAAATTTTGGAAAGAAAAAAATAAACAATAAATTCAACCAACTCAACCCAAGAACTATGCTTAATTTCATCACCACTAGAGATGAACTAAATTTATGCAGGACTCAAGAGAAAACTCGAAATTGAAAATAAATAAAAATAAAATCTCAAGGGAACTTTACACTGAACTTACCAAGACCCATTAACATGTAAGAATTCTTTTATTTAAAATATTAAATATTACTAACAAAAAGACGTCACCCTTAGCTAGAGAGACCTTTTTCTAGGTTTTCTAACTTTAGTTAACATCAACGGTTCAAGCAGTCCCCACAAGTATGGACGCATGCATGTTCATGATCGTTAATATCAACCATCCTTCATCTTCATCATCATTATTGTTAGCCTTTACGCATGATTCATGTTAGTATATATATATATATATACTATTGCTTTCGAAATCCAACGTGTCACATCCGTAAAGGGTACTTTTCTCTAAAAATTATAAAAAAGAAGAGAAAAAACAAAATAACTACTCTGCCTTGCTGGCAGTTGTGCATTTTCTTAGCCTAAATCATGACTTATCTTCATCATCATCACCCACCATCATCGCTGATGTTTAACGAGAAATGCTCGAGCATTGTTAGTGCTATAGTTCTATGAGGACATCTCTAACCATCTAATCATTAATATAAAGTGCCCATTAGGTAAAACCCATGCTACAAAGAACCATAGCTCATCATGGCGAAACTTTCGTAGAATCCACCCGGTCCATTGGATATAATTCCTCTTATTTACCTCGGACCCAAAAAAATCATGACCATCCAAAACTCAAGTTGGCAACACATGCATTAATAAAAGAGTTGATGTGGGGCACCCACCACTAATTTTGTGTAGAGCCCACCATGGTGTTGATATGTCATACGATCCATTTATCCAATTTCCATCATCTGAATGAAAAAACCTACAATAAAATCACAATATTCAAAACTCAAGTGGGCGTACCATGTGAATTTAGATGTTTTTAGGTACAATAATTTGGGCTGGCCCACCTGAGTTTTGAATCAGCTGGATTTGTGTAATGAAGGCTAAACAAGGAGTGATGAAACTGATGCACTGGGTGAGTTTCATGCATGTTAAGTGATTTGCCACACATTTATAGACATACATTTTCCAATTTCATATCCATGGATAGGATGATTAGGATCATAATGATCAAACTAATTCTTCTAAACCATAAGACATCAATGAAAGCCCCACCAAATAGACGGTTCAGATTGTTAATTTGGGCCTATTTTCAATAGAACATTCCTGGCCATCCATTTTTATAGACTATTGATCTTATGCTTTGAATCTTCCACCAGCGTGCTTCATGAAGTGTGTAGTTCGACAGTCCACGTCGCTTGATTGCAGATGTACCTATGCCACTAGGTGCACCATCAGCTATAGTGCCAACGAGGAATAGATCATTTCTCGAACGTTAGATGCATGATTTTCTTTTGGCCTTTGTGCATGTCACTTTGACATATCCCCATAAAAGAATGATTTTCATCATATTCGTCGCTATCGAACTAAGCATTCGGTAGGCCATACATTAACTTTTAAAACTCTAGAAAGACCCAAGGCAATGCATCTACATATGACACTACTTATTATGCCATCAAGGCACATGGTATGAGATCCAAGCCATCTATCATGTGGGTCCCATTATGTAAATGTGGTGGGCCAAATATCAGAACGTCCAACTCATCAGCTGGACTACAGTTTACGAAGCAAATGTGTGGCCTTGAAATATCCACCCGTTTCTGATAGTGTAGCACACCTGATGTGCCTGATGTGTGGACAAGGATGATTTTTCTTTGTGCCAGATAGACGACCATGGTGTCACCCACCTGATATACGGCTTGGATCTTGCACCTCAGTGCCATGGTAGCACATGTGGTGATGTGGGACGAAATGGTACGTACATGTATGTAGCCTGATTAAATCATCTGGTGAATTAAAGCAACCGTGACTATAGGGTCATGCACATGATGGTCCACGGATGTGGTCCCAATTAGTAGTTTTTAGACAAAATTATTGAGAAGATGACGTTTTGATCTTCTAACGGCTGCAAAGGAACTCTATCATATCTTACACAGGCCCCACCTGTGCTTCCTATGCCTAGGTCCATTTCTTAAGGGATTTATCGGTCCTTATCGCCTAGGACCTGAATAGATTTCCTCATATATCCCTAGCATAAAATCCAGACCATGGTGAAATCATCCATCCCATTGATCTGATGGGCCACACCGTGGATGGTTGATTAATTACTCAAAATTCATCCTGTATAAGAGTTCTCACTATCCGTTCTGTGATCATTTTTCTGATCATTCATATGTATCACAGACGTCTATTTATAGGCCATCAATTGAATAGTTGGGATGTTCCAATGATGAAGGTTTTTGGGACATATCCCATTTGTGGTGGGACCCATTGAACCAATAGTATGGATCACGAGCCCACGTGCCACACGTGTAAGTAATCCACACTTCCTCATCTATCACCACCATGCATTAGGGCAAGATGATCGCTCTTTCTTAATGATACATATAAAGATTCTAAAGCACCTAATAATGATAATGTGCTACTTAATTAAAATCCAAAAGCAACTGACCAATCAATTTCAACGGACGATATTGGTTGTCGACTTCACTTACCACTACCTAAGTTATAATGATGTGTCATTACACAAAAAAACAAAGTAAGAAAAAGCACATGGAATGGTAATAGGGTAGGGTTTGAGGCTTTATCTACGTTATTATCAGAGATTGACAAGACCAAGAAAAGCATATCCTCTCCTAATTCTGTTTTACTTTTATAATTAGTGAGTGCTTAGCATTGGGTCATTGCATACCATTTCATGATACAGCGGTCCACTCATTAAGTCAAAAAAGGCTGCCCTTTTATGTTTATTATATGAATAAATAAATAAAGAAAGCTAAACCCTAACTAGAGCATCCGATACCTCTCACTGTCATCTAATACGACATCAAATCATCTAATAGGTGTGTGTTAGAGTACGTTAAGAGTAGAGATAATGACGATTCTATGCTGTGTACGTGGAAAACACAGGCCTTTAAACACTAATACTATGGACAGTCTAAAGATCAATGTTGGAAATTGACTTATATATATATATATATATATATATATATATATATAAATTCTTGATAAAATCGTGATACAAAAACTGGTGGGATTTTGAAACTATCACAATATTATCTTGCTAATATCATGTTGACAATTTATGCAGAAATATGCAAGAATTTCAAAATATCAGTGATATTTGTCACAATGGAGAGGGACTACAGCTAAAAAATACTCATAATAGAACAACCCCAACCGTCTGATATGAAGCAATACGGTTTAAATTTTGGATAAAATCGTGCAAAAAAAAAAATAATAATAAATGGTGGGATTTCGATAATATCACAATATTATTTCACTAATATCGTGTTGACAATTTTATGCCGAAATATGCAAGAATTTCAAAATATCAGTGATATTTGTCACAATAGAAAGGGAGTATAGCTAAAAAATGCTCTGAATAGAACAATCCCAACCGTCTGATATGAAGCAACAGTGCACATTCAATTACAAATGGTTCTAATATTGGCTTTTAGGACCTTCAAATGTGGGGCATTTTTGGTGCATTGCCCCATATCTTTTTTCCTTTCTAAACCCAAATAATTAATGGAAAAGAAAGAAGCTTAAAATACTAGTATTTGAATTAGAGAAGTGATCCAATGCTCTCAGAATACTTTAAGATATAGTGCTCCTATTTGCATTAGGATATTTAGATAGTTCGACCAATCGATCTGAGCTTTCCACTAGGTCCAGAATGCATTTCGTAGGCTATCAACTAAAAATCACACTAATATGACACTTCTTACCATCTGATCAATTGCCTATAGGATGGACGGTCAAGATTACATAAAAAAGATCTAATCAATAAATTGATCCATATGTATGTTGGGATCCATCATTGATTGCTTATGGTGCAAAGAATCACTTTCATAAAAATAATCTTATCCATTCCATCATGGCACACATAAGAGTTCAAATTATAAATAAATTAGATCGTAGGATCATTATTATTTTCACAAGATAGCCCAAGAAATGTATGATGAACGTAATAGACGGTCTGGATCAATTGATTGGACTTTCAAGTGTCCCATTGCAACTAGAAGTACTGTAACTTACAGTGCTCTGATATGCCTAAGGGTGGAAACGAGCTGGGCTGGCCGATGGGTCTGTGGTAGAGGCCCGCAGGTCAAGTGTTTCTGTGATTTTGAAGGGCTGAGCCCAAACTAGATTTTGCAGAAGTTTCTATTAAGGCCGTAGAAGCCATATGATGTAGTTGGCTGCGTTCGACCTGAAATAAAAGGCCTAATTATTGAAAGGACTGGACTCGGGCTACCCAAGCAATACTGTGGATGGACTCGACTGGCCTTGACCAGGTCCGGGCCCAGCTTTTTGTGATACCTACTTTGTGCGAACAGTTCTTAGATAAGCTACTTGTATCTATTGTAAACCTGGCTAAGGGGCAAGATGACAGTGGTTATTAATATTATTATCATTAATATTATTAATATTATTATTATTATTATTATTATTATTATTATTATTATTATTATTTTATTTTTATTTTATTTTTTTTCGATTGGTTGGACAAACAATCCATAAATTCATGACCCTAAACAGATTGTTAATGTGACACAAGATATTCCTTCTTTGATATTCAAGGGGGAAGATTAGATGTCAAACAATGCCCCTTGATGTGTTCAATGTTCCATTGGGATCACCAGATGGATGGTCAGATTTTTGAGATAATGCAGTTAAGGGCACGTTCGGATCATAGGCTATTTTGCTTAACTCACTTATGTCCGAGGTAGCCTTTCTTAGTTTCATTCAGCTAATAAATATGTTTGGTAAATAACATACTTACCAGTATAATTTTTATTTTTATTTTTATTGTACAACATTACTTTATTTTAAAAATCTCTTCCACTAAACTTTTATGCTTTCCCATCTCTTTTCTTTTTCTCTAATATGTTCCACTAAATTCTCTTTCATTTTTTTATTTTTTTATTTTTTTTCTTATTCATGTGAGATTCACCTTTAATATCCACTGCACATTATGAACTTTCAAGGTGGCCCTTTCATTATGATAGTCTTACCTTGGCTCTGCCTTCAATGTGAACTGCCCATTGTGAGCCAACCTTCAATATGGACTATCTATGCTATTTATCATGAAAGGCCACCTTGGATGTGGGTTATCCATTATGTTGGATATTGGATGTGGATAATCTATCATGTGGGGCCCATCTTTAATGTGGATGGTTCATCAAGGGGGACCTAACTTTGAAGTGGGCCTCACATGCCGGGACTACCTTAGATGTAGGCCATTCATTACATGGGGCAACTTTGATGTGTGTCATCTATCATATGGGGTCCACTATCAATGTTAATTATCCATCGTATGGAGCCCATCTTTAATGTCCACTGCCCATCATGTGGACCACACCTTTGATGTTGACCGTTCATCATGCGGACTCCACCTTCGAAATTTGACATCCATGATGCGGGGCATGCCTTGGAAATGAGTCATTTACTATTAGGAGCCGACCTCTGATGTAGACCATCCATTATGTGGGTCACCTTTGATATGGACCATCCATCACGTGGAGAGAGAGAGAGAGAGAGAGAGAGAGGAGAGAGAGAGAGAGAGAGAGAGAGAGAGAGAGAGAGAGAGAGAGAGAGAGAGAGTAAAATAAGGTAAAAAGTAAACAAAGCAAAAAAAATTTATTTTAAGCTACTTTTATAAAAGTGGTTACCAAACCAACTTTTATTAAATAAAAGTGGTTACGAAGACAACTTCTTTTAAAGAAAAAAAGAAGAAGCTTATTTACTACCCTAAGTAGAATAAAAAGGGGGAAAAAAAAAAAAGAAAAAAAAAAAGAAGAAGCAAGTTACTTATGGGGGTTTATCCAAATAGGCCCTAATTGCCTCATTTTGACTGTACAACGACACTATACACCACCCTGCATTATTTTCAGGGAGACATCTGTGGTGTGAAAATTCAGATTTCCTCTCTTCTCTCTTCTAGTTATTGACATAAAAAACATATGGTGATCCAAAGGACTACACTAATGTGGTATATTGCTACTAACACCCCTCTCAAGTTGGAGCATATATATCAATCATGCTCAATTTGGACATAGTGTCAGTTAAATGAGAATAATGAATAACCTTAATGAAGACATCCGCTAACTAATAATTAAATGAACAAAAAAAAAAAGGAGTGCAGATGACACATGAAGCCAACTTCTTGAGAGCAAACTGATAATTAATCTCAATATGATTTGTTTCACCACTAGAAAAGGGTCAAAGGCTACGGATAAAATCCGTAGGTAAATGGCTACAGTTATAGTTGTAGCAAGACTGTAACCATTGGCACCATAGCCATTACTTTTGAACCAATGGCTACGAATTAAATCCATAGCCATAGAACCAATGACTATATATCTAATCCGTAGCCATACTTTCTATAACGAAATGAACATAAAGCTACGGATAATATTTGTAGCTAAAAGTGGAACGAGATCCATAGAAATATGTTGAAGTTAGCAATAACTACGGTTTCCAAAACTAAGGTTATGGCCAATATCCGTAGCTACTGCCTTTAAAAAAAGGATAGTATAATAGTGGTGTCTCTTACCATTGCTAGTACATGCCATGATAGATCAACTCATCTAGGCTAATATAAATAAAGACCTCATAGCTTACAAACCCATCTATCCATTTGAACTAATACAACCAAACATGACCAAAAGGAATAAAAAATCAATGGAAGAAAAAGTCCCATGTGAAAGTTACTGCATAAGAATATCTATATCTCAGCCAACATCGCTGCCTCCAAGGAGAAACAGAATCCTAGGTGTTGCACAATGTGCCTACATGGCATACATAAGAACCATTACCCTCTTTAAAAAGCTTACACACACACACACACACACACACACACACACGCACACACACACACCTCTGCAATGGTATTATCAGGTGCTTCTTAGTGACCTGCATAATAGATAAGCACTCATTTAACATCAACATTCCAGATTGAATTAATACTTAGGTTTAGGAATTTTAGTTCCAAGCAAATGTTTCATAGTTTTCAATCAAAGTTTCAAGATCAACTCAATATAATAGTTCTATGGTTTAATCTCTATTATTTCCTATGTTGTTGTCCACTTGAGCCTTCAATATGCCTCCTTTTCTGGGTTCATGCCCTAAAATGAGCTTTCAAAATGAGTTGACGGCTTAGATAAAATACATACATTATGGTGGATCCCATATAGACCCATATGGGATCGTTAGTTTCTAACTATGTCCTGGTGGGGTAGTAACTTTTAGCTACATATTAATTAATCTTAGTGAATTAGTTACGGTTTATATTTGTAGCCAATAACCCTCATAGTCCGTAGCCTTTGCTCCTTTTTTTGGTAGTATCAAGGGAACAATCAGATGATATCAATGTTGTTTGAAGGTTTTTAGCAGAAGAATCATCATGTCATACAAGGACTGTAGGCATAAATCAATCTTTTGACAAAAGCGTAGTACAAACAATTATTCATAATGATGAGAAATGTGAGATTGGAGATGGAGCTTGCGGTCATTCATGTTTGTGGTGTGACACTGATGATGAATTGTAGGTCACCACCCAATGATGGTGAATCGTAGGTCACTACTCTGATCATGAGGAAGTTGTTGTACATGCCAAAGGTGGAGATAGATTTACAATGGCATAACATCTTCCGAATGAGGTGCAATATAAACAAAAATTTCTATAATGTAATTATCAATGTTATGAGTAGTAAGAATCTCGTGTCGAAAATAATGATGGAAATGCTGCAACTAAAGACGGAAAATCACCTCTCTCCGTATATGATTAGATAGATCAAAGAGGCTAACAAAACAAAGGTAACAAAATAATGTTGTATTTCATTCTCGATTGGTAAATATTATAAGGACGAAGTAATGTGTGACGTAGTCATCACTAAAGCTTGTCATATGTTACTTAGTTGGCCATGGAAGTGTAATGTTGATGCTATATATAGAGGCCATGATAACATATTTATATTTATTAAAGCCGGTGGAAAGATTATCATTGCCCTTATGAGTATGGAGAACAACCAAAGATTTCTAAAGTGGAGCGGTGGTCTCTCATAACCATTCTAAGGAGACATGGGAGATCAATGCATTGCTTATAAATGGAAATGATGTATAAATTAAACATTCTAGAGATCATTAAAGAATTTGAGGAGATGAGGGAGATCAACGTAATAATTGGAAAAGAAAAAGAAGTAGAGGCCGTGAATAATGTTGATGCTATGCATAAAGGCCGGGATAACATATTTATATTTATTAAAGATGTTGGAAAGATTATCCTCGCCCCTATGAGCATGGAGAACCAACCCAAGACTTTTAAAGTAGAGGTGGTATCTCATAACCATGCCAAATTTTGTCAAAAAATCTAAGGAGATAGGGGAGATCAATGCATTACTTATAAATGGAAAAGAAGAAAAACTTTAAAATCCCAGAGATCATTAAAGAATCTGAGGAGATGTGGGAGGTTAATGTATTAGTTGAAAAAGGAAAAAGAAGTAGAGGCAACGAATATTTTAGAGAAGTTAAAGCCAGTGTTGCAAGAATTCAAGGAAATCATGCTCGATGAACTTCCCGATGGATTACTCTCCATGTGGGATATACAACACCACATTGATATTTTCCCAGGGGAAAGTCTTTCTAATCTCCCACATTATCAAATTAGTTCGAAAGAATGTGAGATCTTAAAGGAACAAGTGGAAAAACTAATTCATAAGGGTCTAATGGAGGATAACATGAGTTTGTATGTTGTGCTAGCCTCGTTGACCGTAAAACATTATAGGAGTCTAATGCAAAGGAAGATGTTGATAAACGTCGTCGCCAGAAGGTGTTTGAAGTGGGTAATAATGTATTAATTCACTTGCACAAGGAGAGGTTTCCAATTGGGACATATAAAAAATAATGGAATAAGAAGATCGATGTCTATGTTATTGATCCTCCTAAGGACGTGGAGGTGACATGTACTTTCATTGTGGAAGATTTATAAGAATATCATGAGTTGAGTCCGATGGATAACTCGGGGATATCTTTTCAAGTAGAGGGGACTGATGTAGAGCAGGCCACATACCTATTCATGGCATAGATTGACCGAGAGAAGCCCGAACAGAAACAAACATAATCCATCAGATTCGGGCCCAGTCCTATGTTGAGCATGACGTAACTGGACCCTAGGCACATCTGATTGAAGAAATTTATTCCGGATAAAGAAAAATTATCATTTGAAGTGCGAACCATAAATCGACCATAACTTTTGTTTGAATATCATTGCAGGACGCACATAATATTAATTTTGAATTTAACAGGTCGTTTGAGAACAACCAAACCATAAAGTGGGTCACTTCTATCCATTTTGCGACAAAACATGTGGTTCCAACTCAAAAATGAGATTTTAGAAAATTATTATTATTATTTTTAGAAAACGTGTGGTTCCAACTCTATCTCTCTAATATGATTTGGTTGGCGGTAAGCATGTCATCAATATATAATACCAATAGAATGAATCCTCCGTCACTTAATATCTTAAAGTAAACATAGTAACCATATTAACTCCTAGTAAATCGCTATCTGTTGAGGGTCAAATATTGCATATCAGACCCCAATTATTACTTGATTTTACGAACATGATAATGCTTAACGTCTTATTCTAATCGTGTTTTTGTTGTAAGGTGAATTTAAAGAGCTTGGACTGAAAAGGATATTAAAAGCATGAATTTAATGCTCTAAAATCACCAAGGCAAAGGACGGACCCCAGGGGACCGAGATCGAAGAATTTACACATCGGAGATCTGCGAAAATTAAGTGATCAACGATAAAGAGACTTGAAAGTCGTCTTGAATGCAAGATCATAGGGTTTCCACCATCCGTTTGGCTCGAAACTCTACATATGGCTTGAGGACCCTAAATTAACCGTACACGTTGAATTTCAGCCATTGAATCTTTGTATAAGTGGCCCAACGGACAGATCAGCCATTAAATCCCTGATCTGGGCCCCACTTGATCTCTGGATATGCTTCAATTTTGGTCTCAACCCCCTAAATGGGGTGACAAAACCGATGGATGGAGCGAATTTCTCATTTACATCACAGTGGACCCCACTTAAAGGGGTGCGTGTGCACAATGAGCACGCACCAGCCGTGCACCAGATGGTCAGCCCGGTCAAAGCCGGGCTGACTCGACTCTTTTCGTAAAATCTTCCAGCGGACGGACGACGTTTCACCGGGCGTGTGTTGTGGGCCACCATCAAGGCCCAAATGCTTGATCTGGACCATCCATTCGATCCATAGGGGGGCCACAACCCTAACCATGTTGAGATTTTGGTCTCATGCACACGTACACACGTGGATCACCGGAAAATGCAGGATGAACGACGAGTTGATTTGATATAGTGGACTGCACCAAAACTCGACCAAAACCACTATTTTCCAACTGGTTTTTCACGAGGAATCTAATAAATGGGGTGGATTTCACCGAAAACATCACTGTGGGACTCACCGAACACGTCAGCGTAAGAACTTTCTAAAACCAACGTCCGAACGCGTCCGGAATTTGCGGGGAGTTGTGGGCCATTATCATTGAACGGTTGGATGATCTGAACCATTCAGATGACCCAGCAAGGGGTCTTTACCCCAACCATTGAGCCAAATCAGAAGTTTGGCATGATCAACGCACCAATATCGCCATCAAACGCAAGTCGTTTTGCGTTTTCGTTTCGCTGCACACGCAAACCAGCTTGCTGCACAAGCTCTTGTGCGTAAATTCCAGTTCTCCACCGCTCTTCATGCCTATTAAAGGAGAGGAAAACGTGGAGAGAGGATTCATTCATCATCTTGGGCAGCCGTGGAGGCACCTTGGGAGCTTGGACGTGGGAAGAAAGAGAGAGAGGGTGGACGGCCATCAGCGTGGAGTTTTCCTTTTCCTTGTTCTTCTTTAATTTCTTTCTTTCCTTTGATGGTTTAAGAGACTTTAGTTGATCATGTCTATGATTGGCTGAACCTCTTAGATAGGGCTAAGAGGTGAAGCTTGTAGTGTGATGGAGAGTTTTTTATGGTTGGATTCATGTTTAAGTTGAATTACTTTGATTTTAGTTTGATTATGAGGAATGTTTTTAGTTTTAGTAGTTTATTATGACTTAAATTACAATGGATCTGTGATAGCTCTGAGCATGTTCTTTTCATTATTGAGGTTATGAACTTAGGAACCTCAGTTCACCATCGTCCCTTGGGCATGATAGGGTGATGGAATCCTTCCTAACGTTCATAACTCTCTCAAATTGGTTGTGGATTAGTTAAATTCTGTTGTTTGCTTTGTCTCATGGGCATGGTTTTATGATGGAATCAATTCTAATTCTCATACCTCTCATCTCTTGAGAACTGGATCAAAGGAAGTTTAGATTGAGTTTTTAATGTTATATTTTCCAATTGGATAGGATAGGACTTTGATTCCAATTGTGTTTAAGAATCAAGCATAGATCTCCCTAACTACTACAAGTGGATCCTTGGCACCCTAGTTTCCTACCTTTGAATTTTACAAGTTTTAGTTAGGATTTCACTATTATTCCTTTAAAATTTCCTGATTTAGATTACATCTTCGCCTAGTTCTAGTTTAAGTTACTTTCAGATTATGTACAAGGTTCAGTCCCTGCGGATTCAACCTCGGTCTTACCGAGATTATTACTACATCACAACCCTATACTTGGGGTGTAAACACTATCTCACCATAAAAGTATCAAAATTTTTATACCACTGCCTAGGCAAATACAGGTTGTATAACAACCTCTTTAACATGCAAACCTTATTTTATAACTCTTTTTCTTCGAATTCCTCTGATTGCTTCATGTAAATCGATCCCCTATATGGAAAAACAGTCTTCACATCCATTTGTTTCAACTTAAGGTTATATTAGACAATCAGTGTCAATACAAACTTGATAGATACATGCGTGACCATAGGCATACAAATCTCATGGAAGTAGACACTCTCTTTCTATGCGTATCCTTTCACAATCAATCTTGCATTATATCTATCATGTTTCTTCTTGTAAATCCACTTGGACCTGATCGCTTTGCGCCCAATAGGAAGCTCTATCAAATTTCACGTCTTATTTTTATATAGAGAGTCTAACTCAGCATACATCACCGTCATCCACTTCTCGGTATCTAGATCATTCATTGCTTCTTTGAAGGTAGATAGATCCCCCCCTCATCTGTAATAAGAGTGAATGCAATATTCAAGTCATAACTGTATCTCACTGGTAATCTCCAATCTTTAGGTGGATTTCTCCTTACAGGTGGTTGCTCCACATTCTCTTATACCTCTTGCTGCTAGTCAACTTCAACCGGTGTTTCACCCTTATCAATTTCAGCGTCTGTCACCTCTAATTTTTTTGATTCCTTATGTTCTTCATTACAAAATATTCACACCCCAAGTATAGGGTTGTGACGTAGTAATAATCTCGGTAAAATCTAGGTAGAATCCAAAGGGACTGAACCTTGTACGTAATCTGAAAGTAACTAGAACTAGAACTAGAAGAATATGTAATCTAAACCAGACGAATTTAGGAGAATAATGGTGAAGTATTAAACTAAAACTTGTATAATTCAAAGGTGGGAAACTAGGGTTTCCAAGGATCCACTTGTAGAGATCAGGGAGATCTATGCTTGATTTAAGAACACAACTGGATTTAGAATCCCATCTTCATCCAGTTGGAGGATATAACATTAAAAATCAAATCTGAACTTCCTTTGATCTAGTTTTCAATAAATGATAGGTATGAGAATTAGAATTGATTCCATCACAAAACCATGCCCATGAGATAAAGTAAACAACAAAATTGAATCAATCCATAACCAATCTGAAAGAGTTATGAATGTTAAGAAGGATTTCATCATCCAACCATGCCCAGGAGCCGATGGTGAACAATAGGATTCCTACAATCATAGCCTCTATACAAGCATAAAAATACTCAAAGCCATCACAAATCCATTGTAATTTAAGTCATAACAAACCATTAAAAACTATGAATATTCCATATAATCAAACTATAATCAAAGAGAGTTCATAAAACATGAATCAAAGTCGTAGAAAACACCCCATCACGTTACAAGCTTCACCTCTTAGCCCTAGCTAAGAGGTTTAGCCGATCATCACCATGATGACGATAAAGACTCTTAAAGGAAGGATGTAAACAAAACTAGGAACCAAGAGGAAGAAAGGAAGGAAGGTGCCCACACAGCGTCTCTCTCTCTCTCTCTCTCTCTCTCTCTCTCTCTCTCTCTTCACGTCTCACCTCCACACGTCCAAGAGATGAATTCTCTCTCTTCTCTTCTTTTTATATAGGCACCAGGGGCGGTTTAGAGGCTGGAGTTGGTGGGAGGACCTTCTTTACGCAGCAACATGCGTACGCAGCAAGAAATGCAAATCAGCTTACGTTCGGAGTGGATTTTCGGATGGTGGACGCTCCAAGAATGAATTTTGGCTCTATGGTTAGGGTAAGGACCCCCTGTCTGAGCTTTTGGACGGTTCGGATCAGAGATCTGATCATCCTCTGGGCTGTACAACGCCCCATAATGTCCGAAAAAATCGGATGTGCGTAAGGTGCGAATTTTCCTGCGCTGAGATGCTCGGTGGGCCCCACATTGATGTTTTCAAAGAAATTCACCATGTTCATTGGATTTCTAGTGAAATTTCGGTCGAAAAGGAGTGGTTTTGGTCGAGCTTTGGTGTAGCCCACTGTATCAAATCACCCCGCCGTTCATCCTGCATTTGACGGCGATCTGCGTGTGTATACATGCATGAGACCAAACGGCCACCATGGCTAGGGTCGTGGCCATCCCCTGAGTCGAGTGAGCGGTCCGGATCATTGAAATGATCCAGGGTGGTGGCCCAGTACGATCACAGGCAAACAGCATCCGCTCGCTGAACGCGTGAAGGAATCGGGCTCGGGTGAATAACTATTGATCGAGCTTCGCAATCCGGTGCAGTGCGGGAGTGCACCGCCTGTGCACTCCCACATGTACATGTGGGTCCACTGTGATGTTTATGAACAATTCACTCTGTCCATCTGACTTCCCATCTAATTTTAAGGGTTGAGACCAAAATCGAAGCATATCTAGAGATCAGGTGGGCCCCAGATTAATGATTTATGGGCTGATTTGTTCGTTGGACCACTTCCATAAAGATCCAATGGCTGAATTTTGACGTGTACGATTAATTTAGGATCCTCGAGCCATATATAAAGTTTCGAGCCAAACAGATGGTGAGAACCTTGTGATCTTACATTTAGGATGACTTTCAGGTCTCTTTAGCTTCAATCACTTGATTTTCTCGGAACTTTGACGTGTAAATTCTTCAATCTTGGTCCCGAAGATCTGTCCCTTGCCTAGGTGATTTCTGAGCGTTAAATCCATGCCTTTATTACCTTTTTTCAGTCCAAGCTCCTAAATTCACCTTGTAATAAAAACGCGATTAAAATAGGATGTTAAACAGTATCATGTTCGTAAAATCAGGTACTAACTGGGGTCTAATATGCAATATTTGACCCTTAACACAAAACAAACAATCCTCATCAAAACCTGACGTCATGGCTAATCGTGATCTTTATATGTGACCCGATCATATAACATGTATTCCTTCACATCATCACCATAGCAAACAAAGATACACTTCCTAGCCCTTTGATCTAGCATGTCTCTTTCAGCTGACGGTACATGAGAGTCACTGTCGCAACTAAATACTCTCAACGTTGAGTATTTAACATCATGAACATGTCACACTTCTTCTATAATTTTACATGCAATCGCCATAGACAGGAACCGATTCAATAAGTAACAAGTCGTGTTAACGACCTCAGTCCATAGTTCCTTGCCTAACCTAAGGTTACTCAATGTACTTCAGACTCTCTCTAAGAGTGTCTAATTCATCCATTCTGCTACACCATTTTTCTTTAGTGTATGTCTGACTGTGTTATGACGTAATATCCCTTCATCTTTATAAAATTGGTTAAATTTATTCGAAGTGAATTCACCACCATTATCTTCCCTCAGGTTTTTTTAACCTTTTCCCTGACTATTTCTCTATCATCCCTTTCCACACTTTAAAGGTGGCAAAAAACATATGACTTGTATTTTATAAAATATACACAAACTTTTGTAAAATAGTCATTTATGAATGATATAGAGAATAATGAACCCCTTTCAGAAACTACAAGTGATGACCCTAAACATCATGATGCACATGATCCAAAGTACATGTACTAACATGGTGATGTTTTATTTAAACCAACTTGATTTATATTGATTTTAAACTCGCAAGTATACGAATCAGATGTAGATACGGTACGTATTACAAGACTGGTTATCACAATTCGAATTTGATGATTCTTCTTAACTAATCCAACAAATAGTTTAGCTTAGTTATTAAATAAACTAACAAAAATCAATGAAAAAAATAACCGAGAACAAGAAGAAAAACTCACTCAAGGAGAACACTAGGACTTTCGAATCCACCCCTAATTATCCTAACTCTTGTTTTACCTGTTGATTCACCCTAATTCAGATTAATATAAATTTACTAAATAAAGCACATTCTGTGTCCTTGGTCAGGCACACAGGATGTATAATTCCCTTGAAGCACAAGGATCACATCTTTCCATCCATGGTCAGGCATGAATAGATGTAGATTCCTATTTCTTTCTCTGTAGGAAAACCTATTCATGGTCAGACACAGGCATACCTAGAATAAGATTCTAAACAACATCCACATCTACACTTTGGTTAAGCTCATAGATTAGAGAAGTATGGAGTTTTCATTTAAGCATAATAGAGAAAGAAATAAATTAATCAAAACCAGATGAAATCAACAAATAACAAGAGTCATTCAAATTAGGGGCTTCATCTCAGCCCTAGCTAAGGAGTTTAGCCATGATGAATATAAAATTAAAGGACGAAAAGAAAAACAAAAGGAAAAACTAAGCAGACTAGCCCTCTCTCTCTCTTTGGCACGGTCCCAATATGATTCTCACATTCCTTCTCTCTTTCTTATAGGCAGGGAAGACGGTGAATGGGAGGCTGGAGGTCGGTGTGTATCTTCGCACGACAGGCGGTGAGAAGAGTCGGTCGGTGGAGTGCGTTACACAGCTGGCAGCATAACACTTTTGCAGTCGGAAGACAGCGCCGAAAACTCCCGTCTTCCTTGGTTTCTTCCAAAGAATCAACGTCCCCTGGGGCGTTTTGGGATGGCCTATTTGATGGACGGTCCAGATCAACCGTTTGATCATCACCGTGACCACACCACAGCCTGCAAAAGTCGAGCTTCGTCCGAACGCGGAACAGGGACTTGTGCTGATTGATTGGTGGGGCACAAGATCAGTGTCGATAGCGAAATCCACTCCGTCCATGAGATGCGCTCCAAATTTCAGTCAGAAATGGGTGTATTTTGGATTGCTTTTGGTGTGGTCCACTGATTAATCTTATGGCTGTCAATCCTACGTTTGAGTGATTGGAAATCCATACTCGCTTTCTCTTGAAATTTGGTCACCTACACATTGGTAATATGGGCAGTGGGATTCTAATGGATGGTTTGGATTGTCTATTTAGACAATATATGGGGCTACAACTGCGAACCGACCCCCTGTACGAAATTCGCTGTTGTAACGGCAGTTGCCGTTTTTGAATTCATGAGAAAAAGAGTTGAACAACGCACGCTGACTGACTTTTGGATTTTCGGTGCACGTCCGGTGCACTTGTGCACTTGCACATTCACTGTATGTGTGGGTCTCATGGATATGTATATCCGAAATCCGCTCCGTCCATTCGTTTCTCCATATAATTTAAAGTGTTGAGAACGAAATTAAAGTATATCCATATATCAGGTGGGCCGCAAATCATGATTTTAGGGCTGATCTATCTGTTGGGCTTCTTTCACAAGGATCCAATAGCTCAGATTCGGCGTGTACGGTTCATTTGTAGTCCTCAGGCCATGTATGAAGTTTTGAGTTGAACAGATGGTGAGAACCCTGTGATCTTGCATCTTAGACAACTTTTGGGCCTCGTTAACCTGAATGGCTTGATTTTCTTGGATCCCTGACATGTAAATCTGTCAATCTTGGTCCCCTGGAGTCTGTCCCTTGCCTTGGTAAAATCGGAGCGTTAAATCCAAGCTTTTAGCATCATATTCCAGTCCAGACTCTTAAATCCACCTTGCAACATAAACACAATTACAATAAGCCATTAAACAGTATTATGTTCATAAATCCTGACAATAACTGGGGTCTTATATGCAATATTCGACCCTCATCACAACCCTCAACTAGCATTTTGCTAGTCTCAAGCAAAGTATGCGAAAAATAAGTTGATAATTACAAGACAATAAACTCGAGCAATTTATGAAAAACGATCCACATACTAGAATTCTAAAATTCATGAATGTTGGGTATTACTTTCTACTTAAGCGCACGGTAAGCTTCATAATCAAGTTTTAAGTATTAATTCATCAATTAGAAAATTCTAAACATTGAGTTCCATGGGTGTATAGTGTAATCTCGGCTTACCATCATTAAGAGATCCAATTGTCAATATGCATGATACCATTGATAACCAACAAGAGCATTTAGGACACCCAAAACCTAAACTAAAATGTGCCTCACAGATCATTCTTTCATTCTTCCAGATTTTGACTTCTTTTTTTTTTTCTTTTTTTTAAAAAAAAAAAAAAATTCTAAAGTAACGCCGAGGGGAATCAGATCTTCACCTATAGGGAACAAACTTATGGTGAAAACCAGTAGCCCAGCCTGTTCCGAATGTCAACCTTGGGAAATCAAATTCATCTATAGGGAGCAAACCTATGATGAAGATTATTCGACTAACCCTTTCAAATCTTCTTTATAAACTGATGCTAAAATTTTTTCAGGCTAGTTCCTTTCATGCTTAGTGATCGCCAAGTTAATCATTCAATATCGAACCGGAACCTTAATGTGTAAGTGAGATGTGATATGTGAAATCATGACTCAATCAATGTTTACAACTTCTAATCATGGATTAATAACTCGAAAGACAACTGAATCTAAGAGTCATAAATTAACAACATCACGTATCTTTTAATTCTAAATCCAAGATGGCCGTCAAAATCACTTCAAATTCACAAAAAAATTTAGAAAAATTTAAAAATTTTCACAATTTCACAATTTTGCTCAAGACCAAGAAAAGACTGATTAGGTAACCTAATCTCCCACCCCCAACTTAAAATCTACATTGTCCTCAATGTAAAATATATAAGCATGCAATGCATAGGGGACGACGAAAGTAAAAGAGGAGAGATGGAAAGATAGTACCTAGACGAAAGAATCCAAAGGCTTTTCCGAATATATCAGCATGAGAGCAGGTCAGTACAAGAGAGAAACCAACAAAAGTAAACTAACATAATATAGGGTTAGTGTTGCTAGTCCTCAAACAAAACAACAATAACAAAAATAAAATCCTACCTATACCACTTTCGCAGGTACTCTCGATTGCATTTAGCGTATGCAACAAGCCTTTAAACCCCTAGGTTACCCCTGGTGGACGAGTTTAGTCTCGTAAGGGTTTGCAGTAATGTTATCCACAAATATTGAACTAACTAACTAGGAAAAAAAATGAAATTAAAGGTTGGGTTGCCTCCCAGGAGCGCTAAGTTTAACGTCTTTAGCCAGACAAGCAATGCAAGCAACCATGGATCATGAATCAATCAATCTAAGTCAACCATGGCCAAGTTCGAATAGTATCTCAATAGACGGGACCAATTTAGACTCAGATAGTGGAAGAAGTTTCACTTTAGCTTTCCATTTTGTAGTATCCATGATAGGATTAGAGTCACGCAATGCATTGACTTCTTGGATGAAACAAGTCTCAAGAGTGTCTTTGGAAGATTTAAGGAAAGAGTCATGTACTAGACTCTCAATCATTTTCACTTCAAATATATCATCCGAGTCTGACGGTTGTTGTCCAGTATTAAAAACATTGAGTTTAATCTTCATGTTACCAAAAGACAACTTCATAACTCCATTCCTGCAATTTATGATAGCATTGGACGTGGCTAAGAATGGATGTCATAGGATAACCGGGATTTGACTAGTAGGATTCTAGACAGACTGAGTATCTAGAACGATGAAATCCACTGGAAAATAAAACTTATCAACCTGGATTGGCACATCTCAATAACACCATGAGGCACCTTGACAGATCTATCAGCTAGTTGTAGTTATTTTGGTTGATTTCAGCTCACCAAGTCTTAGCTGCTCATATACAGAATATGGCAACAAATTAACACTCGCCCCTAAATCAAGCAATGCCTTCTCAATCTTATGATCTCCTATGACACAAGAAATGGTGGGAGCTCCTGGATCTCTAAATTTAGGAGGGGTGTTGTGTTGAATCATGGAGCTGAGTTGCTCCGCAAGAAAGCCTTCTCGTGGACTTTCAGTTTATGCTTTTGAGTGCATAAATCTTTAAGAAACTTAGCATAAGTAGGGACCTGCTTGATAACATCAAGCAACGGAATGTTAATTCGCACTTGCTTAAACATGTCCAATATATTATTAAAGTTATTCCCTTTCTTAACTGGTGTCAGACGTTGAAGGAAAAGGTGTTTTAGGCACATAGGATGGCACAGAAGTGGTTCCTGGAGAGTCAGAGTGCTTTTGGACTTTGGATGCACTAGTATGTCTCTCCGCTTTATTTAGTCTTACGATTTGGAATTTGATTTTCCCTAGGCATCTCTACTTCGTTCTCGATCTATTTGCCAGACCTAAGGGTAATGATTGATTTGGCTTGCTCATGATATTATTTTGGTTTGAATTAGAGTCAATCTCATACTGTCCCTTTGGATTTGCCACAGGTTGGCTGGGGAACTTGCCCTTCTCTCTCTCACTCAATGTGGCAGCAAATTGACCCAACTGTACTTCCAGCTTGGCATAGATTGTGCATTTGCTTGTAAGCTTCGCTGGTTAGCTAGTAAAGTTTGTTGGGTGTCTTTTTGAAATTGAAGA
Organism: Magnolia officinalis; assembly: GCA_021015155.1. Lineage (NCBI taxonomy): Eukaryota > Viridiplantae > Streptophyta > Magnoliopsida > Magnoliales > Magnoliaceae > Magnolia > Magnolia officinalis. The sequence continues at coordinate 59,912,730 of JAJHSJ010000009.1, read as the reverse complement.
GAACTCTGCATAAAAAGATTGAGTGTATCTTCAAGAGATGGTTTCCTTGATTGTGAAGGAAGTTGTTGATATTGCGGAAACTGTTGAATTTGTTGATTGCCAACTTGGGAGTAAGGTTGCATTGGAGGATTTTCAGATGGTCCTCCTTGTTGTAGTCCTTTTACCAAGAAAAAATTTGGATGTCTAACCCACCCTAGGTTGTAGGTGTCTGAGTACGGATCATTCCCAGTTCTCCGAAAAGTATTCATAACATGCACTTGTTCAGAGAGAAATTTTGAAATGCTGTACCAGATGGACAAGACTGCGTAGGATGGGCGAGACTTGAACATATGACACATGACTAGATTTGAGTTGTTTTTGGAGGTCCATTATTTAACATCAAAGTATCAACTTTCTATGTCAGGCTATCAATTTTGGCATAAAGATCTGGCGTGACTCCTATCTCATATATACCACCTTTCTTCTGTGGTTGGAGATTTCTTTCACCTCTATTTAAATAGTCCCATTGCTGGGAGTTATCATACAAGGTTTCAAAGAAATTCCAAGCTTCGACATCACTTTTGGTCATGAATGACCCTCCACTGGTGGCATCAACCATGCGGCGGTTTTGGGGTGTCAAACCGTCATAGAAGTATTGAACTTGTTGCCATTTCTCAAAACTATGGTGTGGACATTTAAGAAGCAAGTCCTTTCATCTTTCCTAACATTCATGAAAGTGCTCACCCTCTTTTTGTGTGAAATTAGTAATTTCTCTACGAAGAGCATTAGTTTTGTGAATGGGGAAAAACTTGTTTAAGAATTTCTTATACAGTTGGTCCCATGTAGCGATAGACCCAACTTCTAGAGAATTCAACCATGCTTTCACCTTATCCTTTAAGGAAAAGGGAAAAAGGCGCAAACGGATCGAATCATCTAAAAAGTTTTGAAACCTAAAGGTAGAGCAAATGTCTAGGAATTCTTTCACATGATGATATGGATCTTCCTTATCCAAACCATAGATGGAGAGCAACAATTGTATGACCCCAGGTTTAAGTTCAAAATGTGTCGTCGTGGTGGCTGGCAATACTATGCATGAAGGTGCATTAAATTGGACACAAGCTGAATAATCCCTAAGAACTTTAACTCCATTCTCTTCTGCCATTTCAAATAGAATGTTTCTCAATCTTCTATGAAATGTTCTTTCTATTTCAGGATCAAAAGGTGCTAGTTCTATGTTCAGAGATCGACGTCCTAGCATAAACTGAGTTATTGCAATGTAGGAAAGAAAGCTAAACTAAACTACGATGCAACCTAAGAGAAATAAAACTAGAGCTAAAAATAATGAATTCCTAAAAACAAGATGAAACTATGCAAACAAGAATTGGGAGAAAGAATCCGGAAAAGGAGATGATTGATTTCCGAAGAATTGGGAGCTCCTCCTTCACTTTGCAAACAATTTTTTTTTTTCAGCTTCCTTCCTCAATTCCTATAGAAAATAAAGACAAAAATAAATTAAGTTTCCTAAAATTTGTTATATATAAAAAAATCCTAGTGCTATGAATTATGATAAGAGAGAATCTTAAATCCAATTGGACCGAAACAGTCCCCAGCAACGATGACAAAAACTTGATGTTTTATTTAAACCAACCTGATTTAAATTTATTTTAAACTCGCGAATCAGATGTAGATATGGTACGTATTACGAGATCGTTCCCACGAGGACTGGTTATCACAATTCGAATTTGTTAATTCTTCTTAACTAATCCAACAAATAGTTTTACTTAGTTATTAAATAAACTAACAAAAATCAATGAAAAAAATAAATGAGAACAAGAAGAAAAATTCACTCAAGGAGAACACTAGGACTTTCGAATCCACCCATAATTATCCTAACTCTTGTTTTACCTGTTGATTCACCTTAATTCAGATTGATATAAATTTACTAAATAAAGCACATTCTGTGTCCTTGGTCAGGCACACAGGATATATAATTCCCTTGAAGCACAAGGATCACAACTTTCCATCCATGGTCAGGCATGAATAGATGTAGATTCCTATTTCTTTCTCTGTAGGAAAACCTATTCATGGTCAGACACAAGCATACCTAGAATAAGATTCCAAACAACATCCACATCTACACTTTGGTTAAGCTCATAGATTAAAGAAGTATGGAGTTTTCATTTAAGCATAATAGAGAAAGAAATAAATTAATCAAAACCAGATGAAATCAACAAATAACAAGAGTCATTCAAATTAGGGGCTTCATCTCAGCCCTAGCTAAGGAGTTTAGCCACACATAGACATGATGGACATAAAATTAAAGGAAAAACTAAGCAGACTAGCCCTCTCTCTCTCTCCTTTGAGCACGGTCCCAAGATGATTCTCACATTCCTTCTCTCTCTTTCTTATAGGCAGGGAAGACGGTGACTGGGAGGCTGGAGGTTGGTGTGTATCTTCACACGACAGGCGGTGAAAAGGGTCTGTCGGTGGAGTGCGTTACACAGCTGGCAACATAACACTTTTCGCAGCCGGAAGACTGCACCGAAAACTCCCGTCTTCCTTGCTTTCTTTCCAAAGAATCAACGTCCCCTGGGGCGTTTTGGGATGGCCTATTTGATGGACGGTCCAGATCAGCCGTCTGATCATCACCGTGACCACACCACAGCCCCAAAAGTCGGGCTTCGTCCGGACGCAGAACAGGGACTTGCGCTGATTGATTGGTGGTGCATAAGATCAGTGTCGATAGCGAAATCCACTCTGTCCATGAGATGCGCCTCGAAATTTCAGTCAGAAATGGGTGATTTTGGATTGCTTTTGGTGCGGTCCACCTAATTAATTTATGGTCGTCAATCCTGCGTTTGAGTGATTGGAAATCCATACTCGCTTTCTCTTGAAATTTGGTCCCCTACACATTGGGAATATGGTAGTGGGATTCTAATGGACGATTTGGATTGTCTATTTGGACAATGGATGGGGCCCACAACTATGAACCGACCCCCTGTGCAAAATTTGTTGTAACGTCAGTTGCCGTTTTTGAATTCGTGAGAAAAGGAGTTGGTCAACGCACGCTGACCGAATTTTGAATTTTCGGTGCACGTCTGATGCACTTGTGCACCTTGCACATTCACTGTATGTGTGGGTCCCATGGATATGTATATCCGAAATCCGCTCCGTCCTTTCGTTTCTCCGTATAATTTAAAGTATTGAGAACGAAATTGAAGTATATCCAGATATCAGGCGGGCCGCAAATCATGATTTTATGAGCTGATCTGTCTGTTGGGCCGCTTCCACAAGGATCCAATGGTTCAAATTCGGCGTGTATGGTTCATTTGTAGTCCTTAGGCCATGTATGAAGTTTTGAGTAGAACGGATGGTGGGAACCCTGTGATCTTGCATCTTAGACAACTTTTGGGCCTCTTTAACCTGAATGTCTTGATTTTCTTGGATCCTTGGCATGTAAATCCGTCGATCTTGGTCCCCTGGAGTCCATCCCTTGGTGACATCGGAGCGTTAAATCCAAGCTTTTATCATCCTATTCCAGTCCAAACTCCTAAATCCACCGTGCAACATAAACACGATTACAACAGGCCATTAAACAATATTATGTTCATAAATCCCGACAATAACTAGGGTCTGATATGCAATATTCGACCCTCATCACATTTCCAGATTTAAAAAATAAACTTGACTATTTACCATATATACAATGCTCTCATATATCAAAATCAACACTTTTAAATGTAGGAATCAATAAACGATTAGAAAGTACAATCATGCCATGTTTGCTCATGTAGCCAGACGTGCATGCCATAAACATGTCGACATGGACTTCGTTATAGACATTACAGCTCCACCCGATACGGTGTAAGACCCGTACAATAGTCCGTACCGTTCCGTAGGCTTCCGCGATCCTACCGGTCAAATTCCGGCAATCCTCGACCCATATCCGACGTTGCGCACGATCCTAAGACGAGACCCGCATGCCAAAGTCGGCTCGACCCGAAACCTCTACCTTGGCGACCGCGCCGTCGCTGCGGTTCTAACACCGCGACTCGCGCACCAAACCGATACCCAGTTCAGGAGATGTCAGTCAGCGTTCGGTTCGAAGAAACGCCGCACGTTGCGAATCTCGAGGGAATCTCTACGAGATGTCCCATCAATCAAGTCAAGTACACCACCATACCTCCATGCCACCTCACCCAACAACAAGTACTCATGGCCATTTCCTCTTTTCTCCCAAGTCAACTCTTCTCTCCCTTCACCATACCTCTTTTCACAAATTTCAAACCTAACCTCACCTCCCCATTACCTCTTCATTAAACCACCATACCACCTCATTCCTTTTTACCATTACTCCTCCCTCTCTCATTCCATTCCTCATCTCCCAAAACACCCACACGTCCAACCTCCTCTCCCTCCCAAACACCAAGTGTGGCCCACTTTCCCCCACTCTCACATCTCTCATCTCAACCGTTGGATCATCATCAACCACCATTGAAAGAGGAGGCAAGGAGCTAAGGAAGCTAGGGGAGCAAGAAGAAGGAAGATAGGTGGGTGATCCACCGTTAAATTTCTTTTCTTAGGGCCACTTGTTGGTGGGACCCATTTTTTTGATGTATAAATTGTATCATGTGGGGCCCATAGTGGCGGGGCTCCACCATCACCGGCCTTTTGCCTCTTGTCTCTTTCTCTATCTCTCTCTTTCTTTCTTTTCCCCTTGAATGTTGTCGACCCCACCAAATCATGTTAAATTCACTCCGTTCATCAAATGGTGTGGCCCACCTCATTTTAGGCAAAATCCACCATCCGGTGGAAAGTCCATATGCAATATAAATATGGTATTTATTTTATATATATATATATATATATATAATATATATATATATATATATATATATATATATATATATATGCACATGCATGGTGGGCCACGATCACATGGGCGTGGGCCACCTACGTGTGGGACCCAATCATGATGCCTGTGTAATATCCATGCCGTCCAGCGTCCAGGGACACTGGACGTGCTGCTAACATGGGTGCGTGTACGGACAGGGGTGTGTACTAACAGCTAACCAAAAAAAAAGAGGGTTTTGTTTTAAGGTTTGGGGTGGGCCCCTCACATAGACACCACCTTAATGTATGTTTTTAATCCAGACCGTCCACCACTTTTCTTAGATCATTTTAGGCGTTGAGCCGAAGCTTCAAGATGATCTGATCATCAGGTGGGCCATACCCTCTAAAACCATGTAAAGACATGCCAGAACATATAAAAGTACTCGGTGGGACCCGCCTGAAGTTTGGATATGGCTGAAACTAGGTATGGACGGCCAGAAAAGTGCGACTAACATAATGGGTGGGCCGGATTGTGAATCACATCTTGGTGGGCCATACAAAAAAAAAAAGGGGGCCTGCTGCTGCAGGTGACGGGCGGACGGTGGCTGGGGCCTCACGGCTCCAGCTGTGGGCCCCCACGGTGATGCGTTTCGATCATCAACACCAAGAATTTGATGGGTCCCCTTTGATTATGGGTTGTCCCCAAAAATCAGCCGTATACGGATCTCAAGGGGGGCCACACCATCAAAAATCATGTGAATATATGCCTAAAACATATAAAATTATTTGGTGGGGCCGACCTGAAATTTGGATGCGGTTGGAACTTGGTTTGGATGGTCAACCAGGTGGGACACACATTTTGGGTGGGCTGGATTTGCGAACCACATCACAGTGGCCCCCCGACCGTGAGCATATGAATAGGTTGGATGAAATAAACATTTCCGTGGCCCCCCCTGGCCACGTGCTCTCATGAACAGGTGAATGGCAAATAAATATCACGGTGGGCCCTGACCGTGTGACCTGATCAACAGGTCGGTTGGGAAATAAACATTATGGTGGGCCCTCCTGGCCCACATTTTGTATGAACAGGTTGAATGGCAAGTAAACGTTATAGTGGGTCCTAGGCCCACGAGACTTCATGGATAGGTTAGATTGCAAATAAACATTACTGTGGGCCCCCCTCCCCTGACCGTGGGCCCCTGGACAGATTGGCGGTCAAATAAACTTTGTAGTGGGCCCTGGCCCACTTGATCTCATAAATAGTTTGGGTGCCAAATAAACATTTCAGTAGGCCTAGCCCCATGTGACCTTATGAATAGTTTGAATGGAGAATAAATGTTATGGGGGGCCTTACTTGAGGCCCACTTGGATGCATATGGGCCCATGTATTTAGGCCCATCTTGGCATGTATATGGGCTTAATATTGAGGCCCACTTTGATATATATAAGGCCTATGTGATTAGGCCTATTTGATACACACTGAGCTTATGTGATTGGGCTCATTTTAATACATTCTCAGGCCCGTGGATGATGGCCCATTGCAATGTACCTAAGGCCCATTGGTGAGGTTCATTGAGGTGGCCCACTTGATGAATATAAGGCCTATGAGATACGGCCCATTTGATGTATTTAGGGCCCAGTGGGATGTACCTAAGGCACATTGCAATGTGTGATTCCACCATGATTATTTAATGGTATTTGAGGTGAGCCGAGCCTTGGAGACAATGTTGGTTTGACGTCCACATTGTACGAGTAATGTTGGTTCGATGTCCACATTATAACTCTCCCTGAGGCCACTGATAGGCCCGTATCTGTTTCATGTAGGCCATATAGGCCCATCTTCATTGAGAGGATAGTTTATTGCTTTATAACATGTTTAACACAGCCCATGATTCATGATCATACGCATCATATGTATGCTTGAGATGAGGAGTGTCTGATCATAGCATATGCCTTCGGGCAGACTGTTTACGGGCTCCCTGATAGGCGGAGTTGCCCTACATGAGCGCGTGCTTCACGCAGGATGGTTGCATGATTAGTAGTGTGGTTCATGCACTTGCATCTGTATGATTGAGATATGCCCTAGCGACATCAGGGCCATAGCCTCCACAGATATATCGTGGATGGCTGGTTGGATACCGGAAAAATCTGTTCAAAGCAATTGGGGCGCCATAGATGTCCCTGAGTGAGAGTCCCTGAACCCGATGGTACCAGAGGATGACTCCAACGTCGAGACCGAGTGGATATACGAGCGCACGAGGGCCGAATACCATGAGGCCGCGTCTCCCACTGTGTCGTGGTCGGTTGGAAAGGGGTGTGGCCTTACTCGCCCGAGAGCAGGGGGCATTACTAGGCTGAGTTTGACCAGCTCGAAAATGGGTTCGCTATCGACATGCCGGATAGGTATTGGCTGACTATTGGCCAGGCGGATAGTGAGATTTCTTACGCTCACTTGGACTGTGCTGCTTGGAGAGAGACAGTGTCATTTGGAGTGTACTGAACCCCGGTGATTATCCAGACTGAGAACCGTACTGATTTGATGCTCTTGTGAGGAGTTGCATTGGTATGAGGATTGGCATGCTTGACTTACATATTGCATCGCATGGCCTTGGTATGGTCGATAGCATTCACATCTTGTACTGCATAGCCTTGGTACGGCTGGTTGCATTTTCGTACTCATCAGCATGATTCCGCATTACTCCGGCATTGCATTCTGAGCACGTTCGCACACACTTACACCGCCCTCTAAGCTTTCTATAAGCTTATGCACGATTGATGCGTGCAGGTAGTGCCAGGTCGCAGCCGTAGTTGCGCCGCTGTTGGAACGTGCCGCCGAGCTTTTGGAGTTTTGATATTACCACTATCTTGTATTTCCCTTTATACGCACTGTACTCAAAGTTTTTATTCATAGTGGATTTTGTGATGGTGTTCTTGTGGTTATTGTTCGTGGGTTATGCTGTGGTTATGCTCATTACGAATCAAATTGATATTGGAAATCCTCCTTGTAGCATCCCAAGATCGGAACCTGGTATATGGGTACCGGGAGCCGAGAATGGGGTTCTACGGAGGCTGTCGGCGCCGGATTCGGTGATCGGGAATTTTGGTGAGCCCGGTCTTTGAGTTCGGGGCGTGACATACGGTATTCTCAATCAACCTGTAAAGGTTACCGTTCCACTGTGATTTCATCACTACGAGTGCCACCTTTGAAACCTTTAGGAAATAATAAAAACTAGTGAACTTGCACCCAATTGCCTCAAGAGATCCCAGATATATCAGATTCTTCTGTATGTTAGGGGCATATCTTACATCTTTCAGAATATGCTCCATCACATCAAACATCTTGATGTGCACTGATTCGACACCAACAACATTACAGACAGAATCATTACACATAAACACCTAGCTACCATCACGCTCACGATATGTGGTGAACCAATCCCAATGCGATGTCATATGGTATAACACACCCATATCTACAATCCACTCATTATTGAGATAGATGAATTTGGATGCGGTCAGAACATCACTAGTGTCCACATCTCACTCATTGTTTTTTGTTGTAATGGCTTCTTTCATCGCTTCATCTGCCTTATCTTCCTTTGAGCTTTAGGATTCTGACCATCCTTCTTCATATGCCACTATCTTGTACAGTTCCAACACTTCATCTTTCACTTGCCCTTAGACTTGGACCATAAACACGACGAATTTCCCTTTTCCCTCTCTGAATTCCTTCCTCTAGCTACCAACACATTTGTGTCGCTGTCATTCTTTCTCAACACCATCAACTGAAAGGCTGAGATGACAATCTCAACAACAATGGTTTCTCTACCATGGAACATAGTGTTTACAAAGTTATCATAAGACTCTGAAAGAGATTTCAACAGAATTAGGACTTGATCTTCCTCGTCCATCTTCATTTTCACGCTCGTTAATTTGTAAATGATATGATTAAATGCACTGATATGTTCATTAAGATGTGACCCTTCCATCATATTCAGATTATAGAATTATTTTTTCAAGTACAGATCATTCAACAGTGATTTTGTCATGTACAAAGTATCTAAGTTCTTCCAAAGTCCCACGGTGATCTTTTGATCACGGAATTATAAAGGACATCGTCCGTAAAACTAGTTGGACTGAGATTTTCACTCTTTCATCCAACTCTTCCCACTCTTCGTCGCTTATATACATTAGACGCTTCTCAACACCAAGGAGTGCATGTGACAACCCTTGTTGAACTAGAAGGCCTCTCATCTTCACCTTCCGTAATTTGAAGTTGCTTTTCCCAGTGAATTTCTCTATTCCGTACTTCACTTTTGATCCCTTAATCGTCATGATGTCAATCTAAACTCGAACCTAACGTCCTCTTTGATACAATCTATTGGTAATCGACATAAGTAAACCTCGAATTCGAATCACACAAGATTAAGCAAACGTAAACAAAATAATTATAATGACACACGAATTTTATGTGAAAAAACCACGCCACAAAGCGATAGAGAATCAATATAAAATCAAAAGTACAAGAAATGGAATTACTTACAAAGCTCGAAAAGCCCTCATTTTCACCTCCTTAAACCTAGAAACCTTTAGCCCTCGATTAGAATCTAATTTGAATACCCCTAATCCGGTTTATACCCATATATATAGTGTCACACCCGGAATAGGAAACAATCAATGCAATTTCGCAAAATCGCGTACGCCATTGATCAAAGCATTGATCAATCCACATCAATCAAGCCAGCTTATTCAAGTGATCGAACATGCCCAAAAGTGTCCATAGAGTTTAGAGATATTTTCGAATTTTTGTCAATCGATCAAACTATCGAGCTGAATGTCCAAAACTATCCAGAGACCAATCTACATAATTTGGAGTTCACTCGATTGATTGATTGGGGTGATCAATCGATCGAACCCCTATTTCATATACAGATTTAAGACATCTCATTATAGATTGAACCATGGCTCCATTTTTCAAAAGTGAAAACCTAACTTTTGTTATTCAAATATTTTGGCCACTATCATTTAATTAGTTTCTATCAATGAAGAGTTTTTTTCTTGATTTTGTGATCTATGATTTTGTCTTTTTTTGAAGTGTAATAGATCCACACCAATGACCAACCAATAACATCTATTATAAATTTAATAAGGGCATGTTTAGATTTGGGGAAAACATAGGAAAGAAAATAATATTTCTGTGTAAACCTTGTTTCCAAAAACTTATAGGAAACAAAACATTATTTTCCTTATTTGTCTTTCAACAAGTTTTTTTTATTTAGGATTTATTTTCAAATTTATTGTTTGACAATAAAAAAATATTAAGAAAATTTTATATGTAATAATTGGAATGTCTAGATTAGCCCGTGTTGCACATGAGGGATGCTTAAAGATGGGTATGATCATGTGACATACCTGGCATATGTGAGTGCTTGAGGTTGAATTGTCATACACGTAATACAGTGCCATGTAACACAAGTCATTGATTGATACATTTGATACATGAAGGCACTTGAAGCTAGATAGCAGACCTTGTGCAATTGGCACATATAGCATATTTGGAGCGATTAATAATTTTGAATTGTCCCACACATGACACATGTGAGGTACTTGAGATGGTATAGTGGAACGCATTCACCACATATGATCACTTGAAGCTAGATGACAGAACTTGTGCACGTTAACACAATTTACATATATGGCATATTTGGAGAGATTGAAGATGGACAATGACATACAGAGCACATTAGTACATGCGTGGTACTTTGCACATGTGCAGTGTAAGAGAAGATGAATAGCACATGCAGCACATTATCACATGTCCGGTGAAATGGAAGATGAATGGTGACACATGCATGTGGCACACTAGAGGTGAGGATCCATCTAGTTTTGGGGCTATTGCCTAATCCCCATCCGTAAATATCACACGTGTGCACCCTAGTAATACATATATTTACATAATGCCACATCACAAGTGACGTACGTGTGATATACACAAATAAGTTACATGTATTCCACGTGTACATTCGATGAGTACATGCATATCACCTGCACGTATGGACAAAATCTCTCTCTCTCTCTCTCTCTCTCTCTCTCTCTCTCTCTCTCTCTCTCTCTCTCTCTCTCTCTCTCTCTCTATATATATATATATATATATATATATATATATATATTTGGGAATAATCACATACATTGAAATGTATGGTAATAATCTTAGGTTCAAGGTTGTGTGAGGCCCATCTTGATGTCTGAATACAATCTAATACATTCATTAATGTGCACCAGCCATGTTAGGCCCAGATCCTAAAATTCAGCTTGATTTCCAAAACAAGTGCGCCACACCAAAAAAAGAAATGATGAGGACACTGGTGTGAGATGCTCACAATAGAAACTTACAAATACAATGTGGTCCTGCCGTTCTGTGAACACTAGGCCCACGTTCTAAGTAAGCAGGTGCACTTTCCCAGGACGAAGGGACCCTAAAACCCAAGTCATTCCACGGGTGGGCAGTACTCTGTAGTTGTTAGGGATGATGGTACATTGACCGCTGTGGTGTCACAGACAAGTTTCGGATAATTCTAGAATGTGCCAGTTGCCGCTGATGTAATTTTTTTATATCCGTGCAGTAAATAGCATTTACCAAGCTTATTTTATGATATGATTCCAAAAATGCTGCAAATCTAAATCTCAAGTGAACCACATCATAGGCAACAGTGGTGATAGAATGTCCACCATTAAAAACTTTCTAATGCCTACAATAATTCTTATTTTTCATCCAACCTATTGATAAGGTAAAAAATACCTAGATAAAATCACCACATAAATATCAGCTTGATCCAAAACTTTTATGGCCCACAAGAAGAATTTAATGGTTACTCACCACTGTTTCCTATGGTGTGGTCCCCCTGAGATTTGGATCTACTGTATTTTTGGCTAAATGCTCTAAAATGAGCTGAAAAAACCGATGGACAGAATGGATATAAGAAAAATATATCAAGGTAGGCCCCACAGTCGGTAAACATGGATAACCATTTGCTTCACAGTTTCAATTCCACGTAAATATCACAGGTGGGCCCTGCACAGCTGAAACGTATGGTACGTATTCTACCATTCCCTACATATTTTAGTCCTTTTGATAAGTACCTTTTGGATGGTAATATCGGATATTGGTGGGTCACAATCATACTTAACCAGCGGGTCAAATAAATCCGCCCTGTTTTGGTCGCATGTTGCGACCATGTGTTTAGGCTTTTGGAAAGGTGGGCATCTACCACGTGCTTTGGAACGTGGAAAGAAAGGTTTTATTACTATAAAAGGTCTAATCATGCCATTTCAACGTATCACGGCCTCATATATAGAATGTATCAAGGCATATTCTGGATATGATTTGAAACGTTGGGCCATGGTTCAAAGACTTGAAGACTCTGCTGGATGCTAACTGGTCTTTACTTGACTCGGACTCAATATTTACTGTTTATAAATATTTTAAATAATCGTATGTATAGATAGAAATAATTAAAATGGAAAAGGATGTACAGGTACACGAGTCACGCTAAGTTGAGGCTGAGTCATGATTACAACCTAATTTCAAGGTGACTCAGAGCTTGATAGTCAAGTTGAGTCAGCTAAGTTTCAGGCCACTAAGTTTTATAACTATAAGTTTGGATGAAAAACTTGTCAGATACTTTTTAGTTCGGTAGAATTTTTTTGCTTATTTCGAACAATAAACAATCGACAAGTTAAGTCGATCGATGGAAACAAATTTAATTTTATGGTTTTATTCTTTCAACGTTTTTTGCTCTTCCGATCGATTGATTGACCTATAGATAGGTGGAATACATAAATTTGTGCAATTTTATGTTTCTATCTTCTTTTTTGTTTGGGTCTTTTTTAATTGCGTCGTAGGATTTGTTTAGGGTTATTTAAGAATTCAAACTTGTTTATTTTAATCACTTTTAATAATATTTTCAAATTTTCTTTTATTTCTATCGTGGATTCGAAAATTTTCTCTTGTGGATTCAAAGTGCTTGTCATTCGAGGAAGATTGTGGACCTCATCACACCCACTCTTGCATTAGTTTGGTATCAGAGTGAGGTTTCTCTTAGGATCGATGTCTTCTAATAATGGATCGGGCAACAATCCCATGGATGGTGTTCAGGCTTTCAAGGCAGCGCAACGGGAGAATCAACAAGTCATGCAAGGGCTGCAGGCTGCTTTTGACTGCATAATGGAAGCCCTAGGGCAGCTCTATATTCGTGGTGATAATCCGCTTCCCATAGGAGTTGGATTTTGCAATTGTGCTGATCGCAGGGTGATGCCCTCGAGAAATCATTGGATCATTCTTGGGAATGTATGATCTGTTAAGATGTCGAGCTACATCTGGACTCGGCTGCTTGACCATTCGAGGGCCTGGCTCGACTCAAAGTCCAGCAAACAACACTTTTTTGGGTCTGAGGTGCTCGACCGGTCGAGGCCCATGCTCGACTAGTCGAGGTGCCTGCTCGACTAGTCGAGGTTACGCAGATTCGTTTCGCGGATTTGACACGGACTATGGAAATTTGAGGCGGTTTCGCAAGAGGTACGAAAGGGAAGTTGCCTAAACTATAAATAGGGTTCTTTAGGGCTTTTCTAGGGTTACGAGAGTTATTCTAAGGTGTATGAAAAAGATTTTCTTTATACATCCAAGGGAAGAGGTTAGTATATTGCTCGTAATCTCGTTTTCTTCATAGTGGAATTTTGCACCCGTGGTTTTTTACCCTTGTTTGGGGTTTTTCCACGTATATCCTGTCTTGCGGTTTGTTTTGAATGTTTTTGTAATGCCCTGAATTTCGAGGGTCCAGCAAAGCTATACTCCCGAGATCCAGCACATCACGTATGCAATATGTATGATGATGTTCAGAATTTGTCCATATTAATGAGTTAAGCATGAGTAAGATTATACCAAAACAACATATCATACTCCAGATATAATTAAATTAAGCAAGCAGAAGTCTGAAGTATATGTATTTAAGTAAGTATTTCACAACCTCCAGAGTATGATGATATAACCGGGCTCAATATGTACATGTGTTGTTTCAAAATGTACAAAATGTGAAAATTTAAGATGTCCAACTAAGCCAAGTTTCCCAGAGTTCCCCGCGTATCAGCACGAAGTCTACATAGACCCGCCTGAAAGCTAAGAGTAGGAGAACTCCTCCTCGTCCATGAAGTCCTGCTCCGTCGCATAGACTTCATCATCACTGCATCTAAACCAAAGTCTGGTTGGTGTTAAAATACCATCCCAGAGTGAGAATGAGTAGTCAACTCAGTAGTACTATAAGGCAAAGGTTAACATGTTATCAAGTTAATCAAGGAGTAATGATAAAGCAACATAACAATCACTTCCTAACTACTCTTGTTAATGCAGGAATGGAGTGCAAGTAATGATGCATGCCCTCACATCAAAAGCTCCCCCAACAAGCGATGCCGACACTATATCGCATATGACAACACTACCTCCTGTGCGACTTTCACACCTTTAAAGCGCGTCCTAACTAATGCAGTGCAGTGCATGGTCATGTTAGCCTAGTATTTAATTAAGCTTATTCATATAGCAGATTTGGGAAGCAAGGGTACCACCCTTTATATCATTGACCCGAACCGAAGGATCCATCTAGGTTCTTCACTCCTAGTCAAGCACATACGATAGGCAAGTTGTAGGGGCATCACTCTCAATGGAAAAAAACAGTCGATAGGCAAATTCAAAAGTTTATACTCTCGATCAGTACGGGGTGACTAATCAGCTCGGTGTAGGTCGACAGCTCGAACACGATGTCCCATACCACCATACCCGGCTCACGAGTCTGAGTTTCCTCACTGGTCACTACGGGGTGGCTGATCACCTCGACGTAGGCCGACAGTTCAAACACGGTGTCCCATATCACCATGTCCAGCTCATGAATCTTAGCGGATTGTGGTACCATGGTTAAAGTGGGCCTTTACATTGGTAAGGGGTACCTTAGATTCAAGTAATAGTGTCCATACATGGTAAACACACAATATACCAATCGATTTGTTAGGCAAGTTTGATTGGTACGGGCACACGCTGACTTAATCGACATGGAGCGCATAAGCACCCCTCGTGGCCTAACCACTGTTGACAATCGTCGTGTGACCCGGATTCATCAAGTATACCCAATGTGGCAAGACTAATTCGGCCACCCAAACATGAACTGTTACTGATTGCCTGAGCTAGGTTGTAGCCCCCGTCTTACTCAAATGCAGCAATTAAATACATGTGATAATCAATTCAGCATTTAACAACCAATCCAAGTGAAATCCTCATTTGAGCGTTTCATCAAACACCTTGATCACGTTACCACATACTAGCATTTTATTAATCATTACATAGAGGCGAATATGATTTCATAAAAGAAACTATACATATGTATAAGGCAAGAAAGAATCCTATCTTAACACTTGTAATACATACAAATCATCAACAATTTCTCATTCAGACAATTCATCAAACACTTAGACTACACATCACCAAATATGTAGATTAGGTTAGTTAAAACATATATTTTAGCAAATCCTTACACAAAGAGGTCAGCATGCATATGACAGCGATGAATCCTAGTTTAGTAGTCATAGCAACCACAGATCATATTTACATGTTTATACAAACATTTCAACAAACACATGAGATGCGTATTTTGTACTACATAGTTCGCACATGTATATTATATCGACAACGGCGTATCTAAGACAATATGGCGGCAATCAAGTCAGACATAAATCATTACTGACATTGAAAGCATTGAAAACCATAACCTAAATGTTCATAGTCGGCACCTTTCGTCGGAATACTCGATTCAGACTCAGTTTGAATTCTGTGTTCCCGAAAATGGAACGTCAGGCACCTAAACAATGAAATAGGTTAGCTAGTGTCACACCCCAAACTTGGAAAACGGGCTCACAAAATTTTCGATCGCCGAATCCGGCATCGACAGCCTCCGTAGTGCCCCATTCTCGGCTCCTGGCATTCATATGCTAGATTCCGATCCTGGGATCCTACAAGGAGGATTTTCAGTATGAATTTTTTTATTTTTTATTTTTTGTAATGGAGCATAACCAAGTCACAAAATAACATTACCACATATCCATTAACATAAATATTTGAATACAATGCTGAAAGGGAAATACATAAGTATTAGGATCAAAACTCTAGAAGTCCGCTGCACACTCCAAGTTCAACGCTGTTGCGACCTAACACCACCTGCACGCATCTATCGTGCATAAGCTTATAGAAAGCTTAGAGGGTGGTGGAAGTGTGTGTAGGCTAAGTGTCAAGTATACAATAAAGCCCATAAATCATACATCATCGGAATAAGTGGAAATACTGACAAGATCATGAAAAGTACGATATCAGAGTAAGCGGAAATATATTGGTAAGTCCATGAATTATATAATATGAGAGTACGCAAGCAGATCAAAATGAGCCAAATATCATATATTGCGGATGCAATGCAATATGCAGATCCTGCTGAGTCCGTCTAAGCCATATAAGTGCAGAAACGTAGCAATCCAAAATGCCATATGCCGTGGATGAAATGCAATATGCGATGCAAATGAAATGACCAAGATGGAGTGAAGTCGGGATGATAGTACGTAGTATCTCAGACTATGGGGTCCATCACAAGGGAATTCTATCCAAACCAGTCTCGTACCTAAATTTGGATAGTCAAACACAATGTGGTAAACTCCTGATCTCAGGTTAGTTGCGCACCCCAACCAAAATCCTGGCCATTGAGAAGGTACACGTAATAAATAGTTGCGCACTACCAGCCCAAGTGGATAGTGGATGAATGAATGAATGAGTCAAGTGCTGAGTATGCAACTCCTGCACAGTAGCCTACCAACCACCGGTAGCACGCCTAGTGTGGTAGCTCGCCCAGGCCTCAGCCCCGCTCACATTAGTGTCCTCCCACATATGCCCGACCACATGTGCAACAGTGACGGGGTGTCATAATATCATGTCAGTCCTCATATCAAGTCAACATATCAGTACAATTCCTCTCTGGGATCATCACCGGGGTCTAGTACACTCCACACTGATTACCTGACCAGTAGTCTGTCGATACCTACCCGGCTCGTCGATAGCGGACTCATTTGCGAGCTGGTCAAACTCAACCTAGTTTACAGCCCCCTCACTCGGGTGGATAAGGCCACACCCCCTCCCAACCGACCACGACACGGTGGGAGACGCGGCCTACTGGTATCCAGCACTCAAGCACTCATGTATCCACTCGGTCTAGATGTTGGGGCGTCTCTTGGCCTCGGAGGTTTAGGGACTTTCACCCACAGACATCCAAAGTGCCCAGATGCTCGAACCAAATATTTTCGGTGTCCCATCTGACCATCCACGATATGCCTATGGAGGTCACAGCCCTGATGTCGTTAGGGCGTACAGTAATCATAATTACACAATGCAAGATGCATGAGTCATGTAGTCCAATCATGCGTCAATCCTGTGCATACCGTGCACTCATGTGGGATAACTCCACCTATCAGGGAGTCTCATAAACCATCTGTACTAAGGCATATGCAAGGGTCTTACAATAAACATGCTGATGATGCGTATGGGCATGTATCATGATGTTATGCTGTCACATACTCATAATCGGTATCAATAACTGGCATCAACAATCGGGCTCAACAATGTGGACATTTAACCAACATTACCCCCAAGGAATGGGCCACATAGAGCCAAACATATAATGGGCCCACGGCCTCACACAAAGGCCTAATATACAACACAAAGGGCCTTACTCAAGGGCCACATATACACAACAAATGGGCCCCGTTCATGGGCCTAATACATATCACAATGGGCTTTACCCATAGGCCATGAATACATCACAATGGGCCTTGTACATGGGTCTCAAATACATGACATGTGGGCCCTACACATGGGTCTTGAATACATCAAATGGACTATGCATCATGGGCCTAATACATATTGCAATGGTCCTCAACTACGGGTCGCATGTACATCATATAGGTCTCGACCATCGGCCTTGGCAATCGAAATCGGCCTCGACAATCAAAGTCGGCCTCAACAATCAGAATCGACACTCAAAATCGGCCTCGACAATCGGAATCGACCTCGGTACTCAGCTTCGACAATCGGAATCGGCCTATACAATCAGCCTCGACAAATCGGAATTGGCTTATACAATCGGCCTTGATATTCAGCCTCGACAATCGGAATCGACCTATACAATTGGCCTTGACAAATCAAAATCGGCCTATACAATCAGCCTCGACAAATCGTAATTGACCTATACAATCGGCCTTGATACTCGGCCTCGACAATCAGAATTGGCCTATACAATCAGCCTCGACAAATCGGAATCGGCCTATACAATCGGCCTCGACAAATCAGAATCGACCTTGATACTCGGCCTCGACTATCGGAATCGGCCTATATGGGCTTATCAAAGGGACCTAGGGAAAGTTACAATGCGGACATTTAACCAACATTATTCTTACAATGTGGACGTCAAACCATCATTGCTCCCAAGGCATAGCTCGCCATAAATGTCATTACATAACCAAGGTGGAATCACACATTGCAAAGGGCCTTATATATATCCCATTGGGCCTTGACCCATGGGCATAAATATATCAAATGGGCCGCCTCATGTTCACTCCCCAAGTATAGGGTTGTGATGTAGTAAGTAAAACTCGGTAAGACCGAGGTCAAATCCACAGGGACTGAAACCTGTACGTAATCTGAAAGTAACTAGAACTAGAACTAGAATGAGATGAAATCTAAATCCGATAAAGATGGAAGGAATAATGATGAATTTATAATCTAAAACTTAGGAAAAGTTCAGAAAAAAGGAAACTAGGGTGCCAAGGATCCACTTGTAGAGATCAGGGAGATCTTACGCCTGCTTCACGAATCATGGAAATTAAGATTGAACTTCCTCTGATATAGTTTTCAAGAGATGAAAGGTATATGAATTAGAATGGATTCCATCACCAAACCATGCCCAGGAGACAATCGTAAACAACAGAATTAAACTAATTACCAACTAATCAATATGCCATAGAGGTTAGGAAAGGGTACCGTCATCCAACCATGCCCAGGAGACGATGGTAAACAACAGGGCTTCCTGACGTCATAAACATCAAAAGGAAAAGGAAATACTCAAAGCCATCGCAGACCCATTGTAATTTCAGTCACAACAGACCATTAACGACTAAAAAAATATTCCCATAATGAAACGAATATCAAATTCTATTCATAAATTAAAATCAAATTAAAATCATAAAAAACACTCCTATCCCACTACAAGCTTCACCTCTTAGCCCTAGCTAAGAGGTTAGCTAAATAACAACATAATTACGCTAATCTCTTAAAAGAAAAGAAAAAAAAAACAAAAAAAACAAAAGAAAATAGGAAACTCCTCTCTCCTCTCGTGCTCCACGTCCAGCCGAACCTCACCCCTGGTTCTCTCTCTCTCTTTCTTATAGGCCATGCAAGGAAGTCACTGCTGGTGCGGAAGGCTGGAGTGCGAAAATCGTCCGCAGAAGAGTCCTTGTGGAACTCTGCTTCTCTGCCAGAAAATGCCGAAACTGACTGCGTTTGGAATGAGTTTGAGAGGAGGAATCTTCTCCTCTTTGAAATCTGCCAGCGTGGTGAAGGTAAGAACCCATTGACTCATCAATGGAGGGTTTGGATCAATGATCCGATCACGGATGGTGGCCCACAATTGCCCGTAAATTCCAGACGTTGGCACGGCAGGGCTGCGTAACGTCTTACGCAGTTGAGGTTGGTGGGCCCCCGATCAGTGTTATATGGAGAATCTGATCCGACCACTAGCTTCCCCTTGCAAAACCGGTCGAACATGGCTACTTTTGAGTTTGTTTCGGTGTGGTCCATAGGACTTTTCTCACTACCGTTCAACTTCCGTTTGGATAATAAAAACCCGATCTTCGCTGTCAATTGAAAAACTGCCACCTAGGTGAGGGTAATACCCCCTCCTTGGACACCTTGGACGGTCCAGATTGATGTTCTGGATGATGGGTGGGCCCCACTATTGAAAAATGGACGGACAGCGTCCGTCCGCTATTCCTGCGCAGGAAGAAAACGGGTCAGCCGTTTGGTTGACCGAATTCGGGTCTGGTGCGGCTCGGGAGTGCACCGCATGTGCACTCGTGCGCCCCATGTGGGGTCCACTGTAATGTTTATGAGAAATCCGCTCCGTCCATCCACTTTATAATATCATTTTAGGCGTTGGCACCAGAAGTGAGGCATATCCAGGTGGCAGGTGGGCCCCACTTAATGAATTAAGCGGCTGATCTGTCCATTGGCCCATTTCTCGAGATCTTCAATGGTTGAAATTTAATATGTACGGTTAATTTATGGTTCAAATCCCATGTATAAAATCTCGTGTCGATCGGATGGCGGAAACCCTGTGATCTTGCATTCTGCACTAGTTTCGGGCCTCTTTAATGTGAACGGCTTGATTTTCTCGGATCCCTAGTATGTAAATTCTTCAATATTGGTCCTCTGGAGTCCGTCCCTTACCTGTGGTGTCATCAGAGCATTAAATCCATGCTTTAAGTGCTCTCTTACAATCCATGCTTGCAAATACACTCTGCATCACAACACGATTAAAGCAGGCCATTAAACGGCATCATATTCGTAAAATCAGGTAATTACTAGGGTCTGATATGCAATATTTGACCCTCAACACAACCCAAAAAATAAGTTGAGAATTACAGGAGAATTTTTATGAACTCAAGTGAGTTTTGAAAAACATTCCAGATACTAGATTGTTGAGATTCGTGAATGTTGGGCATTACTTTCTCCTGGACTCAAGCACATGGTAAATTCCATAGTCAAGTTCAAAGTATTAACCCATCAATTAGAAAAATCTAAACATTAGGATCCATGAGTTTATAGTCTAATCTCGGCTTGTCATCATTAAAATTCACCTCTCTATTTTTAGGGTATCATTGGTAACCAACAAGAGAATTCATGATAACCAAAACTTGCCTTACAGATCGTCTTTTCATTTTTTCAGCTTTTACTTTTTTCATTAAAAGTACGTCAAGAAGGTGAATTAAATCATCACCTATAGGGAGCAAACCTATGGTGAAGACTGTATACCCAAACCTTTTTACATATTATCCATGAGGAATGAAATCCACACCTATAGGGAGCAAACCTATAATGAAGATTTTTTTTTTTTTTTTTTTGTCTAACCTTTTTCAAAGGTATCTTTTCCTTTCGATTGATCATGACGGGCAATTGTTCAAGTTGGTTCCTTTTATGCTTACTGATCCCCAAATTAACCCTCCAGTATTAAACTGAAATCTTAATGTGTAAGCGAGATGTGACATGTGAAATCATGACTCAATCAATGTTTAAAACCTCTAACCATGGATTAACAATTTAAATTTAACTGTGAAATCTAATCGATAACCGAATCCAAGAGTCATAAATCACCAACATGGCCGTTAAAAATCACCTTGAATTCACAAGAGATTCCCAGAAAATCTTAAAATTTTCACAATTTTTGCTCAAGACAAAGAAAATGCTGATTAGGTCACCTAATCTCCCACCCCCAACCTAAAATCCACATTGTCCTCAATGTAAAAGATATGAGTATATGCAATGCACTTGGGACAACGGATATGAAGTGGTGGGGAGATAGTACCTGGATGATGAATCGTGAGAGACTTTCCAAGAGATCGCATCATGGACGCCGGCTAGCACGAGAGAGATAACAACACAAAAATAACAAAAATAAAATCCTACCTATACCACTTTCGCAGGTGCTCTCGATTGCATTTAGCGTATGCAACAAGCCTTTAAACCCCTAGGTTGCCCCTAGTGGACGAGTTGTAGTCTCGTGAGGGTTTGCAGTAATGTTACCCACAAACATTTTACTAACTAACTAGGAAAATTAAATGGAATGAAAAAGTTGGGTTGCCTCCCAGGAGCGCTAAGTTTATCGTCTATCTTAAAATAACATAAAGTAAACTACCCTAAGAAAGCAGGGAAAAAACTACTCAGTCATGCCGCAAGGTTCCTCTTCTGGCCAGTATCATGATAAATTTCGTAGTAGGTTTCTTAACAGGATCATCCAAAAGCCCTTTTCGCAATAGGCTTGAATGCCCTGGAGCATGACATTCCAGAAAAACTTATGTACCTCATCAAAAATTTGTCGTTGATTCGCCTGAGGTATCCAGAGTATATACGATTCACCTGCAACAGAAGAAGTTTCGAAGTTAGTATCCCATGGTGAATCAGAGACTACAAGTAGATCAAATTGAGAAAAATTTTCAAGAAGTAATGTAGTCTCAATGCATTCCGAAGTTCCAGACTTCGGTTCAGTTTTTAGATCCTCCTCCCCTAATGGTAAACATTCAAGATCTGTGGAAGGAGGGTCTTTAGAGTAAGGGTTCTCTCGGTCAATGATGACTACCGAGATATTGTCTTGCAAGGCATTCACTATGTCTCTTTTCATGGGATCATTTGAGTTTGCAAAGTGTGCCAAGCAATCATCCAAAGAGTTGGGAAATTCATTTGAGTGTGACTTATGTTCCACATTAGAGCTCGTGATGATCTGCCCAAGAAATTCATCGTCTTTAAAGGTAAACGGAGGTGTGCTCTCTTGCTCCAGCCCTACACAGACAGATTGAGGGTCAGTGTACGAACTATTGATGTATAGACTCTGCTCATTGATACTACTCAGAAGAGGTGATGAATCGTCAAAATTCAATAGTTCAGATGGTGACCTCAACTGAGTGGTTTCAAATTCCAGAGTCGTATCGAGTAACTCATTCATCTCCTGAATCATATCATCATTCAATTTAGAAGAGTGGTCCAAACATGTCTCATAAGAGATAGAAGGATTGGTTGTAAGGAGCTCATCCACTTTTAAATAAGATATGTTAGGTGAGTGGAGTAGCTCATTATGATCGCTCACTTCGTGCACTTCTTGATCATTGACCTGGACCAAACTTGAGATTAATTCCAGGGGAACTGGGGCTGAACATTCATGATCATCATCCCAATATGCATCATCGTCTAATTCTATGCAGTGCGCACTTCGGATGGGATCGCTTTCCTCACATTCTAAATTCGGTTGAGGTTCGAATAAACTAACCTCTACCTCATCATTGAGATCCTGTGTGTCATGTAAGGAAAGTGTGTCATCATCACTGTATTTGAAAGACACCCATGTATCTCCATCATTCTTTTGAACAGTCATCGAGATCGACTCATTGGGAAAGTGAACCATATGCTCATTAGCACAATTCAACTCTTCATTCCAAATTTCAGAATTCTCCAAAAGCAAGTTAGGATTGCATTGTATTTCTGGACTGGGTTGCAGCTGGGGCGAACTAGCCTTGTTCCTCTTATTGAGGTGCGATTCAATCGCCTCTAATGATTTCATCATTTTCGCAACATGCTGGTTGAATTGTTCTAGATTAAAACATGAATCCTCTTGGATCGTTTCTGGTTGGATCTCAAAGGTATGAGATCCAAGAGAATAATTATTACAATATGTTGTTGGTTTATCTTCCCAGTTTTGATGGTTCCACTGGTTATAGTCATACTGATCATACATGGGAGAATACGATGGTTGATAATAATCCTCATTCCCATAATTACGATCGTATACGGCCCTATTAACCGATGGAACATAACGTTCTAGTCGGTTCTCAATGTCTGTTCTCGATGGAGAGAAATCTTGAGGTATTCGTTGAATTCCACAATCCTCAGGCATTCCCCAATATCTCCTATCCATCTCAGCATATGCACGTACCCATGCTTCCATGGTAGAACCCTAACTCTGAGTCTAATACTAGAAAAATAAAAGAAAAGATCCTACAACAATATGGAAAGTAAGAGGAGAAGTTAGAAAGGTGTTACCAAATAAGAAGTTCCTATGTTAAGATCCTGCAAAACAAAACAAAAGGAATTAATTCCTAAAAATAGAAAATACAACCCTAAGCCTAAAAATAGAAAAAGTAGAGAAATTAGGACGAAGTTACCAATTTAGACAATCTATCAAAGACCCTACAAAACAAGAAAGTTAGTTCTAAGAAAGAAAAATCTAAAATTAAAGTTAGTACAATCCTAATCTTAATCTAATTCTAAAACTAATTATTTTCAGAGAATCCTAGCCATCAGTCCCCGGCAACGGCGCCAAAAACTTGTTCACTCCCCAAGTATAGGGTTGTGATGTAGTAATAAACTCGGTAAGACCGAGGTCGAATCCACAGGGACTGAAACCTGTACGTAATCTAAAAGTAACTAGAACTAGAACTAGAACTAGAATGAGATGAAATCTAAATCCGATAAAGATGGAAGGAATAATGATGAATTTATAATCTAAAACTTAGGAAAAATTCAGAAAAAGGGAAACTAGGGTGCCAAGGATCCACTTGTAGAGATCAGGGAGATCTTACGCCTGCTTCACGAATCATGGAAATTAAGATTGAACTTCCTCTGATATAGTTTTCAAGAGATGAAAGGTATATGAATTAGAATGGATTCCATCACCAAACCATGCCCAAGAGACAATGGTAAACAACAGAATTAAACTAATTACCAACTAATCAATATGCCATAGAGGTTAGGAAAGGGTACTGTCATCCAACCATGCCCAGGAGACGATGGTAAACAACAGGGCTTCCTGACGTCATAAACATCAAAAGGAAAAGGAAATACTCAAAGCCATCACAGACCCATTGTAATTTCAGTCACAACAGACCATTAACGACTAAAAAAATATTCCCATAATGAAACGAATATCAAATTCTATTCATAAATTAAAATCAAATTAAAAGCATAAAAAACACTCCATCCCACTACAAGCTTCACCTCTTAGCCCTAGCTAAGAGGTTAGCTAAATAACAACATAATTACGCTAATCTCTTAAAAAAAAGAAAAAAAATAGAAAAAACAAAAGAAAATAGGAAACTCCTCTCTCCTCTCCTGCTCCACGTCCAGCCGAACCTCACCCCTGGTTCTCTCTCTCTCTCTCTTTCTTATAGGCCATGCAAGAAGTCACTGCTGGTGCGGAAGGCTGGAGTGCGAAAATCGTCCGCAGAAGAGTCCTTGTGGAACTCTGCTTCTGCGCCAGAAAATGCCGAAACTGACTGTGTTTGGAATGAGTTTGAGAGGAGGAATCTTCTCCTCTTTGAAATCTGCCAGTGTGGTGAAGGTAAGAACCCATTGACTTATCAAATGGATGGTTTGGATCAATGATCCGATCACGGATGGTGGCCCACAATCGCCCGCAAATTCCAGACGTTCGCACGGCAGGGCTGCGTAACATCTTACGCAGTTGAGGTTGGTGGGCCCCCGATCAGTGTTATATGGAGAATCTGATCCGACCACTAGCTTCCCCTTGCAAAACCGGTCGGACATGGCTACTTTTGAGTTTGTTTCGGTGTGGTCCACAGGACTTTTCTCACTGCCGTTCAACTTCCGTTTGGATAATAAAAACCCGATCTTCGCTGTCAAATGAAAAACTACCACCTAGGTGAGGGTAATACCCCCTCCTTAGACACCTTGGACGATCCAGATTGATGTTCTGGATGATGGGTGGGCCCCACTATTGAAAAACGGACGGACAGCGTCCGTCCGCTGTTCCTGCGCAGGAAGAAAACGGGTCAGCCGTTTGGTTGACCGAATTAGGGTCCGGTGCGGCTCGGGAGTGCACCGCATGTGCACTCATGCGCCCCCATGTGGGGTCCACTGTAATGTTTATGAGAAATCCGCTCCGTCCATCCACTTTATAATATCATTTTAGGCATTGGCACCAGAAGTGAGGCATATCCAGGTGGCAGGTGGGCCCCACTTAATGAATTAAGCGGTTGATCTGCCCATTGGCCCATTTCTCGAGATCTTCAATGGTTAAAATTTAATATGTATGGTTAATTTATGGTTCAAATCCCATGTATGAAATCTCGTGTCGATCGGATGGCGGAAACCCTGTGATCTTGCATTCTGCACTAGTTTCGGGCCTCTTTAATGTGAACGGCTTGATTTCCTCGGATCCCTAGTATGTAAATTCTTCAATATTGGTCCTCTGGAGTCCGTCCCTTGCCTATGGTGTCATCAGAGCATTAAATCTATGCTTTAAGTGCTCTCTTACAATCCATGCTTGCAAATACACTCTGCATCACAACACGATTAAAGCGGGCCATTAAACGGCATCATATTCGTAAAATCAAGTAATTACTAGGGTCTGATATGCAATATTTGATCCTCAACACCTCAAATGGGCCTTTTATATATATATATATATATATGAAGGTGGGCATCATACATCACATCAGGCCTAATCAAATGGGCTGAATCAAATGGGCCAAGTTGAATAGGCCAAGTTGATTGGGCCAATTTAAATAGGCTGAACCCAACTCAACTATTTTTTTTTTTAGAGATCACTATGGAGTACTGCATAAAAAATGAACCATATCAAAAGATCAACTAGACCATATAACAACGATCAATGGTGATCATGATTTTCACGATTAAATTCTAGTGGGCCCCATCCTAGGGTTTATTTCCCATCCAGTCTATTCATAAGGTTACAAAGACCTGGATTTAGAGGAAAAATAAATATCATATTGATCCAAACCCTGTAGCCCTAATGGTTTTAATGGTGGACGTTCAAACCCACTGTTTTCTACAATGTGGTCCACTTGATCCTAGATCTGTCTTATTTTTAGCCTCAAGCCTTAAGACGAGCTTGCCAAAGTTTGGATGGTTTGGATGCAACACATGCATCATGGTGGGTCCCATAGGGATGGACAACATAGATAAAGCACGTACCTGATGGTGGATTCCACACTGATGGAAGGTGTGGATTACAATACATACATTAGTGGGTCCCACGTGGTGCCACCATAATGTTTATTTTCCAGCCATTCTGTTGGTAAGGTCACGCAGACCTGGCTGAAGAGGAAAACAAATTTCATAATGATCCAAAACTTATGTGAAACCCAACGGGTTTCAATGACAGACGTTCAATCCTCCACTGTTTCCAGTGACGTGAGCCACCTGAGTTCCAAGTACGGCTGATCTTGGGAGTGGCCCACAGCCAGAAGGGGGCCCACCTAATGCACGGTGTGGATGTTCGACACACATCACGGTGGGGCCTGCGGCCAGGACCCACGGTCCCAACCCATCCTTACCAGCGACGCAGCAGGACGCTATTGTTGGACGTCCTCAGCAGCGCCTGCTGCATGTAATGTATTTTTTTTCTAAATTTTATTTTTCCGCGGTTTTTCGTAGGTGGGGCCCGATCAGGTGAATCCACCCCGTCCACTGGCTCCTATGACTCAAGACAAGCCCAATATTCGATGTGTTTTGGTGTATAAAAACACCAGGGTGAATTTCAATGGTAAAAATATTATTTTCTATGCTATGGCCCGCCAGATAGTCGAATTGGCCTCATTTTTCGGCTCAACGCCTAAAATGAGTAGGGGAATGGGATGGACGGCGTGGATTTGATCCTTGCATCAAGGTGGGGCCTGTATGACGGTCCACCTAAGGTTTGAATCAACAAATATATATATTTATATATATATATATATATATATATATATATATATATATATATATATATATATTCTTTGCTAGCTCGTCAGCACCCCACACTGACAGTTCACACTTCATTTTGCAGCCACGTCCAGCGTCCCTGGACGCTGGACAGTTTGCATACAATTAAGGTGGGTCCCACAGGGACGTGGCCCACTTAGATCAATCTGATATTTGTGTTTTTCCATCTCCATTAAAGTAGGGCCCACATGACTTGGACGGTGTAGATCCAACACGTCCATCAAGTGGGTCCCACGAAGGTGGACGACAAGGATGAATTGCATACATCAAGGGGCCAAAATCAAGAGAAAAGGGAGAGAGAAAGAGAGAGATCGAGTGATGGAGGGACCCCGACACTATGGGCCCTCCCTTCTATGATTTACAACATACATCAAGTGGGTCCCATTACATATGGGCCCACAGATCAAAATCAACGGTGGAGATCCTTTCTCCACCGAAATGCAAGGTTTAGATGACCCTATCCATGCAAGGAAAATAAACATCATGATGGAGTCCATGGAGAATGGTCATAAGAATCAAGGTGGACCATTGGCCACATCTAGGGTCCAAAGTGAGATCCATACCATCAATCAGTACACCTCACTTGGCCCATCATCAAAAGAATGAAATATAAGTCTATAGAAGCAGCCACCGTTCGATCTTCTTGGTCTGATGGAACGTCGATCTCTTTGTGTCCCTCTTTGATGGAAGATGATGAGATATGAAGGGCAAGGATGATAGATCTAGTGATAGGAAGTAGGCCACACACAACACTTTTCTCTCTTGGAATTTCTTGGACGTGCACCTCTTTTGGTTTCTTTGTTGCTTAGAAATTTTGAAGAGAGAGAGAGAGAGAGAGAGAGAGAGAGAGGATGGTTGTAAGAGAGGTGATGGATGTGAGGTGATAGGTGTACTTGACATGTATGGGTGTGTAAGAGAGAGAGAGAGAGAGAGAGAGAGAGAGAGAGAGATGGAGAGAGAGAGAGAGTTGGCTTTAGGATTGCTCTTATACTTGACATAAGGTGATTGATTGATTGATTGATTGATGGGACATGATGTAGAGATTATCTTGGGTTCGTAAACGCAGGCATTTCTTTGAAATAAACGCGGGTCCACATTTCCCTGCCAGGGTATCGGATCAGCATGTAAGATGCGGCGTTAGAACCGTGGCGACGATGTGGTCGCAATGGTACAAGTCTTGGATTAAGCCGACTTAGATCTACGGGATATGACTTAGGGTCGCGCGCAAATGCCAATTACAGATAGCGGGTTACCAGAATTCGACTAGGAGGATCGGGGGAGTCTACGGAACAGTACGGGCTAGGGTACGGTCTTACAGCTCTCCCTCCTAATAAAAAAATTTTCCTCAAAATTTAAACTATAACACAGCCAATACAGAGCTCACCAAGGGAGGAAAATCCTATTCGAACACAACGTGCCAACATAATCAAACACCTAAGAGATGGAGACAACGCCTGCGAATCTCAGCCTCCTGCTCCCAAAACGCCTCATCAACACTACGATGATCCAACTGGACCTCGAATCCTGGATCAAAAACGATCGAAATTGGGATACTATACAACCTCACAATATCAATGGTAGGGAGCTATATCAGAAAATCTCTAAGTTATTCGAACTCGGGGATCTAACCATTCTAAGTTCTCAACAATCATAGAGTGAAGGGTAGTTATCAACAGATATGTGATGTTATCCTCAGGTATTCCCATGTTATACTCTGATACCAACTTCTGTCACGCCACAAACTCAGAAAACGGGCTTACAAAATTCCTCATCGCCAAATCCGGCATCGACAGCCTCCGTAGTGCCCCATTCTCGACTCCCGACATTCATATGCCAGATTCCGATCCTGGGATCCTACAAGGAGGATTTCCAGTATAATTTTTTTTTTAATAAAGCATAACCAAGTCACAAAACAACAACACCACATATCCACTAATATAAACATTTAAATACAATGCTGAAAGAGAAATACATAAGTATCAAAATCAAAACTCTATAAGTCCGCTGCACGCTCCAAGTTCAACACTGCTACGACCTAACGCCACCTACACGCATTTATCATGCATAAGCTTATAGAAAGCTTAGAGGGTGGTGAAAGTGTGTGTAAGGTAAGTGTCAAGTATATAATAAAGCCTATATATCATACATCATCGGAATAAAAGGAATACTGGCAAGATCATGAAACGTACGATATCAAAGTAAACGAAAATATACTGGTAAGTCCATGAATCATATAATATCAGAGTACGCAATGCATATCATAATGAGCCAAATATCATATACTGCGGATGCAATGCAATATGCAGATCCTGCCAAGTCTGTCTAAGCCATATAAGTGCAAAAACGTAGCAATCCAAAATGTCATATGCCGTAGATGAAATGCAATATGCGATGCTAATGAAATGACCAAGCTGGAGTGAAGTCGGGATGATAGTACGCAGTATCGCAGACTATGGGGTCCATCACAAGGGAATTCTATCCAAACTAGTGTCATACCTAAATTTGGATAGTCAAACACAATGTGGTCAACTCCTGATCTCAAGTTAGTCGCGCGTCCCAACCAAAATCCTGGCTATTGCGAAGGTACACGTAACAAATAGTTGCGCACTACCAGCCCAAGTGAATAGTGGATAAATGAATGAATGAGTCAAGTGCTGAGTACGCAACTCTTGCACAGTGCCTACCAACCACTGGTAGCTCACCCAGGCCTCAGCCCCACCCACATCACACCCGCCCACATCAACGTCCACCCACGTGTGCTCGCCCACATGTGCAACAGTGACGAGGTGACATAATATCATGTCAATCCTCATATCAAGTCCACATATCAGTACAGTTCCTCTCCGGGATCATCACGGAGGTCTAATACACTCCACACTAACTACCGCCTCCCTAGCCGCACAGCCCGAGTGGAAGAAACCACACTATCCGCCTGACCAGTAGTCTGCTAATACTTACCCGGCTCGTCGATAACGGATTCATTTGCGAGCTGGTTAAACTCAGCCTAGTTTACAGCCCCCTCACTCGGGTGGATAAAGTCACACCCCCTCCCAACCGACCACGAACAGTGGGAGACGTGGCCTACTAGTATCCAACACTCGAGTACTCATGTATCCACTCGGTCTAGACATTGGGGTGTCTCCTGGCCTCAGAGGTTTATGGACTTTCACCCATGGACATCCAAAGTGCCCAGATGCTCGAACCAAACATTTCTGGTGTCCCATCTGGCCATCCACGACATGCTTGTGGAGGTCACTGCCCTGATGTCGCTAGGGTGTACAGTAATCACAATCACACAATGCAAGATGCATGAGTCATGTAATCCAATCATGCACCAATCCTGCGCATATCGTGCGCTCATGTGGGATAACTCCACCTATTAGGGAGTCTCATAAACTATCTGTACTAAGGCATATGCAAGGGTCTCACAATAAACATGCAGATGATGCGTATAGGCCTATATCACGATGTTATGCTGTCATATACTCATAATCGGTATCAATAACCGGCATGAACAATCGGCCTCGACAATGTGGACATTTAACCAACATTACCCCCAAGGGATGGCCCACATAGAGCCAAATGTATAATGGGCCAATGGCCTCACACAATGGCCTAATATACAATTACTCAAGGGTCACATATACACAATAGGTGAGCCCTGTTCATGGGCCTAATACATATCACAATGGGCTTTGCCCATAGGCCACGAATACATCACAATGGGGCTTGTCCATGGGCCTCAAATACATGACATGTAGGCCCTACACATGGGTCTTGAATACATCAAATGGGTCATGCATCATGGGCCTAATACATATCGCAATGGGCCTCAACTACGGGTCGCATGTACATCATATAGGTCTCGACCATCGGCTTTGGCAATCGAAATCGGCCTCGACAATCGAAGTCGGCCTCAACAATCGGAATTGACACTCGAAATCGGCCTCGATAATCAGAATCGGCCTCGATACTTAGCCTCGACAATCGGAATCGGCCTATACAATCGGCGTCGACAAATCGAAATCAGCCTATACAATCGGCCTCGATAAATCGGAATCGGTCTTGATATCCGGCCTCGACAATCTGAATCGGCGTATACAATCAACCTCGACAATCGGAATTGGCCTCGGTACTCACCCTTGAAAATCGGAATCGTCCTATACAATCGGCCTTGATAAATCGGAATCGGCCTTGATATTCGGCCTCGACAATCGAAATCGACCTATACAATCGGTCTCGACAAATCGGAATCGGCCTATACAATCAGCCTCGACAAATCGGAATCAGCCTATACAATCGGCCTTGACAAATCAGAATCAGCCTTGATATTCGGTCTCGACAATCGGAATTGGCCTATACAATCGGCCTCGACAAATCGGAATCGACCTATCAGAATCGCCTTGATACTTAGCTTCAACAATCGGAATCGGCCTATATGGGGTTATCAAAGGGCTCTAGGGAAAGTTACAATGCGGACATATAACCAACATTATTCTTACAATGTGGACGTCAAACCATCATTGCTCCCAAGGCATAGCCTGCCATAAACGTCATTACATAACCAAGGTGGATTCACACATTACAAGGGGCCGTATATACATCCCATTAGGCCTCGACCCATGGGCTTAAATATATCAAATGGGCCACCTCAAATGGGCCTTATATATATCAAGGTGGACCTCAACAACGAGCCTCATACATCACATCGGCCCTAATCAAATGGGCCGAATTAATGGGCCGAATCAAATGGGCCGAGTTGATTGGGCCAATTTAAATAGGCTAACCCAACTCAACTATATTTTTTAGAGATCACTATGGAATATTGCATAAAAAATGAACCATATCAAAAGATCAACTGGACCATACAACAACTAGCAGTGGTGATCATGATTTCCATGGTTAAATTCTAGTGGGCCCCATCCTAGGGTTTATTTCCCATCCAGTCTATTCATAAGGTTACAAAGACCTGGATTTAGAGGAAAAACACATATCGTATTGGTCCAAACCCTAAATTGTGCACTCGGGAACCTTATATGATGTATCTCGAGTGATAAGCCCAATAGTGGGATTTTACCTTAACTCAATTGGAATTTGCATTCAACAATATGCAGAATGGTTCCACTAACAAGTTCCCATATGAAGTTGTATACGGACGAGTGCCTAAACATACTCTTGATTTGATTCCATTGCCCAAGCTACCAGGCATGAGCGTTGCTATAGAACATATGGCGGACCGAATCATAAGTGTGCACGCTGATGTACATGCTCAATTAAAAGCATCAAACGATAAGTATAAGGAAAGGTCTGACACACATCAGCATCTGAATGTGTTAAATGTGAGCGACAACGTTATGGTTCACCTGCGTAAGGAGAGGTTTCCAACTGGGATGTACAACAAGTTGAAGAATAAGAAGATCGGATCGGAGCCTATACTTTGCAAGATCAATGACAACGCTGTTGTCATTGATCTTCCTGACGACGTGGGGATCTCTAACACATTCAACATGGCAAACCTGTACGATTATTATGAACCTGAATCGAAATAGGAGGATAACTCGAGGACGAGTTCTTTTTTTTTTTCAAGTGAAGGGGATCTAATGTAGGACATGAAGCAAGCACATGCTGATAAAAAAAAAATGGACCAAAAGAAGTCCAAGAAGGAAATCAACAAAATTTAGCATAATTCGATCGATGATGGAAATTAAAGTTTAAATGAAAAGCTTTTTTTTTGTTAGCTTGTTAGTACACCCACTATCAGTTCACACTCCACTGTTAGCCACCCCCACTAGGGAATCGATGCCAAGACCTCAGTGTTGAAACGAGGTATCTTTCACTCAGTCTACCACTTGAGCTATGGATCAGGGTGTGTTTAAATGAAAAGCTTGTTGGATACTTTTGTGCTTAGTTCAGTTGATCAACAGGTCAAGTCGATCGATCGAAACAAATTCGATTTTATATATTATCTCTGGGCATTTTTGCACCCTTCTAATCGATCAACAGTATGTGGAAATTTGCGCATTTTTTAATTTTTATTTTCTTATTTGTTTAGGTCTCTTCTAATTTCATCTTAAGACTTATTTAGGGTTATTTAAGAATGCAAACTCATTTATTTTGATAATTTTTAATAATATTTTTTAAATTTCTTTTTATTTCACTTGTACATTCAAGATTAACCTTATAAATTTAAGGTGCTTATCATTCCCGAAAGACAGTGATCTACCTCATCACGCCTACCCAAGAACCCAGCACTCCTTGGGTCCACTAAACTGTTTGTATGGTATCCACCCCGTGCCATGGATCAAACATAATTAGCATGATCCAAAGCTTGAATGGCTATACCACAGGAAACAATGGAGACATGGACACATGCCATGAAAACTTTTCAGATGACATGTGGGTCCACCGTAGAATACATGTAGCGTCCGGCTTATTCGGTGTGAATAACCAGGACAAGTCACAACATTCCAAAAAAATCATCGTAATTCGTACCTCAGGTGTGCAACACGATGAATTTAAAGGTTTTAAGCCTGATTTTACATTATTTTTCACAGTATGCCCGCACTTTAATTTTCATCATGCTTATATTTTTAGCTCCATGGTAAATATAAAGGTCACATGCAATAAACTAATTGAATACCGCGCAATTAAGTGCCTAAGAGCTCGAGTATTGCAACTATTGTTGTGTTTTCATAATAAAATAAATTTAAATATAAAATGTTTTAATAAATAAATATATTATATGTGAAAGCTTTATTAAAAGTACTAATATGAATTAGTGGTAAGATGAGTTTTTACCATAAAAATAAAAATGTGTTCATATCTCCATAAGAACGGACTATTGAGCATGCTATTTTGGACGTGTCATCACAAGGAACCTGATTGTTTTGGCACTTGGTCATGACCCATGTTCAATTAATTATGTACGGTGAAGACAATTTGTAACTTTCTTTCTTTTGAACTTGTTAGAAGCCCGATTGTTTTATCTTAGAATTTGGACATGATCAGCCATGTTCAATGTATGGTGAAGACAATTTGTCACCTTCAATATTCTTTTGGCTTACTAGATTATTTAGAAATGGCAGTAAATCTCGTACATATTAACTATTTAAGGTCAAGACCAAATCTAATATATTCATCTCAGACTTGATCATTTCTTTCATTATGTATTTTCTATTTTTTTCCAACCACTACATGACGTGATAAGGTTGCTTGAGGGAATTTGTTTCCTGAGGAAACAAAATTGTTGTCACCTACAAGCCCCAACACCTTAATTTATGATACAGGCTAATCTTTTTTTTTTTTTAAATAAAAAAAAATAATAATAATAATAATTAAATACCACTTGTGTAAGGCATCTATACCATTCAAATGGCATGCCCATCGTGAAGATGAGCCTGTTACACTCATTAGGTGGGCCACTTCGTTAGAATCAAAGGACCACCAAAAGTCTAACTGTCCCGTTTCCATGGTACAAGCCTGATGTAGAGCGGGTCGCAGACAGTTTCATGGCCAAGATGGATCAGAAAAGGCCCGGTCGACGACAGAAGTGATCCGGACCATCAGACCTTAGATTGGGCGTATCTCGCAATCCAGAATGAGTTACCTGACGTAAAATATATAATTTTGTGGTAGAACGAGCTACTTTAGCCAACCAACCCTGTTATGCTGGGTTGCGCAGCCCGGAATTGGAAAAAACCCCTGTATCGACGGTCGTTTCCCTGTTTTAATTTCGTTTTTACTATAAATAGTAAATTTTAATTTGATTATAACTCTTCATCTGTCGGGCTTTAGGAGTTGCGCCCAATGTGGAAAGAGCTTATAATAATTAGGAGAACGGTTTGGTGAAGCCAAATAGGACATTTACTATTTTTGGCCGAAAACCTTGCGCACTAGTAGACATCACGACCGTCTATAAATAGTAAGTTTACTATTTATAGTAAGTCACAATTTCTAGGAGTTTTAGTTGTAGTTTGATTTTGATTTCTTTTCCATTGCTTGGTACCCCTATTTAAAGGGTCGTGAACTCGTTTTTATTCATCAATTAATCAATTTCGAATTTCTTAGAATTTATTTCTATTTTCTGCTTTCTTTCCTCATGGATTCGAGAAGTCTTTATAAGGAGTCTAGAGAAGCTCCATGGATTCGGAGTAGTTATCCTTATCACGTTCATCCCTGCGTCAAACCCCAACACCTTAATTTATGTTACAGGCTAATCTTTTATTGAATTTTAAAAAAAAATAAAATAAATACCAATTGATGGCATGCCCATGGTGAAGATGAGCCTGTTACACTTATTAGGTGGGCCACTCTGTTAGAATCAACGGACCACCAAAAGAGTTACTGTCCCGTTTCCATGGTACTGATATCCTGCCAAAGTGTGGCATGTTGATGCAGATGGACCAAACAAGGCCTGAACGGAGGCAGAAATGATCCGAACCATTAGAATCTTAAAATAGTTGTATCTGGCAAATCAAAATGAGTTTTTCAACATATCATATATTATTTTGGAGTATGAGAAGATACTTTACCCAACCAACCCCACTATGCTGGGTAACCCACAATGGATCGGCAAGATTCCATCATATCGGTCAAAGGTTCATTTTGTTTTTATTTTTATTATAAATAATATAAGCTTTAGTTCCATCCTTTGAGTGGTAGGAGTTGTGCCTGCTAATATGATAAGGGCTTAGAAAAATTAGGAGAACAATGTGGTTAAGCTAAATTGGACACTTATTATTTTTAGTCAAAAACCATGAAATATAGTAGGAATAATGAGGGTCTATAAATATTAAGTTTACTATGTATTGTAAGTCTCATTTTTAGGGAGTTTAAGTTCGAGTTTAAATCTAAAACTCTGTCCTAGTTTTGATCTCATTATATAAATTATTATAATTTTGTTTTTTTATCATTAATGAATTTATTTTCAAATTTATTAGAAATTTCTTTTATTTTATCCGTTGTGGATTTAAGGAAACTCTTTGACAAATTCAAAGAGCTCGTTGATTCAGAATAATTATCATCCAGGCCGATGATCGACCCCATTACCTTCTTTCCTACGTCATATGTTGGTAAGAATATAGGTCCGTGTGAGAAGTTACCGACCCCATTACCTTCTTTCCTACGTCATATGTTGATAAGAATATAGGTCCGTGTGAGAAGTTATGGTACTTGTAAGGATTTTATAAGAATGCATTCGACTTTATCAGATTGGATGGCTAATACGTTGTCCTATCTTAACCTAAGAACACACAGGAGAACGCTTACCTGGCACTAGCAATGGGACGACCTACCTATCGGAGCATCCATGGCATTCAATTCATCCAGTAGATTTCCACTACCATGATGTACACTTAGCGCAGAAATAAGGCTAATCACATAATCAGGTGGGCCGTATCATCGAAACAATGCATGACCACTCGAAAGCCTCCAAATTCAAGTGTTCATGGTGTCGAAACCCAACCGATCGGGGAAATCCACTGTAATGATGGGACATCTCAAAAATCAGGCTATTTAATTATTAGGCAGGCCTCACAAATTGGAGATTTTTGGGACATTGGTTTCTATAGTGTGGCCCATTGATGGTTGGATCGGTCTGATTTTTCATGTGACAATCTATGATGGTGGGTAGAGGTGGGCACCGGACAACTCGATTCAGCTAAATTGACTCATCCAACTCGTTCCGATCCAACTCGACCCGAACCGAATGGGTGAGTCGGTCTGAACCGAGTAAACTTCCCTCAATCCGAACTCAAACTGAGTCGAGTTCAAGTTACCTAGTAACTCGACCCAACTCGACCCGAAAATCAATCCGGTTAGACCCAACTCGATCCCAAACCCAACTCTCAACCCTACTCATTGCACCCTACCCCGACCGAATTCCAAAATCTCTCTCTCCCTCCCTCATTCTCCTCATCTTCTAAGCCTAACCTCTCTTTCTCCCTCCCTCATCCTTCTCATCTTCCAAGCCCGATAACCACTCACCACCATCACCCTCCACCTCATCCTCCTCTCTCTCCCCTCCACTCTCTCGGTCTCTCCCACCCTTATCTCTCAATCCGATTCGGTGTCAACTCAACCTGACTCGATACTTTTATCTTCTAACTGGATTGGACTCGATCCAGATCCGTCCAGGCCAGACCGGACTCGGATCCAGTCAAGCATGCTGGACTCGGTATCAAGTTGGATCGAGTCCGGGTCAGGCCTATTTCAAAACTAGATAGAGTCAAGTCAGCCCTAACTTAGTCGGACTCCACTCGATGCCCAGCTCTAATGGTGGGGCACATCTAATGGGTTGGACCAAATGCAGCTACAACATGGCCCCACAATTGCTAGGTACCACCTTTAATGGTGGTGGTACTGGTACAAAGGGAGTGCACCAATAATCACGAGAGCCAATGGTACCAGCCGGATGTGGGCCCCAGTAATGTGTTGACGAAATTCAACCCATTCATCGGATGCTTTTCCTGAAAAACGTTAGCCCCGACAATCAGCCTATCCAAAAGTCAGGTGGGCTATAGCACATGAAACATGTTGAGAGGTAACAGCCACCGTTGATTACAGTGGGGCCCTACTGTGTTTTATACATCGAATCCAGTCTGTTCAGATTCTTCAACTATGACAGATGAACGACTCAGATGTGCCTCTATTAAATTCAACGGTAGGCATGCACTCTCAGTTTGTTTCCTTGGCTATGACCCACTTCAGTTTTGGGTC
This sequence comes from Magnolia officinalis, assembly GCA_021015155.1. Taxonomy (NCBI): domain Eukaryota; kingdom Viridiplantae; phylum Streptophyta; class Magnoliopsida; order Magnoliales; family Magnoliaceae; genus Magnolia; species Magnolia officinalis. Next base: position 59,874,563 of record JAJHSJ010000009.1, on the reverse strand, counting down.
AGGACGACTATTGGGTCTCAGGGGTTTCTTAAGGTGACGCATCCGGTAGATGGGTTGGATGGTCTGAATTAACGTGGGTCCCACATCTTAAGGCCACAAATCAGTAGCCCTAGATTGTCCTGTCAAAGAAATTCGGGGTCATACATCTTTCTTAAATGACGACGGATTGGCTACTCTCCCTGCCATCAGCCAATGGCTGATGGTCTGTGCTCTATGGCCCCGCCATGATGTATGTGTTTCATCCATGCTGTCCATCTATTTTTATAGATCCTTTTACGGTATTAGGCCAAAAAATGAGGTATATTCAAAGCTCAAGTGGACCACATTATAGGAAACAGTGTTGAATGAACATCAACCATTAAAAAACTTTTGGGGACCATAAAAGTTTTGGATCAAGCTTATGTTTGTTTTTTCCCTTCGTCTAGGTCTGTATGACCTAATCAACAGATTGGATGTCAAATAAACAGTACAGTGGGCCTTAGGAGGATTTTAATGGTGGATATCCAATCGCTATTGTTTTCCTGTGGTGTGGTCCTCCTGAGATTTATATCCCTCTCGTTTCTTAGATCAAGCGAAAAAATGATCTGTAAAAATGTATGAATGGCATGGATGAAACACATACATCATGGTGGGCCCACAGAGCACTGACCATCAGCCACCGGGCTAGTGGCAGGGGGAGTAGCCAATCCGTTTCCATGACTCTTCCACAAAACACGTGGCATGCGTTCGGCTCTGGATAAACATTACACGTACACGTGGCATTTCGGAAGTCAATCAAAGCGGTCAATTTTATGGTCCTGCGTGTCAAAGATTCATCTGATTTGTTTGATTTTTTTGGAATATGCACGTACCACAAGGAACTAGCTCGCAATCTGAACGGCATGGATTGATTTACATGTATGCCATATAGCCAAGCACATGTGCAAATACTTCCATCACATGCGTAGAGCGACATCTATGCAAAGCAAACGGGACAGTCCAAATGTTGATTGGTAGATGAACTGTGACGATTGCGAGATTTTTAGGATATTCATATGCCCCTTCCACATGCATGCATGATCGGTCATGCATGTATGCCACGTGTACGGTGATGAGTTGCCACACGGGGTGACTCGTCTCAAACTCGTGCAACCCAAACCATTTTGATGGTCAAAGATCGTTACAAATCGTTAGTAATTTTCTAACAGTTCCGTTCTTCCTACCACACACGTTTCAACGGCCCACGTGATTCTAGATAAGCAGTTTCAAAAGCACCCAAAAAGAGAAGAGGGTGAGATATGGAAGCTTTGGATTGAATGAAGAGAGAGAGAGAGAGAGAGAGAGAGGGAGGGAGATTCAAAATCCCATGCATGCAATAACACGTGCCAAACATCTTTTTGTTTTCCTTGCAATCGATGTTATGAGATTCTCTCCCATCAACACCCAAATCTCTCGTTGATTCTTTCGTGACTGACAGAGAGAGATGTTTTGGGCTTTATGGCTCCTCGCGTGGGTGTATGAAATAGATCTGAACCGTTCATAGGTGGCCTCCGCTTGGAATGTATATCACGGATTAGAAAATCAGGCTAGCAAGAACATCGAGTAGCCCACTTTTTTACTTTCAGTGGGTACCATCGATCAACAATATTCCATGCATTTGGTGCTGACGGTTTGGATCAGCAAGCTAACTGGTGCCACAGCTCTATGGCCCCACCATGATGTATGCCTTTTATCCACGCCGTCCATCCATTTTTTCAGCTCATTTTAGGGCATGAGCCCAAAAATGAAGCAGATCCAAAGATCAATGAGTCCGCACCACAGGAAACAGTGGGGATTGAATGGTTACCGTTGAAAATTTCATGAAGGCCCATCACAATGTTTATTTACCATCCAAACTATTCATAAAGTCACATAAACCCAGATAAAGGGAAAACATAAATATCAGCTTCATCCAAAACTTCTATGGCCCTTAGGAGGGTTTCAACGGTAACCGTTCATCCCAATGTTTGATGTGGTGTGGTCCACTTGACATTTGGAACTACCTCATTTTTTAGATCATGTACTAAAATGATATGGAAAATGGACGGAAAGAGTGGATAAAACACATACATCATGGTGGGCCCACAGAGCTTTGACACATACATCAGGGGGTTCATGAGTGGGTCCCAGTACTGGAATGTGTGGTCAGTCATCAGGGCCACACACAATGACTGCTTTATAATTTAATGGCCCACTAACTTCAACGTGGAATGATAAAGCCCACCAGATGAACGATTGGGATCTAACACACATCTGCCACGTTGGAAAAACTGGGAGTGTAGGATAAAAGGCTACTCCCTCGAGTATGTATCTCTTCTCTCTTTCTCTATCCCACTTATTCAGGAAACAAACAGTGGATACTGCTGTCTCATCTGCCACCTACAATTTCCAGACAGAGAGGTATGTGATTTCATGGGCATTGAAGCCTCTGATGCTTTGAAACTCAGTCAAACAAGCAACTATAATGCCATTGAAGAGAAACCCATTTCCCAGATCCTTCTCAACTCAGCCGAATTTCGCAGACAGCATCTCTCTCTCTCATTGAAATTCATCTTCTCTTCCTTTATGTCTTGATATAACAAGTCACAGCCATGATTGAAGTAGTCAGGCCTGCAACATACACACTCTTGCGATGCCTTCTCAGTTTTTCTTTTTTCCTATTTTTAGGCCAAAGGAATCATGGCCCATCTACAGAAATGCTGCGCCACGTCAGCAGGCCTCAGAACAGTTATTACTGTCCAGAAAGGCCTATGGCTTAGGGCATGATGGTTTTGCTTGGCTGCCACACCTAGCTAGCTTATTTATGGGTCCATGATTTTTTCTTTTATTTTTTAATCTTTAAATTGAAGAAATAAATTATGGGCATTTTAGTCATTTACGAAAGGGCATTTTTGGAATTGCACGTTCAAGGCTTCCAAGTCATTAGTGTTAAATTTCACATTCTCCTCTAAATTTGGGTCTAGAAATTTTGGACTCCCAATTTTAGGGCTTTTAGTCGATGAGAGAGGGTTGTAATTAATGTTAAATAGGATCAATGTGAAATGTAATTTGGCAAAATCACGTGCCAAGGGCTTGTTTGGGAGCATGGATTTGGAACCCCTGGATTTGAAATCCTCCCAGTATGTTTGGCACCATGGAGTGTGAATCAACTTTAATCCAAAAGTAACTTTGCATGGTATATTTATATGGGTGTTTGAATTTAATTACTAAATCAACTTTAATATCTCTAATTAATGAGATATGTAATTTTTGACATATTTGTTGTGATAAGCCCACTGAAATATATAGTTTGCCTAAAAATTATGAATTTCCAAGTCTAGGATGGGCCACAAGCACAAGATCATGTCTGAGTGACTAACCAAAGATTTTTAATCATTGATTTACATGTACAATGTTTGGAGGGTGCCGATTTACATTGACAATGTTTGGACGATGTTGATCATCATTAGTAGGTCATGTGTCCAATAGAATGATAGTATAGTGACACATATGTTACGCCTGTAATTATTGAAATGATTTTAGGTGCAATCTTAGCTCTCACCATGGATTTGAAACCCCCTCAAAGAGAGGATTCGAAACCCAAAATTTCAAATCCATCCAATCCATGGTGTCAAACGGCCCCTACGATTCAGGCAAATGGAAACCGTTGGATTTTTAAAAGTAGGCCCACTTTAATGGCTCACGTTTCTTTACTTTCTGCTAGAATATATATTTCAATGGGCTTATTGTAACTATTATGTCAAACGCTACATATACTAATTTAGGGCATTAAAATTAATTTACTTAATGCATTTCGATTACAGGTATCCAAACATAATTTTTGAATTCTAGTATATTCTAATTATAAACATCCAAACATAATCAAGGATTCTGATTTGCATCCATTTCATTTATCATGTGATTTGGATTTCAGTGTAATCCAATGACAATCATCCAAATGAGCCCAAATGAGGAGCTTTACTATAATACATCCTAAATTATTGCAACGGATGCATCAAGATTATAGTTGTTGCACCGGGGTCACGTCAGGTGATTTAAACGGTTTAAAAGATTGGCCTTAATGTCAATGTAGAATATCCGATAAAGAGATCTCTAGTTGGAATACTTTAGCACTTTAATTATTTAGCATTATCCTTCGATTATGGATTATTTGCTGACCTTTGTAATTGTGGATTATTGACTCAAAAGTCTTGGATTTCGGATCTTTGAAGTTGTGTGGCAACCACCTTCATAGTTCTATTTTGTTAGATCAGCAGGTCAGATCAATGAATCTGACCCAGACCCAACAGCTATAGTCCCAACTTATTTTATAGTATTGCATGGGAATATTCCCTAGCAAACCTCTAAGATAAGTGCAAGTTATTAGGGCAGTCAACAAGTAACTAAGATTGCATCTTGCCATTACTAAAGACCAAACTCCGTCCTGGCCAGGGCTCTGTGGGGACTATCATGATGTATGTGTTTTATTCACAATGTCTGTCCATTTTGACAAATCATTTTAAGAGTTTGTTGGAATTCAATGGTAAATATCTTATAAATGGATAATAATTATTTCACCTGCTATTTACAGCACTATTCCGGGCGCTTAATTTGACTAGCTGCTCTTTAAACGCAAAAATTAAGAAGGCTACAAAATATCCGTGGGTCCCACCATGATGCATATTGCTTATCCACACCGTTCATCTATTATGCCAACTGAATTTATGGCACGAGCCAAAAAAATGAGGCATATCTAAAGCTTAAGTGGACCACGCCATAGGAAAAGTAAATCAAACATTTGCCGTTAAAAACCTCTTAGGGCCTGTTTTTTTTTGGTGTTGGCCACTTGAGTGTTGGATCTATCTCATTTTTCGGATCATGCCTCAAAATATTGTGGTAAAACAGATGGACAGAATAGATATATAATACACATTAGATTGCGGTCTACAAATTTAAAGTAACTCTTTTGAACCCGTTTCAAGGCAGAAATCAAACAGGGTGAAATTGTAATAATTATCTATTTACACGGGGGTAATTATACAAGCTTTCAAAAATCAAACAGACCCTAAGGCAGGAGCCAAAAAGGAGACGGATCCAAGGCTCAAGTGGACCACAACACAGGAAGTAGTTATGATAATGACACCCATTGTTGCAACCTTCCCTAGCCCACCGTGATGTTTATTTGCCATCCAACGTGTTCATGAAGTCACATAAACATTAACGAAGAAAAACATAAATATCAGCTTGATCAAAACTTCCGCTGCCCCCAAGAAGTTCTTAACGGTGGCATGCAATACCAGTTGTAGTCCACTTGATCTTAGATTGCCTTATTTTTTGACTCATACCCTACAATGATTCCTCAAAATAAATGGACCACGTGGATAAAATGCAAACGTCATGGTGGGGCCCTTAGAGCCCCTTTCAGCCAACACAAGACGCAATCACATAGTCAACAAATGAGATGAGTGTATGAAACCAAAGATATCATTGAGATGCTCGTTGGAATGTCAGTCAGAATGTCAACCTGAATAGGAAAAACTACACTTAGGCCATAGATCACAAAGTGATGTTAGGATTTTAAACGAACAATAACTAGGCCAGCTTTGTCTTGTGTTTTATAAATCATGCCTTTCCATTTAGATCCTCGGATCTTTACATTACACACTAGGAGAAGATGCAGACTATTTGAGAATTTTATCCACACACCTGCACAACCCATTATTAAGCCTATCTAGAAATGAGGTGCCCATTCCAACCCCAATAAGATATAATCAAGTCATTGCAATTGCATCCTATTTGGATCTGACTTCCAGCACAAATTAAGATTTGGAATGAAAGTTAGGATTTTTCACAATTAGGTCTATATTCAGGCCTAATTCAATCCAAGTCACAATCATGATTCTCTTTAGTTTTAAATAATAAATATAATTAAATAAATCATTTAATTACATAATATATAAACTTAGAGTAGCTAAACCAACCTGGGTTTTAATCATTTGAACTGTGGACATAAAACCAATGTTTTATTAATTAGGCCCAAAATCTGAATTCAGATCCCATACATGCTTGGGTGCTATTAAAAATATTTTTTCATGTGTTGAGAAGTGGAGCCACATCTGGGGCCGCCCACGACCAGTCGAGGTTGCGCGGATTTCGTGTTGTAAGTCCTTTCGCAACTGGGATGTGAAAGGAGTTTCGCGAATTTCGTGTCGCAAGTCCTTTCGTAACTGGGATGCGAAAGGGAAGTTGCCAAAACTATAAATTGGGGTCCCTAGGGTTATTTTAGGGTTAAGGTGAATATTGGGAAATATTTCTAAGGTGTGGACAAGGGATTTTCTCTGTACTTCCAAGGGAGAGGTTAGTATATTGCCTTGTAATCTTCGTTTCTCTTCATAGTGGAACTTTGCATCCGTGGTTTTTTACCCTAGTTTGGGGTTTTTCCATGTATATCTTGTCTTGTGGTTTGTTTGAATAATTTTATTCCTTTCTAGTTTATAATTCTTCCTGTTTATCGTTTGTGGGTGAGGTCTGAGATTGGATCTAGGCTCACTGCGTCGTTGGCGTGCTGCGCAACAACTGGTATCAAAGCTATTGGTTTAGTTCTATTGGGAGCGATGGCGGAAGATGGGAAAACTAGAATTGAGAAGTTTGATGGTTCAAACTTTGTCTTTTGGAAGATGCAGATGGAGGATTATCTGTATCAGAAGGACCTCTATATTCCTCTAGGAGGAAAAGAGAAGATACCAGAAAAGATGACAGATGATGAATGGTTTTTACTGAATAGGAAGGCTTTAAGAACGATCCGACTCTCTTTGTCTAAGAGCGTCGCCTTCAATATATTCAAGGTAAACATGACAAAAGAATTAATGGAAGCCCTAGCCACCATATATGAAAAGCCCTCAGCATCCAACAAGGTTCATCTTATGAAACAGCTATTCAACATAAAGATGTCAGATGGTGGGAGCGTGGCTGAACATCTAAACGAGTTCAATACAGTCACGAGCCAGTTGGAATCCGTTGGCATTGCTTTTGAGAATGAGATCAGAGCATTATTAATCTTATCCAGTTTGCCAGACAGTTGGGATGGTTTGGTGATTGCTGTGAGCAATTCTTCAGAATCGACAAAGCTGAAATTTGATGATGTGGCCGGTCTAATTCTCAGCGAAGAATCTAGAAGGAAGGCATCAGGAGTTTCAGGGGATTCAGGGAATGCTCTAAACGTTGAAGGAAGAGGAAGATCGCTGAACAAAGGAGGCAATAAATACGGGCGTTCTAAGTTGAGGAAGAAGTTTAATGGACCGAAAGACTAAGACGGGTGTTGGCATTGCAGCAAGAAGGGGCACATGAAACGTGATTGCAGGATACTCAAGAAATAAGAAGGAAGCTCTCAAGGCGGAAAGGATTCAGTGAATCTGTCTGAGGAGAGCGACACAGAGGCGTTGATCTTGTCTCTTGATGCGAGGAATGAGTCTTGGGTTATAGACTCGGGTGCTTCGTTTCATGCTACTTCGTGTAAGGAAGTTCTGCGTGATTATGTGTCAGGTGACTTTGGGAGAGTCTACCTGGGTGATGATGAGCCGTGCAATATTGTTGGAAAGAGGGATGTTCATGTAAATCAGAAAGATGGAACGGTCTTGAAATTGAAGGATGTCAGACATGTACCGACTTTGAAATGTAATCTGATCTCAGTGGGACAGTTGGCCGATACCGGTTATGTGACGACATTCACCAGTGACTCCTGGAAGATCACAAAAGATGCCTTGGTAATATCTCGAGGCAAAAAGGAAGGTACTTTGTACGTGACTTCAGGATCGTATAGCTCACTCGCAGTCGCATCAACTGGAGTGAATGGGCAGTTATGGCATCAAAGGCTGGGACATATGAGTGAGAAAGGAATGAAAGTGCTATTGTCAAAAGGGAAGCTACCAGGGCTAAAGTCTATTAACTTGGAATTCTGCGAGGACTGCGTGTATGACAAGCAGAAGAGGATAAGCTTCAAGAAGACGGGACACGCTCCAAAGACATATCTGTTGGAACTTGTACACACTGATGTGTGGGGACCGGCACAGGTATTATCTCTTGGTGGCTCACGTTATTTTGTTACCTTTATTGATGATGCTAGTAGAAAACTGTGGGTCTACTTCTTAAAACATAAATCTGATATATTTGATGTATTTAATAAGTGGAAAGTTATGGTAGAAAATGAGACAGGTAAAACAGTAAAGTGTCTCAGATCTGACAATGTGAGAGAGTATTGTAATAAGAGGTTTGAGGAGTATTGTGTAGCAAATGGAATCAAACATCAGAAAATGATTCCAGGGACACCACAACAGAATGGTGTGGCTGGGCGCATTAACAGAACCATCCTTGAGCGCGCTAGGAGCATGAGGTTACATGCAAGGTTGCCCAAGACCTTTTGGACAGATGCTGTGAATACTGTCGCATATCTCATCAATAGAAGTCCCTCAACACCATTGGATGGTGGGCTACCAAAAGAAGCGTGGACTGGGAAGGAAGTGAACCTTGCACATCTCAGAGTGTTCGGTTGCACTTCATATGTTCACATTAATGCAGAGCACAGAAACAAGCTGGATGCGAAGTTCAGGAGGTGCACGTTTATAGGATATGGGCAGCATGATTTTGGCTACAGGTTCTGGGATGCAGAAAACAGGAAAATCATCAGAAGCAAGGACGTAATCTTCAATGAAAAAGTGATGCATAAGGACAGTGTGCAGGAAAATAAGGCCGAGAAAAAGGAATTCGTAGAGTTGGAAGAGTTACCGGACATGGTTGTTACAGCGCCACAGGATGAGGCAGAGCAGCATACACCGATTGTGAGGAGGTCTACTCGGGAGAGGAGACCCACGGTCCAATACTCACCCTCCTTACATTATCTTCTACTGACGGATAATGGTGAGCCAGAGTGTTTTAAAGAAGCGTTACAGTCAGATATACGGGTTAAGTGGGAGCAGGCCATGGATGATGAGATGGACTTTCTTGAGTCTAATCGTACATGGGAGCTAGTCACTCTACCCAAGGGTAAGAAAGCTCTTCATAACAAGTGGGTTTACAGACTGAAGGAGGAGCACGATGGTTCGAAACGGTACAAGACCAGATTGGTTGTGAACAGGGTTTCAACAAAAGGCAGGTATCGATTTCACTGAAATATTTTCACCGGTAGTGAAAATGTCTATGATTCGCATGGTCTTGAGTATAGTGGCTTCAGAGGACTTACATCTAGAACAACTAGATGTTAAGACAACTTTTTTCATGGGGACCTTGAAGAAGAGATATATATGCATCAGCCGACAGGATACGTGGCACCAGGTAATGAGAACAAGGTGTGCAGACTGAAGAAGAATCTATATGGCTTGAAGCAGGCCCTGAGGCAGTGGTATAAGAAGTTCGACAGTTTCATGTCGGAAAATAGTTTTAGGAGATGTCATGCAGACCACTGTTGTTACTTGAAGAAGTTTGATACGTCTTACATCATCCTTCTTCTGTACGTTGATGATATGATTGTGGTCGGTTCAAGCATGAAGAACATCTCAGATCTCAAAAGACAATTGTCTAGAGAATCTTCCATGAAGGATTTAGGAGCTGCAAAACAAATCCTAGGCATGAGGATAAAGCGTGACAGGGAAAACAAGAAATTAGTTTTGTCACAGGCAGAGTACATAGCTAAGGTACTTGATCGATTCAATATGGGAGGTTCTAAGCCGGTTAACACTCCATTAGCCAACCACTTCAAGCTATCTAAGGAGCAAGGTGCAAAGACGCAGGAGGAATAAGACTACATGGCTAAAGTCCCATACGCGTCAGCTATTGGGAGTCTTATGTATACTATGGTGAGCACGAGGTCAGACATTGCTCAATCAGTGGGAGTTGTTAGCAGGTTCATGAACAACTCCGGGAAGGAACATTGGGAAGCTGTAAAGTGGATCCTTGGATACTTGGTAGGTACTAAGGACGTAGAGCTGTGTTATGGTGGATCAAAAATCAAGTTACAAGGCTACGTGGATTCAGATTTGGCAAGAGATATCGACAGCAGAAGAAGCACTACAGGTTATGTTTTTACTCTGGGGAGTGTTGCAGTCAGTTGGGTCTCTCAGTTACAAAAGATAGTATCCATCAGTACGACAGAAGCAGAATATGTTGCGGCTACAGAAGCATGCAAGGAGATGGTGTAGATGCAAAGTTTTATGGAAGAGTCGGGTAAGAAGCAAGCAGATTGCAAGTTGTACAAGGCTACGTAGGGCTGTGTTATGGTGGATCGAAAATCAAGTTACAAGGCTACGTGGATTCAGATTTGGCAAGAGATATCGACAGCAGAAGAAGCACTACAGGTTATGTTTTTACTCTGGGGAGTGTTGCAGTCAGTTGGGTCTCTCAGTTACAAAAGATAGTATCCATCAGTACGACAGAAGCAGCAGAATATGTTGCGGCTACAGAAGCATGCAAGGAGATGGTGTAGATGCAAAGTTTTATGGAAGAGTCGGGTAAGAAGCAAGCAGATTGCAAGTTGTACAAGGCTACGTAGGGTTGTGTTATTGTGGATCGAAAATCAAGTTACAAGGCTACGTGGATTCAGATTTGGCAAGAGATATCGACAGCAGAAGAAGCACTACAGGTTATGTTTTTACTCTGGGGAGTGTTGCAGTCAGTTGGGTCTCTCAGTTACAAAAGATAGTATCCATCAGTACGACAGAAGCAGAATATGTTGCGGCTACAGAAGCATGCAAGGAGATGGTGTAGATGCAAAGTTTTATGGAAGAGTCGGGTAAGAAGCAAGCAGATTGCAAGTTGTACAGTGACAGTCAAAGTGCAATACACTTGGCTAAGAATTCAGCCTTTCATTCAAGGACCAAGCATATTGCTATCAGATATCACTTCATACGTTCGTTACTGGAAGATGGATCGATTGTTCTGGAGAAGATTCATACAAGTGAGAATCCTACGGATATGCTGACCAAGGCGGTCACAAGGGAGAAGCTGAAGCTCTGTTCAGCTTTAATTGGTCTTCAGGCTTGAAGACGGGGAGGTGGTGTACTCCGGATGAAGAAGACAAAGGTTTATGGCGATGTGTCTCCAAGTGAAAAATTGTTGAGAAGTGTAGCCACATCTGAGGCCGCCCACGACCAATCGAGGTTGCGCGGATTTCGTGTCGCAAGTCCTTTCGCAACTGGGATGCGAAAGGAGTTTTGCAGATTTCATGTCGCAAGTCCTTTCGCAACTGGGATGCGAAAGGGAAGTTGCCAAAACTATAAATTGGGGTCCCTAGGGTTATTCTAGGTTAAGGTGAATATTGGAAAATATTTCTAAGGTGTGGGCAAGGGATTTTCTCTGTACTTCCAAGGGAGAGGTTAGTATATTGTCATGTAATCTTCGTTTGAATGCTTTTATTCTTTTCTAGTTTATTTTCTTCTTGTTTATTGTTTGTGGGTGAGGCTTGAGAGTGGATATAGCCTCACTGCGTTGTTGGCGTGTTACGCAACATAATGCATTTTTTTCTCCTGGCAGTGACAAAAGGTTTTAACACCTATTGAAAATATATACCTAGGATGAACTCTCAAGATTTTGACCCATCTAAGTATCCAACCTGCCTGAAATTTCATTAGGGAATTTTTTTTTTTCACTTTTTTCATGATGGGGATTTTGATGCTAGATATGGTCAATCAATCCCTCACTAGCCACATTAAAAGAAAGAAAGATAGGGAGGGGGCAGCTTTCTTAACAAATGCAAGTCCATTGCAGATTTAAAAAAGATATTGTAAAATGGGTGGCATCCAAACATGCCCATGTTTACTGCACACTTTAGAAATTCCATACTATTCATTACAATTTTCAAATTGAAATCTTAAACTCCATTTGTTTGTTGGTCCTTATTGCAAGCACAAGCATGAAAAGAAAAATACTGGTAGCTAGTTGTCAGTTTGTTATGATTATACAAGACCAAACCCTTAGATGCTCGGTGGATTATTCTACACTAATGAGCTAACCTCAAGCATGTACAATTAAAGCCCCCATAATTATCATAGATCCATTTGTCTTATCAGCCAATAGATGATAGAAAAAGACATTTTCACAAAATCACTATGATAAATGAATATGCCACATATCATATTCAATAATCATCGTCCGAAGACTATGGTTCATCATTCTCAGCATCTAAGCCACTCAAAAAAAATCAAGGGCCAGCTTTTAAATGATAGATGGAAAAGTTTTCATTATCGACTCTCCACCAAACATTAACCTTCCTCTTTTAGATGGACTTCCTCATGGCCTAAGATTACAAATCTTAATTTATGGTCATGCACTTGAATGTTACCATCGTTACATTGAATCTAACCTAGATCCATTATGACAAAATTTCCAGATTACAATATCCACAAGTCAATTCACATGTATTAAATGTGAAACGCTAGAAATTGATGCGTGATTACCACAAAGCAGATAGTCAATTTGCTCATTTGGGGTTTATGATGTAAAGATGGTCAATTTTGTCAATATAAGCTTCATTAGCGTTTAAAACGAAAAATGAATTTTATAATAGATGGTCAAATATGAGGGAGTGTCGAGAATTATTCCTTAGCATGATAAAATTCTAGATTCCCAACGGTTTAACCTAAACAAAGTCATCTTAGTAATTGCGTGATAAACTAATTTTGCATGATTAATATGCGGATTTAGGCTTACCAATGTGAAGATGGCCAATTTGTCAAGATAAGCCTGCTTACTTTATAAACCAAGAGATGGAATTTATAATGAATGCTCAAAGATGAGGTTAGGGTTGAGAATCATTGCCAAGTTTTGATAAGAATCTTATTTTGGCACAATTTAAGCTAAATAAGTGAACAATTTTAGCCACTTGGATAATAATTACCTTCTCTTAGTGGGAATCTACTGCGTGATAGTTATGCTATTTGACAATGGTTGGAAGCTTGATAGAGATGGATAGATTTAGGCCTCTTTGATTTTTCATGATACATGTAAATGCCTAATTATTTAATTTTCATCTTGTTTGAAAATGGGTGAGTAATTCCATCCCCAAAACTAGTCCAAAAGTGTTGACTTAAATCCATATGCCCCACTGTAATGTATATATTATATCTGTCCTGTTCATCTATTTTATCATAACATTTTAGGGCATGAACCAAAAAATCAGGCAGATTCAATATTCAAATGACCCACACGAAAGGAAATAGTGGCCTCAATTCATCCACCGTTGAAAGTTGTTTCCTTCGCTGGGTCCACATTGAGGTTTATTCATCATTTAACCAGTTCATAAGGTCACACAGACATGGATAAGGGGAAACACATAAATATCATCTTGATTTAAAACTTCTAGGGCTCAAGAAGTTTTTAACGGTAAGCATTCAAATCCCACTGTTTCATATGGTGTGCTCCACTTGAGCTTTGGATCTGCCTCATTTTTGGGCTCGTGCCCTAAATCCATATGGCATAATGAATGGGCGATGTGGATAAGCCACATAAATCACGGTGGGCCACACATTTATTTCACCTTTTTTTGTGTGTTAAAAAGTAAGTGTCTGCATAGCGAAAAATGAAGTAATTACCTAGGTAAATAAATATTACTTATTTACAAGGTAATTACAGTTGAGCCTAAAAATCAAACGGGCCTTTTGGTAACTTTAATTTTTTACTAATTACTGCTCCCAAAGCACTATAAACTACAATGCTCATTAGAGTTATACACGAGCAGATTAAGGCTCGAGTACTCGCTTGACTCGACTCGGAATACTCGAATCGTACTCGACTCGTCAGGTGTTAGAGCCGAGTACGAGTAGTTTTTTCCTACTCGTTTTGAGTTCGAGTAGAGTATAAGCAAAGTAGTACTCGACTCGGTGCTCGAACTCGGTACTCGACCAGGGCCATATATATACAACTAAAGCCCTATTTCTCGGTCGCTTTCAGATTTCGCCCGCCCCGCCCAAATCGAAAAACCAAACCCTCCCTTTCCTTCCCTCCCTCCTATCGTCCAGCGCTCGTCCCTTCTACCTACCCATTCGGTCATTCCTCTCTCTCTCTCTCTCTTCTCTCCTCTCTCTCTCTCCTCTATCTCTCTCTCTCTCTCTCTCGTCCATCGTCCAGACTCCAGTGCTCGTCCCTCTTCTTCTTCTTCTTCTTCTTCTTCTCTTCGTCTTCTTCTTATCTCTCTCTCTCTCTCTCTCTCTCTCTCTCTCTCTCTCTCTCTCTATCTCTCTCTCTCTCTCTCGCGCCATCGTCCAGACTCCAGTGCTCGTCCCTCTTCTTCTTCTTTTCTTCTTCTTCTTCTTCTTCTTCTTCTTCTCTCTCTCTCTCTCTCTCTCTCTCTCTCTCTCTCTCTCTCTCTCTCTCTCTCTCTCTCTCCCCCTGCCGCTTGAGGCTTGTACCTACGGCCTGTCCGGTGCTGCTCGCCTGCTCGTCCCTACCCTGCCCAGTGCCCCTGTCCCTGGCCTGCCCGACTCTCCTGTGCGTAGCTTGTCCCACCCCTGCCCGGTGCCCCTGTTCGTCCATCAAGTAAGAATTTCATTTTGAATCTGTTGCTTTCCAATGTTGATTTTGATGGATTATAGAATCTATATATGTGTTGGGCCCACCATTTTGTGTCCGGTGCCCCTGTCTGTCCTCAAATTTTCTTGTGTTGGGCTCACCATTTTATGTGTATGTTGTCCAAGCTGGGTACTCAACTCGTGTGCTCGTACTCGGACTCAACTCGAAAACTCGGACTCGACTCTACTCGTACTCGGCTCGTACTCGGACGAGTAGAGTACGAGCAGGGGGTCCCTGCTCGTTGGCCAAGTAGAGTCAAATACGAGCAACACTCGAGCGTTAAGAGTCGAGTACAAGTAAGGCGATACTCGACTCGTGTACAGCTCTAATGCTCATAGTTGCAGAGAGACAAATGTGGACAGTCCAATCAATTAATTTGGACAAGCTATTTAGTCCAACCATACTTCATTAACCATCATGCAGAAAAACAAAACAAAACAAAATAAAACTATTTCAGTAGATCAAATTATAACAAGTACTTGAACCATCCATTAGTGTTGTCATCATGGATTGCTCTTGGTTCTAAAGATCACTTTATCAAATCCTCTTAAGATTTCAAGCAGCTGGCCAAATGACAGTGGATAGAATCATCCAACCATTTTGATTTAGTTCACGACGTGTATGTAGTTGGAATAAATCTATAAAAGTATATATTGGTTGTACTACTGACCAGGCTTCTCATATACTGTATTTGTACTCTTAACGAATTTGCTTGTTTACACACCATACTTACTATTCTTTATAAATTAATGAAAATTGGGAAGAGACAATCAATCACAAATTTTGTGAGTTTACATGGTATCAGAGCCACCTAATATGAGTTATTGAATCAAATGGGTTTTCATACATACATATCCAAACATTCCACATTTCTATCCTTAAGCCCCTTAGGAAACTTAGGCCCAGCAATTGCTAGCACTGCCCCTCCTGATAGCTATATATATGGCTTGGGACCTTCCTTTGTCTTACTCTAGCTTGCCCCATCCCGTGCCCTAAAGATGCATGTTAAATGTAACGTAGCACTACTGGACTATAGCATAAACAAAAATTAACAATCATAGAGTTGGTCTCCTATGTTTTTTTTTTTTTTTTTTTTTTTCCATCATTCAAACGGGAATTATTTCAGAGGTGATTGTGCATGGGCGAGAGACAAGTGCTTAGATGATATCTTTCTTGGTATCTCTAAAATTATTATGGCTTACATTTCAGGTGTCATCGTCAAAGTCCACAATAAAGAAGCTCTCTCTGCTATTTTTGAGCCAACCTCTTTGACGTGGGATGTACTTTTTGCCCGCATAGTGCACTCTTTCATCTCCCACTTCCAAGTGTCGAGCCTAACTCATCAATGCTCATCGAAAGCACGTCATTGTGAAGGTTGTTGATGGACTTGTGCAAGTCCCCAATCAAATAGTCTCTATTAGTGAGTTAGCTAATATATTATACTTCCTCCTAATTAGGGTGTTGTTCTCTCTCCCATGGTGTGGGGTCCTTTATTTTGCCTTACCTGGGGTGTGGGTTCTTCTCCAATATTGGGTGAGGGCCTCTTTCTCTTTCCTGTGCTTTTTTATTTGGTGTCCTTGACCTAGAGTGTGGGCTTTTTTCTTTTTCTTTTTCTTTTTTCACTCTTTCTTCTCTTCTTTTAGACTCGAGACTCCTCCATTTTAGGTTGTACTCTTTCATCTATGCCTTGGGTTAGTAATAACAGAGTCAGTCATTTCTTACTTTTTTAAAAAGAAGAGGGACTTCTATTACAATTATTATAGTGTATATTGATAATATTGTGATGATTGGAAGTAATTCTAATGATATATATTGCCTCAATTAATAAATTTCTCACTTATTCCGTTGAAATTAAAGATTTGGGATATTTATGATATTTCCTTGGATTGAGGTTACTCAGTCTACCTAGAGAATCTTCATATATCAAAAGAAATCTTCACATCTCAAAAGAATTACACATTAAATCTTCTTGATAGCATTGATATGTTGGGTTATCATCCCTTGGATACATCAATTGAAGCTAATTATTAGTCGTTTGCTATTTAGTTCTCTCCTCTTGATGATGCATAACGTTATTATGATCTAGTTGGAAAGCTTATCTATTTGTCTATTAGTCACCCAAACATTGTTTATGCTATGAGTTTTGTTAATTAGTCAATTAATGTAATGCCCTCACTACATTGAAGCAATTTACTGCATTCTTCGCTATCTCATGTGAGCTCTTGGGGAGAAAATTTTATATTCTAATCATGGTCATCTTAACATTCATGTTTATTATGATGCTAATGGGGTTGATTGTTCTACTGATTAATGGTCTGTATGTAGCTTTTCTACTTTCGTAGGAAACAATCTAGTCACATCGAAAAATAAGAACATTTTGTCGTTGCATGTTCATCTGCTGAAATTGACTATAGATCCATGGGAAATGACACAGGTGAGATTTTCTTGCTTCATTCATTTCTTTCGTCTTGGCAATGACATTTCAATTTATGTCCCTTTATTTTGTGACAATCAAGCGGCCATCCATGACGCCTCTAATTCGGTCTTTCATGCAAAAACCAAGTATATTAAGGTTAATTGTCATTTCTTATGAGAAAAATTATCTACTTGTATTCATTACAATCCTTACATATCGTTCAATGAACAACTCACCAACATTGCATCCAGTTGGGGAATGATTGACATTCATAATCTATCTTGAATGGGAGTGTTAATGTACATATTGATGATCCTATGGACTACTGTAGGATTCATATACCATGTTTGTAAACTTACGGTATTTGTTTGTTTACATGCCATATTTGTACTCTACTCTCCTTTATAAATTAATAGAAACGGGAAAAAAAAAAAAAAAAAAATTCTAATTACCTATAAAAATACATTTATGTGATCGTTTATAGAATGGAATGGACAATTGATATCAATTGACAAAACTGTGATTCTAATCATGTTTATCTTCACGCATGGGGTAAAGCAGAAAAATAGGTGGGCCAAGATGAAAAGGACTGTGGCTTCCTTCACTTACCTGAATTCCTCAACTAACCTGGTCATGTATCCTGGTTGAATACATAGAAAAGAGGACCAAACTAAAGAAATTCGTGGTGCTATATAAACTTGTCCTTTTCTTCCTTTTTATCTTTACCTAAAATGTCCACTCTTTTCTTTTTCTCCTCCTTTTCTAGAATGGTAGGCAGCTTAATCACGTCTCTTCAAAATAACTTTGGAGATTGTGAATTTACATATGCAAACAAAATGGCATGACTTTCATGTGATGAATTGAACCTACAATTTCAAAGGTAATTAAAGTTCCATCCAACATCGAGAAAGGAATTTTTAGAACATGTTTTATTTTTAATATTCCAAAGTTCTTGAAAATGCCTCTTGATTTTTGATGGGAGGTCTATTTTTCCTGCCATTTAGTACATGGGTTTTCTAGAATTGACACATTTCATTGCGATGCTCACAAAAACCGAACTATCACATGGGTTTTCTTTTTTCCTTTACAAAAAAAAAAAAAATGAAAAAAAAAAAAATAATAAAAAATGAAAAAAAAAAAAAAAAAAAAAATGAAAGAGATGTTGACAGAACATGAACACATGAGCCGGCGTTAAAGAGTCCTTGCTATTTATTTATTTTTATCCATTGGACTGTTATGGCTTGACCAACTGTCCATTAACCCATAGAAGAGCTCAGATTCAAGACACTTATTGGTGGCATATGGTCAAACCAATTGGCACGGTCAGTCAGTTCATGCATGTTTTAATAATTCTCACTCAGAAGAAAAAAAATAAAATAAAATAAAAATGACCCTCAGGAAGTTGTGGTATGTATGGGCTCACACTTGTTGGTTGCATGCAGCCAAACTGATTAACGTAGTCAATCAGTTCAAGCATGCTCCAAGAATCCTTAAAAGAAAATGATATGCCTGTTTATTAAGGGTCGTTTGGCACTGTAAATTTGAAGGGTTTTGAGAGGATTTGAGGGGATTTCAAATCCCTTAATGGGTTCGTTTGGCACTATGGATTTGAGGGGATTTCAAATACCTCATTGTTTGGCATCATAAAGTAACTAGGGGTTTCAAAGAGGGGTTTAAAGTCTACGGTGAAACCTTGGGGGGTGTTTGGAGCATGGAATTAGATGGTATTAAGTGGGATGGAATTGCTTTTTTACAATAAATGCACTTGTCGGTGGATTGTCTGTTAATGCCATGGGAGTGAGCTATTCACTTTGGTGTTTGGATCATGTAGGATGTAGGGCTTTAATACATGTTTTGATTCATATAGTGTTTGGTTGTACATGGAAAATAACTGTTAATCTCAAAAATCATGTTTGAAAACTACAATGAGAAGTAAGGTGGGGCCCACCTTGATGTTTGTGAATAATCGACCCCATCCGTCCGTTTTGTGAGATCATTTTAGTACATGCTACCAAATGTCAAGCAGATCCAAAACTCAAGTGGGCTATATGATAGGAAAGAGTGGGGAAAGAATTTCTTACCGTTGAAACCTTCCCGAGCTCCACCTTGATGTTTATATGTCATCCCAATGTTTCTAAGTTCATTCCTGCTGGGATGAGCTGACAACATAGAAAACTTTATCTTGATATAAAACTTTTGTGGCCATATGAATGTTTCAATGGTGGTCACTCAATCCCCACTGTTTTCTCTTATGTGGCCCACTTGAGTTTTAAATCTACCTCATTTTCGGTCGCTTACCCTAAAATGATATTGTAAAACAGATGGATGGGGTGGATTCCTCACAAATATCAAGGTGGGCCCTACCTTCCTTTTCAGCATAAGAACTTCCTAGCTCATGCTTTTAGGAGGAAATCCCATAGATTTCGCAAATCCTGTAGAATTCAGAAAGCCCTCCTAACCCTCCCTACTCTATGAGAGGATCTAATGTTGGAAACCTACGATGAACCAAACGGAAATGATTTTTCAAACCAAGAATTTAAAATCTCATCCCACTTAATACCATTTAATTCCGCCCTTGGATTACATCTAAAATCCTTCCAAGAGTTGCATGTGTAACATGTGTGTCACTAGACTATTGATCTATTGGACACATGGCCCACTAATGATACCCCAAAATAATTAGATTATCAATTGCATCACTATAATTACTTTAATACGATGATCAGCACCGTCCATACATTGTCCATATAAATTAATGGTTAAAAATCGTTGGCTACATGACCTTGTGCTTGTGGCCCATTTGAGACTTAGAAATACATCATTTGCGGGGAAAGTATATATTTCAGCGGGCCTATTACATCCATTGTGTCAAACATTACATATGTTCACTAATTAGAGATATTAAAGTTGATTTAATAATTAAATTCAAACCTCTGTAAATATACTATGCATAGCTACTTTTGGATTAAAGTTGCCAAACACAATAGGAGGATTTCAAATCCAGGGGTATCCAAATCTACACTCGGTTTTTCCAAATCTACGCTCCCAAACCGACCCTAAAGTAACTAACACCCTGTTTGGGAGCGTGAATTTGTAACCCCCTAGATTCGGAACCCCCTGGATTTGCGATCCTCACGGTGTGTTTGGCACCCTGGAGTGTGAATCAACTTTAATCCAAAAGTACCTATCCCTAGTATATTTATATGGATTTGAATTTAATTACTAATTTAACTTTAATATCTCTAATTAGTGAGATATGTAATTTTTGATACAATGGTTGTGATAAGCCCGCTGAAATATATGCTTTGCCTGAAAACGATGAAATTCCAAGTCTCGGATGGGCCACAAGCACAAGATCATGTCTGAGTGACTAACCAACTATTTTTAATTGTTGATTTACATGGACAATGTTTGGACGGTGCTGATCATCATTAGTGGGCCATGTGCCCAATAGAATGATAGTGTATAGTGACACACATGTTACACCTACAACTATTTAAATGATTTTAGGTGTAATCCAAGCTCTCACCGTGGATCGTAAACACCCTCAAAGAGGGGATTGGAAACCCCTTGGATTTGCAACCCCCGGTTACTTTATGCTGCCAAACTAGGGGATTGGAAACCCCCTCCAATCCCCTCCAATCCACGGTGCCAAACGACCCTTAGGCCTGTTTGGCCGGGCAAATTGGATGGGATTGGAAGATGGATCCCAGGATTGGCCAGGCGTGCCAAACAGACACGGGATCTTGATCCCGAGATATAGAAATCTGACGCAGGGATGAACGTGATGAGGATAAATACTCCGAATCCACGGAGCTTCTCTGGACTCCTCACAGAGACTTCTTGAATCCACGAGGAAAGAAAGCAGAAAATAGAAATAAATTCTAATAAATTTGAAATTGATTAACTGAGGAATAAAAATGAGTTCACAACCCTTTAAATAGGGGGTACCAAGCAATGAGAAAGAAATCAGAATCAAACTACAACTAAAACTCCTAGAATTCGCGACTTACTATGAATAGTAAACTTACTATTTATAGACGGTCGTGATGTCTACTAGTGCGTAAGGTTTTCGGCCAAAAATAGTAAGTGTCCTATTTGGCTTCACCAAACCATTCCCTTAATTATTCTAAGCTCTTTTCACATTGGACGCAACTCCTAAAGCCCGACGGATGAAGAGTTATAATCGAACTAAAACTTACTATTTATAGTAAAAACGAAATTAAAACAAGGAAACGACCGTCGATCCAAGGGTTTCTTGAATTCTGAGCATCGTAACCCGGTGTAGAGGGGTTGGTTGGCTAAAGTAGCTCGTTCTACCCCAAAATCATATATTTTACGTCAGGTAACTCATTCCGGATTGCGAGATACGTCCGATCTAAGGTCCGACGGTCCAGATCACTTCTGTCGTCGACCCGGCCTTTTCTGATCCATCTTGGCCATGAAACTGTCTGCGACCTACTCTACATCAGTCCCCTCCACTTCAAAAGAACTCGTCCTTAAGTTCTCATCCTGCGTTGGTTCATGATACTCGGTCAGGTCCGCGACGTTGAAAGTCTATGAGATTGCCATGTCATCTGGAAGATCAACAACATAAGCATTGTCATTGATCTTTCGAATTATTGGGACGAGTCCAATCTTCTTATTTTTCAACTTGTTGTACGTCCCGGTCGAAAATCTCTCTTTGCGCAGATGGACCATAACGCGTTCGCCCACCTCGAACACTTTTTGTCGCCGGTGCTTGTCTGCTTGTTCCTTGTACTTCTCATTCGAGGCATTTAGCTTGGTCTGCACTTCCGCATGGATGCCCATGATCTTGTCCGCCATATGTTCTGCTACAATGCTCGTGCCTGGGTGCTTGGGCAGAGGGACCAGGTCAAGCGTGTGGCGAGGCACTCGTCCATAGATAATTTAGAACGGAGATTTCCCTGTCGAGCGGTTCACCATGTTGTTAAATGCGAACTCTGCTTGAGATAAGGCCAAATCCCACTGCTTCGGTTTTTCTCCCGAAATACAACGAAGGAAGTTTTCCAACGTGCGATTCACAACTTCGTCTGCACATCAGTCTGTGGGTGGTAAGCACTGCTGAATTGAAGTCGCATATCGAATCGAGCCCACAAAGTCCGCTAAAAGTGGCTAATGAACTTCGTGTCACGATCAGAAGTAATGGTCTTGGGGACCCTGTGTAGCCGTACGACCTCCCTAAAGAATAGATTCGCCACGTGTGTTACATCGAGGGTCTTCTTGCATGGGATAAAGTGCGCCATCTTAGAGAAACAATCTACCACCACGAACATCGAATCCATGCCGCGTTGTGTTCGTGGGAGACCAAGCACGAAGTCCATTGATAAATCCTCCCAAGGACCGTCAGGCACAGGTAACTGGGTGTAGAGGCCCGTATTCTAAGATTGCCCATTAGAGGTCTGACAAACATGACAACATTGTACGGCTTTTCCCACATCACGTACTAATTACGGCCAGTAATACCGCTTTTCCACAAGAGCTCGCGTCTTGTCTCGCCCAAGGTGTCCACTGAGGCCACCTCCATGTAGCTCCTGAATAATCTGCTCCCTCAGAGAACTTTGGGGGATGCACAATTGATTTCCTTTGAAGAGAAAATCGTCTTGTATATGAAGGTCACTGGGGTAACCTTCTTGGCACTTTACCCAAGAATCTTTGAAGTCCTCATCCTCGGCATACAGCTTCTTGAGACAGTCGAAGCCGACCACCTTGTTGCTCATTGTAACGAGTAGTGATGCACAACGGCTTAGTGCATCAGCTACCTTGTTCTGCTGCCCTGACTTGTGCTTCAGAACGAACGTGAATTCCTTTAAAAACGCAATCCATCTAGCATGCACACGATTCACGTTAATCTGACTATTAATAAACTTTAATGTTTGATGGTCAGTGTACAGAACAAACTCTCTTTGAATTAGATAATGCCGCCAATGTCGCAGTGCCTAAACAATTACGTTCAACTCAAGCTCATAAGTCGACCACTTCTTTTGGGCTTCGCTGAGCTTCTCACTGTAGAAGGCTACCGGCCTGCCTTCCTATGATAACACTCCTCCAATTCCGACGTATGAAGCGTCGCACTCAACCTCAAACAATTTATCGAAATTAGGAAGCACCAAGACCAGTGTTGTAGACAAACGATGCTTGATCTCATGAAAGCTCTTGTCAACTTTATTGGTCTACTGGAACGGTCCTTTTTTCATGTAATCTGTTATAGGCGCGACTATGGTGTTAAAATCTCGTACAAATCGACAATAGAAAGTCGCCAACCCGTGAAAACTTCTCACCTCATGAATGTTTGTCGAGATCGGTCATTCCCTAATAGCTCACACCTTTTCATAGTCCACACGAATGCCTGTGGACGTTACAACAAATCCTAGAAACAACAGGCTGTCAGTTAAAAAACTACACTTATTCAAGTTGAGGTACAACTTATTAATTTGTAGGACCTGCAGCACCTACCTGAGATGTTTCCTGTGCTCCACCTCATCATGGCTATATATCAATATATCATCAAAATATACTACCACAAATCGGCCAGTGAATGGTTTTAGAACTTGATTCATCAAACGCATAAAAGTACTTAGTGCGTTCGATAGGCCAAAGGGCATGACCAGCCACTCATACAACCCTTCCTTAGTCTTGAATGTCGTTTTCCACTCATCACCGGGTCGGATACGAATCTGATGGTACCCACTCCTTAGATCTAGTTTTGAGAACACCTTGGCCCCTTCTAGCATATCGAGCATGTCGTCCAACCGTGGTATTGAGAACCGATACTTGATGGTAATTTTGTTGATTGTCCGGCTGTCGACACACATGCGCCAGCTTCCATCTTTTTTTTGCGTTAATAATGCTGGTACGACACATGGGCTCATGCTCTCTCTCAGGAGACCCTTACGGATCAATTCCTCCACTTGCCCATGAAGTATCTCGCACTCCTTCGGACTCATCCAATAATGAGGGCGGTTGGGCAGGCTAGCCCCAGGGACGAGGTCTATGTGATGTTGGATGTCCCTCATGGGGGTAATCGATCAGGTAAATCCTCGGGCCAGACTTCTTTGAGTTCCTTTAGCAACAGTTTTAAACTTGGAGGGATGTTTGAGGGTTCCTCTTCCTCACCCTTCACCACTACCGCGTACACCTTGTCAGTTTCCTTGGATTTCTCCATGAAATCCCGAATGGTCAAGAGGGAACTCCCCTCCACTTTAGAGGCTTCAGGGTGGTTCTCTAGTGCCATAGGGGCAAGGATTATTTTTCTGCTATCCTTGACGAATACGTAGACATTGTCTTGTCCCCGATGGGTCGCATCACGGTCCGACTACCAGGGTCGACCGAGTAGCATGTGGCAAGCTTCCATGTCAACCACGTCACAAAATATCTGATCCTTATAATTTTTACCAATTGAAAACGAGATAGTGCATTGTTCAGTTACTTTGGTTTCATTCACTTTTTTTTTATCCAGCCGATTGAGTACGAGAAAGGATGTTTCATCGTTGGTAGCCGCAATTTGTCCACCATCACTCTTGAGACGATGTTCTCGATACTACCACTGTCTATGATCACATCACAGACCTTTCCGTTGACAGTGCACCGAGTATGAAATATAGTGTGTCGTTGTGGATGCAATTCCTTTCGTGGGGTATACAGTAATCGCCTCACAACTAGAAATTCGCCACGATCGTCGCTGTCATTTCATCGCCACCTGCTATTTCTTCAGTGGTTTGTTCATGTTCATCATAGTCATAATTTTCTTCTGCGGCCTTATCTTCAGTGCGCTCTTCGTTTATAGTCAAGTGTGCTGCGGAACGTTAAGGACAGGTGTTTGATAAGTGGCCTGGCTGGCCACAGCGGTAACAATTGTTCGACCTTTGTCGAGCATAAGGATTTGGAATCCTACTCGGGCCCGCTGTTGTGGGTGTTGTACGTTGAGGTCTGGATAAGCCGCTCCCCGTATCACGGTTCGCGGTTGTAGGATGTTGAAGACGTTCTCCTACTGGATCTTTTCCTCGTGCCAGCACTGGATCCTGCGTGGGACCCGTCATAGGGGGTCGAGTTGAAGGATAGGGACGAGCAGGAACTCTTATAAGTTGTATTTCTACCCTACCCGCCAATTGAACTGCTTCATCCACGGTTCCGACTGGGTACATCTGAACTCGGTCCTGAATTATCGGTCGCAACCCACCTATAAATTGTGCCACCTTCTGTGACTTAGATTCTGACAGATCGTTTCGTGTAACCAACCGCTGAAATTCTTCAGTGTAATCTGTGATGGTTCAATTTTCTTGTCGATAATTTTGGTATTGCTGAAATAATATCTGCTCATAATCACTGGGGAGAAATTATGATCAAATAAGACGTCTCATCCGTGGCCATGATGAGATGAGTGCCTTGTTCTGGCGGGCTCGTGAGAGTTGTAATTGTTCCCACCATGCAGAAGTACCAGATTTTAACTTAAACGCTACCAATTTTACCCTTTTATGATCTGGCATGTCCATATAATCAAAATATCTCTCTACTTCGGCTAGCCAATCGAGGAAATCTTTTATACATAATAAACCATTAAAACTAGGAAGTTCAGCCTTACCTCGATAGTCTCTTTCAGCACGATCTAGATGATCGCCTCCATAGATTGGTCGTCGGGCAAAACCCTCATTAAGGTCCTCGTCGCTAGAACTTGAATCATCTGGTGTAACCCTATGGTTTGCCACTGGTAGTGCCCTACGAAAATCGGGGTTGCGTCGTACAGCAACCATGGGTGGTGGAGCCACCATGGGTGGTGGAGCAACCATAGATGGTGGAGCACCGCCTAGGGCTCGGGGCGGAAGTAGCGTATCAGCAAGATGGTCGAGGGTTGCCTGCAGCCCTTGCATGGTCAACTGACTCTTCTGGTGGAAAGCTTTCATTCTTTCCAAAAGATAACGAATCTCTGGATCACCGTTCACAAGATTTTGATTCATACCTTCATTATTTGCCATCGGCCCGAGGGGAATCCTCGCTCTGATACTAATTGACGCAGAGATGAACGTGATGAGGATAAACACTCCGAATCCACAGAGCTTCTCTGGACTCCTCACAGAGACTTCTTGAATCCACGAGGAAAGAAAGTAGAAAATAGAAATAAATTCTAATAAATTTGAAATTGATTAATTGATGAATAAAAACGAGTTCACAACTCTTTAAATAGGGGTACCAAGCAATGAGAAAGAAATCAGAATCAAACTACAACTAAAACTCCTAGAATTCGTGACTTACTATAAATAGTAAACTTACTATTTATAGACGGTCGTGATGTCTACTAGTGCGTAAGGTTTTCGGTCAAAAATAGTAAGTGTCCTATTTGGCTTCACCAAACCGTTCCCCTAATTATTCTAAGCTCTTTTCACGTTGGACGCAACTCCTAAAGCCCGACGGAGAAGAGTTATAATCGAACTAAAACTTACTATTTATAGTAAAAACGAAATTAAAACAGGGAAACAACCATCAATCCAGGGGTTTCTCGCAATTCCGAGCATCACAACCCTGCATAGCAGGGTTGGTTGGCTAAAGTAGCTCGTTTTACCCCAAAATCATATATTTTACGTCAGGTAACTCATTCCGGATTGCGAGATACGTCCAATCTAAGGTCCGACAGTCCAGATCACTTATGTCGTCGACCGGGCCTTTTCTGATCCATCCTGGCCATGAAACTGTCCACGACCCACTCTACATCACAATCCCATGGATCTTAAGATAATCCACTGACATCACCATCATTACCTTTAAATCCCATCCAATCCACCCTAATCCCTTCAAAATTGCTTGGGACATGTTTGGTTCAAGGGATTGAAAGGGATAGGAAGGTTTAATCCTAGGATTGACCGGGCGTGCCAAACGGACTCAATATAGCAATCCCATGGATCTTGCACCAATCCACTGATACAGCTATCATTACCTTGAAATATGTGCAATCCACTCTAATACCATCCAATCCCATCCAATCAGCCCTACCAAACAGGCCCTAAAGTTTTCAAATCCAAGGGGTTTCAAATCTAGGGTGAAAACTTAAATTACATTTAAAATCCTTTCAAGAGTTGCATGTGTGACGTGTCACTAGACTATTAATTTATTGGACACTTGGCCTGTTGATGATATCCCAAAACAATTAGATTACAATTGTATCACTATAATTACTTTAATACAATTATCTGCGTTGTTCAAACATTGTACATTGTCCATGTAAATGAACAGTTAAAAATCATTGATTAGTCAATGGGATGTAATCTTGTGCTTGTGGCCCGGACTTGAAATTTCATCATTTTCGAGCAAAGTATATATTCAAACAGGCTTATTAGTACCATTGTGTCAAACATTGCATCCGTACACTAATCAGAGATAATAAAGTTGATTTAGTAATTACATTCAAACCACTGTAAATATCCCATGTATAACTACTTTTGGATTACAGGGTTCTGACTCCCGGGTGCTAAACACAACAGGAGGATTTCAAATCCAAGGGGTTTCAAATCCATGAGGTTCGAATCCTGGCTCCCAAACAGTCCCTAAGATGCATAAAGGAGTTTGAAATCCAATGTGAAGCTGCAGACCCACTGTTTTAGTTGGATTTTCTGATGCAAATTACACAGGATTTTCTCCAAGGCCATTAATAGACGGAGATTGGAGCATTTTCAAATATCAAGGAATTGAGGGTCTTTCAGTCGGGAGAGTGATGTTTGGGCATTACATTTTCAAATGCAAGTGTCAAAGGCCTTGTTTGGCATACCCAAAACAAAATGATGTTTGGAATGAGACCCAAACATGTGGCATTTTGGATTCTGTAAGGAAGCCCTCGGAAGGAGGATTGCCTTGCACTTGGTCACGCAATGAAAAATGCCCAAATTCCAAAATAACAGACCATGATGAGATCCTTTAATTCACATTTTAGGCAGGGCCTCATCCAAACACGCCATGATCTTAGTTCTAATCTCAATTCAGTCAAAACAAATCCAGTTACAAATGACTAATCAGCTCATGTGACTAATCAGCTCATGTGATCTTCTCCCCAAGGAAAAATGTGTGATTAAAGATTGAAATTAAGTGAAATCGGAGAAGATTAGCATCTGTAATCAAAATAGTGTTATTTAACTATCTTCTGATTTTCATCAGTGGAGTAGTTATTCCAATGTAACAGATTAGAAAGAAGCAAATGATCTGAACTCTGTGAAAAGATAACAGCCTCATTATCAGCACCAGATCAAAAATAAGAAAGAGAAAGGCCATACAAAAGAGATTTTCAGATTATTGCAGCAAAAATACAGATATATTTTCATGTTGCATTACTGTTTTCTTGCTGATGAAACAAAAATTCTCTCCAACCTGATACTGACTTCTTTTGCTTTTCCTTTTTTTCCTTATCTTTTTCTCTACTACCTTTCTTTTCTTTTTTCCTTTCTGAAAACTAACTGTACATGCACTGTAAACAGCCCCTTTTTTTCCTCTAACCATGTAAAAAAGCTACAATGGAAATCGCCCTTTTTCTCACTCCAATCCTCTCTTTCTCTATGTGGCTCCAACACCAAGGAAATCAATGAAAGGCATGCTGATCTTCTCTCTCTCATGATCACTCTCCCCATGCAAATAGAGCCTGTTTCTGTTGTGGGCCATCATTGATTCAGCTGCAGAAACTGATACTTCAGAATTAGAATCTGAATGGCCTGATTGATCAACACCACCCATCATCATCATCATCACTGGACCACCACGATAGAAACCATTGCTTGAATCACCAAACTTCTCGTAACATCCATTGCTGAAAGGTACCACCTTTTCATTAGTGCCTGCACAAGAAAAGGAAAATGAAAAGGAGAAAAAATCATTCAACCAACAAGTACAAAAAAAAATAAAAATTAAATTAAATTAAATTAAAAAAAAATTTTAAAAAAAATTAAAAGGAAGAAGGAAAAAGCCATGAAAAATAAATCAAAACAAGAAATCAAATGCAATTTCACAAAAGCAAACATACCCATGAGAAATTGAAAGGGCTGATGTTGTTGGGATGGGTTTAATCTGGTAAAACCCCCAACAACCATCCTGTTTGATGGTGAATTTAGGGAGAGATCAGTGCAGGTGGATGCAGACTCGTCCCTATTGCTGCTGTTGGTAGAATCACTACATGCATTTTTGCTGTTCATCTCCAACCTCTTGTTCAAGGCCTGAGAAGAAGAGGGCTTCCTCCTTCTGTAAGCACTAGATTGCTCTCTATGCTTTCTGGCCATGATCACATGCCAATGGTTCTTCACTGCATTATCAGTCCTCCCAGGAAAGAGCCTGGCTATCATAGCCCACTTGTTCCCATACAGCCTATGAGCAGCCAACAGCCTGTCCTCTTCTTCCTCAGTGAAAGCTCTCCTGTTTATCCTTGGATCCAGCTGGTTAAACCATCTCAGCCTGCAGCTCTTTCCTGTTCAAACAAACCACAGATTCCATGAAAATCAAACATCAGGATCTCTACTTGGTTGGATCCAAAAACATTCCACAAAAAAAAAAAAAAAAAAAAAAAAAAAAAAAAAAAAAAAAAATCATCAAAATCCAAAATGATAAAATTAAAGAAACATCCTTTTGGTTTTTTTCCCCCCCATATATACCATAGCAATGAGATTAAGAAAACCATAAAAAGATTCAAAATCAAAAATTATTTTCTTAGGCTTTTTTATTTTGTGACCTGATCTTCCTTCAAGTTTCTCGGCAATGAGATTCCAGTTCTGAGGGCCATATTGAGCAACAAGTTCTTTGAGCTTGGCATCTTCAGCTGGCCTCCAATGGCCTCTAGCACAGAGCTTGGACTGCTGCTGCCCATTGCTGTCATGCTCTTTCCCAGCTACAACAAAACTCTCCCCCTCTTCCACCTCTTCCTCTTCCATCTCATTTCTCCCATTCCCAAACCCTTCACACCCATCATCATTCCCCTTAAAGGACTGAAAGCTCCAACCTTTCGTCTCTTCTTGAAAACCCATCTCTCTGCTTTTGTATTCTCTCTCTCCAGAAGAACCAAACACCCCAAAGGCAGGAGGTGGAGGAGGGAGAAAGCTCACCACCCCATTATACTTCCTGAAACCGTCCCCATCTCTCATCTGACAGTCAGTTGATTGAAACTGTTGCAGCTGCAGGCTCATTCTCACCAAAAACTCGCAAAAATGTAGAGACCCAAATGGGATTCTCCTGAATCCTGTTACAGCTGAAGAAGAAGAAGGAAAAAAAAAAAAAAAAAAGAAGAAGATATTTTTCTCAAAAATCTCAAGAGGGTTTTGCCTATTTTCTCTCAAAACCCGTTACAGAAGCAGAAAGATGGGATTTTGAGCTCTTGGCATTTTTACTTTGTGGGTTTCTCTCAGATCATGAAAAGAAACGATTTTGATGAAAAAAACGATCAGATTTTTCTTTTTCTCTTGTGGGTCTGTTATTTGAGAGAAGAAAGATGAAAGATGAAATCTTTTGAAGAAAAAAAAAATGCTAGATTGAGAAAAAACTAGTCGATTTTATTTCTTCCAGCCTCTCTTTCGAGTCAGAAATCTCTCTCTCTCTCTCTCTCTCTCTCTCTCTCCACCTTGCATGCAAATCAAGAACCGCTCGTGTGTGGGTGTGAGTCTCCTTATAAGGGCATTGTGTTGCAGCCCTGTCTCTCACGACCTTGACAAAGCAACCAGAACTTTGATTGTCTGTTCCAAACTCCTTTTTTTATCTCTTTTTATGAATAGAAAATTTTGACATTTACACCCAACTAATTTGTTAAATACACCTTTTTCTCTCAATGGTTGGTAATACTAAAGTGCTTTTTTTGGTACTATCATCTTATGAGTAGTAAAGAAATACTAAATGATAAGTACACCCTTTTCTTTTGATAAGGACACCAGGTTTTCTGCTTTTGTATTTGGAGCAGTCCATTTCTGGCACTGCTATACCAGAAGTAGCAAAACAGGGCGGGTTTATCAAAAATATAGTATCATGTACGATTTCTAGGGAATTGATTTACACCCCTCGAATTGATAGTTTCAATCTCGATTTCGTAATTTTGGTCAGAGAAAGTTATGTTTTTTACAGTCTGCTTTAGATACAGTAAATTTGGAGGGGTTGGATTGGTTATTTTAAGGGGTGAAAATGTTAACTACTCTTCTCATCTTCGATTTCAGGTGGATGTTTGCTAAGCCCACGTGAGAATTAGGAATTTGAATTCTCAGGTGGGCCACTTGGATGTTTTGGAAATCTTATTTTAGCCGTCCATTTTTTTTTTCTCAGGGGATAAGAAGATCTAATCAATGTGACCCACCTGATAGAAGCCGCAGATCTCACACGTACGCTGCATACTGCCGCTTGTGTATATGCTGGGCTCTGGGCCAAAAACAAATTCATCGATGATCTTAGCCTTCCAATCCTTGGAGCCGTTGTGGGACAGATTAGATCGATGGCCTGGATCAGCAAACAATGGTAGCTACTGTCATAGAAAATACATAGACGATCTTACTATAAATTGAATCGGAGCCGTTGATCGTTTAATTTCTCAATATCAAATGCCTACATGCAATGGCCCTGAAGTTTTCATCTCTTTGACGTCCATTTGATAGACTCCAAATTGGACGGTTCTAATTATCCACCAGTGCCGTTTTAATAGATGCATGATCCGGACAGGGATTGGGTACATAGTAACTCACTACGCTATAGCGTACTGACTAAACTCCATGCGGTCTTCTGTGATGTATATGTCTTATCCATGCCGTCCATCAATATTTTCAGATCATTTTAAGCTATTGGCCAAAACTTGAAGCATATACAATACTCAAGTGGGCCACATCAGAGAAAACAGTGGGAATTCAACCCCAACGGTTGAAAACTTCCTGAGGTCAAGGAAGTTTCAGATCAAGCTGATATTTGTGTTTTCCCTTCGGTCCATGTCTGTGTGACCATACGAACAGGTCGGGTGACAAATAAACATCGCTCTAGGTTCTTTGAAGGTTTCAACGGTGGATGTAATTTTTCCCACTGTTTCCTGTAGTGTAGTGAATTTGAACTTCGGATATTCTTCGATTTTGGACTAGTGTAATAAAATGAGCTGATAAAATGAATGGACGGCATGGATAATAAAAATACATCATGGTGGGCCCCACAGACTTTACTCGGTACAGTACAAGTCCGCATCCGCTTGATCTACAATCAGGCTCCTAGCCAGTCTCGATTGGCGTCCGTGTATTCCACATGTATGGTGAATGGTCCACCACAGTTTAAAAAGTGGTGCGAAACTCACACCATGGTTGTCAGTGTATGACTGGGACTTTCTTTCCATCAGTTTATCAGGAACTCTCATTTCGGACACGTGTATAAGATCCAAACTGATCATCAGGCATGCATTGAGTGGACAGTGTACCAAACTTCACCATAAACGGACACTCCTGACCCTTGGATTATTTGTATTCTTGGGAACCTTGGATTATTTGTATTCTTGTGAAATTGATAAACGGCCAAAGTAATGTTATTTAAATTCTATATTTCTTTCCCCAAATGCATTTTAATTAGGATTGTCAAACGTGTAATTTATGGGTGCAGATTAAGTGAGCCCGGGTAACAGCTTAGTGGGGGTGACTCCCTTGCTACGGTCCCACCTTGATATATGTGTTGTATATTCCTCCACCCATCAGTTTTTCCATCTCATTTTAGGGCATCATCTAAATGAAGCTGATCTAAATCTCAAGTAGACAACATCGTAGAAAACATTGGTCATCTAATGGTCCACAATGAAAAAAATCCTAGGGCCTATCATAATGTTTATTTTCCATCCAGATTGTTAATTAGGTTACAAGGATTGTTTATTTTCCCATGCGACCTTATCAACAATTTGAATGGAAACTAAACATTATGGTGGGCCCTAGGAATTTTTTGTCATGGTGGACATTCGATGACCATAGTTTCCCCTGGTGGTCCACATGAGATTTGGATTTGTATCAATTTTTAGATCAAGCCAGAGATGAGAAAGAAAAGAACTGATGAATAGAATAGATATACAACACATACATCAAGGTGGGCCCCACCATTAGATACTTGCTAAATGCTAGACCCGGATTGCTCATTGACGTAGCTACTGGATGGTGGTATGTGGGCCCCACCATAATGTATGTGTTTTATCATTTTTAGATCTTTTTAAAGCATGATCTCATAAACTGGAGGTAGCTCCAAATCTCGTGTTTTCCACATCACAAGAAACCGAGGTGATTGAAGGCCCACCATTAAAAACTTCTTGGAGGTTATAAAAGTTTTGAATGAAGATGATATTTGTGTTTTCCCTTAATCCAGAACTTTGTGACTTAATCAACAGATTGGATTGCAAATAAACATTGTAATGAGCCTTAGGAAGTTTTTAATGGTGGCCATTCAATTACCATTGTCTCCTTGTCATGTAGTTCATTTGAGATTTGGATCTGTCTCATTTTTGAGCTCATGCCTTAAAATAATTTGAAAAAAATAGATGGGCAACAAAAATAAAACACATATATCCTAATGGGCCATACAAAGTATTGTCCAAAAGACAAATTCACTACTAGTGGCGTCGGTAGGCAATCCACATCCTTACCCCAGACTCACCCAATCCCAATCCACCTACCTAATTTATGGGCCACACAACGTGTAACTAATCCAGTGATGGTCAGTTGGACCCAATTCCACTTTTCACAGGCTTCCTTGAAAACAAATCGTATTGAATGGATCACCCAAAACTGTAAAGCCAATAGCATGTAGAAATGGATAGACAAGATTGATCGCAGAACATAAACCCACTCACGAATAAGGACATGTTTGGTCCTGTTATACTTTGTTTGTGTCCATTTCTTCGAAAACTAATTAGAGAGAGATACAAGTAATGTTGTTGGAGATGCATGGTATCTCTAAGATATATTGAGATATCCAGAGAGAATTTTGCAAGTATACAGCTTCAAATGATGTCACATCATCCATAAAGCACTAGTGACTGAGCAAAACATGCCAAGTCAGCAAGGAGGCTTGAAGGATGGTCTGTAATGCTAAAACAGTTATAGCAACCATCAGAACATGGGAAGCATCTAAATAATCGGTTTTAGGCAATAAATAGCGAAGGAATTCAATAAGAAAAATAGTCTCATACTAAACAAAACCAAACTAAATTAAATCTATCTTTTAGTTATCATTTCAATTATCGGTCATCTACATTTATTAGTGTAATCATTATCTTTAGTAATCATTTGCATTTCGTAGTGTAATCTTTTACCTTTACATTCTATTTACATTTCTTAGTGTAAACCGTAGCAGTAATTAAAGTAGTTGTTAACTTTAGAATTAATCAGAATCTACGCTCGTACGTTGAATTCAGCTCGAACATCAATCAAAGTTCTCCGTCCAGAGAAGTATTCTGCAGTTGTTCTCCGTAGTTGACTGTAAGAATTTCCTCTTCATTTTATCTGTACTGAAAAGAAAAAAAAAAAAGTCATCCGTATAGAAGACAAATGTGTGACGCATTTTCAAAAGACGAACCTCACCCTTTGACTATCCCTTGATCATTTAAAGCAACACTATGCAAGTGATCGAATATGCGACCGATCTTATTAGAACTTGGTCATATCCGGTTAATTTCTAACATATATGCCTATCTTGGCGCTTGGGATTATAGTTGTTTAATTTAAATTGAGTCATACATTCAATTCTAATATGCCCGCATTAAACACGTGACCAAATTTGAAATAGAACCACGGGAGGTCCATGGAATTAAATGGTATAGAATTGCATTAAATGAGATTAACACTATTATTGCACAATGATTGCATGTTTGGAAATACCTAGGTATTTTGGCCATCTAATCCTATCGTTTGGGATAAAAAATAATTCCATAAGAAAAACATTGGATTAAGCAAAACTATATTTGGTGGACTATGAAATTGTAATCCACATATTCAAATTCACAATGGATGCGGTCACTTATACACGTATATAACTAAAAGGTCACGTGTAAATGGATGGATGGTACGGATAAAACACGTGTATTAATGCTGACAGTCCGTA
Organism: Magnolia officinalis; assembly: GCA_021015155.1. Lineage (NCBI taxonomy): Eukaryota > Viridiplantae > Streptophyta > Magnoliopsida > Magnoliales > Magnoliaceae > Magnolia > Magnolia officinalis. The sequence goes on along the minus strand of JAJHSJ010000009.1, from coordinate 59,839,531 downwards.
TGTTTTTATTTTTCAAAAAAACAAAAAGCATGGGGCCAAATCCAATTCCATCACAGGTAATCCCAACCCTTCTTAGTCCTCCCCGAACGCAGGATGGAAATTGGACGGTACCAAATGCAATTCCATCCCACGGTAACATGGCACCTTCGGGTTAATGTGACTTCTGTCGAGTGGGGGACAAACCGTGGATTGAATCTAATGGACGGTGTAGATAGGTGATGTCCAAATGCAACCAGCTGCATCCGACGGTTTCCATACACCGATCCCATCTCTGACCAAGTAAAAGGACTTAAATAGAGTAATAGTTTACCACCATGTCCTAAGTTACCGTAAAACATCCACTGGTCATGCATGTTGATCCGGCAGTCAAAACGAGGTCCCTCTTGGGATGCCCTAAAAGTGATTTTAAATACAATCCTAACCATCCAATTGACTGCTTTAAAATCAACTGTCCAAAATAGGAACAAAAATCGATTAGTATGAACTTCATTCATAACGGGCCGCCCTAGCGAGAAGCATATTGCGTCCTACCCCAAATCGGTCCAGGCAGAGGCTGTATGGGCCCCACCGTGAAATATAAGTTTTATCCACTCCACTCATCCATGTTTCTATATCATTTTAGGTTATGAACCCAAACAAAGCAGTAGATCCAAGGCTCAAGTGGACCACACCAAAGGAGCTGCGGTGATAATGATGCCTACCGTTGAAACTTTCCTAGGCCCACCATGATGTTTATTTTCCATCCAATTCGTTCATAAGGTCCAGAAAACCTGGATTAAAGGAAGAAAAAAAATAATCAGCTGACCCTAAAGAAGTTTTTCAATTATGGTCATTCAATTCCTGTTGTGTGGTCCACTTAACCCTTAGATTTGCTCATTTTCGGTCCATGTCTTAAAATAATCTGTAAAAAGGATTAACAGCATGGATGAAACTGATACATGCCGGTGGGTCCCACATAGGCCCTGCCCCGACCAATTCCGTCGAGGCGTCAGGGCGCCATTATGTATTTTGTCATCCATCCCTTTCTGCATATTATTTGGTATGAGCCAAAAAATGAGGCAGATCTAAAGTTTAAGTAGACCACACATGGGTATTGAATGCACACTATTAAAAACTTACATGAAGCTGGTATTTATATTTTCACTTGATTTATGACTGGGTGACCTTATTAAAGACCAAAAATAAATCTCATTGTAGGCCGTAGGAAGATTTCAATAATGGTTATTTTATTAACATTGTTTATTAGGCTATGGTCCACTTGAGAATTAGATCTACCTCTTTTTTGGATTCATATTCTAAATTAATTTGGAAAAATTGATAGACTGCGTGGATAAAACACTTATATCTTGGTGGGCCCCACAGAGCCCCTGCGTGGACGGAGTTCATGGCAGGGATAGGACGAAAATCCGCGTCCGTTTTATTGCGGGCATTAAACCAAGTAACCATCTGTTGAAAACAGGAGAGAAACGGTTAAGGGCCTGCATTTATAGACTCTCTCTCTCACACGCACACACGTGTCACCTGCTTGTAGACACATTGCCTGCATGTATAAAGGAAAATCAAGAGCCAGTTTCACACACTGTCATTTAAAAATGGTGGTGACTCTTCAAGCATACACGGCATAGTCGAAGAGAAATCCAAACCGTCCAAACCTTTGAACCAATTCTCGATGGAGAACTAGAACGAAAATCATACTGGATTTTCCTTTGAAAACTAGACCATTCAGTGTTTTACTTTCAACCATTCATTCAAATGCCTCTCAATTGAATGGGTGGGATTGCCAGTTCAGTTTTGTTTAGAGATGCACTCCATCCATAAGTTTTCCTCAGAAATTTGATGGTCTGGATAGCCGAAAATAAAGGACACGTGTGACTGAGGAGGAATCACCACCATTTTAAATGGTGGAAAACTATGAAGCATTCTTGTTTTTCTACCGTTAATGTGAAGATCACTTATCAAGTGAGTGGGACCATATGATGTAAATGGATTTTGGATCATTTTCCATCCACATCACGGGCAACAAAATGGACGGCCAAAATGATAAGCTGCCCACTATATGCACTGTCGGTAGATGGCTCCATGACATTTCTAGTTTTCACGCTCTAGCACGAAAGGGACGGTTCCAACCATAGTAACTGTCAGCCTCCAGTGGGCCACAGCACAAATGGGATCAGGTCCTCGGGTTTTGACTCTGCCTAGGCTCCGGATTTAGGAAACGGATTGGCTACTCCCCCTGCTATGTGCTCTGTGGGGTCCACCATGATGTATGTGTTTCATCCACGCCGTCCATCTATTTTTCTAGATCATTTTATGATATGAGACTAAAAATGAGGTATATCCCAATCTCAAGTGGACTACATTACAGGAAACAATGTTAAATGAACGTAGACCGTTAAAAACATTTTGGAGAAATAAAAGTTTTGGATCAATCTGATATTCGTTTTTTCCCTTCATCTGGGTCTGTATGACCTAATCAACAGATTGGATGTCAAATAAACAGTACAGTCAGCCTTAGGAGGATTTTAATGGTGGATATCCAATCACTATTGTTTCCTGTGAGGTGGTCTACCTGAGATTTATATCCGTCTCATTTTTCGAATTAAGCCCTAAAATGATATGTAAAAATGGATGAACGGAATGGATGAAACACATACATCATTCTGAGGTCCACAAAGCACCGACCACCAGCCACTGGGCTGGTGGCAGGGGGAGTAGTCAATCCGTTTCCCCACTAGAGCAGCTTAACTGTTGGTGTGCCTCTACCCACATAAGTGCATGTGCCATGTGTTATGGATATGGGATTTTGGAGTGGACCTTTAAATACTTACATTGATATATTCGAAATTTAGTTACAAGCATGGGGCCCATTACTTTGATAAATGTAGTCGGAATTTAACTACTATGATAAATGTAGTCGGAATTTGATTTTACATGAAAATGACTAATTCTTAAATAAGAGAAGTTAAGGTCATGATTTTAATTAGTCATTTTTTCATTTTCTAATGAGGTAATGCTACCTTCTAAAAGTTAGCTTTGTTGAGTACTTCTATCAAGATTTGGTAGTTCTTGCTTAGGCCAATAAAAAATTGGTCATGTTTATTTAGAGACATATATAAGTAGATTTGATTATGTAGATTTTATTGTTAGGCTCATCACTTGAAAGGTTTTTAACAGTTTTTCAAAGGTTTTCAGCCATTAAAATATTTTCAATTGCACTTGTTGATAATTTTATGGTCGAAATTTGTACACTATTTGATTCACATGGGATATAGATCTCTGTTGGATGGATACGACAATGGGAGGATTCAATTATGAGCACATATATATGGATAAGATAAATTAGTGGAATCTTTCACAATAAGATATAAAAGTTTGTAGGGATAGCAGAGCACCATACCAAAGTGCAGCATCAAATCCTACCTCCATGTATATACATGATCTTATCCAAGGGAAGAGGAAGCAAATAGGAGAGCCCATCACATCCCCCTTAAGTGTTAATGCATGCATGATTATAACTCCGGTATTCCCACCATAATAGGATGGTTCAATGGTTCTAAATGCAGTGGATTAATTGGGTGAAGCCGAATGGATGGAATTTTTTTCTTTTAATTTAGGGAATAGACCGATGGCAGAAATTTGTTATGGGCTATGTTATGCGATTGAAGATTTGGGAAGAACGTGAAATAATAAGAGAGATCACCGCCTTTCTCAAGTAATTAAACCTTAAATCTGCAAGGAGAGTTATTGATTTTCACATATTTTATTGAATAATGTGGGTATGATTTTTCGATTTACACCACTAATAAAGAAAACTCAAACCCTAATTTAAATTTACCCAAAACTCTTAATTATCAAAAATAGTAAAACTCTTCTAAAACCTAATTTTGCCAAAAATAGATAGTCAAGAAAAACCTTATCAGAAGATTCCTAACATGATTGCAAGTAATTTCTAAAAAGATGAAAATCCTAAAATTCTAAAAATAACAAGATACAACAAAAATCGAAATTGCTAAAAATAATATTTTTTTTTCCTAAAACTGTAATTTTGAACCAGAAGGATGCGTTTTCTCATGAAATAGACAGACATAACCCGCTTCGCATGTCTATTGACCCCAGAACCATTGTTACAATGCATGAATCAAAAGTTATGACTAATTTACAATCCATGCTTTAAACAACAATTTTTCCTCATCCATAATGAATTTCTTTGAACCAAACATGTCCGGGACCCAGTTATGTCATGCCCTATAAAGGACTATGTCCGGTTCTGATGGATTACTTCCACTTTCGTTTGGGCTTCTTTTGGTCCAACTGTGCTTAGAATTCATCTATGACACGTCCTACATAATTATAAAGGTCTGTGACATTGAAAGTCCGTGAGATCTTGTTGATTGTGAAATATTGCATAATTTTCCTCTGTTGTAACTTGGATTTATGAGAATTACGTGTATTCTCTCTTACGAGGTGATTTCAAGAGCTTAAAGTGAAACAGATGTTAAAAGCATGGATTTGATGCTCAAGAATTACCAAGGTGAAGATTGTATCTTTGGTGGCCAAGATCGAAGATTTCAAGAGTCTAAGATCCAAGAAAACTAAGTAAAGAAGGAAGAAAATTGAGATTGCAAAGTGTAAAAATCTGGAACTGTTGAACTTGACAGTTCGATGACATCGAATACAACTTCAATGCCATCGAAGTAAGTGTTCGATGTCACTGAAGGAGGCTCGATCCTATAGGAAATTCAGAGAAAATCAAGTTTGGTTGCTGGATTAAAAAAAAAATGCAATTCTTGATTCCATCGAAGACCCCTTTGATCCCCAAGTTTGGTTACTGGACAAAAAATACAATTCTTGATTCCATCGAAGACCCATTCAATCCCATCGAAGACATGTTCGATGCCATCGTCGATGTCATCGAAGGTTGAGCGATCTCATCGAAGGACTTACACAGATGGTTATTGTCAGTTTTCAAATTTGAATCGAACTCGAAGACAAGGTTTCAATGTCATTGATGTCCCATCGAATGTGCCATCGAAGCTGCGTAAGGTTGCGTAAATTGATGTCGGTTCTGAAGTCGGTTGGAATATTATCTATAAATAGTGTTTTTTTAGGTCCTCCTAAGCACGGATTAAGGTTGGAAGAGTATAACAAAGGGTGGTGCTACCTCCAAGGAGTTCTTCGTCATTTTCTAGTTAGTTTTTCATATTTTCTTTCAAGAGTTTTAGTTCAATTATGTCTTTGGTTGGTTAATCTCTTAGCTAGATTTAAGAGGTGAAGCTTATAGTTTATTTTGATGTTTATTTTACTTTGATTCAAGTTTATATTGAACTTAAAAAAAAAAAAGTTTGAATGAAAAAATATTTTCAGTTTTCTATGATTTATTGTGACTGCAATTACAATAGATGCTTGGGAAACTTTAGATGTATTCTTACCTATTTTGTAATTGTACGATCTATAAAATTTGTGATCCACCATCGTCTATGGGAATGGTAGATGCTTGAATTTCCTGCGATCATTGCATTGATATTTCATGAGGGAACTAAAGTAACGAAAGTTCAGATTCTATTTTAATTGCTCTATCATCCAATTGAATAGGATAGGACTCCAATTCTAGTTGTGTTCAATTGAATCAAGTAAGGTAGCATCATAATAACTACAAGTGGGCCCTTGGCTCTCTAATTTTCCATTATTATTGATAGTTTCTCAACATTGATCTCTCCTATTTCAAATTTCAGTCTAGCTTAGATTCTAGTTCTTATCCTAGTTTATTTCAGAAAACACGCACATAATAAGTCCTTATGGATATGACCTCGGTCTCACTGAGATTATTACTACAACATAGCCCTACATGTGGGGTTACCAACAGATCTCATACCCTTAGGAAAATTAATAACATAGGCATTATCATCGAGTTTCTTGAGGATTAGAATATGACCAATATTCTTATTCATCAACTTATTATAAGTCCCAGTTGAAAACCTCTCCTAAGTAAACTAGTACGTTATCACCTACTTCAAACACCTTGTAGAGCTGATGTTTATTAGTGGCCCCTTTCTTATACGTGATATTAGACTCATATAAGTTCTAAGGCATCAATGGAGCTGGCACACCACACTGACTCATTCTCTCCTTTACTAGACTCTTACAAATTAGTTCCTCCACTTATTCTTGCAAGATCTCACATTCGTTCTGACTTATCCGATAATGTAGGCTATTACACATACTTGCCCCCTAGAATAAGATCAATATGGCACTGGATAATATGTATGGGGGGCAACTCGTAGGAAAGTACATCGGGCATAATCCATTTGAACTCCTTCAATACTAGTTTTAACTTATCTAAAATGTTCATGGGTTCTACTTCTTTTCCCTTTACAACTAATGTATTGATTTATCACATCTCCTCCGATTCTATAACGAAATCCCATACAATTATGAGAGACCGCCCCTCCACTTTAGAAGTCTTATATTGATTCTCCATTCTTAAAAGGGCGAGGCTAATCATTCTATTATCTTTAACAAAAACAAATATATTATACCGACATCTATGTTTGGTAGTAATATAGTACTAGCATGTTTGGCCGAGTAGCATGTGACAACCTTCCATATCAACTACGTCACACATTACTTCATCCTATAATATTTGTCACGCCCCAAACTCGGAAACCGTGCTCACAAAATTTCCGATCCCCGAATCCGGTGTCGACAGCCTCCGTAGTACCCCATTCTCCCAGCACCCATACACCAGATTCCGATCCTGGGATCCTACAAGGAGGATTTTCCAATGTACGTTTAACTCATAATAAGCATAACCACAAGTTTACCCAAATCACAAAGGCAACATCATCATCACATATCCACTAATATAAACAGTTGAATACAATGCTGAAAGGGAAATACATATGTCAAAATCAAAGCTCTAAAAGATAGTTGCACGCTCCAAGCTTAACGCTGTTGCGACCTAACGCCACCTGTACTCATCTATCATGCATAAGCTTATAGAAAGCTTAGAGGGTGGTGTAAGTGTGTGCGCAAGGTAAGTGCCAAGTAAGTAATATCAGAGTAAGCAGAAATACTGGCAAATCCATAATTCATACAATATCAGAGTATGCAATGCAGATCGTGGCAAGTCCATAATACCATTAACCTTATTCAAGCTATCCGATGCAAAAACATAATAAGCTAATATCATATACTGAGGAAACAATGTAGATTAGCTACGCGATGCGGGGACATAATAAGCCAAATATCATATATTGAGGATGCAATACAATATTCAAATCCTAACGAGTCCACGAATATTGTTAACCTCATCTAGGCCATATAAATGTAGAAACATAACAACCCATAATACAATATGCCGCGGATGTAATACAATATGCGATGTGAATGAAATGACCAAGTTGGAGTGTGAAGTCGGGATGATAGTACGTAGTATCACAGGCTATGGGGTCCATCACAAGGGACTTCTATCCAAACCAGTCCCATACTTAAATTTGGATAGCCAAACTCAATGTGGTAGACTCCTTATCTCAGGTTAGTCGCACGCCTAACCGAAATCCTGACCATTGCGAAAGTACACATATCAAATTAGTTGCGCACCTCCAGCCCGAGTGGATAGTGAATGAATGAATGCATTAGCAAAATGCTGAGTATATAAGTGTGCATATCAGTACTGTACATCTCTGTGATCATCACTGGGGTCTAGTACACTCGATACCACCTGCCGCCCAATCAAACGCATAACTGGGTAAGTGGAAGAGACCTCACTATCCACCTACTAGCAGTATACCAATGCCTACCCGGCTTGTCGATGGCGTACCCATTTATAAGCTGGCCAGACCCAGCCTAGCATCGCCTACTCCCTTGGGCGGGTAAGGCCACACCCTCTCCCAGCCGACCATGACATAGTGGGAGACGTGGTCTACTGGTATTCGATACTTGAGCGCTCATGTATCCACTTGGTCTAGACGTTGGGGCATCCTCTGGTACCTAGAGGGTTTAGGGACTTTCATTCAGGGATATCTATGGCACCCCATGTAGAAAAAGATTTTTGGTGTCCCATCTGACCATTCACGATATGCTTGTGGAGGCCACGACCCTAATGTCACTAGGGCATACGGTGGTCATATCATAAAATGCGAGATTCATGAGTCATACCATCCAGTCATGTAGCAATCGTGTGCATACCGTGCGCTCATGTGGGTAACTCCTCCTATCAGGGAGTCCCATAATAATCTATCCTACGACATATGCAATGGTCAACCACATCTCATAACATACATGCAGATGATGCGTATGGGCATGTATCATGATGCTATGCCGTCACATACACATAATCGGTATCGATAACCGGCACCGATAATCAACATCGATAATCGGCTTCGATAATCGGCAATGATGATCAGCGTTGGCCTTGATAATCGGGATCGATGAGAATGAGCTTAACAAGGCTTAAGGGAAGGTCATAATGTGGACATTTAACCATCATTGCCCATCAATGTGGACATTTAACCAACATTACTCTTAAGGAGTGACCCACATAGAGCCAAACATATAGTGGGCCCATGACCTCACACAATGGCCCAATATACATCACCACGGGCCTCTCTCAAGGGCCTAGTACACATCACGATGGGCCTCACTCATGGGCTACATATGCATCACATCGGGCCTCACTCATGGACCTCATATACATCACAATGGGTCGTAATACATGTGCCTCATATACATCAAATGGATTGCAATACATGGGCCACAACAGTGGGCCTTATATACATCAAGTGGGTCGTATCGTATGGGCCTCATATACAACACGTTGGGTGTCACTCATGAGCCACATATACAACACGTCGGGCCTCACTCATGGGCCACGTACACAACACGTTGGGCCTCACTCATGGGCCTAATATACATCAAATGGGTCGCAATACATGGGCCTCATATACATCAAATGGGCCACGTCCCATGGGCCCCGAATACATCACAATGGGCCACAACCCATGGGCCCTAAACACATTGCAATGGGCCTCATCCAATATGCATCACATCAAGGTGAGCCTTAATGGATGGGCCATAAATACATCACATTGGGCCTCAACAAATGGGCCATAAGTACATCACATTGGGCCTCATGAATGGGCCACAAATACATCAAGGTGGGCCTCATGGATGGGCTACAAATACATCAAGGTTGGCCTCATGGATGGGCCACAAATACATCAAGGGGTGGCCCATGCAGCGCCATCCAGATTGATGGTGTGCATACACAAGACATACATCGGGGAGGGCCCACGTAGCATATTCATCACGGTATACGCTGCACAACACCGTTCAAATGGACGGTGCAGATATAAAATATACATCATGGTGGGCGTTACACAGCACCGCCCAGATGGACGGTGCAGATGTAAAATAGTTACATCAAGGTGGGTCCCATGGAACTTGTTAACGTCACTACATCAGCTATTTAGCTAGTGTGGGTACTCCATCCAATCCACATCCCATATAGGTGGGTCCCACGTAGGGCCCACCACACAACATTATTTTATAATATACATATTATATTATTAGTATATTATATATATTATATTATATTACAAAAGCCCAGCATCCAGGCCACCTGGATGGTCGGCCTGGATATGAAGCATGTACATCTTGGTGGGCCACACCGTTTAGGTGGACGTTGTAGATAAAACACATATATCAAGGATGGCCCCACAGCTGGGTGCACACGTCACCAAGGTGGGCCCCACATGTTAATGGATGGATGGTTTAAATATAACATATACCTCATATTGGTGGGGTCCTGCATGGATGGTCGGTACAGATAAAACATATATATCATGGTGTGGAACCCATCGTCCATTACTGGACGGTGGTGATAAAACACAAACATCAAGGTCGGCTGGGATATACAGCACCGTTTGGATTTGGACGGTGTGGATAAAGAATACATACATCAAGGTGGGCCCACCCTACACGTGTGGCATGTGTGGGTGGGTCCCACGTCCTGAAAAGGATGGTTGGCTATAACCATACCTCATGTGGGACCACAGGTCTCGCTGCGTCAGTATAGCGGCTATATGCTGTTGGGCATGTTGCCCAGCAGCCCATCAGATGGATGACCAGGAACGCATACATCTAGTGGCCCACAGAACTTGCTGACGTCAACTGCAGCAGGTGCTACTGGTGCAACCTGCTGGCCCATCATCCAGATGGACGGTTGGGACACAATACATATGGCATGGTGGCCCATAATTAAACTGCTGATTAATACATAAATCATGGTGGGCCACACACCTCATTGTGACCATAAAAATGAAAGAGAAAGAGAAAAAGGGAGAGGGAGAAATGTGATGGAGGAGAGGGACCCCGCTACTATGGGCCCTCCCTATCGTACAATAGATACATCAAATGGGTCCCATCGAATGTGGGCCCTCAAATCATCAAAATCAACGGTAGAAATCTTAGATCACCCACCGTTTACACTCCTTCTTGGTCCCCTGGCTTCCTTAGCTCATTGGCTTCAACTTTGATGGAAGATGATGGAGATTGAATGGTTAGGATGAGAGATGAGAGGGGTAGGAAGTGGGCCATACACAAAGCTCTTCTCTCCTTAGGAAGCCTGGACGTTTCCCTCCTTTAGGTTGCCTGGAAAGAGTAAGAAATGAGAGAGAGGAGTGATGGGTGGAGAGAGAGAGAGAGAGAGAGAGAGAGAGAGAGAGAGAGAGAGAGAGAGTTGACTTTGGGAAAAGGAGAGGGATGAGTTATGTACTTATTGTACTTGACTTGATTGATTGATGGATTGATGTGATGAGTTGTAGAGATTCTCTTAGAATTCGCAACGCGTGACCTTTTCCTCTAAATGAACATGGGCCCACAATTCCTGGCCTGGGTATCGCATCAGAGTGCGAGACGCGGCGTTAGAACCGTGATGATGGTGAGGTCGCAAGGGTACAAGTCTCGGCTCGAGTTGACTCGAGTTAACAGGGTACGACTCAGGGCTGCGCGCAAATGGTATTTACGTATCGTGGGTCGCCAGAATTCTAAAGGGATGATCGCAGAAGTCCACGGAATAGTATGGACTAGGATAAGGGCCTTACCATTCTCCCTTCATAATAAAAATTTTATCCTCAAAATTTACTATCAATAGGACAAAGAAAAGGAAGAGGAAGCATCGACATAAACATATAATAATAAATACCATACAAGGCATAATCAATTTATAAACAAATGGGGATAACGCTCTCTAATCTCAGCCTCGTGCTCCCAAGACGCCTCCTCAACAGAATGGTGACCCTTACTGAACCTTGGATCTCGGATCAGAAACGATCGAAACTAGAATACTATGCAGCCTCACAATCTCAACGGTAGGGAGCTATATCAAGAAGTCTCTAAGTTATTCAAACTTTGGGATCTAATCATTCTAAGTTCTCAACAATCATAGAGTATAGGATAACTATCAGAAGATATGTGATGTTATCCTTAGGTATTCCCAAGTTATGTTCTGATACCAAATTCTTTCACGCCCCAAACTCGGAAACCGGGCTCACAAAATTTCCGTCGCTGAATCTGGTGCCGACAGCCTCCGTAGTACCCCATTCTCGGCTCCCAACACCCATACGCCAGATTCCGATCCTGGATCCTACAATGAGAATTTTCCAACGTACGTTTAACTCGTAATAAGCATAACTACAAGTTTATCCAAATCACAAAAGCAACATCATCATCACATATCCACTAATATAATGTAAAAACTCATGCTTGGACTGGAATTCTTAAATAAAAATTTAAAATAACTAAAACTTCCCATACGTCATTACAATTAGATCAGCCATCTAATACCATAAATTAACGGTCAAACTATAGTTAAAACACCTCTTTAAGAAATCTGATGACTTAGATCTTTTCAGATGATCGGGTTGAGAGGCCATAGGTTCCCCAAGAATGGACATTTTTGATGAAATTCGTCTATGGCGGCCCACCAAACCTTTTGATCATGACCTAGAGTGATCAGCAGTCGTCCCAAAAATTAATGGACGGTGCAAATCAACTCTGATCATCACGCGGACCCCACGTCTGAGCCGAGTGCATACATCAATAGCACGCTCACGCTATGCACGAGACCTGGCCATCGGGTCAAGCGAGCTTTGACCCAATGGAATTCGCAATTGGGAAGGAATTTCGAAATTCCTTTCCCACCCGACGTTGCTCGAAATGGGTTGTCCGTTTGATGATGCAAACGGCCACCATTTGAATAAGGAATGGTGATCAAGACCGTCCATCTGATAGGTAAGGCCCCACCGACCCTAACCTTGCCGAGTTTTGCAATTGAAAATCACCCGTGCAAGCTCGGGCATCGTTCGGTCAGGCATGGTGGAAGGGAATTGCTGGTGTGAAGAGAAACTCCATGTCCCCTGCCTGGTTGGCAAATCCTGCCGTTTAGAGTCGTCGAACTCCATCCACGCGCGTGGAGAAAATCCGTGTCAGCCCTACGATCGCCGAAAATGGATACCTACACCGAAAAAGGTGGAAGAATAACTTCCATATTAGGATGGAGCGATCTTCAGCCTTCATCGGCTTCTGGAAACTTCATCTGAGGGATCTAGGACGTCCGAACTAGGGCTGTTTGGAACATCTCGTAGGGGAGCCGAGAAATTGGAGAGACGCAGCCACGTCTCTAACCGTCTCCATTTTAATAAGAATCATAAGGAACGACTCTCCTCGCACCGTGAGATGGACCCCACATTCCATCTTTGCATCAAGAGGCTTAGTTAGGATATCGGCGAGTTGTTTTTCTATAGACACATAGTCCAATACAATAATCTTTTCTTCAACAAGTTCTTGGATAAAATGATGACGGATGTCAATATGCTTTGTCCGAGAATGTTGGACAGGATTTTTTTGAGATGTTGATGGCACCAGTATTGTCACAGAAGAGTGTCATTGTGGATTGCTCAATCCCATAATCCAGTAGCACTTGTTTCATCCAGAGGAGTTGTGCATAGCAACTACCTGCAGCAATATATTCGGCCTCGGCAGTAGACAGAGATATTGAATTTTGCTTCTTAATTTGCCAAGATACCAAATAATTTCTGATATAGAAACATCCTCCACTTTTTGATTTGCAATCATCTAAATTTCCAGCCCAATTGGCGTCTGAATATCTAGCAATGATGGTGGATGTTTCAAATGGATACCATAGATCGAAAGAGGTTGTTTCAGCTACATATTTGATGATTCTTTTAATTGCTGTTAGGTGGGATTCCTTAGGATCTGCTTGATATCGAGCACATGCTCCTACGCTAAAAGATATATCTGGACGATTGGTTATGATAGGCTTCCTATCATACTTCGATATAGGTGTTGATATACACTCTTACCACTTATGTCTTTGGAGAGTTTGAGTGTGGTGCTCATGGGAGTATGATAGGTATGACCAGACTCAAGTCCAAATCTTTTCACTAAGTCTTTTGCATACTTGGTCTGACATACAAAGATTCCATTGTGCAATTGCTTCACTTGTAAGCGTAAGAAGAAATTTAATTCATCGACCATACTCATTTCGAAATCAGACTTCATGAGATCAACAAAGTTATGAGCAGTATCTTCACATATAGAACTAAAGACTATATTATCCACATAAATCTGAGCAATAAGTAATGAATTCTCTGTTTTTTAAGTGAATAGTGTTTTATCTACACTACCCCTACAAAAATTATGGTCCACAAGAAATTGCATCAAACGGTCATACCAAGCACGTGGTGCTTGTTTGAGACCATAGAGTGTTTTTCTCAATAGATAGACATGATGAGGCTACTCAAGATCTGAAAACCCATTGGGTTGTTCCATATAAACCTCTTCATCAAGTACCCCATTCAAAAATGCACTTTTCACATTCATTTGAAATAATTTAAATTTTAGTGCACATGTAATGGATATAAGGATCCTGATTCACTCGAGGCGAGCTACAGGGGCAAATGTTTCATTAAAGTCAATGCCTTCTATCTAAGAATACCCTTGAGCTACCAATCTTGCTTTGTTTCTAATAACATTGCCAGATTCATCGGATTTGTTCTTGAAGACCCATTTAGTTTCAATGATATTTGTATCCAGTGGTCTGGGAACAAGTTGCCATATCTCATTTCTTTGGAATTGTTAAAGTTCCTCTTACATAACATTTATCCAATGTTCATCTTGAAGAGCTTCCACAATATTTTTGGGCTCAATCTTTGAGGTAAAACAAAAATGACTATAGATGCTTTCTATCTGACGTCGAGTTTTTACACCAGTCTTTAATGACTTGATCCAGAGGGTGATCCTTAATGATGGGTATGTTAGATGATGGTTGAGGTTCATTAGATGAGGGAGTTTTGTTATATGATTTTCTTAGAATGCATGAGTCCACATCATCTTCTAATTCATTTAAAGAGCTTTCTTCTTCATGGGGCTGGTCATCAACTACCACATTGACTGATTCTTGAATGGTTAGGGTCCTTAGATTATATACTCTATAAGCACGACTATTCAAGGCATACCCTAGAAAAATACCTTCATCACTTTTAGACTCAAACTTTCTTAGGTGATCTCTGTCTTTCAGAATATAACATTTACTACCAAAGACACGAAAGTATTTCACATTGGGTTGTTTTTCATACCATAGCTTGTATGGTGTTTTGTTCAAACTTGCTCTCAGATATACTTTATTTATTATGTAGCAGGCTGTATTGACTGCTTCAGCCCAGAAACTCTTTGTTATATCCTTACCATTCAATATAACTGACCCCATTTCCTACAGCACTCGATTCTTCCTTTCAACAACTCCATTTTGTTGTGGGGTCTTTGGGGTTGAGAATTCATGGTGGATTCCTTTCTCATCACAATATCTTTCAAACCGTTCATTTTTAAATTCACCACCATGATCACTCCTGATGTGATTCATGCAATATCCTTTTTCATTTTGAAGTCGCTTTGCCGGAATTACAAATTCATCGAAGGCATCAAATTTTTCTTGAAGAAAAACAACCCAAGTAAATCTGGTGTAATCATCTACTACCACCAAGAAGTATCTTTTTCTGCCATGACTTTCAACTTTGATGGGACCAACTAAGTGCATGTGTAGTAAATCCAATGACTTTGTTGTTGCTGTGGTGGTTGACTTTTTGTGACCGACTTTTATCTGTTTACCCTTTAGACAGTCACCACATACAACTTTTTCTTCCTTTTTAATCTTTGGGAGGCTTCTAACAAACTTTCTTGAACTTAACTTGGCTAGGTTTCGATAGTGAACATGTCCCAACCTTTGGTGCTATAGTTTGGACTCGCTTTTTACAGCCATATGATATTTTGTGGATAATACATTCTCATTACTACTTTCAATAATATAGCAGTTGTCACTTGTGCGTAAACCTTTCATGACAGATTTTCCTGTATGATCTAAGATTCTACACACATCTTTTGAACAAGTAACCAAGTGTTCTTTATCACAGATTTATGAGATACTGAGAAGATTATGCTTCAGACCTTTCACACAAAGAACATTCTTAATTTTAGGGAGTACTAGTCCAACTATTGTTCCTTACCCAATTATTTTGGCAGAGCTCCCATCTCCAAATGTGACAGACCCACCATCAAATTCTGAGTAGTCACAGAAGTGGGTTTGATCGCCAGTCATGTGTCTGGAGCATCGACTATCAAGATACCTCTTTGAGCTGTTATCGACCTTAAGAGCAGTATGAATTACCAAACATTTGTTTTGCCTGTTTTTATCTTCCAAAAGGCTTGAAGATTCAAAACATTTTTGATTTTGGATATTTGCAGTGATGTCAACTATTTCCTCTAGACCTACCATGATTCCCAACTTCAGTCAAGATCACTCTCTAGGCGGTTAAGCCCTTAAGAGAGACCCGCTCTAATACCAATTGAAATTGCAGTAATGACCACTTTATTATATGTAGGAATAGGTCAAAGTGTCCTAGAGGGGGGTGAATAGGACTTTATAAAATTTTATGATAATTTGAAATCCCATTATCATAATCCTGGTTTAACAGACACCTATCAAGATGACCCCAATTTAACTCTAATGACTTCCAAGTCAAATAGAGGATCCAATCATAAGACTATCCAGTATTTAAGATGTAATCTTAGTCTAGGATGAATGAACGATACGACTGTGTGTGTGTGGGAAGTGATTCTTATCAGTTCTAAATAATCATGTTAGCATGCTTTATGAGAACATTCAAAATAAACACAAATAGCAAGGCGAAAATATCAATCCCAAACACAGTCATTTATAGTGGTTCGGCTACGTGCCTACTCCACTTCCGATGGACGCACTCAACCCTTGAGTGTACCGAATCTCACTAAAGAAGGTTTTAAATCAGGTTCACCTCTAACCTTCATAACCTACACAAGGTCGACTCTAGGACCTATACAAGGAACCTAGACATGTCTCTACGAGACACAAGTTTATGCCCCACACAGGAGCAAGGGTCAACACATAACACCCGAGTTTTATGCTCTACACACGAGCAAAGGATCTACACAAGGAACCTAAGGTTTTAGGCCACACAGGCCAAGGATCCACATAAAGAACCTAGAGTTTACGCCCTACACAAGAGCAAAGGTCAACACACAACACTTAGGTTTTAGGCCACACGGCTAAGGACCTACACTAATGGCCTAAGTTTATGCTCTACAAGAGCAAGGGTCAACACACAGCACCCGCATGTACTCTCCCTTTGGAGGCCTCCTATGAGGACTTGAAAGGGGTGAGAATCACCTGCGACCCAATCCTAAACAAAGGAATGATTAGTAGGGTCTCTGGACTCTAATGACTTATAGATAAGTAGATGAGCCCCATTAAGCGCGTTGATGAAGATCTTCTCCTTTGATGACGAAGAATCTTCAGCTCCCTTGAACCACAACACTGATGATGCACCAGTGTATGGTGATGGGTTGGGTTAAGGTTATGTTGGTAATTACTCTATTAAATGATAATCATTGAAGAGACAGAGTAATTCCAAGATCTTAGGCATTCAAGGGATCTCAGCTCAATGATTTTCAATTCAGGTGGTAGCTGGAAGATCCTTGAACGCGGAAGTTCATTCACCAATCCACTCTATTGAATATCAATGATGAGGGTGGATTGAGGAATGAACTCCCATAAGAAAAAGGGCTTAGGGTAGGTGATGTGAGTTACTCTCTCAAAGTTCTCTCTATTTTTCTCAATGCAGCAACCAATAGCAAGCTCTCCTTAAATAGGAAAAGAGATCCAATGGTAATAGAATAGTCAGTTTTTTTACAGAGTTTGATATCATCGAGCCATCTTCGATATCATCGAAATTATACTTTCGAAGACATCGAGGGACAGATCGATGATATGAACTCCACTGACAATTATAGTTGAATTTCTTATACACAGCACGATCGTATTGAACATGCTTTGATGTCATCGGATTTCGAACTCCGATTTCAACGAACAACGGTTCGATTCCTCGACAATGAAACTATGAGAGCAGGTTAAACATGAGACAACTGGCTTCGATATTATCGATCCTCCCACGATGTCATCGGATTTCAAATGTCGATAATATCGATACCTAGTTCGATTCATCGATCTTTTATAGAAGATTTTCCTATAAGCTCCTAGACATTCCATTGTCCGAATTCAATGATATCGACCTAGTTTAGATATGATAAATATTTGAATATCGATATTATTGAGGGAGTCTCGATACCTCGAACATTTAAAGAGGATTTACCTAAAAGCTTGCCGGACTACTCTTGTCTGAATCCGATAACATCGAAGATCCATCGATATCATCGGAGTTTGAGTTCCAAGGATATCGAGGCTCTCTTCGAGTCATCGACAAATATATGATTGCCTTAACAGCTTGTTGGACACAACCTAACCAAAATTCGATTATATTGAGCTATCTCGATGATCTCGGAATTCGAATGTCGATGATATCGATTCTTCCATCGATTCATCGAGAAGTTTGTCCAGAGATCAAGTTAGTTGTTATACATAAGAGGTCCTCAATTCGATGATATCGAGTGCATTCCGAGGACATCGATAACAGGTGTCCGATCACATCTAAGTGATCTCGATATATCGACAAAAGCTGAAAACTTAGAGATTTTCCTGATTTACAAAATAGTTTTCAAACTTTAAACCCTATGTTGTTCTATCCATTTTTAAGGGTTTTATATACCTGAGTGTTTTGGGACATGGGATATGAGACTAAGTTTACCTTTGACGAGTTCGGAGGACACATCCAGTTGAGGCAGATGCTTGAATGATCTTCGTATGGGGCTCACTTGACTTGCTGACTCAACACTCACGCTAATTGACAAACCATGACACTTTCATTCATAAGCTACGTTGAGTCATAGGAGGAAGTGGGTCCAAAAATGAAGTAGATTTGAAACTCGAGTGGATGGTTCTAATTGAACTATTGTCTAGTTTATCATAATATATGAGTCCCTTATGAAATCGGATGGTTGGATCACTTAGATGGTTCCTAAGGAGTATAATTGATGGTTTAGATTGAAGGTAGATCAAGCGTATAGGGTTAGGGTTCGGGATGCATGCCAAGGTGTGTATGAGAGTCTATGTATATGTTCGTGAACGGAAGTTCAAGTGTCATTTTAAAAAAAATACGAGTTCCAAATGGGATATACACAAGGTTAATTTCTCATGTACACACACGAGCACAAAAAAAAAAAAAAAAAAAAAAAAATATTACATTCTACCCTCCTTAACAAAATTTCTTCCTAAAATTTATTACACGCATAACCATACTCAAATTCGAGTAACACATTTACGAAGGTGTGATGTTGCGTTTCTAGGTGTTGAAGCTTTCTCTTACACTAGTAATGCAATGATGTATTTTCGAACTCACAGATGCAATGGTTGGCTTTTCTCTTTTGCTGCTTCCATCTCTTCCTGAAACCCTCATGGACATCCATTAGTATGATTATGAAATTAACTATTTGAGTTCTATATTCTCTTTTAGGGTTCGTATATCTAACCTAAGTCGATAAATCTACTAAGGGTCACTACTACTAGATTTCATCATGTGATAGACCTAAAAAAACATTTCATATAGTAGAAATTATCACCTTGATAAGGATGCAAGTTAACACTAGTACCTTCTGAAGCCTCAACATCTATTGGTGGAGCATAATCCGTTGGTGGTATTGGGTCATCGTCTAGTGGTGCGGTGACTTTATATGCCTACGTTGCATGATCATGTGGTAGTGTTGGCTTGCCATACCCACGAGTTGGGTCTTCGTACTCCTGAGGTGCATACTCTTGAGGATGGACCGGATCGACTATAGATGATGTTAAGGTGTAGACGCATCCTTGAGCTTGTGGTGCCTGACTTTCTAGCCTTAGTTGTTAGTACAGGGGAGGCTTGACTTGCTATTGTGGTTGTTGAGGCTGCTTCAGATAAGCCATGGGCAGTCCTTGTTGCTATAGTCTCGAATATAGCTGAGATGCCCTCTGAGGATAAGGTTGTGGTGGCCTCGAATTTGGTAGTGTCACCGGAGGAAGTGGCAGAGGTCGCTAATAAGTGATTTATGGCATATATTATGGAGGTGACTTATAATATTGTTGTGATGATCCTTGATTATGCAAATTCTAGAAACGTGGTTCATAATGGCATTTTCAAGCAGGGTGACCTAAAATTCTATAGTTATGAAAAATCCCCATGATTGGTGCTAGAGGTTGTGTATTGG
The DNA here is from genome assembly GCA_021015155.1 of Magnolia officinalis. Lineage (NCBI taxonomy): Eukaryota > Viridiplantae > Streptophyta > Magnoliopsida > Magnoliales > Magnoliaceae > Magnolia > Magnolia officinalis. Next base: position 59,819,785 of record JAJHSJ010000009.1, on the reverse strand, counting down.
TCATTTGGTCATTGATGTTGTCATCATCCTCTACCTCTTAGCTACTTCGTATTCGGCAGGTGGGTCATGGGATGCGATCCGGACACCACTCTTCATACCCTTTCTGGGCTCATGGTTCTTCCAATATTCATTCGTATATTTTTTTTTATTGTTATGAGATGCTCCAATACTTCGGCATATGTCTTTATTAAAAATGGTGCTAGTCGGCTATGAGTGGAGGGTCTTATTTCATTAACGAATTTTTGTGCCTTGCGGAGTTCATTGAATATTGAAAATGTCGTGAATCGTGACAACTTTATAAATTTCACGTCATACTGATGTACCATCATATGGCCTTGCTCCAGCCTCATGAATTCCACTACGTTCTGAATGCATCTATAAGTAGGAAAATACTTTTCGTTGAATTTCTCACAAAATTGAGTCCATGTCCATGTTTCAAATTTTGTGTTCTCCCTAATAGTCGATTCCCACCAGTGGTCAGCTTCTCCTTCAAGCATGTATATAGTTAGTTCAGCCTCTTAGTGCTCGTTGCATTCCATCGCCATGAATATTTTCTCTATTTGTCTCTTTCATCCATTGCCTTTGCTAGGGGCAGGCCCAACCTTGAATGTAGGTGGCCTCTGCCTTTTAAACTTCTTAGGTAGAAATCATGTTCCTTCATGGGCTACAAGTGCATGCTAGACTTATTCCTGGATGTGAGGTCTAAGCATTTGGGTACCTATGAGAGTTGTGAATCCTTCAATCGCCTGAAAAATCTTATTGATTACTACAAACTGCTTGGCTGCATTGAGTACGTGAGTCTCTAATGTGGATATGTTGTTTACACTTTAGTTCAACATGACCTACAATTGATAAAGGAAAAAAAAAAATCTAAGTGCTTTAAATTATTCACTAAGTCGTAAAGAAGATCAGGAGATTGGAGAGAGTGTACATAAAGATTTAAGAAGAACTGTGTTGAGCTATATATTAAGATTGAGTGTAGAAGTTTCAAGTTTTGAAGGTGTTGTTTCCACTGAAGTTTTGGGTATTTTCAGATGCTGGATTAAGCCTACTAACATACTAAAATTTCAGATACTAAGATATATAGCACTTAAAAGTTGTCCTAAGAGAGTTTCCATCCCTCCCCTAAGGAGAAGAGAGAGTAAAAAGAAAGGAGTTCCACCCAAGTTAGCCCAATTAAGCACATCCTCTAGTCTCTTGAGCAACCGAAACCCTAATCTAAGCCACTCGATCCAATCCTTCCGACATAATCATCCATCTTATACCTAACCTTGATTAGCTTCATCCAAACCACATTTAGCATTAGGAAATACTCACTTTCTTCTCAATCTCCCTACTCGTTACTAGTATAGCATCTCATACATAACATTTCCACCCAGTCAATTGGAGTGTATACTCTATGTCTTGCTGAGATATCAAATCCTGCCTATCAAAAGCTTGAGCGAACTAGTCCTATTTCCGCTTCGACGAGTGAGTGAGTTAAGGTAGATTTATTTAACCCGGGCTACTGCTTGACGACGATGGTGCATTAACATGGCACCTCACACACTTGTGTATCCTTAGTATACAAGAGCTAACTTTAGTCCTTAATAGTTTTTTTAATCCTATGAAGTAAAGACTGTATATCTGTATGGGCAGAGAGGATTCCTAACACCTTCTCTCTTTGTAACCTTAGTCCTTTACTCGAGTTTCCAGTCGTAGATCAATGAGTCATTTTAGAATAGAGAACCTTTGAATTTTCTCTCTTGGCATTTTTACAAGGTCTATCTAATGAGACCTAAATTGAAGAAAAATAGCAAGTTTCAAGTGATCGAGTAGAGGGTTCAATCGATTAACAAACCTTTAAACGATCTCGATTGATTGAGCATTACATTAAGGAAATTTAGAATTTATGAAAAAGCTCGATAGACACTTTTTGCTAAGTTTGGTTGATCGAATGTGGGAGTTCGATTGATTGAGAATGCAACGGATTTTTGAATTTGTTTGCTTGACATTTTTGGGCATCTTCGGTCGGTCGATCAATCGATGGTGCGTGTAACTGTGTAAGTTCATAAATTTCCCAAGTTGGTGGAATTTTTCCTATTTAATGAGGGCTTCTATACGATTCTAATAATCAATATAGGTTTTGGAAAAGGGAGAAAGTGGAGGAAGAGCTTTAAGAACATCATTCTTCTTCCCTGATCTTATGTTCTAGTTTGTTTTTCTTTTTCTTTAGAGTTTTTATGTCTAGCTAATCTCTTAGCTAAGGTTAATGGGTGAAGCTTCTAGTTGATTACAATGGTTCAGTTTGTTTGATTCATACTTTGGATTCCATGATGATTATTTAATTAAATTAAATTTGAATTTATTTTATAAGCCATTGGGTTATTTATTTCTAGATCCATTGTGAACTCCGGGTACATCGGATGCTTTGAAGTAGCAATTGCTTAACTTGATTAGAGAAGGAATCAACCTGTAAAATTCCTTAATATATTGTAGACTCTAGGCACAATAGATGCTTTAAATTCCCTCTGATTAATTGTCGAGTGCTTCATGAGAGAATCATTCAATTAAATTCATATATTATTGGATGTTTGTGAATGGTTTAACAGAATGTTCTTTTGATTGAAACAAATTGGAATTCGGTTCTAACTGAGTTATCGAGATGAATAAATGAACTAGATGTTGTGATTGATTAGAAGTGGATCTTTGGATCCTTAGTTTCTTTTTAATTATTATTTTAACCCTTAATTATCCATTGGAATAATTAATCTTAAACTTAATTTAAAACTAGTTTAGTTGTGTTCTCATAGTCCTTGTGGATCGACCTCGAATTCACTGATATTATTAATACATCACGACCCTACACTTGGGGTTTTCGAACACTATCCGACTGTAGAATCGGGGTAACTAGTTAGAAGCGACTGCAGTCAAACATAATACCCCATGTTTCAATCAGATCAAACACACCTCTCAAAAAAGGCACACACAAGCGAGACCTGCCCCGATCATGAGGATCCAACATCCACAATTACTCACTGGAGATGCGGCATGAGTATTATACTACATGATTGCTAACGGAAACGAGTTTATTAACACACCAACTTAGAGATGTCCCAAAGGAAATTTACTCGGCCTAAGATCAAACAATAAGAGGGTGCTTTCGAGGTTCGACCGCCGAGTTGACTCAATAGATGGCCGAGTCATCTTTTCTCTATTATTCTCCGTCTCTTCTTCCTCTCTTCTGATTTTCTTTTCTAATTCAAAATGTCTCTCACAAACAGTGGAACAATGACTTCAAAGAATCAATGACTCACTGATTCACTTTGTTCTCTTGATCTCTCGAAGTCGCTTCTCTGGTTGTTGTTCTATTTCAATTTACGATTTCACTCTAATGTTTGGGGAGTTTTATAGTCTTCAGATCCCTTATCCCGGTTCTGAAGTTGGTAATGCACAAGGGTGTTCGAAGGCAACACATTAGGGTTTCCGCAATGGGTTATCGAGTTTGGTTTTGTATGCGTGATCGATGTTATCTATTACAAGTCATTGAGTGGATTTGTATAAGAACTTGGTGTTCGAGTGTCTATCAACAGATAATGGATAGATTGAACTTGGAAATTAGGGCCTTTATTATATCAACGATGGTTGTTTCGTGGCGGAGAAGACATGTGGCTATAATGGCAGATTCTCATTTTGAGCAAATCTTCACAAGATGTTTCTTTTGAATGGTGTAGATAGGTCTAAAGGAGCTTGCTGAAGTAAGAAATCAAAGCTCTAGTGTTTTTTGCCTGGAGGTTCATGAGAAAACTGTTGCGACTACTTTGTTGCGTGAAAAGGAGAAAAATAAAGAAAAAATGTGTTATGGAGAGTCCTCTGATTGGCCGTTGGGGAGGAGTTTCTTTGAAAGGAAAAATAACCATTGATTGGAATTAGTTATAAATTATTCAGATGGTTGTGATTAGTTGGGGAGGCTTTACACAGATTGACGACACAGAAGTGGAATGCGTCTTTGCCGCTAGTGTAGAGACAAAATAGGAGTCCCATTTCGGACGGGCTCCTCTCTATTAAAGATGATGAGTGAGGTCCACCTTGATGATTTGGTGGAATCCAAACCATTCTTTAGGTTCTACAGTTTTGAGTTGGTCGATATTTCAAAAATGTGGTAGATCTATCGTTCATGTGTGTCGCATCAGGAGGATCTAAGAGAGCACTTTCTACCACTGGAAACATGACAAGGTCCGGTTCTGATGGACCGATTGGATCGGATAGTGGGTCCCACCATGATGGACAATCGAGCACAAATGGGTGAGGGCGGTTGTGGACAATCGAGCACAAATGGGTGTGAGTAGTTGTGGTAGCTATTTCAAATAGAAACAGAGAGGAAGAAGAGATGGAGTCGAGTTGGGTGTTCAGGTCAGCACTGATCAACAGCGCTAGGTGTTATTCTATATATATATATTATCTATATATATATATATATATATTATATATATATATATACTATATATATATATATTATATAATATCCAATAAGGGTTTTGTGGAACCACTTGTGATATGAAGCGGGGCATCCACACCGTTCATCAGCTACGATGAGTCCTAGGAGGATGTGGGTCGAAAAATGAAGTAGATCTGAAACTTGAGTGAATGGTTCTGATTTAATTATCATTTAGTTTATCATGATGTAGGAATCCATTATGAAATTAGGCAGTCTGATTGCTTAGATGGTTCTTAAGGAGTATTATCAATGGTTTAGATCGAAGGTAGATCAAACGTACAGGGTTAGTAGGGTTAGGGATGCATGACAAGGTGTGTATGAGAGTCTATATGTTTGTTAGTGCACAAACCTTCGAGTGTCGTTTAAATGAAGAGAAATTTAGGACTGTGGACCCCACCTTTTATCCAGCTGTTTTTATGAAAGAAGACAAACCTTCTTCTGCAACTTAGACCTCCACATGCGGGACAGAATTTCTGGATGAAAATACCCTCCTTTCACGGAAACGGATTGGGTACTCCCCTGCCACCACGCAATGGTGGATGCTCGGTGGTCTGTGAGCCCCACCATGATGTATGATTTTCATCTATGCCGTCCATATAATTTTTTCACATCATTTTATGGTATGAGACAAAAAATGAGGTATATGCAAATCTCAAGTGTACCACATTACAGGAAACAGTGTTGAATGAGCATCGACCATTAAAAACTTTTTGGGGGCCCACTGTGATGTTTGTGAGAAATCCTCCCCGTCTAAGTTCATTCATAAGATTACAAAGACCTGCATGAAGAGGAAAAAAAAAATTCATAATGATCCAAAACTTCTGTAACCCTTCAAAGGGTTTCAATGGTAGACGTTCAATTTCCCACTGTATTTTACAGTGTGGTCCACTTGATAGTTAGATCTATCTTATTTTTCGTCTCAAGCCTTAATATGAGCTCGCCAAATAGATGGATGGTTTGGATATAACACAGACATCATGATGGGACCCACAAAAGCAACACAACATATATATATATATATAGATATATATATATATATATATATATATATATATATATATATATATAATATATATATATATATATATATATATATATATATAACAACACAGACTGCATCGATATATCGACAATATATAGATATATCGACAAAATAAAGCATCGATATATCAACAATATGTCGATATATCGATAAATCAATCATCGATATATCGACATATTGTCGATATATCGACGTTAGATGAAATTTTTTAATTAAGTCGCTGGACAAATGAGGACTTAATTCCATATTATCAACCATATGTCGATATATCGACAAAATCAAGCATCGATATATCGACAGATTGTCGATATATCGCAATATGTCGATATATCGATGTTACATGAAATTTTTTTTCCCCCACCGATTTTCATGTTTGCCCCATCGATTTTCTAATTTCCCATTCCCCCGCCGATTTTCATGCTTTTCATGCTTGCCCCGTTAATTTTCTAGTTTGCCCCGCCGATTTTCATGCTTGCCCTGTCGATTTTCTAGTTTGCCCCGCCGATTTTCATGTTTGCCCTATCGATTTTCATGCTTGCCCCACCGATTTTCTAGTTTGCCCCTGCCGATTTTCATGCTTACCCCCGCCGATTTTCTAGTTTGCCCCGCCGTTTTCTAGTTTGCCCCATCATTTTTCTAGTTTGCCCCGCCGTTTTCTAGTTTGCCCCGCCGTTTTTTTAGTTTGCCCCATCGTTTTCTAGTTTGCACTGCCTTTGCCCCCGCCGATTTTCTAGTTAATTTGCCCCGCTGTTTTCTAGTTTGCCCCACCGATTTTCTAGTTTGCCCCGCCGTTTTCTAGTTTGCCCTGCCATTTTCTAGTTTGCCCTCGCCGTTTTCTAGTTCACCTCGCCGATTTTCTAGGCTATGGATATGGCTACGGTTATAATCCATAGCTATAGATTCTTTTTTTTATTTTTATTTTTATTTTTATTTTTTTGCTATTATAATCCCACCGCCTTTTGTGGGTCCCATCATGAGGTTGTGTTATATCCAAATCGTCCATCGATTTGGCGAGCTCATATTAAGCTTGAGACGTAAAATAAGACAGATCTAACTATCAAGTGGTGGGCCCTACAAAATTTTTAACGGTGAAAATCAGTTTTCCCGCTGCTCTTTGTGGTGTGGTCCATTTGATCTGGATATGATTTTTTTTTTTGGATAATGCTCCGAAATGATCTCTAAATATGGATGAATGTTGTGGATATAATAAATACATAGTTGTTGGGCCATGTAACTTTGATCTCTTTTGAGCCGTTCGTACATGAACTCTTGGCTGGAGGAGCGTCAGCGCTCGTCTTCGAAAGGGAGGGGTATTTTCGTCCTCAAATTCGCTGTTTGTACGTGCAGGTCTAAGTTGCAAAAGAAGGTTTGTCTTCTTTCATAAAAACAGCTGGATAAAAGGTGGGGTCCACAGTCCTAAATTTCTCTTAAATAAAATATGGGTTCCAAATAGAACGTACACAAGGGTAAATTCTCATGCAGGTACACAAGCGCGGAAAATTTTCATGGTATTACAACATATCTTTTAATTCATGGAACTTCGTTCAAAAGATGTCCTGCCGTGGAACTATCTCCTCCTTGGCGTGTACAATAACTTCTTCATGATTAGAGTGGTTTCTTCATGATTAGAGTGGTAGCTTGCGATTGATCATGGATGTCACACCACGAACATGGTGACCGCGAGCTCCATCATTGATCTCATGTTGCTCATCATTACAAACATAATGGGTCTGTCTTAAAGATCCCGTCAAACAGTCGATCGTTGTTTGCAGTCCTTGCATGTCTCATATATTCTCCCTTCGGAAAGCTTCGAACACCGTCGTTGTCATATGATTGTTCCTCGAAGTACCATGCATGGGGTTGTTTCTTGAACCACCTTTAGATGCCATTGAAATGAGAAAAAACCTTACTCTTATACCAACCGACATAGGGAAGAGCATGAAACAATAAGAGAAAAATCATTGTCTTTCTCAAGTAATTAAAACCATGAATCCACAAGGAGAACTGTAACGCCCCAGATTTTTGCCAACCTAGAGTTAGGAGTCCTTAGGCAATGGGTCAATCCTAACACCTGATTAACTTCTCAAACACTCAATTCAAAGGTCTCAAATCCCTTTTCAAACAATTTTCTTGAAAACCTCACCTTGCCTTCACAAATCTCACCTTTCACTATCTTATCCTTCAAACTCGTCTAAGTGCTTTCATATTAGACACAAATCTTAAAGTCTAGGTGATGTTGATCATTCCGTACAAAGACCCGAGTCCCACCTCGAGCAGATGTCACTCAGGACTAAATCCTTTAGAAATTGGACGAGGATCGACTAGTGTTAAACTAGAGTTCATACGAAATCCGCACTAATCACTTTAAATACGATTCGCAAGACCCAAAACTTGTAGAGTCATTGCTGCTAGGGTACCCTAAATTCTAGGATCAATCTCTCTTCCCGTTTGCTCTCGGGAACATGATGAAACTTCGTATCGGATCCGGACCGCACGTCGAAAGTCTGATTGTTGGGAAACCATTACCATTATGACCGCCTTACTGGGCTTGATAACCATCCCGGAAATCAAATCCTGACTATGTCTAGAAACGCACAACTTGAGCCCGGAGCGAGGACTGTGAGAAATGTGAAATTAATTAAAAATAAAATACAAATTTAAGTAATCTGGAACGTGTTGCTTGCGGACAATTTTAAGCAACCAGACCATCGGAATCTGACCAGATTACACCCTCGGATCAGGGATATTTGCCCCTACGTGTTAGTGTACTTGAAATCTCTGATCGAGTTTCACTGACTGTTGAACGGAATTGGTCCGCCACGCGTGATCTGGGAATCCGACCGAAACGAAAACTTAACTAAACCTAGATCCAGTGTTAGTGAGCTTAAGTCCGACCGCACATAGAAAATGGGCCGCCAGAAGTGCTCCGTTGGATCGAAACAGACCCACTTTGGATATAACCTAAGTATACCTTGACCCCGGGTCTATTTTGGTGATGTTTTAGCCTATATAAGGACCTTAAACCCTCTCTCATTCAGCCCATACGAATTTGAGAGAAACCCTAAGAGAGAGAAGAGAGAAAAGAGAGAGAAAGTGTGAGAGTTGTGGGAGAAACTTCCTGCCACTCTACCCTGCCGCTATACAAGCTTAATCACATCTTTCAAATCGCGTTCCCGGCGATTCCGACTTCGTTTCTAGGTAAGAAACCCTAACCCTAATCTGATCTAGGGTTATGATCATTGCAAATGATGAAATAGCTAATCTATTTTGTTCTATAGGTTGCCGAATTACCATATACGAAGATTTAGCAAATCTGTCGAGTTCATTACGCTTCTACGGCGTAAGGTACGGACTTTAGGCGTATATGTTATAGTTTTTAACGCTTTCAATGTCAGATAATGATAGATTCATGATCTGGATGCTATTGCACATGTACAAAGTGTTGTCCGTTTCGTTTTTCGATTATACGTTAATTATGTTGAATATACTGTATTCCTCGTATTTGTAGAAAATATCGTATACGTATGAAGTACGGATTTGTGCTTGCCATGATTAATTGTTGTCTAGGTATGCTAGATACATGTGTATCAACTTCTGGGTGAACGGATTAGCCTAACACCTGCTATATTAACATACGTCGTGCATGTACTAGTTGTAGCCTAAGTGTTTGCAGAAATGTTCAAATGAATATGAACTATGATTTATGCTTGCCATGACTATTGGTCGTGTATGCATGGTCGTGGTTCATGTGGCAATCCTTTGTGAAAGGGTTCGCTATGACTTGTGTTTTAACTAGTATATTATGGGTATGTTGGAATGTGTAGTCTAAGTGTTTGTGAAAATGCTTGTATAAGTATGTACTTAATCTAGTAGTGCCTTTTGTAGGTGTTGAGATAGGATTCTCAACTACCTTAGTGAGGTGAATGATTTCCTTCATGTAAGTTGTTTAGTTTAATCACTTACTGGTTTATGAAATGTATGTGTTTGGATTTCCTGTTTACCTCTTGTTTTATAACATGCTTGTTAATATGTTTGAATTACTTGTTTATTTAATTTTGCTCTGACTACTTCACATGTTTAAGTTGTATTCCATAAAATCCGTGAAGGGTGATGGGGGAGTGGTGTAACAATTCCGTGCAACAGCCCTGACAGCCCTAAGCGGACAATATTGGATATTTGATTGTATGATTCGAAATCTTGATCCATTACTGCTTTAACTGTTTCGTAATTGAATGTGATTGGGGCTATTGTATAGTCCAGGCAATCGGTAACGGGATTGAATTCGTGGTTGAGATTCATTCGCCACGTGAGATGTGTTCGACGAACCCGAGTCGTACTTCGGTTGGCAATAGTGGTTGGCCACGCGAAGTGCTTATGCACTTCATGTCGTTCAACTTGCCGTGCGCTCGAGCTAGCCGAGCTCGTCAAGTAATCCGATCTATCTATGTTCACCATGTTTGGATGCTACTGTTTGAACCTAAGGTACCGAACTTATCAGTGCAACCCCATTAACCTTGGTACCTCGATCCGTTAAGACTCATGAGCCGGACATAGTGGTATGGGACACCATGGTCGAGCTATCGGCCCACGTTGGGGCCACGAGCCTCCCCGTAGTGACCAATGAGCAACCCAGACTCGTGAACCGAATACGGTGGTATAGGACACTGTGTTCTAGCTGTCGGCCTACACTGCTTTGAAGGGTGATGGGGGAGTGGTGTAACGATTCCGTGTAACAGCCCTGACAGCCCTGACCGTACCCGGTGTAGTGACCTCGAGCATACTCTGAATATGTGGAGAGGCGACGAGCCTTCCCGTAGTAAACAGAGTATAAACTAGGCCTGTATTGATAAGGTGATGGGGGAGTGGTGCAACGATTCCGTGTAACAGCCCTGCAGCGACCTAGAACCACATATTGTATGAGATTATCTAGGATTGATGACCCTAGAATGGATCATTGTTTGGGAATGATATAAGGAAGGTACCTTAGTTTCCCAATACTACTGTATGAAAAGAACTCAGTAATCATGCTCATCATCGCACTGCATGTGCCTGGAAGATGTAGAGCACTGAGGGATGAACGCATGCCATGGACGTAAGATAGTGTCGCATGAAGGAGTATGTTGGTGAGGGCATGCATCATGACTGCATTCCATATTTGCATTAATAAGAGTATTTAGGATTGTTTAACTGTACTGCTTTATCATTACTGCTTGACTGAATTGATAACATGTTAACCTATGCTTTATTGTTCCACTGAGTTGATCACTCACTCCCACGTTACGGGACGGTGTTCCGGACACCCACCAGACTTTGTCTGATTGCAGATGGCGACGCTACTCCTGAGGCGGAAACGGACATTTGTACGACGAGGATGCTTTCTCGTATATGCTATTTTCTGGCGGCTTCATGTGAGACGTGTCTTAACCGACGGGGTTACAGGGATGTTGACTAGAGGACCTTACACATTTGGTATATTTTGAAATTGTACTTGTAATTCATTAACCTGGTAACACTATCACACTCTAAAGACTTACCATAGTTTATATATTGTATATATTTATCACAGTCTTCCGCTTGTATAATTTAATTGTCTCTGGAGTATGGTATGCTGTTTTGGCTTAATCTCACTCATGTTCAATGCACTAATACAAACAACATTCAATAATCATTCATTATGTTGCATAAGTGATTCGTTGGAACTCGGGAGTTGAGATTATGCTTGACCCCCGATTTTCAGGGCGTTACAAGAACTCTTTAGCTCACAAGAAAATTCAGGTATTTTATTGAATAATGTATGTGTGATTTCTTGATTACACCACTAATAAATAAATCCAAATCCTAATTCAAAATTATCTAAAATATCAGAACTCTTAGTTACCCAAAATAGCAAAACCCTTTTAGACCCTAATTTGCCAAAAATAGGAAGTTTAAATAAGCCTTACCCAACGATTCCTAACATAATTACAAGTAATTTCTATTACAAGTAAAATATTAAAAAAACTAAATAAGAATTCATCGTCAGCCTCGTGGCTTAGCTTGCAGGGACGAAAGTGCATCGATCAATGCTGATTGTGACCTATTTGTTTGCATATTGAGCATCTGGGTGTTAGCTTATCTTCTCCCTGGGATGTACTTCAAACCTTTTTCGGTCTTTCAGCAGATTTTCTCGTTTATGGAGGCTTCATATTCTCCCTTAAAACCTTTAATTCGTCTATAGTAGAAGGCACGATCGTTCATCTGTTTTGACAGATCATTTTAGTGCTTGATCCCAAAAATGAGAGGGATCATTTTAATGGTCTACGACACTCATTCAACACTATTTACTGTAATGTGCTTCACTTGCGGTTGGGATATACCTCGTTTTTGGTCTCATACCATAAAATGATCTGGAAAAATATATGGATCGCATGGATGAAACACATACATGGTGGTGGGTCCCAACGACCACCGAGAACCAGCCATTAGCTGGCGGCAGGGGGAGTAGCTGATCCGTCGCTTTCTCGGGCGTTGGAACAGTAGGTGACTTCTACTTCACCCCAGGACCATACGACTCCTAAACTAAAGACATGGGCATTTTCGCCCGAAACAATCTTCAAAAGTTGTTAGAAGGTCACTCTTAAGATATATGGAATGTCATATCTTTCTAGGTAATTGACTCAAAACTTTGAGTTAGTACGGTCAATTTCCCTAATTTTGAACTGGAAGTGTGCTTTCCAAGTCTGTTGACTCTGGAACCATAGTTACATAAAAATTGACAAGTTGTACATTTTGTGATGATGCTTGGATCAAAAGTTACAAATGATTTAATGTTCATACTATGAATGATAATTTTTTCCTATGCTAAATGAATTTCTTTTAAACATATATGTATGGACCCAATTACGTCATGCCCTATGTGAGACTGGATTTGGTTTTGATTGATTACTTTCACTTTTGTTTGGACTTAGTATTTAAATTTAGAATCTAATCTAATGTATTCTAAAAGTATCTAGAAGTGAATGGTTGGGATCATCCACCACCAGACTTTATGTGTGGTGGCCGGGGGTCTTGATTTTTGATGAACAAATATATAATAACCGTCCGCCAGGAGAACCACATCGGTCAGATAACCTGGCCGTTATATCAGGCAGTTCCAGTCATTGTGTGGAACACACGTTTATGTTGAATGTGGACCGTTGGGTAAGTTTTAAACTGTCCATTATTTTTGGGTCCTTAGTCTTGCCCGGTGGTAGATTCACAAGAGTTTCGACACCAGGTCAATGTCAAGGGTTCCACCTAGAGGTGTACACCAGTTGAGCCAAGTCAAGCTCGACTTGGCTCGGCCACTAGCTGACCCCAGCTTGAACTTAGCTCGGCTCGGTTTCGGGCATAACTGGCTGGCTCGGTTCGTTTTTGTGAGCATCTCGGGTCAGTTCAAGATGAGTTCGATCTGAGATCGAGCCCTCGCGGCATTTTCTCAACCACATGAAGTGCATGTTCAATTTGTCACCTAATGTAAAGCAACAATATCTGTAAAGGTATTTCGTCAAACACTTAGTAGGCAACATAAAAATTAAGATACAAGGGTATTTGTTTCATCATATCGATACTTTCCTCGCCATCAGTTGACACTTCGTTTAGTCATTTCATCAAACATTTATTGAGCAACATCAATATCAAAATAACCGAGTCACCGAACTGATTCGATCGGACTTCGATCTGAGTCGAGTCGAGCTCGAAATTTTTTGAAGTTCAGAAAATCAGCTCGGCTCAGCTCAAACTCCGCTTCAAACCAAGTCAAATCGAACCTTTTTTGAGTAAAGTCTAGCGGGCTAACCAAGCTAACTCAGTTGGTGTACAACTGTAGTTCCACCACCCATAGGGTGAAAATCCCACTAGGGTGTGAGTGTGTGTGGGTGCGTACGTGTGAGAAAAAAAAAAAAAAAAAAAACCTGTCCATTATTTTTGTACATGTGGCAGACCCGATGAGCTGTCTGGAAAGATATTTGCGCCAGGTCAAGTACGCTCTGAGGTGTCTCACGTACGAATAAAATTGTCACGTGTGACTAGGGTGTAGGTGCATCCGTGCATGTCGGTCCCACAGACCAAATAATTACGTGAGATATTATACAATATGATCGGTCCCAACGTGGCCGCTGCACGTTCTTTCTTCGGTCTGTACTGGTGGGGCCCATTGTTCCGTGATCTGAAATGTTGGTGTCATAGTACCCACTATAGATGGCCTATGTAACTAGAACCCCCATACTGGGAAATCCTAGCGTCCTCTTACCGTTTGAATGCAAACCATGGGTGTAGTACTCATTTTTCAACTGTTTCTTTCTTGGCCACCTATTTAAAAGTATAGACATTAGGTACATGGATTGATGTGGGGGTGAGGTAGAGCGGGACAAGGACGGTTTCATCACCAAGATGGACCAGAAAAGGCCTGATCGGATATGGAGGTGATTTGGATAGCAAAACTTAAAACAGAAGTAGCTATTGGACCTACTATATATGATTTTGGGTAGGATAAGCTACTTTATCCACCCAACCCTGCTACGTTGGGTTACCCACGGTGAATTTACAGAATACCATTGGATCGACAGTCAAAATTTTATTTTAATTTCATTTTTACTATTTTTTTAGTTTGATTATAACTCTTCATCAGTTGAGCTGCGGAGCTGTGCCCAACATGATAGTTAGGGGAACATAATAGCTCGGCCAAATAGGACACTATTTTTGGCCAAAAACTATGCGCACCAGTAAGAATCATGACTGTCTATCAATACTAAGTTTATTATTTAGAGTAAATCAGTGATTTTCTAAGAGTTTTTTCCATCGCTTCGTATCCCTGTTTAAAGGAGTGTAAACTCGTTTATTCATTCATCAATCAACTATTTTCTTGTGTTTTTTTCCCTCATGATTTCGAAAAGTCTATGTGAGAAGTCCAGGGAAGCTCGGTGAATTCAAAGTAGTTATCCTCGAGGAAGACTGCGATCAACCTCATCATGTTCATCCCCGCGTCACTGGGCATATAATTAGTGGTCTTGATTTCTAAATAATGGGTCCCACTTGTACAAAACTCAAAACTGAAAAGTATCATTCAATCCTTCAGCCCGAACAATGAAAAACACCTCAAATTACGTACAAACTAACCCATTTCGAGTAATCCTAACCGTTGATATTATGGATCCTAATGACTGACCAGAAAAGAAATGGTTAAGAAAGAAATACTTAACCTCTTCTCATTCACCCTATAAAAAGCAAAGTTTCAAGAGCTAGGATTTTCCAACCTGGAATATAATTTATTATGGGCCGTCCATGCCAAGTCCCATCATATCAACCCCTTGGATCACTTTCCAATGGGCCCTAGTTTTATTAACGGAAAACCCAAAGAGTACTGTACAATGTGGACAGAGCATTGTACAATACATCTTTATTCCCTCCCACTCGCCACGTTATATAGAACTTTGATCAGGGTACTATCTCTACGAAATCAAGGGCTACGATTAGGCCAGTGGGTGGTCTGTCCTATGTCCTACAGTATCCTTAGGGTATACTCGTTGATCTACAAAGAAGTCGTCTCTGGCTCATTAGTAGAGCTGGCAGAGACTGGGTTCCTGACCGGTCCAGGTTCGACCTGGTCTTCTGACCTTGGACACCCAAAAAAAAAAAAAAAAAAAAAAAAAAGAGAGAAAGAAGAAGAAGAAGAAAAGGTACATTGGGCTTTTAATAACCATAGTAACAAATCTTGTCTATAAATTTTGGGAGATTTTTAAATTTTAAGATTTCTCCCTCACCGAGATATGGTTTACAAATCCAGCCCATCCATTGTTTGTGTCCCACTTGGATGAGGGCTTAGACCAAGTTTCAGCTGCATCCAAAACTCACGTGGGTCCCAACAAGTGCTTTTATATGTTTTAGGCATATCTTCAAATGATTTTAGATGGTATGGCCCACCCGAGTTCCGTATATGGCTGATTTTTGGGATGTCCCGTAACTTAATGGGAACCCATCAAATGCACGGTATTGATGTTCGACATACATCCACAGCCGTTGGATGTAAGGAACGGCCGATATTTGGGTGGATTTCTCATTGGAGAGGTTTTTTTGTTTTTTAAGGATAAAGAGAGTCCAAGAGATGAGGGCGTGCGTGTGAGAGAATCGGGGTGCAAATTTCATGTGAAAGCCTTTAATAGGAAATTCCTGCGCTGGAAAAATAGGTGGTCCCACCATGATGTTTGTGAGAAATCCAACCCATCTATCCATTTTTTGAGCTCATTTTAGGACATGGGTCCAAAAATGAGTCGGATCCAATACTCAAGTTGGCCGAAAATGTGAGGATTGAATTTCTATGGTTGAAATATTCGTGGGGCCACAAAAGTTTTAAATCAGGCTAATATTTGTGTTCTCAATTCATCCCGGTAGGAATGACGTTACGAATGATATGGATGGCATGTAAACATCACTCTCGACCCCAGGGAGGTTTCAATAGTAGAAATTTCTCTACCCAACTTTTCCTGTAGTGCGGCCCACTTGAGTATTGTATCCTGCTCAATTTTGGTCTCAAGCCCTAAAATGAGCTCAAAAAAATGGATGAACGGGGTAGATTTATCACAAACATCATGGTGGGCCCCACATAAGTTTCTAGCACAGGAGCTTCCTACAAAAGGTTTTCACGAAAATCAGCGCGTTCAAGGAATTGGGAGGCGGATTGCGTACAAACAGCATCTGTAGCGAGGTGGCTACTGAGATTGCTCTGTTGGCCCGCATGATATATATGTGTTTTATCGAAGCCGTCCATCTATTTATTCAGATCATTATAGATTATTAGCCCGAAAATGAGGGAGATACAGATCTCGAGTGGACCACACCATAAGAAAATAGTGGCGATTGAATGCCCAACCTAAAAAACTTCTTAAGGTTCACCGTAATGTTTATTTGTCACTCAACTTGTTGATTAAGCCACGCACACCTGGATGAAGAGAAAATGAAAATATCAGCTTAATCCAAAACTTTTGTGGCCCCTAAGAAGTTTTTAATGGTAAGTGTTCAATCACCACTCTTTCTTACGGTGTAGTTCATATGAGATTTGGATGTTACTTATTTATAGGGCTCATGCCATAAATAGTAATCTAGAAAATTGATGCAAGGCGTGGATAAGATACATACATCATAATGCGGCCCATAGAGCACTACCAGTAGCCACCTCGCTACTAACACTGTCAATATGCAATTCGCGTCCAAGAATCCAAAGAGGTGTGTGAGTGGAAGAGCGTGTCTCTCTCTCTCTCTCTCTGCGTGTCCTCTCTCTCTCTCCTCTCTCTCTCCTCTCTCTCCTCTCTCTCTCTCTCCGTGAGGTGAGCATGACGAAAACTCATGCTCAAATTTGTACTTCATCGTGCCTTCATCCAACCATACGTCATATCCTATGTTGATGTCAATGTTCACACGTATGACGTGCGACCTTTATATTTATATATATATATATATATATATATATATATTATAATATATATATATATATATATATATATATATATATATATATATTCACAGACTCTCCTAATCAAATGCAGGGAAGTTGTTGGGCAGGGGCTTGGTGATGTTTATGAGAAAACCAACCGTCTATTCATTTTTTCAACTTATTATAGGAAATGAGATAAAAATTGAGGCGGATCCAAAACTTAGGTGGGTATTAAGGGTCAAATATTGCATATTATCCCCCATTTATATCTTGGTTTTATGAACATGATAATGTTTAATATTTTATTTTACTCATGTTTGTGTTGTAAGGTGAATTTAAAAGCTTAGATTGAAAAGGGTGCTAAAAGCATGGATTTTATGCTCAAGAATCACTAAGGCAAGGTATGGATCTTAGGAGACCAAGATTGAAAGAATTACTTGTCAAAGATCCAAGAAAACCAAGTGAGGAATGAAGAGAATCAAAGATTTGAAGTGAAGAAAAAGAATCTTGAAATCATCCTGAAAAAGCATATTCTGAAACTCTGGGTCATTCTGTGAAATTGCGCAGAGTGAAATTTATTTTGAAAAATTGCGCAGAGTGAAGTCTATTTTAGCAAACTGTGTAAATTTGAGGCGTTTCTAAAGTTTTCAACTAGGTGAGAAAGTTAGAATTCCAAAACTATAAATAGGACTCCCTAAGATGTTCCTAGGTATCTTCTAGGGTTTAAAGAGTGGAGCAAATCGGTGGAGAAGCCGTCGCCAAGAGTTTTTCTTCTTCTTAGTTGTTTTCAAATTTTCTTCTAAGGTTTTAAATCCAATCATATCTATAGTTAGCTAAACCTCTTAGCTAAGGCTAAGAGGTGAAGCTTGTAGCATGAGGATGTTTCTATTGCTTTGATTTATGTTTATGTTGAACTCTATGGATTCTAATTTGATATTTAAGAAATATTTTCAATTTTTAATGGTTTATTGTGACTCAAATTACAGTAGATTTGTAATAGCTTTAAGTATCTTCTTTTCTTGATTTGAGATTGTGAAATTAGTAAGTCCTGTTGTTCACATCGTCCCTTGGGCATGTTAAGGTGATGAAATCCTTCCTAATTTTCACAATTATCATGCTTTGTTATTATGGGATTGGTAAATCCTTTTGTTTTCCATTATCTTCTGGGCATGGTTTGGTGATTGAATCCTTGCCAATTACCATAGTTCTTCTTCATTGAGAATTAGGTCGATGGAAGTTTAGATTTGATTTTATTGATATATTTTCCAATTAGAAAGGATAGGACTCCAATTCTAATTGTGTTACTTGAATCAAGCAAGATGGCTCCCTGATCACTTAGTTCCCACCTTTAAATTCTTAGTTTTAATTACTGTATTCACAATTACTCTCTTAAATACTTCAGAATTAGTTTCACATCTTCTTCAATTCTACTTGTAGTTAATTTCAGAAATATACAAGTTTCAGTCCCTATGGATTCGACCTCAGTCTTACTGAGATTATATGACAGTGGGCCATACGAGAGGAAACAGTGGGGTTATATGACAACCATGAAAAAATTTCTATGGTCATTGAAGTCTTCTATCAAGCTAAGTTTTTGTATATTTTCGATTCATCCCAGTGGGGAATGACCTTATAAACGGTTTGGATGGCATGTAAACATCAAGGTGGACCCCGAGAGGTTTCAATGGTGACCATTTCTTTTACCACTATTTTCCCAACATGTGGCCCACTAGAGTTTTAGGTCTACCTCGTATTTTGTCTAGTGTCTTAAATTGAGCAGGCAAAACTGATGAATGGAGTGGATTTTTTACAATTCACGTATGGATTCTCTTCACTGTTAGTGGACTGGATGTTGATAACCTCCTTCGTTTGTTGATGTAACTAAGTTCTATGAGCCCCACCATCATATATGTGTTATATCCAAACTGTCCATCTATTTTGCAAGATAATTTTAGAGCGCTTGATGCTAAAAATGAGGCACATACAAGGCTAAAGTGGACCCTGCCATAGGAAGAAGTGAAGATTGAATGCCTACCATTGAAAGCTTCCTGAGGTCATAGATTTTTTTTTTTTTTTTTTTTTTATTTTTATCAGGCTAATATTTTTGTTTTCCTTTCATCCGAGTCTGTGTGAACTTATGAATAGGTTTGATGACAAATAAACATCATGGTGATCCCCTGGAAGGTTTCAATGGTGGAGATCAATGTCCCCACTGCTTTATTTGGTGTGGTCCACTTGAACTTTGGATCTGTCTCAATTTTAGGCTCATGCATTAAAATAATCTCGTTGAATGAATGGACAATTTGGATATAACACATACAAGCTGGTGCGGCCCATAAAACTTGGTGACGACAACACACTGAGGCGGTCACTGGCCAGTGTGAGACACCACGCAATCATTTCAATTGGGAGCTGATAGGTGCGGCACCGGCTTCACCCAAGACAGTGCGACCCTTATTGTGAGGCCAAGCTCGATGCATGTATTCTATATCTATGCTATCCATTCATTTTTCTATATTATTTAAAGGCATGAGCTAAAAAAATGAAAGAGACTTGTACCACAAGAAACAATAATAATTGACTATTAAAAATTTATTATATGGGCACAAAACTTTTGAATCAGCTGATATTTATCTTTTTCTCTTCATCTAAGTTTATAGACCTTATCAACAGGTTGGATATAAAATAAACATTAGGTGAGCCTTAGAAAGTTTTTAATGGTGGAGCAATATACAATCACCACTGTTTCTCACCGTATGGTCTACCTAAGGTAAGGATGTCATTATTTTTTAGTTCATGCGTTAAAACAAATTTAAAAAACATGTGAACGGCATAGATGTAGAGTAGATACATCAAGGTAGGCCCCACAGTAAGGGCTAGCTGCACCCTCTCCTCTTGGTTGCTGCTGAAGTCGCACTAAATCCACGGTCCTTTCAATGGAGGGAAGGCTTTCCCACGCGCTGGAAAGCTAGGTGGGCCCACTGTGATGTTTGTAAGAAATCCACCTGGTCCATCCATTTTTCCAACTCATTTTAGGACATGATACAAAATGTGAGGCGGATCCAAAACTTTAGTAGGGCAAAAACAAATGCCTACATTGAGACCTTGCTGAGGTCAACCTTGATGTTTATATGCCATCAAAATTGTTTATAAGGTCATTATTATGGGGATGAACTAAGAATATTAAAAACGTATCCTATAGAAAACTTTTATGGCCATACTAATGTTTCAATATGCTGGTGATGTAATCCCTATCGTTTCCTATTGTACAGTCCACCAAAGTATTTGTATCTGCCTCATTTTTTTGTCTCCTCTCCTAAAATAAGCAGGATAAACTGATGGACAGATTGAATTTCTCACAAATATCAGAGGGACCCAAGTAGCTTCCCAGCACACTAGCTACCCGCATTAATTGGCCTCCCAACACGGGAAATATTTGGGAGTCTCTCTCACTTTACGAGGAGGCACCGGTCCGCGGGAGAGCACTATTCTCTCTTGTCTCTGTATATATACCTGGTCCAAAGTTCAACAGGGCATGCACAGTAGTAGTGAGATGTTGTATAAGTGGCATGTGATCATCCGAATTCATATTAACCAAACAGTCCTGACCCTTGATTAATAAGCATTTGTTTGCTGATTTGGACTGTTTTTTATTTTTCATTTTCACATGCAGAGAGAACAATAGAAGGGCACTTGTGATTTCAATAGTGAGTGACATTTCTAAGCTTTCCCATGTTATGCTCAGCTCCAGGGACAATATAATATCAGGCATATTTGTTCATCTTGGGATTCGAACAGAGGCGTCTCCTCTGACACCATGTCAAATCACCACTTCCTTGAAGAACTTAAACTGGTAGAGGATTGTGTATTAATGTGGACTTTAATTAACACTAAGCATTAGCTCTATACAAGCAACCAACAAAAAGGAGAAAACGTAACTCATCATCAAATAACTGGAAAGATGATAGTGATATATAAGTTATTGCAGGCTTTTACAAGTGAAATTTGAAATGTACACTAAACAATTATTATATTTTTCAGTTCCCAAAATACTCCTAACTTCATTCTAAGTATATTTCCATATGTTTTATATATTCAAAGTTTTTTGCTCATCTAACTGATTGAAAGGAACAAAACATCCAAAAGTTACTAATATTATATATAGTATTACCATTTGATCATAGTAGAGTTGACATCACCTTTTCCTATCAAATAACATCATAAATAGGTCGTATGTCCCATTTTATATTTAACATAGCCTAATGATCATCTCTCTTTTTTTTTAAAAGGTTATAAATGTGTCTGATAATTGATTCATTTAAATGTGGGTCCCATTATGATGAGCGCAATTGAATTAAACAAACACATTTAAATTAAAATAAGCCAAGATATTCATTTGGTTTACAACATTTGTTAAATTAACAAAAGAATAAGTTGAGATTATTTGCAAATCCAGCATGTTCTAAAATTATGCCTTCAAATTATTTTAACCTGCAGCTTTTGAATATTGGATTACAACACTGGAACAATTTGTCCAAACATCTATTTTTTGGATGTTAAATGGACGGCTAGGATTAGGATGGTTACATCTTTTTTTTTTCCCCTCTTAGTATCTCAAGGTGGTCCCACAGTAAGTGTGGCTAGTTTAAAAGTAGATAAACATGATTTCATTACAAACGAAATCTTTATTGCAGTTCCAACCTTTATACAGTTTGGATGCACTAAATATGACATAGAATTAACATAATACAATTATTTATTGTGTATTCAATTTCCCAAGGTCATCAAATATATAGAAAACAGCACTGGCTCATTTAGACTATCTAGACCATTTAAATTGTGGGTCCCAGTGGATTGATCATTTCTCTAAAATCACACTAATCAAACAATCTTGACCATCCAATTAATGGCTACCAATAGTGATCAATTCAAATTTGGAGGGAAAATCAGAAGGTTAATATTATCTTCTCAATGCAGTTTTCTGATTATGCTCCATTCATAATTCAGTGAGATATCTGGACAGTATAAAGTCGTCAGGTTCCACCATTTTTTAAATGGTAGAAAACCAACATAAAA
Source organism: Magnolia officinalis (assembly GCA_021015155.1). Lineage (NCBI taxonomy): Eukaryota > Viridiplantae > Streptophyta > Magnoliopsida > Magnoliales > Magnoliaceae > Magnolia > Magnolia officinalis. The sequence goes on along the minus strand of JAJHSJ010000009.1, from coordinate 59,797,744 downwards.
GTCTAGCCCATATAAGATCTTTTTCAGAAAGTGTTTGGTTGTCTGCAAACTACTTACACAAGTAAATGCTTTTATATAATAAATTATTTATATATGGAAACGGATTCCTAGTAAAATACTTTAGTCTACAAGTAGTTTACCATATTTGTGTTTTTGTTTATTAACCCAATGCAGGTCATTTTCCTATGTTTGTTTGCACTGTTACATATGGGAGTGAGATTCTATTTGTGTTCAAAGTATGTGTATAACAAATGGATATATTTTGTTGATACATCCATCATGTTATCTATTCGTGGTGTAGGGCCCACCCGTGATGGTCCATTCCTCTCAAATCACTTTGACATGATGCTTCTAGCCATCATTCAAGGGATAGGAAAATGGAAAATTTATATTATTTACAGTAGAAAAGGTCTATTATTGATACAAACTGTATATCATGAGTGACCAGCCTTGATTGCTCATCCCTCTCAAGTCACTTTGATCAAATGATCCTAACCATCAGATTAGTGGTTTAGGAAATGAATGGTTCCAATTGAGAATACTAGGAGGTCTAGCATTGATGTGGGATATCATCATATGGGCCCACATTTAATTGTCAATTCCCCATTTAATTGGATGATCTTAACCATTTGGATTTGTCGCTTGATGAAGCAAAGGCATATTGAATATATTAGAGAGGTCTAAGAATGATGTGGACCATTCATCATATGAGGCACACTTTTACTTGTCCATCCTCGTTGGATGAGCCCGAACATCAAATTAATGGTTTGGGAAATGTACATTTCATATTGAGTATATTAGAGAGTTGTAATCGTATGTAAACTATCCATCACGTGGTGTCCCCCTTTAATTACCCACCCCTCTCAAATCACATTGATTAGATGAGCCTAACCATGAAATTAGTGGTTTGGAAAATTGATAGTCCATTTCAATATGCTAAAGAGCTCTAAACATTAATGTAGACCATCCATTGTTGGGGACCAGCTTTTACTGCCCATCCTCTCAAAATATTTCGGTTAGATGAGCCTAAACAAAGGATTAGTGATTTGAAAAATATACAGTCTATATAAATTACACCAAAGTGGCCTAAGCATTAATGTGAACCATCTGTCATGTGACAATCACTTTTGAATGCCCATCCCTCTTAAATCACTTTGATTGGATGAACCTAACTACTATATTACTGGTTTGGAAATGGACAGTCCATATCATGTATATTTTGGAGATGTCTAATTTGATGTGGACCATCCATCATATGGAGAAGACCTTTAATCACACATCTCTCTCAAATCACTTTGATTGGATCGATGTTATAACCAGCCGATTTAAGAAACAAAAGTTCCATATGGAGAAGCTAAAACCTACTGATCTGGTGATGGCATCTCCTTATAGCTAAGGAGACGTCTCTCCCAGTCATGGAGACGTATGTACATATGTAGGTTTCTAAGGTGAAGCCCAATTCCTCTAAGATTTGGCACCTCCTCACTAGTGTTATCTATATAACTAGGACCACAGGTATAGAGAGTATTCATGCCATTCATTATTCTTTTGGAGTATTTCTTGGTGGAAAGTTCTTCTAAAGTAGAAAAGCAGGAGAGAAGTAATTCTTGTATATATATATATATATATATATTAGTAAAGTAAAAAAGCTCCGTTGTTTTGTCTCATAGAGCTGATATATTGTCGAGCCATATAAATCTTTCGATATTAGAGATAAAAGTTAAGAAGCTTTTTAACATAAGATTGGTATTGACTTTTGTGTTACGATTGTGTTTTAGATGGTTGGATCGAGTTATATCAGATTTGAGGTGTGGGAATTCATTAAATCAAATTGCACATTATAGAAACTAAATATGAATGCAATGTTAGTGACAGAAGGCTATATAATTACGATAGAAGGGAAAGAAAAGAAGCCTATAGAGATGAAAAATGAGATATTTGAGGAGAAAATGAATTAACTATGGTAAATCTTCTTCTGACATTGAATGATTCAATATTATTTAACTTTTCTAATCAAACTATTTCAAAAGGTTTGTGAGATAAATTGCAAAAAACTATATGAAGGAAAATTAATGTAAAAAAGAAAAAAATTTCAAAAAAAAAACTACACAACTTAAAGATGAAGGAATGTTACACTTGAATGGGCTTAACACCTTATTAGTAGATTGGCGATGGTCAATGTGAAGATTGATGATGAAGAAAAGTTCGTACTTCTACTTTGTTTGATTTGAGAATCGTGGGATGGTTTGTTTATGAATTTCAATAATTGTCCAATTTTTAATATAGAGTAAGTCATGTGCACATTATTTACCAAAGAATCCTGTAGAAAAACAAAGGAGGGATCTTCAGGTGATGCGATGTGGTCAGAGAAAAAAAGTACGAAGAAATGTACTAGTAGGAGATATCTGATGGGATCCAAGTAAAAACGGCATAAAACAAGAAATTAATCAAATTATGAAAAGAATGACCACTTGCTCAAAAATTGTAAACGTATTAAAGAAAATCAAATAAATTTCAAACCCGATTCACATAATCAAATATCAGATTCAAAGGGTTTCTAAGGAAACTTAATTGAGAAATACGATTCATCTGAAGATGGAAAAGTGTTGTAGGTCATTATTTGATGAGAAAATCTGAGCCATCAATGGATTTTAGATTTAGACACTTCTTCCATATGACTCTATACAGAGACTATTTCTATGCATATTAATTATATGTGATGGCAACACAATTTACATAGGTGATGATAGCATATGTAAATTTGTGGGAATTAGATATATCAGAATTACTATACTTAATGGTACCACATATATAGTTTCTAGTCTGAGACACATATTGTAACTATGGAAGAGTCTTCTATCATTGAAAAAGTTCGATAAAGATGACTATATTTTTTTGGTGAAAAGAGTTGACTGAAGATTATAAAATGAGTGATGGTGATGATGAAAGAAGAGTTAATGGGCAGTTTATATCATTTAATCATAGATACTATAGTGGCTATGCTATTGTTGCTAATGCCATGACAGACTTTACTACAATCTAACATAGGCGACTAGGCTACATGAGCAAGAAAGAACTAAAGTATTTCTTGATCAAAATTTACCTCCTAATTTAAAGTCTATAAATTTAGATTTTTATGAGAAATTTCTATTTAAAAAGCTCAGTAAAGTAATTTTTGTTCGTTTTCTACTAAAAGTAAGGATGTTTTAAATCTAATTTGTTCTAACACTTAGAAGGCTCTTATCAAATCTTTTAGGGTTTGAATTATTTTGTTTCTTTTATTGATAATTTCTCTATAAAAGTATACATATTGAAGAAGAAGAGTGATACTTTTATTTATTTTATCAAGTTTAAAGTAATGATTAAAAAAAACAAAAGAAAAAAGATTAAGTTTCTAAGAACCGATAATAAAGGAGAATACATAACAAAACAATTCAAAAAATTTTATAGTGAGCATGGCATTAAGAAGTACTACACGGTTCCAATACTTCATGGCAAAATAGATTCACTAAATGTATGAATCGTACACTTATTAAACGTGTTAGGAGTATATTGAGTTCGACTAGGATCAACTAATATTTTTAAGTGAAAGCCGTTAACATAACTTATTAATTGATAAATCATTCCCCTATGACTGCACTCGATAGCAAGATCCCTGAAGAGGTACGGTCTGAAAAATCTATTAATTATCATTCTTTTATAGTTTTGGTTGTGATGCTTATGTGTGCATTTTCAAAGAGAAAAGGACTAACGCTGGACGCGAGGTCCAAAAAGTATTTTTTTTTTTCTTAGCTATGCAAAGGAACAGAGGAGTCCATATTGTGGGACCCTAATACCCACAAGTTAGTGATTAGCTGAGTTATTGTTTCTAATGAAAATTAGATGCAGAAAGATAAAGAATTGTTGAACTCAGAGTTATAAGAGATAATTGAATCAGAATCTTCAAATGATTTTCAAAATCAACCGACTTACTTAGAAGGTCAACAAGTTGGTGATATTGTTAAAAATGAAGCTGATGAAGAACATGCATATGAGATATCGGGTGCTAAAACTCAAAGTAATTAAAGTTGAATGAAGAGAGCTATAACTTTCTATTTAGCTCAAGAATTATGTTACAACTTACGCTTGCATGAAAGAAGAGCGTAAGCCTTTTTTATACTGAGAGGTATGTAAATTTGTGGATGCCAGCAATGGAGACTGTTCTCATAGGAGAGGATGGAAGCTTTGCATAAAAAAAAAAAAAAATTATTTGAATTACTCAAATGATGGAAGGCTATTGGTTACAGACGGGTTTACAAGCTGAAAAAAAGATACCAACGACAATATTAAAAGATACAAAGCTCGATTAGTGGTAAAAAAAAAATGCTCATGAATTAGGTGTTGACTTTAATGAAATTTTCTCTCTAATTATCTGTTTAAGTACTATTTGTACTATATTGAGTATGACAATGGTATTTAACTTTGAATTTGGCCAATTAAATGTTAAAACTATTTTTTTATATACATGAATCTTGATGAAGAAATTTATATGACTCAACCTAAACAATTTATTAAAGAAAATAAGTAAAATCTTATTTATTAACTAAACAAATTGCTTATGGTTTAAAGTAGGTGCCAGGGTGTTGGCATAAGTGGTTTGATTTCTTTATCATGAGTTTGGGACTTTTAGAGATGCAAGGTAGAGCATCGTGCTTATGTTTGTAACTATGGTAATGGAGCCCTCCTGAAGTCAATACTTTGCGTACTGACTCAGAATACATGATTCTGATTCCTCACAATCCCCTCCACTGATCGGTCAAAACATAGATGAAGCACCTCTCCTTCACCGATTGGCCGAGAAACCTTCTTCCATGCTGATGCTCCTTCCCACGGTACCATCCCCTTTAACGGTCGAAGAGATCCCTGTTTCGTAAGAGGCTAAGGTTGCAACCACAGAGGCAATGGTGGTCGAGACCACAACCGAGACCGAGGAAGCCATGACAGTCAAGACCATTGAGCCTAGGTCTCATCCCTTCGAAGATATCATGTCTTCGTTCGAAAGGGCCCTTGCTAGAGAAATAGTCATGGCCAAGTCTCATTCACTAGTGAGCAACCTGCCGGATGTCAAGGCCGAGCTCCAGGATCTCTCGCAGATAGGATTGGCAGGGTCTTTCGATGCTAAGTCAATCGACAAATTCGATCGATTGGTCGAGTCATACCGTGTCTATTCTTGGTCAGACTCCACCTTAGTAGAAAAAGTATCGGGTCTTCGAGAGCTTCTGAGGCTGATCAAGACACATTATCATGTTTATGTCATCATTGATCGACTCGAGGCCGAGAGTTCTGCCATCAAATTCGAGAGGACTTCTACACGAACTGAGGAGGGTCACTCAATTGGAAACTGATGTGCATTCCCGAATAGCAGTCATTAGTCGACTATCTCGATCAGCGACTAAAATGGAAGTTACCTTACATGTCGTAAAAAGCCAATTAGAAGCGGTTAATGGGTCGATGCAACACTTTGTATCTTTCAAACTGTAACTTATAATAATCCTTTATCAATATAAGTGGCCGCTTAGCCATTTTTGAACCTTGTTGTCCCTTTAATTTCCACTTCTTATGTTTGTAATCAACTGCCAACTTGTCCCTAAAAACTTAGTGGAATGTGGGCCAGCTCTGAACTTTGTACCTCAACTACTTTGTGCTCTCGATTGTTCGAACCTGTAATGATTTTGTCGCCACAATCACTCTAGATCGTGGGTGCTTGGATTGTCTATTTAAATAGCATCCGAGGTATACTCGAATTCACATCATTTTCTTCTAATAGTCCCACTCTACACCCATGACTTCCAATCCTTCTTTCTTCATTGCAGGCATTGAACACTATCTAAAAGAGATTCTTGAATGGAGGTTAAGAGAATATTATCATTCCTCATTACTTTTTATGCTAATGGTTTTGTGATGCATGCATCATCTATGGACGAATCAGAAACCATGCTCGGGGAGCTTGTTCAAATGTTAAAGCATCTATACGTCATGAGAAAAAGGTTCCATGAACTCGGAATACCTTCAACAGCAAATCTTGGCCATGGAAGAATCCACAGCAATGAGCGGGACACATGAACTAGCCTGGTACGGTCAATTGCAGTGCGTTTAAATGCACCAGTTCAACCAAACCATGCTGAGAATGTTGCAGTCTTATTGGGCAAGGCTAGTAGAAGAGCTGAAAGAACAAGAATATACCTTTTTTGCCAAGAAAATGGGGACCTTAAAGATCTTTCATTCCTAAATGAACAGAACGCTCTATATCAATTGTGATCGAAGGCAAGCTTCAACACCAAGCGAGCGGCCAAGGATGCAGTTTCTTCAAGCACTCTTCGCGTCGATCAGCTACTTCATTTTTTGTCGCTTATCATTGAAAAGGGAGCAAGTTGGGCCGCATCACAGGAGAAGAACGAAGTTGAGATACAAGCCCTCCTTGAGAAGTTCGAGGGGATGAAGATACAAGCCCTCCAAGAGAGGTCCAATTAATTTTGCCGAAGCTGCAACATATAGCTTAAGCGGTCGACCCTCAACCGGTGGCATTAGCATGAGCAGCTTCATCAGATATTCTTTGATCCTATCAAATGCCAGTTGATGCTCTATTTCCCAAACAAATTCAGACCACTGCTTCAATTTTACCAGTGGAGAAAATACGTTAGTCTTAACTGCACAATTAGAGATAAATCTCATTATAAAATTAACTTGGCCTAAAAACCTTTGTAATTGTAATTTTTTTCGGCAGCCGAGCATTGACTATAGCCTGAGCTTTATTCTAGTCAACTTCGATTCATCTTTGGTGTATGAGGAACCCAAGAAAATTACCAGTTGAGACCCTGGAAGCACATTTCAAGGGGTTCAGTTTCAATTTGTGGAGCCTCACCTGCTTAAAAGACTTATGCAGGTGGGTTAGATGCTCATCCTCATTGGTTGATTTAAATATCACATCATCCACATAAATTTTCATGAAACGACTGATCATGTCATGAAATATGGCATTCATGATTCTTTGCACTACCAAAAAATTGAGCAAAGGGCATGGACTTTGAAAGTTTTTGGCTACAAATTAAATTTGTAGTAATTATAATACAGATTTAATCTGTAGCTAAAACATAATTGATCTGTAGCGAAAACCTATATCCTCATCAGAATATTATTAGATATTGATGGTGCTTAAGGGGCTCCATGGGGCCCATTGGAATATATGTGTTTAATCTAAGTCGTCCATCAATTCTGATATATAATTTCAGTGGATTAACCCAAAAATTATGTAGATTAAAGGTATAAGTGGACCACACCATAAGAAATCATAAAAATTAAATTTAAATTGTTAATATGTTGTGTGGTCTTCTTACAGCTTTAATCTGACTCATTTTTTGCGTCAACCCTTAAAATAATATTTTAAAATTAATGAACGACCCACGATCCTAATGGGTCGTCCGTCACGCGCCCTCCCCAAAATGAAAATCCCAGTCCGCCCTTTTTCTCCCGCCTGCCGCGTCCCCCCTTTTCTCCCTCTCTCCATCTCCCAAGCTCCCTTACCCTCTCTCTCTCTCTAGCACTCAGCCTCTCCCTCGCCCTCTCTCAATCTCCTACTCTCCCTCACCCTCTCTCTGTCTCTCGCCCGCATTCCCCTCTCTCTATTTCCCAACCTCTCTCTCTCTCTCTCTCTCTCTCTCTCTCTCTCTTGCTAGCATTTTCAAAAACCCCTTTTGTCGCAAGAAGGAGAAGAAGAAGGAGAAGGAGAAGGAGAAGAAGAAGAATAACGGTTAATCTCTATGTCTCTCTTTCTCTCTGTTTTTGAAATCAGTTGCATTTGGATGCGCCATTGAAATCTCTATTTCTGTATCTAATGACTCAAGCGTAGATAATAGGGCTGCAACTTAAACCCAAGTTCTGGTTGTGTTGGGTCAGGTTGTTGAAAAACACCAACCTTATTTAAATTGGTGTTGGGTTTTCGTTGAGCAAATTCATGCATTTGGGTTGAGTATTGAGGACCTTGGATTGGGTTGTAGATATATGGCATAGAAGCCCCTTTCTAGTAAAGATTGTCTCCAAAAGTTGGCACGATTTGATGGGGCCACATGAGTTTTGGATCTACCTTATTTTATAATCCTGTCCACTTGTATTTTTAAAAACTAATGGACAGAGTGGATTTATCGTGGCCATCTCTGTGGGCACACATAGCTTCCTACTACAAGAAATTCCAGTGGGTGGATTAGGGATTGCCCGAGTAACACCGCAACATGTGTTTTTCCTGACCGTGGGCCCACCTTGATGTGTGTTTTATATCCACGTAGTTCATCAGTTTTTCCAAATCATTGTATGGGATGTTCCCAAAAATTAAATATATCCAAATTTCAAGTGGACAACCTCATAGAAAAGGCTAGTGATTAATCATTAAAAACTTTCTTGCATGCCACAAAAGATTTAAATCAGGCTGATATTTGTGTTTGACCTTACTAACAAGAGGTAAATAAATATTAAGGTGGAGCTAGGAAGTTTTTAATGGTGGGCGATTGTTTCTTGCGCTGTGGTTCATATGAGATTTGATTTGCTTGAATTTGACATTAAATCCTTCTTATAAACGAATCTCTTTCCAAAAGGTGGCATGATTTTTATGTGGTCCAAAGCAGATCCTACACAGTGTAGGCTTCTTAACAACAGATGTTTTCAATGATAACTAGTTCAGGTATATAGACTTGCAGCTAGGCTGTCAACAGGGATGCAGATTGCGTACTGAGCTACTGAGTGAGCCCACCGTTATGTCTTCTTGACTTATCATGAAGTATGTAACATACAAGGGGGACTCTTTGTGCATGCATGTACACCTCGTAGATTTTTTTAAAAGGCTTTTGTAAGCTTGAAATTTTAAATGCTCACTGGATTCCCTCCTTTGTCTTTTAATGGTGAGGATGTGAAAGCGCAACTTTCTTAGTGTTGATTGCATCTAGTTGTGCCCATGTATATAACTACCTTTGCAATATAAAAATGAAAAATGATAATAAAGTTAGTACATTGACTCGTCTTGCAATATATATTTTCTTTGTTAAGAGCCATTTATATCATTTTTGCAAAAACATGTTAAAACTGAAAGTATCTATCTTCTGAGACTTTTATGAAATATCTCATTGTAGTGGTTTCACAGAAACCACATTGGGTAGAGCAAAATGTTAGCAACATTATTAATTTTCTATAAAAATACAATGATTGTAAACTCCTTAATACATTGTATTTGGTAGATAATATTTGTCTAGGTTCAATCATCTGATAGTGCAGTGAGTGTCTCTGGTTTTATGGTTTTACTTGTACATTACTGTATTGATTGCTCATGCATGACGGTTATGCGCATTCTTTCAGGTGGATGTTACATGTGAGAGGATTGGAGCTGCATATTTCAGATTCAAGCATATGTTGTTTTCATACATACAGATCAATTCTTCTATGTTTGGGTGCATGGCGATTGGATCTAAAAATTTGAGATTTTCATTCATTTAGTTCATGGCTTTCGGTAAGATCTTCTTTAATTGTTAATTTATTTAATTTGAATGAAAGAAGGATTGATAATGCAAACTCAATTTATGGAGAGGTGTAGTTTTAGTCTAAAAATACTTGAGCTTTCATTTGAATTTTTTTTTTTTAAAGGATTTATACTTAATTTGATGTTTCATTTCTTGGCATATAGCTCAAAGAGGACTGCATGCATAAGAGCATCTGATGATTTTTGGACGAGAGTCCCAGCTCAAAGAGGACTGCTGTTATTGGGTAACATCTGTCATATGTAATGATCAATTCAATTTTGATTGAGAATCCAAATACACCTTTCTTGCATATGCTTTTTCCAGCCACTACAATTCGGATCTCTATTCGGGCTCTGGTTTTCCCGATTTTCTCAATAAAACAATTTGATTGAAGACTGATTTGCTTTGTTTTTCCTAATTTTCTCCTGTTTTTTTTTTTTTTTTTTTTTTTTTTTTTTTTTTTTTTTTTTTTAATACAGAAATTAGGGTTTGGAGAAGCTATCTTGAAGAAATTCCAGGCCATTGACTCACAAGTGTAGCTGGGTCACGTGCATGCAGCTTAACTCGAAGAAGTTAAAATCGTCTACATGACAGCTCCCACGCGGGCCTCGTTCCTACCATCACAGTGCACCCCACCTGATGAATGGACTAACCCTTGCCTAATTGGTAATCTGGACCTAATTTGCTGAATGCTTGCTTGAATTACGGAATCATGTCGCCATTGGAAAGTTAACTTGATAAGTTAAAACTGATTAGTTTTTTTTTTTTTAAGTTGAGTGATGTTTAACCTTTGAACTATAGCCACGCTCTTTGTTGACAAAAAATGGATAACCACCTTGATTATTGTCAGCAACAAGCCTTTTGAGGCAAATATCTGTAGAATGATAAAACCATGAAGTCATCGACTTGGGTTTCATCTTAGACCCCTAACATTGTTTCACGAGAACCCTTGGCCAAGCCTGCATCACAGGTGAGTGATGTATCCGTCAAATTCACTTAAAATTTGCTTCTAGGAACAGATTCACATAGAGAAACCTCCATTAAGTTGTGTTTATAGGTTTTAGGTTTTCCAGAAGATGAAATCCGTCCCTTCTCCTTTGTTATTTCCATTGTAACAAACATGTCCTTTATGTATCTGTTGCAATCAATTAATAACCACTTTATCATTCTTATGTTAATTGGGCATATTTTCAGTATTACATGTGTCAATGAAAAAAGTTCTTTAAAGCTATTCTTTGGGCATATTGGTTCTCTAAAGAAAATCTTTGCTTTTAGTTTCTCTCTGTATAGTTTCTTTGGGCACTACTCTTTGTACCACATCTTAGCGTAAGTTTTTTATGGCAGTTTCATTTTATGGTTTCTATTTTAAAAGTTTTTTATAACAATTCCCCGGATGTGGGTCTGGATGTTGTATTTTTGACCTTTTCTTTCTAGGTTTTGCTAGGTTATTTTAGTTGTTTTAGTTGTCTTTTCTTTGTATAGCTCCTTTAGGTTTTCTAGTCTTTTGCCTCTTCTTTTTTCCTTAAAATTTTTTTCTTTCCTTTTGTTTTCTTCCTGTTTATAGTCCCTTGTGTGCTTTAATAAATTTCTCATCTTTAAAAAATAAAAATAAAAAACACACAAAAAGTGGATGTGTTAAATGAACTTCTAGTTAATTTTTCAATATATTTTAAGATTCTTGCAACATTATAGATATGAATTTATATTTGTAGACTACTTATGTATATTGTTTCCTTTCATAATCTACTTTCTCAGTCTTTTCAGGTGGTTGTTATTACTTTATCAGTCGTTGGTCCTATTGTGGGCAGAGCATAGCTGAAATTCACACTGTTTATACAATCTAAAATTTTCAACTCAACTATTGAATTTGGGACGCGGACCACTTTCTCTTCAACTTTCCATTTGACAATCACCAATGGGATGGTTAGGATCGTCTGGCCAGTAAGACTTTTGTAAATTAGCATGCATGTATGCAGTGTGTTGGGTTGTGATAATGTTGCAAGTTGGGGGGAAAGCATATTGTAGAGATATGTTGTCTTATTTATGGACATTATGATCACTTAAGTTTTCAGTTTCTATAACTAGGCCTGTTGTTCAGTGTTCCAAACCATCAATATGATGGGCCATGCCCCCATAATGGTTGCCCATGTACCAATAGCCATTCAGTTTGGAAGAGCCTAGCCAAGAATTCTTGGCCTTCATTTGTTTTTGGAACACTGCTGTATTAGAACTGGAAGCTTGAGAAAATGAAAATTGAACAAACGCCTCGTCTTAATTTTCATGTCTTTGTCGAAAGTTGCTTTGAAACCCACCACCTCTACATGTTTGAATTTTGGGCTTGTTTGGCTAGAATGCAATCTGGGGAATGCAACAAGGTTGTATCAACAAGACATTCACACCTATTTGGGAAGCAGTAAACGCTGCAGCAAGTTGTTTGCATTTTCCTTCCCCTCAACAAGAGAGTACAACTTTTCTTTTTTCTTTTTCTTTTCAAAAAGTCGAATGGAGGGAAAACAGTTTGTCTCTGATATCTACAGGTTGTCACCAAAAACCTTTCTTGATTGACAATTTTTCAATGCCCTTAATCCAGAAGCTAGGCCTAGAACTAATATTGAAACCAACACGAATTTTAAAATTCTGCTCCATCTCATTTTAGATCAATTTACTGTTCACATACAATTTTATTTTATTTTTTTGAAACAAAATATGTCTTCATTGATAGAAAATTCCATAGGATTTGATTCAATAACAAAATCTACTATTCAAATACAATTGCCAAACAGCATCGAAGTTAAATTGTGAATCCTTTGTTATCAGATTCAAATCAAATAGTAGGATTTGATTCACTATCAATTCTATTAACACGCTTTCCTCATCAGTTCATTTGGAGGAGTTTTGTAAGCGCCCGTAGCATAGCTACGATGCTACGTAGCGTTAGCAAATAGCATAAATCCCGTTAACTTTAAGATCTTCAACGTCATTAGTTCATTTGGAGGATTGGTAAACAAGATCTTTAGACTCATGCAATGGAGTTCATGAGGTGAAGGATATATTTTGATACAGGCTTTCTTATATGATTATCTTCTCGATTTCCTCTGTGCCATTGGTTTTGATTAATAAATGTCAAAATTAATTTAATGAAAATGTGAAGCTATCTTTAGCTTTCAAATGCATCTCAACAATCGACATTACTATATGCATGGATATTTGAACTATCTGCTTATTTTCCTTGATATCAAGAGTTTTACCTTAATAGAAAAAGTTATTGGCTATTGTTTATTGAAACTCTTTTATGTTCATAATCGTGTTTCAGTGGTGGAACACTTGGATTGCATTTGGCCTTGTTTTTTCAGTGTTGAGCTATCTAATGTTGGTTCATGTACCCAAACAAAATGTTTAATCCATTGTTTCCTACTGTTTTTATGTCATTTCAGTTGCTAGACTGGAATAATAGACGACAGTTTACAGCCCCAATGATTTTCATGCACAAGAAGCAGTGGATAATATTTTTATCTCTTTGGTACTAATTTCTTACATGAGAAGATGAACATGATGTTTGAAGTAGATGTTACCACAAAATATAGTGGGCCTTTTACAATGAGAATCTCTTTGGTACTAATTTTTGTCTCTTTGTTTCATATTGTTTCCTACTGTTTTTATTAACGACAACATGAAGAATCTCAAAACCCTGTAAGTTACTTCCTTCGGGCCTTTTACAACGCATGGGGTTCATGAATTTCATCTCTCATCAATGTTGACCATGCATTCTTAGGTGAAAAAAAAAAATCCAATTTCAAAATATTTCAATTTTTATGGGGATGATTGGATCTAATGTTTGACAATCCAATTGTTGTGAAGTTGTCCATGGAATGTGGACCTATAATGATTTCAGTTATGATATACTTGTATGCTTTTAGAAATTCCCCAATAATGGCAGACAGCCAGAGAAATTCCAAGTGGGCCCTTAAGGCATGCAACATGTCTCAATTTGATTTGATACTTCCAAAATAACCAATACTTTAGGAAACTGATATGATTATTGAAAAGATGAAAACAAAAAAGAAAATAAAACCTGTATAACTGTCCAACTAAGCCTTCTTTGTCACATCATATTATTACTTTATTTACTGCATGAGTCCCATCCATCCCCTTAGCCAAAAAAAGAAAAAAGAAAAAAGAGATGAAAAAGTCCTACTTATTTCCTGCAGGAGTCCTAACCATAGTCAAAAACAAAAACAAGTCCTACTAAGTACTAACATAACTGACACTTCAGAGATCCCATATAGAAGCAGGCAAGCTTAGTTCATGTCTATCATCGACCTGAAAGCTCCCAACTTCAGCTCCTTGATGGTCTTCTATACCATGCATGTCCATCAATGTGTCCCAGTTAAAAGATTGTTGATCGAGATCCACAATCTCCGCCACATCTCCGCCACCAACCTATCGTTCTCCTGTGAAGATTATGCTGGCAACAAGTCGCTGCTATCTGATCCATTCTATTCTTTTAGTAGACCCAACTGCTGAAGAAATTCTGTTAGATCGATCTAAGGCCTCTCATCCTGACCTGCCAATAATGGATATTCAGGTGAAAACTCCACCTCTTCATCTTTTATTACTAGATTTTCTAAATAGGCTTTTTGCATCCACAATCGAAAATTGGGATTTCCGCTCATGGGTAGGAGGTCGATTCTGGCTACTGCTGTTCTTCAGTTCTTGGAGCTTTTGATGAATGACATGAAATGAGAAAGGCCCACCAGAATTTGTTGAGTGAGTTAGTAGAGATAGCTTGTGCAGGTGGAAAATTAAACAACTCCTTTGTCATTTCAACAATCAAGGGCATGTGCTTTGTTTTAGAGCAAATTCAGGTTTGCTTTGTTGCTTCTCTAAAGTACTTCTATCAACATGAAGGAGTACGAGACGAAATGTATTTTCTTCATTGAAATTAAATTTACACGCACAACTTTTTTTGGCAGGAGCTGAAGCGAGAAATTAGCAAAACACGCATACGGATGATGAAACCGTTCATCAAGGGTCCAGCTTAGGTAACTATCCTTTTTATTTATTTTGATCTATATATTTAATTTGTTCTTTATATTCTTTGAATTTGTAGCTATGGTTCGACCAAGTGTGGTATAAGGCAACTCTAAGCATTTGAAGGAGTGCAAGCGATCCAAGGTTGGAGTACATACAGTGTCGCTAGGCATGGAATTAACAGATTTGCTTCTAAGGTAACTTTGGTGGCATTTCCAAATGCCCTAATGCCTGTAGCTTTCCTTCTGAAAATTAATGTATTTTGGATGAGTTCTAAATGATAAAACATAAGTTGAACTTAAGTTAGTGATTCATTCATTTAATTACAATCATGCATTATTGAATGAATGATTGTAATTGAATGAATGAATTATTGTAATTGAATGAATTAATTAATGATTATGCAGGTGGTAATTGAATGAATGAATGATTATGCAGGTGATAATTGAATGAAGGAATGATTACAATTTTTTTTAATGTAGGTGGTAATTCACTATTTGTACGTATGTCATCTCATGAGTCTTACTTCTTGTAATTTTCTTACCCCGTAGTGATTATCAGTAGCAGTGGACCATCATTGAAAGATTACCCTTGTAGTGAGTCCAATCAAGGTATGGATAATACATGGTTTTAGTTCATGGTAAATGGTACCTTTTATTGTGGATCACCCCTGGACCAAAGACCTGGTACCTTTTGTTGTTGTAAGTTCCTAATTAGTTTGTTTCTGTAGTTGCATTGGAGCTATCCAGATGTTGAGCGGGGGTCCCTGGAAGGTGGGAACTGCTGTTATGACCATGGTGAAACTGTCCATTTCCTATGGACAATAATATGGGTGGCCAGGCCATTTGGACAGGCCCGTGTTTATGTATTATCTCAAAATTGATGAAGTAGATCCGAATGTACGTCGGAGCTATCCGGATGTTGAGCGGGGGTCCCTGGAAGGTGGGAACCGCTGATATTTATTTTTTCCCTTCATCACTGTCTGTGTGATCTTGTGAACAGGTTGGATGATAAATAAACATCACTACAAGCCCTAGAAAGGTTTCAATGATGGAAATCATTATACCCATTGTTTCTTGTGGTATGGTCCACCTGAGTTTTGGATATGATTCAATTTTGGTTTCAACCCCTTAAATGATCTGGAAAAACAGATGGACGGTGTAGATAAACTACATATATTTATAGTGGGTACAATGATTTCCTAACCCTAAACCTAAACTTGAAAACTTAAATCTAAACCCAAACCCGAACCCGAATTCCTAAACCTAAACCTATAAACTAATCCTAAACCTATAACCTATGACCTATAACCCTAAACCCCAAACCTAAACCCAAACCCGAACCCCAATATCTAAACCTATAACCTAAACCTAAACCTAAACCTAAACCTAAACCTATAACCTAAACTTATAACCTATAACCTATAACCTAAACCTAAACCTAAACCCAAACCCAAACCTATAACCTATAACCTACCTATAACCTACACCTAAACCTAAACCTAAACCTATAACCTATAAACTAAACCTATAACCTATAACCTAAACCTAAACCTATAACCTGATCTATATATATAAATATAAAGAGAGAGAGATAGAGGAACGCTCAGCTACGCACCGGTTCACATGTCATTACGTACGAACCTTCCTATCAAACATCGGATAAGGCTGACGGTCTGGATGAAGGTGCTCGTAGCGCGAGCTTGAAAAAGCGAGTTTCCTTCTCTCACACGCCTCTTCACCATCGGAAGGATGCGTAAGAGAAGGAAAACATGAAATTATTCCGCTAGGATGCTAAGTGGGTCCCATCAAGATGTTAGTAATAAATCCACGCCATCCATACACGAGCACCCTACTCGACCGGTCATGGAGAATGGCTCGACCAGTCGAGCAGAGCTCGACTCGAAGTCCAGCAAGCTATTTCGAGCCCACTCGACCAGTCGAGTGACTATTTTATCCGATCATGCCAGAATTTTTGAAAATTGGTTGTTGCTTAGACTAGTCGAGGGAGACCTTAGACCAGTCGAGGGAACCGAATTTCACCCTATAAATAGAGGACATTTCTCAGCTTTATTCATTCATTCCAAGCTATATCAAGCCTCCTCTCTGAGAATTAAGTCCCCGCTATAGTAAAGCTATTGCTCAGTAATTTTAGATTCTTTTATAGCTCTTTTGATTTTGATTTTATTGATCTCTTGTTATTCAATTCTACTTATTACAAAGGAAATTTTGCTTTACCCTTTTGAGATCTAAGAACTCAAATCAAGCTAGCCCAATGTTGATTTTAAATTAAAATTCATTTAGACTTAAAACTCTTTCATTTGTGAGATTGAACATTGAACATCTATGTCTACAAAAAATTGGTTCTACCGGGCTACATCGAAGAAGAATCTTCAGATAAGTATATTTCATTTATTATATTGTGGTTTGTAAGATTACCAGAAAATCTTTCATTTTGGTTTTGACTGAGATAGCCAGAAAATCTCAGTGTGTGGGGTTTTTAATTGTGGTAGCCCATTGAAAACACAATTTTAAAGGTCTTAAGGTGAACCTTGGAAAACCTTCTTTCTTAGTGAAAGCCGATATCCCGTGGGTTGTGGATATTGGGAGTGGAGTAGGGTGGCTGTTTGAGAATAGTTGGTATACACCCGAACCACTTTAATTCTCGAAGTTTGGATGATGATGATGATGATGGTGATATATGTGATGTGCTGAATGTTATATTTATTTCATGTACTTATGGTGAATGTTGTAATAGCTAGATTTATTTTATTTGCATTTAGTATTTGTTTGAGTTTTTGATCCTTACTAAGTTCAAGACATCAGGTTGTCCTACCATAAACCTTGGTTTTTGGTGTAAGGTTGTCCTTTGAACAATGTTTGTATCAACCACTCAAGACTAGTGCATTAAAGGTTGCAATTTATTTATGCTATCTGCCTTTATATTCCGCATTTAATTTTTATTTGGCATAGTCCTATTCACCCCCCCCCCCCCCCTCCCCCCGCTCTAGGACTGAGAGCTCACCCTTTTCAAGTGGTATCAAAACCTAGTAGCTCATTCCATTGGATTTATTTCCTGAGCTAATCGATCTCGAGCTTTTAAGAGCTAATCGATCTTGAGCTTTTAATATGTCAAATTTTGATAGCCTTTCTATGACTAGGCCACCACCATTTGATGGCTCCAACTATGCTTATTGGAAAGCCAGGATGAGGATCTTTTTTAGGTCCATCGATGAAATCATGTGGTAAGCCACAGTGACTAGATGGAACCCACTAACATCTGAAGTTCCAGGCACTGATGGAACCAAGTCCCTTAAAGAAAAACCATATTATATGTGAACTACTGTTCAGAACAATGAGAGCAGTGCGAATGCCAAAGGTTTAAATGCAATCACTTGTGCACTATCACCAGATGAGTTCAAAAGAATTATATCTTGTGATACTGCAAAACAAGCTTGGAATATCTTAGAAATGATACACGAGGGTATGACTATTGTCAAAAAGTCAAAACTTCAGATCCTCACCACTAGGTTTGAGGAAATACATATGGAAGAAAATGAATCATTCATGAACTTCTATACAAAACTGAATGACATAGTCAACTCAATGTGGGGTCTTGGAGATAGCATCCTAGAAAGCAAAGTTTGTGCAAAATACTACGATCACTTCCTGAGAGATTCAATTCCAAGATGACTGTCATTCAGGAACTTAGAGACACTGATAATATGAGGGTGGAAGAACTTGTTGGTTCACTTCAAACCTACGAGTTGAATTTCAAAGCTCCAAAAGGTAAGTCTATCGCTCTTAAATCATCCAAATCTCTTTCTCAAGATAATAATTCTGATTGTGAAAACTCAGAGGATGATATGGCTTTACTTGCGAAAAAGCTTTACAAAATTTTTAAGAGTAAGAAAAGAGTTGATTTTCAAAAACACTCTGAGAACAAAAAGGAAAAAAACTAAAACTTGGAAATCTCTAAAAGATAGCCAATGTTTCAACTACCATGAATACGGGCATTTGGAAAAAAAGTGTCCAAAGAGGGACAAGCCAAAGCGAAAAGGCATGTTAGCCACACATGGGATGAACTATCCAGCTCTGAAGCCTCTTCTGAGTCCGATGAATCAGAACCCGAAACTTCAAATGAAGTCAAGGCTTTAATGACTCTAGCCAGAGTCACTTCCCCATATAGTTGTGATTCAACAGATGATGAAAATCTGAGGAGTGACCCTGAAAATGATAATGAAGATGATCTTCAAGATGCTTATAATGTCCTATACAGGGAGAGTTGTAAGATTGCTGTCAAACTTAAGCTTCAAAAAGAGAAATTTCTGAAGTTAAAAGAGGATTTTGAAAATGTTATTTTAAAAAAGTCTCATATTTCTGATTGTTTAGAAAAAATAAAATGTGATTTGAATTTCAAAACATCAGAACTTGAAAAATTAAGATTAGAGAATGAGAAAAAAAAAAAAAACGTATCTTCCCTCTTGAGTTCAAAGGATACATGGAGGTATGCCCAAGGACACCCTAAACTTGAAAAGTTATTAACCACATCTAGAACATGTGGAGATAGATCGGGTCTGGGCTATGATAAATTCATGCCTCTTAAAAATAAGAGCACTTCTCCAATGTTTGTCAAAGGAGAATCCACTGACTCAAAAGGAAAGGACTTGAAACAAAATAATCATAACAACTCTAGAAATTCAAACAGTTTTCAAGCACCTAAAGTCAATTCTAATAATATCCGCTTTAGAAACGATCTTATAATCCTTTGGCTGAAAAAATTGTGGATTTACTTAAAGAGCTTCTCAAATCTAACTCTAATGATAGGGTTAATAGTAATTATAAGCGAAGAAAAACCAATAGTGTTCCAAAACCCAAAACAACTATGAAATGGGTTCCTAAGGTTACTTGCTTGGTTACACACATCGCCTTTAAGGCTTCGAGTCAATCAAAGTGGTACCTAGATAGTGGTTGCTCAAGGCACATGACAGGTGACAGAGATTTGTTCATTAACTTCAAAGATATGACTGATGGTTCAGTCACATTTGGTGATGGAAGCAACTGCAAAATTATTGGCCAAGGTACGATTCATATCTCTAACCTTCCTCCTTTTGAGAATGTTTTATTTGTAGAAGCTCTTAAGCACAATCTTTTAAGCATATCTCAAATATGCGATAACAAGCATAGTGTTAAATTTACTAATCAAGGATGCGAGATATCAAATGAGAAAGGTTGTGAGATATTAAATAGTCATAGAACGTCTGAGAATTGCTATATCGTAAATGAATCTTGCTCATCTAAATTATCTTGTTACATGGTCCAAACCAATGATAGTGAATTATGGCACAAACGCCTTGGACATGTAAACTACCGGAATCTGTATAGATTGAGCAAAGCTGATCTAATTAGGGGTCTACCCAAATTAAAGAAAATAGATAAAATATGTAACGCATGTCAAATTGGAAAACAAACACGGAGTAGTCACAAGAAAGTGAACTCCAACGCCACATCCAAACCTCTTGAACTCCTCCACATGGATAAGTAGGACCAACCAGAACGCAGAGTAGAGGAAGTAAAAAGTACTTCTTGGTAATTGTCGATGACTTTACCAGATTCACATGGGTAGCTTTCCTAAGAGAAAAGTCTGAAACTCTCGATGAAGTGAAAAGGATACTTAAGCGTATCCAAACTGAAAAAGAAATGAATATCTCTAAAATCCGAAGTGACCATGGATCGAAGTTTGAAAATAGCAATTTTGAGAAGTTTTGTAGTGATCACGGAATATCGCATGAGTTTTCTGCACCTAAGACACCTCAATAAAATGGGGTTGTTGAAAGGAAAAACTAAGTGCTTCAAGAAATAGCTAATGTTATGTTAAATAGCATGAAGTTACCTAAGAATTTATGGGCTGAAGCTGTTAATACTACATGCTATATAATAAACTGCGTTTACATTAGAAAATCAAAAGATAAAACGGGTTATGAATTATGGTTTAATAAGAAACTCACAGTAAAATACTTTAAAATTTTTGGTAGTAAGTGTTATATTTTACGAGACCGAAAAAATTTAGGGAAGTTCGACACTAAGAGTGACGAAGGGATTTTCCTAGGTTATGCCTTGAATAGTCGGGCATATCGTGTTCTAAACAAGAGAACAAGTGTTATTCATGTAACGCCCCGAATCTTCAGGACCCGAGTACACACCCGTTTCCCGAAAACCCGAGTGTTAACTTTAAAGGATGGTCAAAATATTTTTTTTTTCTCTTCTCTTATCAGAGTAAGCAGATGAGCGTAGAATGGACAAGTATGCATAAGGGAAAATTTCATTATCATTTAAAATATACAGAAGAGTGCCCATAATGACTTATACAAACCAATGTCTTCATTCTTACGAATACAAAATGAAATAATATTACATGATAAACAAAGTAAATCTGCAACAATGTTGAGCTGTGAAATCCTATCGCAGCCCTTAGCAAATATAATCAGGCACCCTTGTCAACCATAGCCTGCTCCTCACCAATATGAATGTGAACATCATTAGGGCCACCTGTGCTACCTGTACGGTTTTATTTTTAATAGATGAGTAGCCAACTCAGTGTGAATTCCCCTCAAGATTACACACCGCTTCATTAGGTAAGCATAATTATAAAACAACCAGACAACCAAAACAGAGTAAATGCAGTCTTATTAGATGCATAAATGCATGAATGCAATCATCGACCCGGGTAAAACATCCAGACGGTCTGTGCCCCGGGAAAAATATCCGGATGGGCATTGGGGTCATCACCCAAGGATAAGACTGGTCATAACCGCAACACGTAGCGTAATCATAGGGCAGAGTGATCCAAGTCATTATCACAACTGAATGGCTGGTCATAAGCGCAACACGCAGTGTAATCGCATAACAGAGTGATCCAAGCGATCGAAATATGTCATGTATGCATGATTTGCCAGCCCATTATTAGTCCATTTACAATCAGCCAATTTAAATAAACTCAAAGGTCGCTACGGGGAGCGTATAACCCAGCATAGGCCCATGGCACGAGCATAATGTCCCATGACCACCATCTCCGGCCCATGAGACTACCATCTTAGGATGTTTAATGGAAACTCGTCGACTAGTGGTCAATCATATTACTGTATATAGGGCTTACCATCACATGGTTGCACAGTATAAATATCGAACCCATATAATGAAAATAATAAAATAGAACCATGTAGGGCGAGTATCAAAATATGCCACATAGGGTGAATATCAAAACCATACGATGAAAAGCATCCTTAAAAATCATTGGGCACAACAACCCTGGATGGTAGGCCCACATCAATGATCCATCTAGACCACCACTCAATAACCACCAAGTCGAAGGTCCATTACGATCACAACTAGTCATGTTACATCCCAAGTATGGGTGTACATTCATATGTGGGAATTTCCCACTAATGTACCAGTTTAAGTTCTACAAGCAATCCACAAAAAGGAATCCACAAGCATGAACAATTACATAGGATAATCATAAAGCATGTAATACAGTAATTCGGTTTCCACTAGCTAACACATGTGATTATAAAGAGAGATGTCAATTATGAATTTAAATAAAAACTATAACTTAAGCTAATGAGAAGATGGAAAGCTCAATGGGAAGAATCATCACCTTATACTTTGAATCGCTTACAAATTTTACTAGAGAGTACGTGTTTCCTTATAATCAAACCCTATCATGAATTGTAAAGTTATACAGTTAGATCCAAGTTTACACACTATTTAGGGTTAAGGCCTTAATCTACGATCTGGATCACCTAGGCTTTAGGGTTTCATCCCCAAGTTTAGGTCTAGGATAAATTTTAAGATTTAATTTCTAATGGATGTAATAACAATATTAATAACGTTATTAAAAAAAATAGCAACCTAGTAACGGCTAATTATGTATAGTCGACTGAAATGCTAATAATACTAATAATTTCAAGCGATCATTAATATTAAAAATACATTTAATATTAGCTAACGAGGCACTAATAGTTATTGCAATAAAATAAATAGTATGCTCTAATCTCCAAAGATGATATTTAAGAATGATTAAATGACACTCTAAGATTTAATAATCATAATTTATCTGTAATAACAACATTAGTATAGGTAATTTATTAATGGCTAATCATGCTTAATATTTATAATCCTACTAATGGTAATAATACTAACATTGATTGTTACAACAGATAGAAAATAATAGCGATATTATTAATAACGAAATAACTAATGATAAATCTGAAAGTTCTCACCTTGATGACATTCATACGGGATGGAGCATGCTAGGGGTCGAGGTCCTAGATAGCCTGACCCATGAGTAGTTTGCGGGTTAAGTTCGGCCCAGATTTTACCCCAATGAATGGTTGGGCTGACCGTCAAGCCCACTGAGATGTATCACGGGTGCGGCCCACTGGTTGTGCACCAGTGAGGCCCACTTGAAGACACATGTTGCGGCCCTCCAGTTTTAAGGTGAGGCCCACTCGCACAAGGGGCGGCCCTCTGGAGTGCAGTGAGGCCCACCTTTTGGAGCTAGTTTAGGCTCATGTAGAGGCCCATATCTGGACTGATTTCAGCCTGTTGCAAGGGCCAGAAGAAGGCCCAATTTCAACTCCTATTAGGCCTCATTGAAGGCCTAGGCCCAGTTCAGTTTTTGGCCCACACCTCGGCCCCAGACGTGGTTGGTCTCAGCCGGCTTCAAGGCCCTTTTTAAGGGCCGTTTTGAGCTCGAAGAAGAGCCTAGGTAAGAGACGCCTGCGGCTCAACTCGAAGGCTGATGAAAGCTCAGTTCTAGGTTGGACCCACGGCCAGATTGGAGGCTTTGTTTCAGCCCCAAAACTCAGACCCATTGCTGGCCTGGATCAGACTCAACTCAGTCCGAAGTTGGCCCGAGTTGCATGGTACAGTGGGTAGTGCGGTAGCAGCCGAGACAGCTCCCACTTTCTCTCTTCTTTCTTTTCTTCTCCTTTCTTTCCTTTTCCTTCTTTCATTTCTCATTTTCTGCTGGAACCCCAGCAGCATTTGCACCAGACCCAGCCTAACTGAGACTGGCCCAACTCAAACTCGGCCCAGTTCGGGTCGCCTAGTGCAACGGTGCACCCACTCTCCATCTTTCTCTGTCTCTTTTTCTTCTTCCTTCATTTCCTATCTTCTTCTTCTTCTCTGGATAGACGCAAGTCCAATCCGACCAAGACCCATCATGAGTTGAAGCGACTTGGTGTTGCGACTCATCTCCAAACGAGGAAGAAGCCTCGGGCAGCAATGGTGGACGTCTTCCCATTGCTTCTTTCTCCATTTCGACGACATGGAAGGGTTCTTAAGGATGTAATGGAGCTTACTGATGTGTTGGACCAAAGGTTTGAAGGGTTTTTGGTGGTGGGTTCAGACTTTGAAAGTTTCAGCCATTTTCCTTCTCGAGCAGCTGTGGGAAGAGGAGATAAGGTGTGTTTGCTGAGAAGAGATGTTTTCTCCTCTTCTTGTAGGAAGACATAGCTTCTCTAGGTCGTTGGATGAGTATGAAAGGCTGGGATTTAATCCCAGCATCCAGTTTCCATAAAACAGCTAATACCAGGTGGTTTTGCTGTCGGTTTTCCAATGGAACCCTAGCTCACGTGAGAAATCAATGGATGGCTAGGGTTCGTCTCAGTGAAGGGTTGGGATTAGAGGATGTCTCCCACCGCGCGGATCGCTGAGCCGGCTGGGAGAGGGCAGTTTCTATTTTCAGAAACTAGTGTTTGTAGGGCCTCCTTGCTTCGAGGAATGTGTGCCCAAATGCACCAGAAAATTCGTCATAACAGTTGGGTTTTGGTCAGCTCCACCCTCTGAAGCTGATGGACGGATCGGATCCCCCAGGTGGGTGATTTTAGTGGGCCACGGTCAAACGGAAATGGACGTTGTCCGTCCCTGTCTCAAACGAGAGAACCTCTCTTCTTAAAGAAATTTTGGTCAAAGGAGCTCTGACCGCTCCTGTTGGTACGGTGCACATCCAGCACATTGGCTAAGGTGCACACGCACCCTATCAAGTGGGGTCCACCGTGATGTTTGTCATAAATCCACTCCGTCCACTCAGTTTGGGGAGGCCTATCAAGGCCTATCCTAAAAAATCAGGAAGATCTAATTCCTAAGTGGGCCATATTAGTCGAATTAGCGTCCTTTATGGTTGTTCAAGCAAATCTAACGGTTGGATTAGTTCTGACTTCGAATATAAGCGGTTAAAAGGATTTAAGGGTCCATTTAAGGCTTTCATCATGCATTGTTAACTAATACCAATGTTGATATGGATTTTCTTGTAATTAAAATAACTAAAAACTCATACATATATATAATTTCTAATATTAACATGCTACTATTTACATGCTATTATTATTTACGTATTTATTAATATATAATTCCCAATATACAATATCTCTTTTAAATATCATTGATAAAAAATATACCATCTTATTAAAATATCTCATAATTTTCGTATAAAATATTTAATACTACGTTGATATTTATAATTCAATTATTCACCATAAAATTATTATCCATCATACTTAGTTAATATAATATTATTTTCATAATACTATATGTACATTAAATATATAGGTGCGGACTGTTCTTCAACGGTCAAATTTAAACTAGGATGAACGTAAGTGTTTAATTAAGCCTGACTTGTATTTATGCCAAGCTTGGTTATACGGTAACACCCGAGTACTAAAAGTACGGGGTGTTACAATTCAAGTGTTTATAAATGTGGTTATTGATGATCACCTGAACACACCAATATCTAGTTCAAAAGATGATGAAGTCACTGTATTTGATAAACCTGACTCCTCATCTTATCAAACCAACTCTGAACTACGATCAGTCAAAGATCATCATTCTGATCAAATTCTAGGCAACCCTCTCACTAGTGTACGTACTTGCAGACAATTGGAAAACATATGCAATTATGCATGTTTTACTTCCCAAATTGAACCAGCCAATGTAAAAGAGGCACTAACTGATGAAAACTGGATAGTTGCCATGCAAGATGAACTGAATCAATTTGTTAGAAATGATGTATGACATTTGGTTCCAAGACCGTCTGATAAACATATTATAGGAACCAAGTGAATTTTCAAAAATAAATCTGATGAATTAGGAAACATTATAAGAACCAAGGCTAGACTGGTTGTACAAGGGTACACTCAGATAGAAGGAATCGACTATAATGAAACCTTTACCCTAGTAGCTCGTCTTGAATCTATCAGATTGTTCATATCCATTGCTTATTTTAAAAAGATTAAAATCTATCAAATGGATGTGAAAAATGCTTTCTTGAATGATGATCTACATAAAGAAGTATACGTTGAACAACCTAAGGGTTTTGAAGACCCTAAATATTCTTATTATGTGTATCACCTTAAAAGGCACTTTATGGTTTGAAACAAGCTCCCAGGGCATGGTATGAGAAATTGACAAAGTTTTTACTAAGTCATGATTTTGTTATGGAGAGTGTTGATAAAACTCTTTTTGTTAAGAAGCATAATGAACACATACTTATAGTACAGATCTACGTTGATGACATTATCTATGGTTCTACATGTTCTAACCTGTCTATTGAGTTTGCAGAGTTGATGAAATCCAAGTTCGAAATGAGCATGGTGGGAGAATTGAATTACTTTCTAGGTTTACAAGTTAAACAACTTGACGATGGTATTTTCATTTCTCAAACTAAGTATGCTCTAAATCTAATGAAGAAATTTATATTTGAAAATGGCAAAAACTTCTATACTCCTATGAGTACAACTCTTAAGGTTTCTAAGGATGCAACAGGTAAAAGTGTAAATCCTCAGTTATATCGTGGTATGATTGGTAGCTTATTATATTTAACCGCGAGCCGACCTGATATAGCATTTAGTGTAGGCATCTGTGCTAGATATCAATCAAATCCTAAGGAATCACACCTTATTGTTGTCAAGCTAATTATAAGATATGTCGCAAGTTCAGCCAATCTAGGCCTATAGTATCCACATGATACTAATATTCAATTAGTTGGTTATACGAATGCTGACTGGGCTGGGAATATAGATGATAGAAATCTACCAACATTGGATGTTTTTATGTCGGGAACTGTTTAGTTTCGTGGCATAGCTAGAAACAAAGTTTTGTATCGCTATCCACAGCTGAGGTTGAATATATTACAGCCGGAAATGCATGCACTCAGCCTATGTGGATGAAAAGAATGTTAAATGACTATGGGTTTGCGCAAGATACTATGATTCTGTATTGTGATAATTCTAGCACAATTAATATTTCTAAAAATCCCATCGGGCATTTCCGAACCAAACATATTGACATTAGATATCATTACATTCGGGAATTAGTGGAAGATAAAATTATTTCATTGGATTATGTTCAAACTGAAAATCAACTTGCGGACATATTCACTAAACCACTTGATAGAAATAGGTTCTCTAAATTAGAAATGGGTATTGATATGTGTAATTCGATCTGAGTTTATCATGTTTGCATGTTCTATTTTTGTATATTTTTTATGCAAACTTTTGGATTTTAAAAATTAATAAAATTATGCATTTTTGTGCTTGCACGGTTGGAGGGCTTTTTAATGTGTAGAAATCACTTTTTCTCCATTTCTTTCTTCTTTTTCAACAGCGCCTTCTCCGACCGGTCGAACCCACCTTCGATTACTACGTGGTATGTGCATCATTTTCATTTTTCTTTCGGATTTGAGTTCCTTGATTGTCATTTAGCTTGATTCTTGCCTTTATTTCAAGTTTCCTTGTGATTTCCTTGGTGTTTTAGGGAAAAATTTGTTGGGTTTGAAACCCTTAAATTATTTCTTGTTTACTCTTGCAATGGAAGGTAGACCGAAGAAGAAACCTACTCGAGCATCTTCTTCTCATTCCACACTTATTTCGGTGCGTACTCTTCAACCACCCGAAGAGGACCTGGAATATGTGTGAGATATCCGTCACCGCCACATAATTGTTGAGCGGATCGTCAATGCAAACCATCTTGTTCAATTCAACATTATTCCTCTCCTTGTTGTTGTAGGATGGGATAACATTCTGAATTGGGGCGGACCGGCACATCGCTCCATTCCGCAAGCAATGTAAGCGTGTATAGGTGATATTTCTATTGAAGATTTGACCTTCACTATCATGTTTAGAGAAGGTTCATATAAAGTAAATCGTCACTTAATTTCTGGATTGATGGACATTCAAGTGAATGATGAAGGCATTCCTATTCCGACATTGGATGAAAGATTGAATGAGTCGGAAAAACATTTATTAACCAGAAATTTATGCAACATGAACTCGGAATAGAGTTCCGGGAATGCGCTCCGGGCCAACCAGATGTTGACCAGATACAGAGTATTACATCGCATCTTTATTTTCAATGTTTACCCTAGATCTGGTAACAAGGCCGAACTGACTACCTTTATGGTGCGTATTGTTCATTATGTTAAGTTTGGCATTCTGGTGTGTCTTCCTTCGTTAATCTGTTATTTCATTATCCAATTCTGACTTCATCCGGGGCATAATGATATTCCATTTGCTTATTTGATGACCACCCTTTCTTTACACTGTTTTGTGGTCACATCACCTAGAGAAGCTCCTACTTCTCATCTTCCATTCAACAATTCAAACATCAACAAGATGAATTTAAAGTCGGCACCTGGTCAAATAGATAGGGATGCTGAAAAAGTTAGAGAAGAAGTTGGAGAGGAAGATGCGCTGCCAACTGACGCCGATATGGATGATATTTTTAATGAATTGGAATCTGATGACGTTGAGGTTGATCTTGATTTTCAGCCTTCTAGTTTTGATGAGCGCCTTAAAGTCTTAGAAGAGAAGGTGGATGGATTGATAATATCCCTAGCAAATCAAATAAAATATATGCGTAAGTATTTTAGACGCATTACTAAGGGATTGCATCAGATAGATCCGTCCCTCCCACCTCTGTCTTCTTCTGGCTCTGATTAGTATGCGTTTCTTGATATTTTTCTTTTGGACTTGTATTAAGGATTACTTTCACTCCCTGATAGTTGGACATGTATAACTCTTATAAGTTGATGCTTTCGTACTTTACGGTTTAATCTTCTACGCTTTTCTTCTCTTTCTATTTATCCTTTTCATCTATCTTATCATGTTTATGCTTGATTCTATATGTCTTCCTTTGTCATATTGTGACAAAAAGGGGGAGAAATTTGTGTAGATGATGGATATGTTTGGTGAATGTTGAGATGCATGAGATGCATGTATGTAGATGTTTTTTTTAAAAAAAATGTGTTTGTTAATACAAGTCTCTACAAGTCACCAAGCTCATAGTGAGGGGGAGTAGATTGAGGGAGAGTTTTGAAGAATTTTGTAAGATTGATTTGTTGATTTGATTGTGAATCTGTATATTGAATAAGTTGATTCTCTAAATTGGTTTTCTCACAAATTTGACAAAGGGGAGATTGTAAGTGATATATTTTAGATCTACACCCTGTGTTGTCAAATTTTGTAGTGACAAACCACTTGAGAGTGATTGACTTATTTGATAGAGTTCACCTTCAAGTTCAATAGATGAAAAGTTCACCTTCGTTCGAAGATGAGTTTTTGTGTCATCTACATCAATAATCTAAAGCTTCTACATCTTCAAGTTGAAGAGCATGTTCAACTACCAAAGATCATACACAAGTTAGAGTGCAAGTACAACTTTATACACAAGCTCAAGTCCAAGCTCAAGTACAAGTACACAAGCTCAAGCCTAAGCTCAAGCTCAAGTGCTTAAGCTCAAGTTCAAGCATTCAAGCTCAAGCTTCAAAGTGTACAAGTTTCAATCTTCAAAGTACTACAAGTATTTTATCTACCGAAGCGACCGAGTTGACAAGTTTAATGCTCACATTTCAGGTATACATGACCATAGAAAGACCTTAGGAATAGGTCATACTTATTGCATAGAGAATTTGGGTCATGGTACTTAATTTGGACCTTGCTTCGACTAGTCCTAGTCTTGGTTCGACTAGTCCAAGCACTGGCTCGACTAGTCCTGGGTTTTTCTCGACTAGTCCAGGAATTATTTGAAAATTTTCAGATTTTCTGTTGAGGACTTGACCAGTCAAGCACCCTGCTCGATTGGTCGTGGAGACTAGCTCGACCAATTAAGTAGGGCTCGACTCGAAGTCCAGCAAGCTATTTTGAGCCCACTCGACCAGTCGAGTGCTTGCTCGACCAGTTGAGCAGGCCACTCGACCATCGAGTGACTGTTTTATCCTATCGCGCCAGAATATTTGAAAATTGGTTGCTGCTTGGACTAGTCGAGGCAGACCTTAGACCAGTCGAGGGAACAGAATTTCACCCTATAAATAGAGGACATTTCTCAGCTTTATTCATTCATTCCAAGCTATATCAAGCCTCCTCTCTGAGAATTAAGTCCTTGCTATAGAAAAGTTATTACTCCATAATTTTAGATTCTTTTATAGCTCTTTTGATTTTGATTTTATTGATCTCTTATTATTCAATTGTACTTATTAAAAAGGGAATTTTGCTTTACCCTTTGAGATCTAAGAAATCAAATCAAGCTAGCCCAAGGTTGATTTTAAATTAAAATTCATTTAGACCTAGAACTCTTTCATTTGTGAGATTAAACATCGAACATCTACATCTACAAAGAATTGGTTCTAGCGGGCTACATCGAAGAAGAATCTTCAAATAAGTATATTTCATTTATTATATTGTAGTTTGTAAGATTGCCAAAAAATCTTTCATTTTACTTTTAACTGAGATAGATAGAAAATCTCAGTGTGCGGGGTTTTTAATTGTGGTAGCCCATTGAAAACACAATTGTAAATGTTTTAAGGTGAACCTTGGAAAACCTTCTTTCTTAGTGAAAGTCGATATCTCGTGGGTTGTGGATATTGGGAGTGGAGTAGGGTGGCTGGTGTACACCCGAACCACTATAATTCTCGGAGTTTGAATGATGATGATGATGGTGATGTATGTGATGTACTGAATGTTGTATTTATTTTCATGTACTTGTGATGAATGTTGTAATAGCTAGATTTATTTTATTTGCCTTTGGTATTAGTTTGAGTTTTTTATCTTTACTAAGTTCAAGACATCAGGTTGTCCTACCATAAACCTTGGTTTTTGGTGTAAGGTTGTCCTTTGAACAAAGTTTGTATCAACCTCTCAAAACTAGTGCATTAAAGGTTGCAATTTATTTATGTTATCTGCCTTTATATTCTGCATTTAATTTATATTTAGCATAGTCCTGTTCACCCCCCCCCCCCCCCCCCCCAGGACTGAGAGCTTACCCTTTTCATTTTCTGGCCAACAAAATATTAAATACTTCTTCGGCTCAAGTGATATCAAAAGTTTAGACCTTCTGAGCCTTTTGTGCGGTCAAAGCAATCGAGTCTGCTTTGACCAATGCTGAACATACTAATGGCTTCTTAGACACTACTTCAGCAATTGCAATCTTATAATTGGGGTTGTTATAATACGTCCTTAATGACGAGTTCTTTTGCTTGGCTCCTTGTTACAAGAGTTCTCCGTAACAAGAAGCCTTTTTAGTCATGTCATACAAATCAACAAACTACATACCTATGAATTTCTTACAGAGCTTATATTCAAGTCCATCTTACGCGAGTTGCACAAATTCGGCCTCAGTCATGACAACTTTACCACGGCTCTTCGCTCACTTGAACTACGTAATATAACTCTCTCATGAGTCCTCAGGAAACTATCAGAATCGCATGAGAGTGGCCATAAATTTGAGTTTGTATCAATATGTGTCGGCCATAGTAATTTCTCTGTTCTTAAAGAAGAACTAAGCGTGAAATTTCTCTTCCATCTTCCGCCAGGGGGGGGGGGGGGGAATGTTCGAGTAATGAAATTGTGTATTCATCAACAACAAGCTTGGCCGACTGATCAATAGGCGAAGTAATTTTCAATGCATTTGTGGTCGATGACAAGTCGTTGGTTAACCATTCAATTATCGGGAAGTATTCCTCACTGAGGTAATCTGACAAATTACCATAGTTGTCTTCCTCTTTAAGGTTCATCAACCAATCCATGTTGTCAAGAGCATTTGAATATTCCTGTATTGCACCAAGTAGCACCACTTCGACCGTGTTCACTACCAACTGTTCATTAGGGACATGGATCCTCCAAAAAGGCTGGGGCATCTTTGTTTCTGGTTGAGGAAGCATCGTCTTTTCTTCCCTCCTTACGACAGCTCATTGTCTTTGCCAACAATGCTTCTAAGTCCTCGTCAATGCCTTCAGTATTGCTGGAAACTTTGGGTAAGTGACTCATTTTCATACCCCTTCACATGTGGTAGGGGGTTTGACCATCCTTGGCAAAGGTGGACCCCATTGTGAACGGCGATTAGAGGTTAGCTGCAGTGGTTGGCCACGATCGAGGCCGTTATTTGGCTGGACCGCTACATGGCGACGCTTCCATCTTCTCTTAGGAGAATCTTCCGACTGAGATATAGTCTCTCGAGCGCATCAGTCGTAGAGTTGAGGGGCTTGATGGGCTCCTCTAATAGTATTCGACAGATCATTTCTATGACGGGAGACCCATCTGTGTTTCTATGTGGATCGATCAGGTGTCTCTTCCTGGATCGAGATCAATCTTCGGCCACGGTTGATTCCTCAGATTGGCGGTGACCATGTTTACTCCGATATTAGATGGGAACGGGTCGATGTCTTCAACATTGCCTCATCGCCTTTTTATGGGAATTTCAATAGCTCGCAGTCGATGTGGTCTTGAACGACGTTCCTGAACATGACATACTTGTCAGTTAAGTGGGACTGTTTTTCATGCCACTTAGAGTACTCGATCTTCTATAATTCATCGATTGAATGTATCTTATGATTCATACGAATTTTAACGAATTTTTTGGCCAACAAAATATTAAATATTTCTTCGGCTCAGGTGATATCAAAGGTGTAGACCTTCTGAGCCTTTTGTGCGGTTGAAGCAGTCGAGTTCGCTTTGACCATGCTGAACATACTAATGGCTTCTTAGCCACTACTTCAGCAATTGCAAACTTGTAATTGGGGTCGTTATAATATGTCCTCAATGACGAGTTCTTTTGCTTGGCTCCTTGTTACAAGAGTTCTTAGTAACAAGAAGCCTTTTTAGTCGTGTCATACAAATCAACAAACTACATACTTATGAATTTCTTACGGAGCTTATATTCAAGACCATCTTATGCGAGTTAAACAAATTCGACCTCAGTCTTGACAACTTTACTACAGCTCTTCGTTCACTTGAACCGCGTAATATAACTCTCATATGATTCCCTAGGAAATTGTCGGAATCGCATGAGAGCGGCCATAAATTTGAGTGTGTATCGAGTATGTATCTGCCATAGTAATTTCTCTGTTCTTAGAGAAGAACTGAGCGTGAAATTTCTCTTCCATCTTCTGCCAAGTATGTATCGAGTCTGGCAGTAAATTTGAGTATCACGTGAAGGCCGCTGCGATCAATGAGTAACCGAATAATTATAACTTATAATAATCATTGTTGGCCAATTCCCCACAATGCACTGTGAATCGGCCAATATACTTAATCATCGACAAGCCAGGCTCTCTAAAAATATAAATAACTCTGGTCTATAATTTCTCGGCAAGGAATGTTGTCAATCTATTTACTCAAGGTAGGGGTTATGATACACGTGGATAGTGTTGCGGCCGAGTACTTCACCAGCAATTTCTTGGACAATTTGTACTATATGGTCATGATCCATCTGTTGTGGCTCTAAAGCTGTCGGGTGATTCAGACCAAATCGATTAAGATTATCTTGGAATATAGGGAACTATTGTGAATTGAATCCTCACGGTAGTCCTTGATTCCTATTTTTAGGTATAAAATTTCTAGCATCTCGCTCCGGTCACCTAACTTCCATAGGAGGTAGTGGATTTCTTACTTCCAGGGCAGGAACCGTGGGTGGGTATGTTGCAGAGGCGGAATAGGTGGTAAATGAGCCACATTGCTGATCGAACTTCCCTCGGCATTATGTTGGGTCACCGATGGTATTCGTTCAGTAATTATAGCTATCAGTCTTTACTGTTGCGAGATGTCTTAAATCTGAGTCCTTTCGCAACTGGGATGCGGAAAGGAGTTTCACGGATTTCGTGTCGCAAGTCCTTTCGCAACTGGGATGTGAAAGGAGTTTCGCGGATTTTGTGACACAAGTCCTTTCGTAACTAGGATACGAAAGGGAAGTTGCCAAAACTATAAATTGGGGTCCCTAGGGCTATTCTAATATAATTCCAAGACTTCCTAAAGATATTCTAAAGGGTTCTAGGGTTATCAAAGGGTGTAGCAAGGGTGAGATTCGAGGTTGTTCGAATCGGGTAAGTCCTTTCTCTTTGTAATTGATGCTTTCATAGTGGTGATCTGTCGCTTTGTGCCGTGGTTTTTTCCCGCAAGGGTTTTCCACGTTAATTCTGTGTGTTCTCTTTTTTTTGTGTGTGCTTTGTGTCATTGGATTGCTATCCTAGATCTAGATCTGTGTGATTCCGCATGCCAAAAATCCCAACAAGTGGTATCAGAGCTTGAGTTCGGTTGGGGCACAGATCTGAATCTGAGGGATTAGTAATAACGGCGAGCGCTAGGTATGAGATTGAGAAATACTCAGGGAAAAATAATTTTGAGTTATGGAAGATCAAGATGATGAGTTCCTTAATCAAACAAGGCGAAGATGGTGCTCTTGAGGAGCAGAAGTCCACTATGACTGATGGTGATTGGAATACTCTTAATAAGAAGGCTTTATCATCGATCCGTTTATGTCTCACGGATGAGGTTCTCTACAACGTCATGAGGGAGAAAACTGCAGCTAAGTTATGGGCAAAGTTAGAGGATGTCTATGCGAAGAAATCCTCTGAAAATCGCCTACACTTGAAGCGGCAGTGGTATAACTTCAAGATGGTAGAGGGTGGAGATCTGGAGGCTCACATCAGCAACTTTAATAAATTGGTTTGCAAATTGCTGGATATGGAGGAAGTGATGAAAGATGAAGAACAAGCATGTATGTTGTTGAATTCTCTCCCGGCGTCCTATGAGTCATTCAAGGACACTATGTGCAGCATGAATAAAACCCTGAGTGTCGACACTGTTATCTCAGCCCTTCAAGGGAAGGCTATGAGACAGCTAGACAGCAACATGGGGACATCTTCTGATGCACTGTTTACAGTGGGTAGGAATTCTGAAGAAGGTACAGGTTCTTCAGGTTCTAGATCCAAATCCAAGGGCAAGGGCAAAGGAAAGGTAAAGTGCAGGAATTGTGGGAAGGAATGACATGTGAAGAGGGATTGCGAAAATCCTAAATCTAAGTGGGAAGATTCTGAGGCTTCATGCAGGGAGGCTAACACTGCCACGTCAGATGAATCGAGTCGATGTGATGGTGATGTTTTGTCTGTGTCTTCGCTCAGACGGTCATACGATGATCGTAAGGACGAGTGGATGCTAGACACAGGGGCATCTTTTCACATGACTCCTCATCGGAGTTGGTTCACTAGCTACAGGGATTGCGATGGTGGACAGGTGTTTATGGGCAATGGCTTTACCTGTAATGTTGTGGCCGTTGGTTTTGTGCATATCAAGATGTTTGATGAGGTAGAGCGTACCTTGACTGATTCAGGCACGTTCCTGATTTGAAGCTGAATCTGATTTCTCTTGGTGTACTTGAGGCAAAAGGATGCAAGTACACATGTATTGATGGTGCTCTTAAAGTATCTAAGGGGGCACGGGTAATCATGAAAGCGCAACGACTCGATCATGTTTACAGGTTGATCGGGAGCACTTCAAAAGGTGGAGCTACAGTGGATGTAGCGGATTCCACCTCTGCACGTGACATGATGGGCATGGCCACATGAGCGGGCAGGGCAGGAAGGCTGAGACGTGCGGACAGGGATATAGAACAGGTGGAGCAGCCACCTGTGTGAAGAATCATACGGCATAATCGCAGGATATCGGCGTAGTACATGGACGACTCTGATATCGCAGAGGATTCATCTTCTATTCTAATGGCTCTAGGTGAGCCTGGTGCTGAGAAGTGGAAGGTGACTATGGGCGATGTGATAGATTTGTTGTACCAGACCGACATATGGGAGCAGGCGGAGCTTCCAGTGGGCCGGTGAGCGGTTGGATGCAGGTGGACCTTCAGGAGAATACAGTATAGATACAGGGCGAGGTTGGTAGCGAGGGGTTATTCTCAGAGAGAAGAGATTGGCTTCTCAGAGATATTCACGCCGACGGTATAGCAGGTATCTATTAGATCCGTGATTGGCGCTGGTTGGCCAATGTGATCTTGATCTATGATGTGATGCAGAAATAAGAGAAGAGGTCAAGAAGCTACACGGTTGAAGATTTAAGACATGGTGGAGATTGTTGCGAGATATCTTGAATATGAGTCCTTTCGCAACTGGGATGCGGAAAGGAGTTTCGCGGATTTCGTGTCGCAAGTCCTTTCGCAACTGGGATGCGAAAGGAGTTTCGCGGATTTTGTGACGCAAGTCCTTTCGCAACTGGGATACGAAAGAGAAGTTGCCAAAACTATAA
The DNA here is from genome assembly GCA_021015155.1 of Magnolia officinalis. Lineage (NCBI taxonomy): Eukaryota > Viridiplantae > Streptophyta > Magnoliopsida > Magnoliales > Magnoliaceae > Magnolia > Magnolia officinalis. The sequence continues at coordinate 59,761,597 of JAJHSJ010000009.1, read as the reverse complement.
ATTGGGGTCCCTAGGGCTATTCTAATATAATTTCAAGACTTCCTAAAGGTATTCTAAAGGGTTCTAGGGTTATAAAAGGGTGTAGCAAGGGTGAGATTTGAGGTTGTTCGAATCGGGTAAGTCTTTCTCTTTGTAATTAATGCTTTCATAGTGGTGGTCTATCGCTTTGTGCCGTGGTTTTTCCCCGCAAGGGTTTTCCACGTTAAATCTGTGTGTTCTCTTTTTTTGTGTGTGTGCTTGGTGTCATTGGATTGCTATCCTAGATCTAGATTTGTGTGATTCCGCATGCCAAAAATCCCAACATTTACATGGCCTCGATTGGGCTAGCCATGTATCAATTGATGTTCTTAGTTTAAATACAGAATTGTTTCCTTTGGGCTCTTTTGTATTCTTGCACAAGCTTAATGTTCACCTGAACATCCCAAAGCGCAATAACTACCTCATCCGGAAGCACAATTCGGGACGTGGATGACCCCCCTGTATCTCCAACAGTTGTTGTCGGGTATTATTCATATTTAATGTCTGGAGGGTTGCAGGAACCAGCACATCCTCGGCTGGAGGTGGTGCGGTTAGTATACAGGGCTCGACCTCGGTAATACAAACGCTCATTCAATGCGTTATTGGCGATATCACACCAGTAATTTACAGACAGAGTCCCACTGGGCATGCCAGAATTGAGATTGCAGATCCAATTCAAACCAAACAACAATGATCTCAAGCGCCAAGATAGGCAGACACGTAGTGTATGACTGAGCTCTAAAGAGATCGTTCGCCTATTCAGTCACTCGCTTAATGTGTAAATTAGATCAGGCGATAGTCAGAGAATGGGGTTTGTCCTCTAATGATGGGTTACACATTTGTCTTCAGTACAAAAGGACTTTTCAATACAGAAAAAATGAAATGGGAAAAAAATCATTATAGTTGATCACGAAGAACAACTAAAGTACGCCTTTTCGATAAATGAACTGAATCCAGAGTGCGAGCATATATTCGAATCACAACTACTTGATTACGTCTATAAATTACACTAAGAAATGTAAATCAACAAGCTTGAAAAGTAAAAATTACACTAATAAATATAATTTGCTTAACAAGAAAAATAAAGTATTACACTAGGGAATGTAAATCAACGTGATAATTTGAAGGATAAATTTAATTTGTTTGGGTTGATGTGATATCCCTTCTTTATTGAATTCTTCTCGTATTTATAGATTTGATCCCGCCATTCTGATTTCTTCCCACGATGTAACAGTTGCTGTAACCATTTCCATTACAACTTTACGTATGCTTTCCACATCTGGCTTACTTTGCTTATCTTTTTGCCACTTGTCATATAATCACAATGTCATTGATTGTTTTCCCGTGGGCCACTTAAATGATACACAGCACTACCTGATACACGTCCCAAGAGAAATCCCATACACACATATTTACATGTATACCAACGTACCGTGTTTATTTATATAGATCACACGTAACAATATCTGATTGATCGTGGCAGAGTACGGTGGTAGTGGGTATGAACACCTGTGACGATGGTATTTGTTTATATTCTATTTTACTTTGCAAGTGACAAGAGATATTGGAAATGTGGGCCCACAGAAATGTCCTTGACAAAGACACTCTGTCCATCTGTCTTGAAAGACCACAATAGGACATGAGTTTAAGAATCAGAGGCAGATCGAAAACTTAGATCAAAACTCAGGTGTGCTATACCAAACCAAACAGTAGAAACGAAAACGTCCACCGTTGAAACCTTCCTAGAGCTGACCATGATGTTTATATGCCATCCAAACCATTCATAGGGTTATTTCCACTCAGATAAAATGCAGGAACAAATATCATCCTGATATAAAACTTCTGCCTCCCCAGGCGTTCATTCTCTACTGTTTCGTGGGTATGGCCCATATTAGATTTGGAATTGCTTGATTTTTAGATTCCTGTACTATTGTGATCCTTCAAAGCAGATGGACGGAGTGGATTTCTCACAGACATCTCTTTGGGCCCTACACAGCCCCGGTCACAGTAATATCTCTATGCCTGTGTTCACCAGCAATCCGCTTCACATTACAAGTCAGGGTGTGAATACCGGAAACGGATTGGCTACTCCCCCTGCCATCAGCCAATGGCTGATGGTCGGTGCTCCGTGGGACCCACCATGATGTATGTGTTTCATCCATGCCGTCCATCTATTTATAAAGCTCATTTTATTATATGAGACCAAAAATTAGTATATCCCAATATCAATTGGACCACATTACAGGAAACAGTGTTGAATGAGCGTGGACCATTAAAAACCTTTTTGAGGCCATAAAAGTTTTGGATCAAGATGATCTTTGTTCTTTTTCCCTTCATCTAATCCTGTATGATCTAATCAACAGATTGGATGTTAAATAAACAGTACAGTGGGCTTGAGGAGGATTTTAATGGTGGATATCCCATCACTATTGTTTTCCAGTGGTGTGTTGTACCTGAGACTTATATACATCTCATTTTTTGTATAAAGCCCTAAAATAATATTTAAAAGTGGATGAACGGAATGGATGAAACACACACATCATGTTGGGGCACACAGAGCACCGACCATCAGCCACGGGGCTGGTGGCAGGGGGAGTAGCCAATCCGTTTCCGTGAATACCCTTTGGTTCTGTTTTTACCATGGGCAGTGCAAGACAATGAAACAGTGTTCTGATGACGAAAATGCCCTTCTGATGTCAGAGAGAATAAATGAAAGTCGGTCATTTTTGTGCTCCTTTTTAACGGCAATGATGGCAGGACCCAAAAGAACCATTTTTTAAAATGACCAAAATGGCCAAGATGGGCCATGTCCTAGCTGGCCGTTCGTGACAAAAGAGACCCATTTTTTGAAATGACAAAAATACCCTTGTGGAATCAAGTGTGTCAGTTTGGAGATGTAATTTCAACGGCTATGATGATTGCGTATTTGACTGTAGCAGGATCAATGCAGGTGGACAGGGAGACAGCAGTGAGAGCTGTTTCCTTTCCAGCAGATAAGTAAAACGGAAAAAGGGAAAAGACAGATGCAAAAGATCTCGTTTTCATTGCTCCGAATCTCAGCCGCAGAGGAGAGATAAAATAAAATAACAGTACTATATGCTTTTCTTATCATTATAACATGGTGGTGACTTTCCACACGGACTTTAATCCAGGCCGTCCGTATAATGGGCCACATTCAGAGATCATGTCCTAGAAACTTTTCTTATTTTAGTATACCCCCATCTGATTGGTTGGTGGCGCTGTGCTCGATTCTCAGTGGGACCCACGACTTCGTTGTACTCAGAACTGATGGAATTCTGCCACGTGTGTGGTCGTGATCTCCCGTTCGCCACCATCTAAAAAATGAAGAAGAACACACACGGTAGTCTGATTAAAAAGGATAACGAATGACTGTTCGGTAGTCTGCTGGAGTTTCTTATCAAATACTAGTGGGTGTTACCCTTACCGTGTGGGGCCCACATTGATTAATGTTTTTCATATCCACGCTGTCCATCCACTGTTTTCGCTCATTTAAGGATGTTAAGCAAAACCTAAATAGATCCAAAATTCTAGTGGACCACACACCACCGTAAAACGCTGTGAGTAACTATTAAATACTTTTTTAGCCACACAAGTTTTGGATCAAGCTAATCTTTGTATTGTCCCTTCACACAGTTCTGATTGACCTGATCAACGGGTTGGATGGAAAGTAGACAATACAGATCTGCTAACGGTGGGCCTTGTGAAAATTTTAATGGTGAGCATTCATTCAACAGACGGAGTGGATTTACAACAACAAGGGTAACTCTCACTAATCGGTTACGAACGTAACACCTAATCGTGCCCCCCTTATGTACCAAAAAAAAAAAGGTGAATACCTCTATCTGAAAGTCCATATCATCGGTCCCATGGCAGAATGCTATACTACAAAGTAATATATGTTACTCTAACCGTTGATTTCTTTTATTTTTCTGCATTCCTCAGTTGCCCTCCTTACGGACGGTTTGGATCACGCGTTCAATGTAGTTATTTGGTTATTCCCTGTCCAAAGTGGATCCATAATTTCAAAGGCGTGGATTAAGACACGTGTATGTGTTAAGGACATTTGGTGATTGCCTGTGTAGGTATCCGAGCATCTGCTGGCATATTTTCGGAACAACTGCAGTGGGAGTGATGCACGTGCGATTCCCACGCATGCAAAACGTCTCTGTGAATTAGAACCGTTCGAAAGGCCTTTTCCTTTCCTCAACGTAAATCCAAACCTACTTTTCCTGACTTTTTTCCTTTTCTTTTCTTTTTTCTGCTTTTGAAACGGTTTCTGCTTTTGCATGGCGAGAATCCGTTACACGTGCATGGCGCTGCTGCAATCTGGACCGGCCACGTGTACGGCTGAAAGGACGGGAGGCCTCTGCAGAAACGTAACGATCCGGAAAGGCCCGGGGGAATAAAATCGGGACGGACGGGATTCGGTCGTTGGACTGACGCGGGACGTGGTCCCCGCTCCTTTAATGAAAGCGGACTCCATTTCTGACTGTTTTGCCCTTATTGGTTTATATTATTTATTTTTATTACCTGTTCAGATATGGAGCGAGGAGGGCCCTTCTAACTTAAAAGAGGGCGACTGGTCGGGGAGCGGATTAGATGCTTGTGGGTGTTACCCTCATCGTGTGAGGCCCACATTGATGAATGTTTTGTATACCACGACGTCCATACGTTTCTTCACCTCATTTTAAGACCTGTAAAAATCTAATCAGATCGAAATCTCATGTGGACCACAATATTGTAAAGCTGATGCATTGCCGTTAAAATAAAAATCCTAGGTCACAAAGGTTTTAGATCAAGCTGATATATTATTGTACCTTCATCCAGTTCTGTTTAACCTTATCAAGGGGTTCTGTTCAATCACCACTGTTCTTATCTATAGTGTGGTCCACTAGATATTTGGACGTTATTAGTTTTTTGGAATAACATCCTAACATTGGCCTGAGAAACGGAAGGACGGCATGGATATACAACAAATCATTAAGGTAGACCTACGGTACACGATGGTTTGAGAACTGGTAGAAGCTTACGTGTTATTAATTAACTACTACTTTTCTTAATCCTCCGTGGGTTAGGAATAAGTTTTATCTGATATTTGCAATGTGATTGGGCTACATCATCGGTAGAGTTGGGCATTGAGTCGAGTCAAACTGAGTTAGGGTTGACTCGACTCGATCCGGTTTTGAAATAGGCCTAACCCGAACTCGATCCAACTCGATACTAAGTCCAGCATGTTTGGCTTGATCCGAGTTCGACCTGGCCTGCCTAGACTGATCCGAACCAAGTCTAATCCGATTAGAAGTATCAAATCGAGTCTAGTTGGCACCGAGTTAGATTGAGAGATGAGGGAGGGAGGGAGTGGAGAGGAGAAAGAGGAGGAGGAAGAGGAGGGTGATGGTGGTAGGTGATTGCCGGGCTTGGAAGAGGAAGAGGAGGAGGATGAGGGAGGGAGTGAGGGATTGGAGATGAGGAGGAGGAGGAGGAGGAGGAGGAGGGAGGGAGAGAGAGAGATTAAGATTGGGTTGGGATAGGGTTAGAGAGTCGGGTCGAGTCGGGTTTCGAATCGAGACGAGTCTAACCGGATCGAGTTTCGGGTCGAATTACCGGATAACTTGAACTCGACTCGGTTTGAGTTTGGATTGGGCGAATCTTACTTGGTTCGGACTGACTCACCCATTCAGTTTGGGTCGAGTCGAATCGGACCGAGTTGGACGGGTTGAGTTAGCCTGATCGGGGTTGTCCCGTGCCCACCTGTAGTCATCGGTAATAAATGGTCAATCACAATGCAAAAAAATAAATAAATAAATAAAATAAAATAAATCCATGTTCTTATCAAATAGAGGATCCTAATTTTTACCTGCCTACAGGCATCCAAACCACCTACAGCACACTTGCCCGCCTGGCACTTGTGTGGGCCATCAGAGCTGTGTATAAGGTGGGCCTGCCTTGCAGGATGACCCAACCTAAAGATTGGCTGATCAACTCATCAGGGGATGCAGATTTGGAGCTACCCCTTGGATGGTCCACTAGTTTTGTGGGGCCCACCTTGATGTATATCCATTTTGTCCATCATTTTTTACATACCATCTTAAGGCAAGAGTCCAAAGAAACTGGCAAATTAATAAAAGGCTCAAGGGAACTACACGACAAAAAGAAATGTGGATTGAAAGTCTACGGATGAAATTTTCTCTAGGGTCATGGAAGTTTTTGGATGAAGCAAATATTTATGTTTTCCTTTCATCTAGGTTCATGCGATCTTATGAACAAGTTGGATAGAAATTAAACATTACAGTGGGCCTAAGAAGGTTTCAACTATAGGTGTTCAATCCCCACATGTGATGTAGTCCACTTGAACCTTCAATTTGATTCCTTTTTTTAGCTCATGCCCTAAATTCATCTATCAAAATGGATGGACAACATGGATTTAAAAAAAACATATACATTAAGGTGGGCTCACAAGCCCTTGGTAGGACCGATCTTCTCTAACTAGCTAAGTCCATGTGGGTAGCAATTAATGGGCGGCATCTGTAACGGTGATGAATGTGTTTTATTCATGCAGTCCATTCATTTTTCCAGCTTATTTTAAGGCATGAGCTCAAAACTGAAACATATCAAAAGCTCAAGTGGACCACACAACATGAAAAGGTAGACAAAATGAGATCCATTGTTAAAACCTTCCCAGGGCTCACAATTGTATTTATTTGTTATCTAACATATTCATAAGGCACACAAACATGGAGAAAGGCAAAACACATATATCAGTTTGATACAAAACTTTTGTGGCCCCCAGTAAGTTTCAACCACAGGCATTCAATTACCATCGCCGTGCAATTTGTATATGAAACCAACTAATAGCTTAGATGAATTTGGTGGGTGCAGCCCACTTGAAGAATACAGCTGCCTCAGCTTTGCACCCAGATTAGATGGTTGGAGCCTACGAGAAATTCAGTAATCCATCTGTTTTGTCAGCTCATGTTTCGAGCTGAGCCCAAAAGTGGATCAAATCCAAAGCTAAAACACCCACCATTGAAACATTCCTTACAAATGTTTGGGATTACGCTAATATTTATGTTTTCTTTCGTCCCATTAAATGATTTAGATGACATATAAGCATGATGATTGACCCAAACAACAGGCATTTCCCTCACTTATTCATGCAGTGTAGCCCATATGAGTTTTAGATCAACCTATCTTTTAAGTATCCTAACATGAGCCGGAAAAATGAATGAATTTCTCACCAAGATAGTGGTGGGCAAATCTAAAATCAGACCCAAAAGTTACAGGCAATTTTTGTGTCTCATTGTGGGAGGGCAATTGTGTGGTGAGGTGCTCACCACCCTTTACCAGGGTTGGAAGACTCCATGGGGCCCACCATGATATATGTGTTTTTCAACTCATTGTATGACATGAGGCCAAACTTGAAGATTATCAAGTGCTCAAGTGGACCTCATCACAAATAACAATGGGATAATGAACTTGGAACCTGCCTAGGGCCTACATTGATGTTTATTTGTCATCCAACCTGTTCATGAGCATGAATTGGATGCGACTAAGCGATGTGGATGAGACCTTGACCACGTGGCCTCGACCTTGCCATTAGATCTTGGCTTGTTTGTCAAACCTTTCAAGTCGAGGTCCAAGCGAGCTAGTGGATTGAGGCGAGCCGAGCTTACCTCAAGTCAAGTCGAGCCTACTCCCAACTTAACCCAACTCGGTACCCAACCTGTACCTAACTCAACCCAGTAACCCGACCCAACCTACACTGGACTCAACCCAACCACCCGACCTAACCCCCAAATCAAATATTCAACTAATAATAATAATAATAATAATAATAATAATAATAATAATAATAATAATAATAATAATAATAATAATATATGTTATGGGAAGATCCGAGCGCCTTCTCGACTCCGAGGTCCAACACCGTTCAGAGCCGATTGGAGACGCACAAATGAGTCTAAGATTACGAGAACGGCAGGAGGGAAAGACTCTCGGCTCGGCCTTAGTTATGCCTTTACTCCAAGGCTTCGGATAGGCGAGCTAGGACCGAGGCTGCCGGCTCGGAGTAGCCTAATGCCGAGGGCTCGGAGTAGTCTAATGCCAAGGCAATCGGTTTGAGGCTCTGATCAGAATCTACTAGTGTCCCACTACTGCTTGATTAGCGGCAGTTGCGTAACCGCCCACGTCTACACGTTCACCAACCGCCAAGTAACCGCCCATGCCAACTCACCCGCAGTACGTGGCTAGTGGCAAAGGGCGCACCGAGTATTGTGGACACAGCAATCCCAGGTGAATGGTATAAATAGTATCTCATAATGAGAAGACAGGTACGCAATATTTGGCACTGTCCATCTACTAATCAACTTAGACCCAGATTCCCCTGACCTGACTTAGGCATCGGAGGGTCCCCTGCTTGAGTCAGGTCTCCTTTGCTCACCATTGTTGTGTAGGTTCAGGATGTCGAAGCGGCTAGGAGTTCGTTGGTCTGAACGGAGAATCATCTAGGTTTTGTCAGCAACATTTTTGGCGCCGTCTATGGAAAACTAATACGAAAAGTCAATTCCCTATTCTCAAGTACAATGGAGAGATGAAAGAAGAAATCTGCAGCCGTAGAGCCTGAGCCGAACGAACAGACTCGGTCCTCTTCGTTACTTTATGCTGAGTCTACTCCAGTGCCGTCTCAGCGCTCCCGTAATCGGGCAAACAAGTATCGAGCTTTGCAAAGCGAGATACAAGCCCTACGCGATGAAATGAACCAAATGAAACAGTGACAGGAGCAGTAGTCGCAGCCGCATCCTGTCCAAGAAACAGTCGAACCGGTGGTCGAAGTCCAGTCCGCACCACGAAGTATGAGACCCGAGGGGTCTCAGCATCAGTCCGCTTGGGAGTCAGCCTCAGTCCAGAACCCTCCCCCAACCCAAGACCGAGTTCTAACTCTGAACACAATGACCTGAGTTCCAACAAGTGTTTCGGTCACCTCAGCTCTACCGCCGACGGATCTCCGTCACGCGATAGAAAGGAGGAGGGGAAGAAGTACCCCTGAAGAGGAAGTCATGCAAGAGATAGTAGCGAAAAATAAATATCCGTGGGAGACACGGTTTGTGGAGCTCAGCAATAAGATTCTGATGCTAGAAAAGAATTAGCAGCCATCAACAGTCCCCGCCGCCGTCCAAGCGATGATGGAAGAGACTGAACCTCCCTTCACCTCTGCGATCATGAGCGAGGTGATGCCAAAGAGGTTCCGGATACCTCCCGTCATCTAGTACTCTGGGTCTGGCGACCTATTAGAGCACGTAGAGGCTTATCGCTCGTGGATGCAAATCCAGATAGCGACGGATGTAATGATGTGCAGGGGATTTTCGATCATACTCACAGGATCCGCTCGAAGTTGGTACCGTCAGCTCAAACTCAACTCCATTGGTTCCTTTGCAGAGCTCAGCCGATTATTCCTTACCCAATTCATAAGCGGTAAGAAAATTCAGAAACTAAATACTCACTTGTTCACCATCAAGCAAGGGCTTAAGGAGTCATTAAAGGATTACATTGCCCATTTCAATGTAGAAGCATTACAGGTGGAATATTACGACGATAAGATGGCGCTCTCTGCCGTGTTCAGTGGTCTGAAAGAAGGGAAGTTCACCTTCTCCATTGGAAATAATCTGCCGAAGACGTTAGCCGAGCTCGTCACCAGAGCTCAGAAATATACTAATGCTGAGGAATTCTTCAACGCTCGCAAAAATGTTCAAGTAGCAGACCCGATTGGCAAAGGAAAGAGGCCGAGGAACGAAGAACCTCAGCCGTCCAGTAAAAGACCCGACGACCGCGCTCCTCGTGATCGTCGTTTGAGCAGGAAACCAGAGGATAAATTCCGTTCCTACACTCCCCTCAATACATCTACTGAACAGATTCTACTCAGAGGGCAAAAACTCCTGAATTGGCTTATTTGTATGAAGGCCGACTCGGACCATCGAGACAAGCGTAAGTATTGTCGCTTGCATCGAGACCACGACCACAACACAGCTGATTGCGTGGATATCAAAGATGAGATTGAGACTCTTATCCGTAAGGGTCATCTACGCTGGTACACCAAAGAAGAGAATACAGCTCGAAGAGAAGAGTGAGAGCAGTCGAACGACACCACAAAAGAGCCAGCCGAAATCCGTACCTTCTTCAGTGGTTCATCCAGTGGAGGAGATTCAAACAGGGCCCGAAAATCCCATTCTCGAAAGTCTGATCCAGAGCACTACATCCACATGACCGAGTGGCTGAGCAAGGAACTCCGGGTTAGCCCGTGCAGTATGACCTTCACGGAAGATAATGCGCGCGGAATCCAGCATCCGCACGACAACACCCTAGTGGTTAATATGACCATAGCTAACCACAAGGTGTACTGCATCCTTGTCAATGCCGGAAGCTCAGCAAATGTGATCTACTTCGAGGCTTTCTAAAGAATGGTGATTCCAAGGTCACGCCACAGACCTGTGAAGACCCCCTACACGGCTTTGCCGGAGAGAGGGTGATCTCCGAAGGAGCCATCTCCCTTCCTTTGACCGTGGGAGAAGGACGACATCAAGTCACCCTCATGGTAGACTTCCTCGTCGTCAATGTGCCATCAGTGTACAACGTCATTCTGGGCAGACTTTCTTTCAATGCAATGAGGGCAATCGTCTCCACCTACCATCGGATGATGAAATTTCCTGTCAAGGGCGGAATAGGCTACCTTCGAGGCGATTAGTGCGAATCTCAGAGATGTTATGCGATAGCAGTAAAGAAATGGTCTGTGAAGCAAGCCCTTAACGTCAACGTCCTAGATTCCAGAGGACCTACCGAGGACTCATCTGTGGAAGACTTGGAGAAAGTAGCTCTCAACGAGGCAGATCCAAACAAAACTATTCAGCTCGGAACATCGTTGAATTCTGAGCAACGATCTGAAATGCTGGCTTTCCTGCAACAACATAGAGATGTCTACGCATGGTCGCATGAAGACATACCCGGGATCTCTCCGGATGTCATGGTCCACAGGCTGAATGTAGACCCGGATCACAAACCAGTGAAACAAAAGAGAAGACCGTTCGATGTCGAGCGGTATGAAGCCATAGCCAATAAGGTCTCTGTACTGCTTGGCGCTGGCTTCATAGAGGAGGTACACTATCCCGATTGGATTATAAACGTGGTCCTTGTTAAGAAAGCCAATAGAAAATAGTGGGTCTATGTGGATTACTCAGATCTGAACAAGGCTTGTCCTAAAGATAGTTTCTCATTGCCTCGGATCGATCAGTTGGTAGACAGCACAGCGGGACATGAACTACTCTCCTTCCTGGACGCTTATTCTGTGTATAACTAAATGGCGATGCATCCCCCAGACAAGCAGAAGACTACCTTCGTCACTAACAAATGACTCTACTGTTACCGGGTCATGCCATTTGGCTTGAAGAACGCTGAGGCCACATATCAGAGGCTAGTGAATCAGATGTTCGCCAGCAGATTGGGGATACTATGGAAGTTTATGTCGACGACATGCTTGTTAAGAACATTAAGGCATCCGATCACTTAACAGATCTCGGAGAAACCTTCACCATCCTCCGAGAGTATCAGATGAAGCTGAATCCTATGAAGTGTATCTTTGGAATTGGCTCCAGTAAATTCCTCGAGTTTCAGGTCAACCAGAGGGGCATTGAAGCTAACCCCGATGAGATTAAGGCACTCCTCAACATGAGCTCGCCTCGGACCATCAAGGAGATACACTGTCTTACCGAACGAATAACAGCGCTTGGACGGTTCATATCCAGAGCTACTGGCAAATGCCTCCCCTTCTTTCGACAGTTGAATGGTCATAAGAAGGCTAAGTGGACATCGGAATACGAGCAGGCTTTTGAGCAGTTGAAACAGTACTTACGTTCGCTACCCCTACTGTCTAAACCCGAATAAGGCGAACCCCTGTTCTTATATCTTGCGGTTTAGGCCTCAGCTATCAGCTCGACTCTGATTAGGAAAGTAAGGGGCAAGTAGCATCTCATATATTATGTAAGTAAAGCTATGGTACCTGCCGAGGCGAGATATCCGACTCTGGAAAAGTTAGCACTCTGCCTTGTTGTCTCGGCTCGGAGGTTACATCCATACTTCCAGGTTGCCGGCCAATAGAAAGGTTGCAAGGCTTAAGATAATGTCAAAATGTCTTCCAACATGATAAGAGCTTACCAAAGAAACTTCTTAATAAACAGACTTGTGCTATCATGAAGTACATGGCTTGGTGCTTGGCTTATGTACAAATCACTTCCTCCTACGTTGCGACCTTCGTGTGACATGGAAAATATGCACTGTTCGCACCGGTAAAGGGAGAGGGAGCGATATCTAATTTTATCGAAGGCACTTTGTTACAAAAGAATGATTCTTCACCTAAGAATCTGAAGATCAATCCGAAAAATGACCCCTTGATGGGGTATTATAGACAAATAGAATCTCTGCTCCCTACGATCGAAGCGACCAATTACCGATTGTGATCTTTCAAGGACCGTTGACCGATTGCCAATCGTGTTATTTACATTCAATTGAATCGATCGCCAATCGCATTCTTTTCATCATACTTCTCGAGTCTCTCTTTTCCACATGATGTATTGTTTTTTGCATTCTAATGACAACAAATAAACCTATCCGCTTCTTTTTTTGTCCAAACATTAATGAACATGAAGAGGCATTTTAAATATATTTATTAGTAATTTAGAAATTCAAAAAATGCATACAGTATAATATATGATTAAGATTTCTCTTGCAAATGTCACTTAATAGTTTATACATTTAAAAAAAAAAAAAAAAGAGAGTAAAAAACCGTAACACATCTTGAATCTCTCATTATGTCTAGCTTTCCCTTCGTAATTAAAAAAACCATGCGAGTGGAACTTTCATGAGATCCACCCCATTCATTAGGTACATTGCCCTGTTCTAACCACTGAACATAGAAATGATTAATTTCCAAAACTTAGATAGGCTACACTGTTTTACCATTGTGCGGTCCACAAGAGATTTTAATATACCTCATTTTTTGCATCAAGCTCTAAAATTATCTTTCAAAATTGATAGTAGCATGGATAAAACACATACATCATGGTAGGGTCTACATAGCACCAACCACTAGCCACCTGGCTGGTGGCAGCGTCACTAGCCAAACCGCTTCCAGGACGCGTGATATCAAATCCAAAGGGTTTCAAATAAAAGGGAGGCTCCCAACCAGGCTGCGCTCCAAGAGTATCAGGCAATCGAAATTCCCCAATGTCAATCCGCACTTCCCTTTGGAGAAAAGCTGATTAGATGTTACCCTGATAAATCTTTCCCATTTCATACATTGCATTTCCCTTGCATTTCCATTTCACTGAAAAACAAACAGGCCCTTAGTGGGTGTGTCATTGATAGTGTGACTAACCTTGGTACTTGTATTGGCCATAAGCAGAAAATTTCTAATTTCATACATTGTTATTGGACCAATGGTGACATTGTCAACACTGTAACATTAAATACAGTATACAGGGTCCAATTAGATTGCAACAATCAAGATTTTACCGCTTGCCGAGAACTGAGGATCACAGTTCATTAAAAATACAAAAATATGAAATTGACCACATGAATGGAATAGTTATTAAACACCACCTATTAAAAACTTCCTAAGGCCCATCTAATGTTTATTTATCATCAACCTGTTATTAAATTCATACATGTGATGTTTATTTGCCATCCAAATGGGTTGATAAGTTGGTAAAGAACTAATGAGGTAAAACACAAATATTATCTTTATACTAAACTTTATTGTCTCTGATAAGTTTTTAATGGTGCAAATTCAATCACTACCGTGTGATGCAATTGAGATTTGGATCTGCTTAATTTTGGGGGCTGCCCATTAAATGATACAGAAAAGTTGATGGACGGCCTGGATATTTAACATACACATCAACGAGTACAGACGTGTTACCCGGATAACACCTGAGCCGATCCCGTCCGTTTTACTTTTTTATCCCCCATTAAAACCTCTATTTATTTTGTTAACCCTCCGAGGTGAGGTGACGCGAGGATGGCCGCTGCAGCAGTACGCAATCGTACGGCATGCGGCAGCAGTTGCTGCCGCTGCGAATCGCTGGAATGTGATTATCCTGCCTTTGACACGATTCCCAACGCACAGGCAGGGGCTTCTTTCTTTATAGGTTTTGCAGTTGTCACTGCGGTTCTCGATAAGCGCGCTTACATGATATGGGAGGGAACACACGGTACACGGGTTCGGCAAACCTTGCACGTGTGCTTGATCTGATCCGTTCATCAGGTGGTCCACCTAGGCGATGATGTGCTACTCTCATCAGGTGGGACACGCGTTCCGAATATTGACCGTTAATCATTTTCCTTGGATTCAATGGCCATACTCTAGCAAGAGCACATGTTCATGTGTACAACGTGGACCGTTTTGTTAAAAGTGATCCGGACTTTTGATGTTCACAGAAAAATTCCGTACTAGATTTGATGGTTAAGATCTTCTGATCTTAGACAGTCTAAGATAGTCTGTTTCCCACGTTGTATGGGAGATGGCACACCGGTGGGTTTGTCCACACAATCATGGGTAGGGTAAAGCCTTCGCTCCGATGAACATAGGGCACTGGAAATTATCCATCACAACCATCCATTTGATGGGGCCTATCATGGATGGATCACTAGTAAAAAAATCTCATTGACCCTCCAAACTCTCACTTGGAAATTGGTAATTATGCTACGATTGATTTGAAGGGTTATGATCGGATTACTTTTCTTATCAATTACGTGATGATTCAATTTTCACTCCGATTATATGACCTTGACCTGTACCTTCTGAGGCGTGGTCGACACCATCTGTACGCAGTACATAGCAGAGTACTCCCATATTGGGAAATATGTAGCCACCAATTGTATGCCCATAAATATAAGGGCCCGTTTGGCCGGTTGGATTGGAAGGGATTAGATGGTAGTGGAAGGGATTGGATGTTAAATCCTGGGAATGGCCGGTCGTGCCAAACAGTGCAGGTGATCTGATCCAAATCCGATGGATCTTCAGACGATCCATTGACAACACCATCATTACCTTTAAATCTCATCCAATACATCCCAATCCGTTCAAATTAGCCTGCGACATGTTTGGTATGTGGGATTGAAAGCTTTAATCTCCGAATTGACCGGGCGTGCCAAACGGACTAGATGTATCAATCCAGGAATATAGCAATCCCATGGATCTCAAGATAATCGGCTGACAACACCATCATTACCTAAAAATTCACACCATCCACCCTAACAGCATTCACTCCCTTCCAATCCACCCGGCCAAACGGGCCATAAGTGGCGTGTTTGGGTGGTGGGATTAGAAGGGATTAGGTGGGATGGGATTCAAAACACATAATTATTATTCATGGCAGGATCGTCGTGTTGCCATGAGATAAGATTAATTTCATGCTTTGTTGCTAATACGGTGGTACATTAAATGGATATACCCCAATCATTTGAAATTAATGACAATAAAACAGGTTTTATATATAAATTATTTATTTATTTTGTAACCTCATTTTATGGCATAGGCCTAAAAATGAGGTAGATCCAAAACTTATGTGACCCCAAAGAAGTTTGCAGGTCCATATAAGTTTTCAACGGTAAGTATTCAATCCCCATTACTTTCTATGGTGGGGTCCACTTGAGCTTTAGATTTACCTGATTTTTTGGCCCCTGCTCTAAAATAATCTCAAAAAATGGGTGGACGATGTGGATATAACCCACACATCATAGTGGGACCTACGCAACTTGCTACAATTGGCATGTGACCCAATGCAATTCCATCCCATCTAATTCCAAGCTTTTCCATTCTTCCCAAACATGGAGTGGAATTGGCACGGACCAGATGAATTCCATCCTACCTAATCCCTTCTAATCCCACTGCCCAAATACGCCCTAACGGTCATGATTGTCCATCCGTGAGATCTTGAGGAAGTATAAATCCACCTCAGGTCTCAGAAATTGGACGGTCGAGGTTCTCTCCATGAAACTGGATGTGAAACTCGATGGTGTTTTCGTAATTTAATAGTTATAAGGGGTTTTTCTGTTAAACCTCGGAGTTTACGCTGGAGACAGGGCTTTGGTCTCCTAAAGCTCCGACCTTTTACCACATGGACAAAGCATCGGTTCGTTCCGCACGTGCGGCCGCCGACCAAGAGAACAAACTCACGTGACGCATCTCCAAGCAACTGCCGACGAGCCGCTCACGTGCTCCCATTGGCTGTGGAACATCTATCACCGTCCATTTTAATGTGGGCGGACATGTTGCAAATTCGTGATTTCGGTTCCAGCGAACTTTTCAAATAGTTCGGCAGGAGGTGTTACGGAATTCGTGCCCCAATAAATTGATGGTGAAAGAGCTCAGTTTTTTTTTTTTTTTTTCTTCTAACACCGCGCACACACCGCCACACACACTCACGCAGTAGGCGGATTTCACCACCCATGGTATTCGAACCCTTTACCAAGTGTTGAAACTCCTACAAAGTCTACCACCGATGTAAGAGGTCCGGTTGACATGATCTATCTATGTATAAATCTGCACGCTGCTTCTGCCCGCGTATTGGAAAAACTAAGAACTGTTCATTTAAGGTCTCTTAACTTGTGGCTGTTGTGAAATTTTTGATTAAAAATATGTCACGCCCCGAACCCGGAGACCGGGCTCACAAAATTCCCGATCGCCGAATCCGGCACCGACAGCCTCCGTAGAACCCCATTCTCGGCTCCTAGCGCCCATACGCCAGGTTCCGATCCTGGGATGCTACAAGGAGGATTTCTAATAATCCATTTGATTCGTAATGAGCATAACCACAAGCATAACCCACGAACAATAACCACAAGAACACCATCACAAAATCTACTATGAACAAAAACTTTAAATACAGTGCGTATAAAGGGAAATACAAGATACTGAAAATGACAAAAAACTCCAAAAGCTCGGCTGCACGCTCCAACTGCGGCGAGACTACGGCTGCGTCCTGGCGTCACCTGCACGCATCAATCGTGCATAAGCTTATAGAAAGCTAGAGGGTGGTGTGTGTAAGTGTGTGCGAACGTGCTCAGAATGCAATGCCAGAGTGATGCGGAATCATACGTAAATGCAACCAGCCGTACCAAGGCTATGCAGTACAAGATGTGAATGCTATCGGCCATAACAAGGCCATGCGAAACATATGTAAGTCAAGCATGCCAATCCTCATCCAAATCCTCATGTCAATATAGTTCTCAGTCTGGATAATCACCGGGGTTCAGTACACTCCAAATGGCACTGTCTCTCTCCAAGCAGCACAGTCCAAGTGAGCGTAAGAAACCTCACTATCCGCCTGGCCAATAGTCAGCCAATACCTATCCGGCACGTCGATAGCGAACCCATTTCCGAGCTGGTCAAACTCAGCCTAGTAATGCCCCCTGCTCTCGGGCGAGTAAGGCCACACCCCTTTCCAACCGACCACGACACAGTGGGAGACGCAGCCTCATGGTATTCGGCCCTCGTGCGCTCGTATATCCACTCGGTCTCGACGTTGGAGTCATCCTCTGGTACCATCGGGTTCAGGGACTCTCACCCAGGGACATCTATGGCGCCCCAATTGCTTGGAACAAGATTTTCCGGTATCCAACCAGCCACCCACGATATATCTGTGGAGGTTATGGCCCTGATGTCGCTAGGGCATATCTCAATCATACAGATGCAAGTACATGAACCATACTACCAATCATGCAACCATCCTGCGTGAAGCACGCGCTCATGTAGGGCAACTCCGCCTATCAGGGAGCCCGTAAACAGTCTGCCCGAAGGCATATGCTATGATCAGACACTCCTCATCTCAAGCATACATATGATGCGTATGATCAAGAATCATGGGTGTGCTAAACATGTAATAAAGCAATAAATTATCCTCTCAATGAAGATGGGCCTATATGGCTAACATGAAACAGATACGGGCCTATCAATGGCCTTAGGGAGAGTTATAATGTGGACATCGAACCAGCATTACTCGTACAATGTGGACGTCAAACCAACATTGTCCCCAAGGCTCGGCTCACCTCAAATATCATTAAATAAATCCTGGTGGAATCACACATTGTAATATGCCTTAGGTACATCCCATGGGCCTTAAATACATCAAATGGGCCGTATCTCATAGGCCTTATATTCATCAAGTGAGCCACCTCAATGACTCTCACCAATGGGCCCTAGGTACATTGCAATGGGCCATCACCCATGGGCCTTACATTCATCACAATGGGCCTCACAACATGGGCCTTATATAACCCAAGTGGGCCTCAACAACGGGCCACAAATATATCAAATGGGCCTCATAACGTGGGCCTAAACATATCAAGGTAGGCCTCAACAACGAGCCTATGAACACAACAAGACGGCCTACATCCATGGGCCAATGTACACCAAAGTGGGCCTTAATGAGGGGGGCCACAATTACATCAATTGGGCCTAAGCACACTAGCCCATATGCATCTAAGTGGGCCTCAATAGCGGGCTTACCATAATGTTTCTTTTCCTATCCAATCTGTTTATATGGTCATATGGACCAAGGCCCACCATAATGTTTACTTTTCATCCAATCTATTATAAGGTCAAGTGGACCTTGGGCCCACCGTGACGTGGTTGCAAATCCAGCCCAGCCATTTATTGTGTCCCACTTGAAAGAGGGTTCAGACCAAGTTTCAGCCGCACCAAATTTCAGGTGGTTCCCACTGTAATATTTATTTGCTGTCCTAACTGTTCATGGGGCCAACCCCATGAACACTGCTTCCTGTAACGTGGTCCACTTGAGATTGAGATTTACCTCATTTTTGGGTTCGTGCCTTGAAATGATCTGACAAAATAGGATGGACGGCATGGAGGCACGCATACATCATGGTGGGGCCCACGGCAGGAGCCGTGGGGGGTCTGCTGCAGGCGCCCGCTCGCTGTCAGTAGCCAGCAGCAGACGCTGCTGTGCTGATTGATTTTTATTTATTTATTTATTTATTATTATTATTTTTTTAATAGGGCCCACTGAGAGGTGATCCAGCCCACCCATTATGGTGTTCCACCCGAATAAGGGTCCAGATCAAGTTTCAGCCGCTTCCAAAATTCAGGTAGGCCCCACCAAGTGGTTTTATATGTTTAGGCATGTCTTCACACGACTTTAGATGGTATGGCCACCTGAGTTCCGTATATGGCTGATTTTTGGGATACCCCTAAATTTAAAAGGGAACCATCAATGCACGGTACAGATGGTCGAAACACACCATGGTGGGGCCCACAGCTGGGCCGTGAGGCCCAGCCCGTCCACCCGCCTACGTCTGCTGCAGCAGCGCTGCTGCTGCTTTGATATTTTTTTTTTTTTTTTTTTTTTTTGTTCTGGGGCCCACTGAGATGTGATTCACAATCCAGCCCATCTTATGTGTGTGTCCCACTGTTCTACCCGTTCATAATGAGTTTCAGCTGCATCCAAACATCAGGTGGGTCCCACCGAGTACTTTTATATGTTCTGGCATGTCTTTACATGGTTTTAGATGGTATGGCCCACCTGATGATCAGATCACCTTGAAACTTTGGCTCAACGCCTAATATTATTTGAAGAACAGAATGGACGGCGTGGATCATCCTCAAACATCAGGGTGGGGCCTGCATAAGCAGCCCACTCCAAAAGCAAATTTTTTTTTTTTATATATATACGGTCCTTCACGTCCAGCGTCCAGAGACGCTGGACGTCATGCACAGACCTTTTGGTGGTCCCACGTACAGAGACCTCATGGTGGGTCCCACATGCACGTGGCCCACCATGCACATATTTATATATATTAATATAGTATTAATATAAAATAAATATAATAAATTATATACTATGTGGACTTCCCACCATCCCAAAAATGGATGATGGATGTCTCCTTAAAAAATGTAGTGGGCCGCACCAATGATGGATGGAGTGGATTTAACATGATTTAGTGGGACCCACTTCATTCTAGGGAGAGAAAAGAGAGAGAGAGAGAGATAGAGAGAGGGATACACGGTGAGATGAGATAGAGGAGGGACCCCGCCACTATGGGCCCTCCATTTCTTACATTCATACATCAAACGGGTCCCACCACATGTGGCCCAAAATATGAGGAATGACAGTGGATCACCCACCTCTTGCACTCCTCCTTGCCTCCTTGCACTCCAATGCTCCTTTGCTTGACTTTTAATGGTGGATGATGGACTTTTAATGGTGTGGATGAGAGATGAGAGGGTGGGCCACACTTGGAGTTTTGGGAGAGGGAAAGAGAGAGCTGGATTTCTCATGGAATTTTCCATGGGATTTCTTTTGAGAAAAGAATGAGGGAGAGAGTAGAAGTAATGGAAGGAATGGGTGGAGGGAATGGGTGTAGTTAATGAGGCATGGGTTTGTTTGATTTTTTGTAAAAAGGAGGAATGGTTTGCTTTGAAATTTTGTAAAGGAGATATGGTGATGGAAGAGAGAGTGGACTTTTGAAAAAGGGGAGGGTTGTGTACTTGAGGTATGGTGTGACTTAACTTGTACTTGATTGATTGATTGATGGGACATCTCGTAGAGATTCCCTCGAGATTCGCAACGTGCGGCGTTTCTTCGAACCAAACGCTGACTGACATCTTCCACCTAGGTATCGGTTCGGTGCGCGAGTCGCGGCGTTGGAACCGCGGCGACGACGCGGTCGCCAAGGTACAAGTTTCGGGTCAAGCCGACTCTGATATGCAGGACTCGGCTTAGGTGCATGCGCAACGTTGAATACAGGTCGAAGGTTACCGGAATTCGACCGGTATAATCGCGGGAGCTGACTGAACGGTACGGTTTAGGTTACGGGTCTTACAACTCTCCCCTCCAAATAAAAAATTTCGTCCTCGAAATTTACTCAATCATCGCAAGAGAACATAACTCATAATAGAAGAGGAACAAGACATCGTCATATAAAGTTGAAGACAACATACAAGATACAGTATATGGTCAATCATCAAAAAGATGGGGATAGCGCTCTCGAATCTCGGCCTCGCGCTCCCAAGACGCCTCATCAGCAGAATTGTGACCCCACTGAACCTTTACTAGGGGTATGACCTTGGTCCGGAGGACCTGCTCCTTCCGATCAAGGATACGAACTGGCTGCTCAATGTAAGAAGCGTCCTCACGAACCTCCAACGGCTGCCAATCAATAACAGGTACACGTCTGACCCACACTTTCTCAACATAGAGACATGAAAAACGTGTGGACGCCCACAACTGCAATGGTAAGGAAGCCGATAGCCACAGCGCCAATGCGCCTAGTGAGTCTCAAAAGGTCCTATGAATCTCGGGGCAAGCTTGCCCTTTGCTCCAAATCGAACCACGCCCTTCATGGGCGAGACCTTGAGATACACATGGTCCCCTACGTCAAACTCCAAGGGGCGACGCCGGCGATCAGCAAAACTCTTCTGCCGACTCTGAGCTGTGCGCATCCTCTGCCTGATGATATCAATAGCCTCTGAAGTCTCCTGCACAAGCTCGGGACCTAAGAGACGCCGCTCTCCAACCTCGGTCCAACAACTCGGAGATCTGCACGGTCTGCCATACAATGCCTCAAAAGGAGCCATGCCAATGGTCGCCTGATAGCTGTTGTTGTATGCGAACTCAGCCAATCGCAGATGCTCATCCCAGCTACCCCCGAAATCAATCGCGCAGGCCCGAAGCATATCCTCAAGTATCTGATTGACCCTCTCGGTCTGGCCATCGGTCTGCGATGATACGCGGTGCTGAGCTGCAAATCAGTGCCCATAGCTCTCTGGAAGCTCCTCCAAAACTGAGATGTGAATCTCGAGTCTCGGTCAGAAACGATCGAGACTGGAACGCCATGCAGTCTCACAACCTCCTCGATAAATAACCTCGCAAGCCGGTCCATAGACAAGGTCGCACGCATCTCGCGAGAAAATGTGCCGACTTCGTCAGACGATCCACAACAACCCAAATGGCGTCATGACCGCGCTGAGTCCTCGGCAAGCCCATAATGAAATCTGTCGACACGTGCTCCCACTTCCACATCGGGATGCTCAACGGCTGCAATAAAGCCGGGGGTCTCTGATGGTCGGCCTTGACACGCTGGCATGTGTCACACTCGGCCACAAAACTAGCAATCTGGCGCTTCATCCCTGCCCAGAAATACTGTCTCCTCATATCACGATACATCTTCGTCGAGCCAGGGTGGATAGAAAAACGCGATCGATGTGCCTCGGTCATAAGATCTCTGCGCAACTCTGGAATATCCGGGACACATAATCGGCCTCTGAAGCGAAGTCCACCATCAGATCCAATCTGCCAATCTGTCTGACTCTCAGATGCTGCCTCTGCTCGGTAATCCTGTAACGACTCATCTGTCTGCTGAGTATCGATCACCCTTGCAATGAGAGAGGGTTGAATCGACAGGCTCGATAGCTGAACAATAGAAGACTGCAGACCAAAATCAAAGTCGTACTCTGCTATATCCTCGAGCATCCTCCACTCCTGCATCATCATGTGTGCCACCAGGCCTCGTGGCTGACGGCTAAGGGCATCCGCCACCACGTTTGCCTTGCCTGGGTGGTACTGGAGGTCAAAATCATAGTCTTTCAAAGCTCCATCCAGCGTCTCTGTCTCATGTTCAGCTCGGACTGAGAGAATAAATACTTCAAGCTCTTATGGTCAGAGAAGAGCTCGAACCTGACCCCATAGAGATAGTGTCTCCACACCTTCAATGCGAAGACGACTGCTGCCAGCTCTCCAGATCATGCGTGGGGTAGTTCAGCTCATGGACCTTGAGCTGACGAGACGCGAAGGCTACAGGTCTGCCGTGCTGCATCAGGACAGCACCCAATCCAATACGCGAAGCATCAGTAAATACAACGAATCCATCACTCCCAGAGGGAAGAGTGAGGACAGGAGCGGACGTCAGACGGTCCTTCAACTCCATAAATGCTCTCGCATGCATCAGTCCAAACAAAATCTGCGCCCTTCCGAGTCAACCTGGTCATCGGGGCAGCAATACGGGAGAAGTCCTCAATGAAACGCCGATAATAGCCCGCCAAACCAAGGAAACTGCGGATCTCGGACGCTGTCGTAGGCTGGCTCCACTGACGCACTGTCTCAACCTTCGAGGGGTCCACCGCGACACCCTCCCTCGTCACCACGTGACCGAGGAATCTCACCTCCTCCTGCCAGAACTCGCACTTCTCCAGCTTCGCATACAGCTGGTGGGCACGGAGGGTCTGCAAAGCGATCTCCAAATGCTGCATATGATCCTCACGGGTCCTCGAATATATCAGAATGTCGTCGATGAAGACTACAACAAACTGATCGAGATATGGACGGAAGACCTCGTTCATCAACTGCATGAAGACCGCGGGTGCATTGGTCAGTCCAAAAGACATGACCTGAAACTCAAAATGACCGTAACGCGTCCGGAAAGCCGTCTTCGGGATGTCCTCCTCTCGGACACGAATCTGATGATAACCGGAACGCAGGTCAATCTTCGAAAAGAACTGTGCACCCTGCAGCTGATCAAATAAATCGTCTATCCTCGGGAGTGGGTACTTATTCTTAATCGTGACCCGGTTGAGCTCGCGGTAATCGACGCAGAGCCTCAACGAGCCATCCTTCTTCCTGACGAAGAGTACCGGCGCTCCCCAAGGTGAACTGCTCGGACGAATAAATCCCAACTCACGCAACTCGTCCAACTGACGCTGCAACTCACGCAACTCCATCGGTGCCATACGGTACGGGGCCTTCGAGATAGGCGCGGTACCAGGCACAAGATCAATCCCGAACTCAATATGGCGACGAGGCGGCAGCCCCGGAATCTCCTGGAATACGTCGTGGAAATCACAGACAATCGGAATATGATCGATACAATCGACAACAGGCTCCACAACGGCGCAAGTCATCAAGCATGACAACGACTCTCCTCGGGGCTCGGCAACAAACTGAAATTGCGGCAAGCCGGGTATGCAGAACGTGACTGTCCTCGCGGAACAGTCCATGATGGTGTGGTACTCGGCAAGCCAATCCATGCCCAAGATAATGTCGAAATCTGTCATCGGCAGCACAAATAAGTCAGCAGGTAAGAATATATCACGACCAGAATAGGGCAAGACGGACAGAAACGGCCCAATACTGCGGTCTTCCCTAAAGGCGTCGATACGGTCAATCCCTCGCTAGAAGAAGACTCAGTCGGTAATCCAGTCGATCGGCAAAAATCCTCAGACATGAATGAGTGCGAAGCGCCGGAATCAAACAATACTCGGGCGATGCATGAAGAGACAGGAAGTATACCCTCAACGACTCCTCCTGAGGTCTGTGGGTCCTGCTGAGCCGCATAAAACCTAGCCTGAGCTGGCTGGGGAGGTGCTGTCCCTCTGAGGTCCCTGGTGCTGCTGCTGCTGCCTCTGCGGCTGCCTATGCTGCTGTCTCTGCTGCTGTGGGGCCTCGGTGGCTGAGGTGCCTGAGGTCGCTGCTGCTGATGATGGGCCGCTGCTGCTGTGCTGAAGGCTGCTGCTGTGGTCGCGGCTGTCCTGAAGACTGTTGCGGCCCTCTAGACTGCTGCAGATGAGGACGGGGCACTCAGATATGCGGTTTGTCCAGAACCGCCACATCCAAAACACGTCCCTGGAAACAGCTGCTGGGATGGCGCAGAAGGTGCTACTGGTGCTGCTGGTGTCACTGGTACTGCTGGTACTCTAGCGGGTGGATGATCCCTATATCTCTGTGGTCGTCGATGCTGCTGAGAGCTACTGGGCTGGCTGGCCTCTTCCGGCCTCTCCTCTGATCTCGACCGCTCTGAGAGTCAGCCCACTCAGTCTCGTAGATCTGGGCCCTACGTACTACCGCCTGAAAGGTCGGGAGCTCGTGCCCAATAACACGGCCTCGAAGACAGAAACGTAAGCCGCTCTCGAAACGGCGGGCCTTCCGCCCCTCATCATCAACCATATATGGCGCAAACCGTGACAGCGCCACAAAGCGAGCTGCGTACTGCGCCACAGACATATCTCCCTGTACTAGTGTCTCGAACTCTCGTGCCCTCTGACGACGAATGTGGTCGGGGAAGTACTGCTCCTCAAATCGGCTAACGAAATCCTCCCATGTCCAGACATGATCAGGTCCTGCGACACGGGTAACAGAGGTCCACCAGTGCTCTGCCTCGCCCTGGAAAAGGAATGTGGCCAATCGGACTCGCTGCTCAGTCGTACATGACATAATATCAAAAATCTTCTCCACATCGGAGCGCCATCTCTCAGCTGCTGTGGGATCTGGCTCGCCCTGAAATCGTGGAGGATCCATCCGTCTGAACTCGCGAAGAATGGCACTCGCGCGCTCCTGCTCTGTCTGGGCTGGAGAAATAGCCGGTCGCCTGTCCTGACCCTGGAGTGCAGCCGTCACAGCCTGTAACATCTGCTGTAGCTGGGCAGCACTCACGGATACAGTCGGATCCGCATCGACATCAGGCGGAGGAACGTCATCCTCAGGAAAGGGAGCAGGGATCTCTGGCGGGGACGGGAGGCGCAGGTGGTAAAGCTGGAGCCTCGGGATCCTCAGGTGGGGGGACGGGAGTCGATCGGGTCACTCGCCTACGCGGCATGTCCTATAGGAAGAATAAGGACGCCAATCAACCTTGAGAATCGTACGTTAGGGAACTAACTCGGAAGGTTTCGCACTCGGAACCTAATCGCCTTAAACTCATAATAAACATGTGATGCTGTTCTCGGTTATTCCCAAGTTATGCTCTGATACCAACTTCTGTCACGCCCCGAACCGGAGACCGGGCTCACAAAATTCCCGATCGCCGAATCCGGCACCGACAGCCTCCGTAGAACCCCATTCTCGGCTCCTAGCGCCCATACGCCAGGTTCCGATCCTGGGATGCTACAAGGAGGATTTCTAATAATCCATTTGATTCGTAATGAGCATAACCACAAGCATAACCCACGAACAATAACCACAAGAACACCATCACAAAATCTACTATGAACAAAAACTTTAAATACAGTGCGTATAAAGGGAAATACAAGATACTGAAAATGACAAAAACTCCAAAAGCTCGGCTGCACGCTCCAACTGCGGCGAGACTACGGCTGCGTCCTGGCGTCACCTGCACGCATCAATCGTGCATAAGCTTATAGAAAGCTTAGAGGGGGTGGTGTAAGTGTGTGCGAACGTGCTCAGAATGCAATGCCAGAGTGATGATGCGGAATCATACGTAAATGCAACCAGCCGTACCAAGGCTATGCAGTACAAGATGTGAATGCTATCGCCATAACAAGGCCATGCGAAACAATATGTAAGTCAAGCATGCCAATCCTCATCCAAATCCTCATGTCAATATAGTTCTCAGTCTGGATAATCACCGGGGTTCAGTACACTCCAAATGGCACTGTCTCTCTCCAAGCAGCACAGTCCAAGTGAGCGTAAGAAACCTCACTATCCGCCTGGCCAATAGTCAGCCAATACCTATCCGGCACGTCGATAGCGAACCCATTTCCGAGCTGGTCAAACTCAGCCTAGTAATGCCCCCTGCTCTCGGGCGAGTAAGGCCACACCCCTTTCCAACCGACCACGACACAGTGGGAGACGCGAGCCTCATGGTATTCGCCCTCGTGGCGCTCGTATATCCACTCGGTCTCGACGTTGGAGTCATCCTCTGATACCATCGGGTTCAGGGACTCTCACCCAGGGACATCTATGGCGCCCCAATTGCTTGGAACAAGATTTTTCGGTATCCAACCAGCCACCCACGATATATCTGTGGAGGTTATGGCCCTGATGTCGCTAGGGCATATCTCAATCATACAGATGCAAGTACATGAACCATACTACCAATCATGCAACCATCCTACGTGAAGCACGCGCTCATGTAGGGCAACTCCGCCTATCAGGGAGCCCGTAAACAGTCTGCCCGAAGGCATATGCTATGATCAGACACTCCTCATCTCAAGCATACATGATGCGTATGATCATGAATCATGGGCTGTGCTAAACATGTTATAAAGCAATAAATTATCCTCTCAATGAAGATGGGCCTATATGGCCAACATGAAACAGATACGGGCCTATCAATGGCCTTAGGGAGAGTTATAATGTGGACATCGAACCAGCATTACTCGTACAATGTGGACGTCAAACCAACATTGTCCCCAAGGCTCGGCTCACCTCAAATATCATTAAATAAATCCTGGTGGAATCACACATTGCAATATGCCTTAGGTACATCCCATTGGGCCTTAAATACATCAAATGGGCCGTATCTCATAGGCCTTATATTCATCAAGTGAGCCACCTCAATGACTCTCACCAATGGGCCCTAGGTACATTGCAATGGGCCATCACCCATGGGCCTTACATTCATCACAATGGGCCTCACAACATGGGCCTTATATAAACCCAAGTGGGCCTCATCAACGGGCCACAAATATATCAAATGGGCCTCATAACGTGAGCCTAAACATATCAAGGTAGGCCTCAACAACGAGCCTATGAACACAACAAGACGGCCTACATCCATGGGCCAATGTACACCAAAGTGGGCCTTAATGAGGGGGGGCCACAATTACATCAATTGGGCCTAAGCACACTAGCCCATATGCATCTAAGTGGGCCTCAATAGCGGGCTTACCATAATGTTTCTTTTCCTATCCAATCTGTTTATATGGTCATATGGACCAAGGCCCACCATAATGTTTACTTTTCATCCAATCTATTCATAAGGTCAAGTGGACCTTGGGCCCACCGTGACGTGGTTTGCAAATCCAGCCCAGCCATTATGTGGTCCCACTTGAAAGAGGGTTCAGACCAAGTTTCAGCCGCACCAAATTTCAGGTGGTTCCCACTGTAATATATTTGCTGTCCTAACTGTTCATGGGGCCAACCCCATGAACACTGCTTCCTGTAACGTGGTCCACTTGAGATTGAGATTTACCTCATTTTTGGGTTCGTGCCTTGAAATGATCTGACAAAATGGATGGACGGCATGGATGGCACGCATACATCATGGTGGGGCCACGGCAGGAGCCGTGGGTGCTGCAGGCAGGCGCCCGCGCGCTGTCAGTAGCAGCAGCAGACGCTGCTGCTGCTGATTGATTTTTATTTATTTATTTTTATTTATTATTATTTTTTTTAATAGGGCCCACGAGAGGTGATCCAGCCCACCCATTATGTGTGTCCACCCGAATAAGGGTCCAGATCAAGTTTCAGCCGCTTCCAAAATTCAGGTAGGCCCACCAAGTGGTTTTATATGTTAGGCATGTCTTCACACGACTTTAGATGGTATGGCCCACCTGAGTTCCGTATATGGCTGATTTTTGGGATACCCCTAAATTTAAAAGAACCATCAAATGCACGGTACAGATGGTCGAAACACACCATGGTGGGGCCCACAGCTGGGCGTGAGGCCCAGCCCGTCCACCCCCCGCCTAGTCTGCTGCAGCAGCGCTGCTGCTGCTTTTGATATTTTTTTTTTTTTTTTTTTTTTTTGTTCTGGGGCCCACTGAGATGTGATTCACAATCCAGCCCATCCATTATGTGTGTCCCACTGTTCTACCCGTTCATAATGAGTTTCAGCTGCATCCAAACATCAGGTGGGTCCCACCGAGTACTTTTATATGTTCTGGCATGTCTTTACATGGTTTTAGATGGTATGGCCCACCTGATGATCAGATCACCTTGAAACTTTGGCTCAACGCCTAATATTATTTGAAGAACAGAATGGACGGCGTGGATCATCCTCAAACATCAGGGTGGGGCCTGCATAAGCAGCCCACTCCAAAAGCAAATTTTTTTTTTTTATATATATACGGTCCTTCACGTCCAGCGTCCAGAGACGCTGGACGTCATGCACAGACCTTTTGGTGGTCCCACGTACAGAGACCTCATGGTGGGTCCCACATGCACGTGGCCCACCATGACATATTTATATATATTAATATAGTATTAATATAAAATAAATATAATAAAATTATACTATGTGGACTTCCCACCATCCCAAAAATGGATGATGGATGTCTCCTTAAAAATGTAGTGGGCCGCACCAATGATGGATGGAGTGGATTTAACATGATTTAGTGGGACCCACTTCATTCTAGGGAGAGAAAAGAGAGAGAGAGAGATAGAGAGAGAGGGATACACGGTGAGATAGAGGAGGGACCCCGCCACTATGGGCCCTCCATTTCTTACATTCATACATCAAACGGGTCCCACCACATGTGGCCCAAAATATGAGGAATGACAGTGGATCACCCACCTCTTGCACTCCTCCTTGCCTCCTTGCACTCCAATGCTCCTTTGCTTGACTTTTAATGGTGGATGATGATGGACTTTAATGGTGTGGATGAGAGATGAGAGGGTGGGCCACACTTGGAGTTTTGGGAGAGGGAAAGAGAGAGCTTGGATTTCTCATGGAATTTTCCATGGGATTTCTTTTGAGAAAAGAATGAGGGAGAGAGTAGAAGTAATGGAAGGAATGGGTGGAGGGAAGGGTTGTAGTTAATGAGGCATGGGTTTGTTTGATTTTTTGTAAAAAGGAGGAATGGTTTGCTTTGAAATTTTGTAAAGGAGATATGGTGATGGAAGAGAGAGTGGACTTTTGAAAAAGGGGAGGGATGGTTGTGTACTTGAGGTATGGTGTGACTTAACTTGTACTTGATTGTTGATTGATGGGACATCTCGTAGAGATTCCCTCGAGATTCGCAACGTGCGGCGTTTCTTCGAACCAAACGCTGACTGACATCTTCCCACCTAGGTATCGGTTCGGTGCGCGAGTCGCGGCGTTGGAACCGCGGCGACGACGCGGTCGCCAAGGTACAAGTTTCGGGTCAAGCCGACTCTGATATGCAGGACTCGGCTTAGGTGCATGCGCAACGTTGAATACAGGTCGAAGGTTACCGGAATTCGACGGTATAATCGCGGGAGCTGACTGAACGGTACGGTTTAGGTTACGGGTCTTACAAAATATTTTAAATTATATATTAAATGTTTGTTTGAAAAACTTGGTTCTTTTTTTTTGTCCTACTTATAGTCCCGCATCGAGAGGGAAGAAGAAAATACATTGTTTTATATGAATATATATAATATATATATATATATATATATATATATATATATATATATAATATATATACACACACAACATACACACACAAGTGGGCCATACCATCTTGGAGTGTGTGTACTAACAAGTTTAACCAAAAAAAAAAAAATAAGTGGGCATACCAGTTAAAACCAGGTGAAGATATGCTTAAAACATATAAAAACACTTGGTTGAATGGGCTGGATTTGTAAACCACATCTCGGTGGGCCCAATAAATGATTATGAATGTTTTAATGGGAGGGTAACCCCTCTCAACTGTTGTATGTAGCGTGGCCCACCTAAGTCATGGATTGACTTAATTATTAAGCCGATGGCCCACCATAAAATGGTACATCTGACTGATGGGGTAGATGTTCGAAAGTTATCATGGTGGGGCCCACTTAACTCGACCTCATAATACCGTTTCCCATATATATATATATAGAAAAAGTTACAATGCGCTCGAGCTGATTTTAATGTCCCATGAGGTCGAGTTGTGTGGGCCCCACCGTGATGCCTTTCCAACATCAACACCGTGCATTTGATGCGTCCCCTTTAAATTATGGGATATCCCAAAAATCAGCCGTATATGGAACTCAGGTGGGCCATACCATCTAAAATCATGTGAAGACATGCTAAAAACATATAAAAGCACTTGGTGGGGCCCACCTGAAATTTTCATGCGCTTGAAACTTGGTCTGAACCCTCATACAAGTGGGACACACATAATGGATGGGCTGGATTTGCAAACCACATCTCGATGGGCCTAAAAAAATGGTTATGAATATTTTAATGGTGCACAACACCTCTCAACTTCTGTATGTGGTGTGGCCCACACAAGTCACGGATTGACTTGATTTTTGAGACCTAGGCCCACGATGGAATGGTACATCTGACTGATGGTGTTGATGTTCGAAACGCATCACGGTGGAGCCCACACAGCTCAACCTCATGGGACGTTAAAATCAGCTCAAGCGCATTGTACCTTTCCCATATATATATATATATATATATACACACACACACACACACACACACACACACACACACACACACGGAAACGCTCACTTGCGAACCAGTTCATACGTACTACGTACGAACTTTTTTGAGAACCCATCATACGTGATGGGAATCCAAAATCTGAGCCGTTCATGTGAAGCAGCACCTCGTGAAACCCCCTGGGCCCAAGTTTTACGTTGATCTAAAACTTTGATGGGCCATGAAAAATGAAAACAGTTTCCTCCCTTGATTTGCATTTCTTTTTGCTATGGCCCACCAGAATTTTAGATCGGGGTGAAAATTTGTCACATGGGGTTTCGTGGGATTCCGCATCACAAGGACCGTTCAGATTAGACACCCATGACACGTGTGCAAAGGTGCGCACGTGCGTAGGTGCGCAGGGGAGCATGACTCTCTCTCTCTCTCTCTCTCTATATATATATATATATATATATATATGTTTGTTTGAAAAGCTTGGATACGGTCTCGGTTAGAGGGCGTGGGCATGTGAGACAGTGTGACTATAGAGGCGCTAGTGGCGCACTTCGCATGTGCGCATCGTGTCGCAGATGAGCCACTCCCTCACGACCTACGCGAACTGGTGCGAGTTGCGGTGCGACAGAGAAAATGGGTTAAGTGGCTGGAGTGGGTGAATGGTCTGAATGAGACAAGTCTATCTCTTATAGAGGTTGAAAACTAGCCGTTTGAGAGGAGTTTGACTGCACATGCAGAATTAAACCAGACTATGCAGAAACTGCTATTAGTGCACTGATTCTTGCACCCTGTTTTTCAATCATGTGAGATGTTGTGTCACATAGTCGGTTGAGCCTTTGAAAAGTAAAGATCAAAGACACAATCGAAGATGGAACATCAAGGAGTAAAGAATAGGTAAAGGAGGTGCCTTAGTGATCCTAACCCTTGACCCAAAACAACCTTAAACTTCTAGATGATCTAGACTTAATAAGGAATACCGAATTGATCATCCCTTAGCCTTAGAAAACCAAGAGAAACGTGATAAACAAGGTTAGAAGATGTGCAAAGCTGCTGTGTAAAAGACAACTCAAAACAATAATTTTCGATGAGTCTTCGATGGCATCGAGCTGCCATCGAAGTGCCTTCGATGACATCAAAAACCTGCTCGATGGCAACAATCCCAACGAGATTTGGTATTTTGTTCCGATTTTCTCGATTGCATCAAGGTACCTTCGATGACATCAAAGTACCCCTTGATGACATTAATTGAGAGACAAAATAAGTCCAACAAGAAATCGAATATTATTCTAACTTTCTCGATGGCATCGAGGACACCTTCGTTGACATCAAAGGGTAAGTTCAATGACATCAAAGGACGTTCGATGACATTGGAAATGATCCAGATATGTCCAGCAACAAATCAACATAAATGTTTGGATTTCATCGATGACATCGGGGAAACCTTTGATAACATCGAAACTATCTTCAATGATATTGAAAAAGCCATTTTCTGCCCATTTTTTGACCGTTGGAGCTTGAACTTTTTATAAAGGGCAATCAGTTCTTAGACATTTTTATGGGTTTTTGGAGGAATAGAAGTTAGGGTGATTTCATATTCATATCCCTCATCCCTTGCTTCTATTCCATGGTGTTCTAAGCATTATTCCTTGAGATTCACACTCATATGAGGATTCCAACCTCTACATTGAAAATATGTTTGAAGCCTTCCATTTTTTATAGATTAGACTTAAGCAATCTTAGCATACCATTGTTCAAATCGTCTAAAGGACCCATCTAGTTGAATCCCTTAGGAAATACTACTTTTCACTAGTTGTTGGAGATTCAACCAACCTCTCATCACCTTGGTCACCTCGGAGGAGCATCACATGCAAGGTGATTGATCTTGAAGCTAAAACCTTGGTAAAGCAGCGACATCATGATCGGGGGAGCATCGGAGAGCTGATTGAAGTACGGGAGAGCGACGATTAAACAACCCAAGAAGGCGCTACAAAAGGAGCTCAATCCGATAAGATTTTATATTTAGGAGTTCATTTTTACTCTTTTTCTTTGTGTATGATTGAGGGTAATAGGTTCTTATGTAGGGCCTAAATCTTAAGGTTCTTGTATAGGATTTTGGCTCTTGTATAGGGCATAAACCTTTGATTTCTTGTGTAGGACCTTAGCTCGGGAGTAAAGCCTAAATCTCCATGTTCTTGTGTAGGACCTTAGCCTTTGCGTAGGGCCTAAAACCTGAGTTCTTGTGTAGGACCTTGGCTCGAGGAGCTTAAATTTAAAGTCTTTATGTAGAGTCGTAAAGGTTAGAGGTGAACCTAATTTAAAACCTCCGATATTGAAATCCAGTATACTCATGGGTTGAGTGCGTTCGCCAGAAGTGGAGTAGACTAGTAGCTGAACCACTATATATGATTGTGTTTGAGATTATCATTTGTGACTTGTTTAATTATGCTTATGTGCTTGAATGTTGAATTATGTATGCATGATTAGATAAATGCTTAGTGATTGATAGTTAGCACATCTCACACACACATATACACTATCTTGATATAGATTAGTTGCTTATTTGCAAATTCTTTGTAGTCTATGTGATTGAACCCTCTATTGGTTTGAAAGCCTTAGAGTTAATATTTCCTTACTTAGTTTAATTGTTAATTAGTTTAAGTTAGACAATTATTGTTTTAAAATATAAAAATTTTAAATAGGTCCTAATCACCCCCTCTCTAGAACATAACCTTCATTCCTTAGCTCTACTAAGCTTTCGCAAGTGCAGTCGTGGTAATCCTATTACGCCATAGGTACACAATTTTAACTGCTACATGTGTCTAGCCCAACGGTCATAAAACAACTAGCCAGTAAGTTTAAACGGCTAGCATGCAGTAGCTGGTTGTCCCACATGCATAACATTCAGAAACAATGGTCATATGAAGTTATGACCCTAGACCAAAACGGCCAGTAACCCTTGCCTATATAAACAGTGTCTATGTGGTTCATCAGACCATCACCAACAACTCGAACCACTCTCACATACGACCCAACAAGAATAGCAAGATCAAGCTAGCCAGGTTCAATATGAACCTTAACCAATAGTCCTAAAAAATAGACCAAAGCAGTGGTCTAAACCAACAATAATTTTTCTAATTTTCTCTCTAATTTGGGATTTTATTTTATTTATCTGTCAGAAGAATTTGTGTACACAGAGTTTCATTCGTGGTTCTTCGTGTTTGTTGAACACAGAACCACATACAAGATCATCGTATCCTAAAATCAATTTTCCTGCAACCTATCAGCATTCTTAATCACTTTGAGAAAGGGTGAATAACCCTTTAAGGACATCGTGATCACATGTGCTTCAGCCTATCCTTAACTTTTTAGTTTCTTAATTATTTTACAGAAATTGTAAATCTGTAATTTTTTTTTTATAACAGTAGCCAACATCGAAAAACTATTACTGGCCATTTAGACGTTTTACTTGAATTTTGCTTCGCATGGATTATGGGATCTCTAAGAAGTGGGACACAGATCAGATGGCATTACCAACACCACCCCCAGTGGAGGTGTGTATGTGTTTTCCCTTCATCCAGATATGAGTGAGATTTTTCATCTAATTTTAAGTTGCCTTACCCATAGGTTAGAGGACAAATAAACATGATGGTGCGTTAGTTCTCAATTTTTTATTCTAATCACGTGATAAGTGCGGGGGGTGTCAGAAGTGAATTTGCGGCTCAATTCAAATCGAATAACCATGACCCAAGCATCAAGATAAGCATATACATAATATGTGATTGAGATCGAATGAGATCGGTCACCTATTTAGTTACTCACTCAGTATGTAAATAGGATGGGCTATATTCAGAGGATATGGTTCATCTTGCAATATCTTTTCCTTTTTTTATAACACATCTCCTTTCTAATTGGGTTTCCAAGAACAGTTAGGAATACAGTATAAAATTGTCCCCATATTGCTTCACCTTTTGTAAAAGGTGAATGCAATGTTAATTCATTGTTTGACGTAATAAATGTAATTGTTTAGTTGTGTAAAAATATCAATTTTGGCCATCTTAGTCGAACTCGATAATCTTGATCGGAAAATATCAATTTCGACCGACTTAGCCGAACCATTTGAATAATTTGGTCACAATTCAAATGGCATGATTCGACCATTGAAGGTAGTTCAAGGCCTACTTGTTTTTATCTTCCATGATATGATGGATTTTCGAGGAAGGGCCGCCTCCCAAGTATATCCCGGTTTCCTTCTTTAGGAATAAAATCCTGACCTCCCGCTTTGGTCATCTGAATTAGGCGGACAATGGAGTGTTCCACCCATCTTGGATCAAAATAGGAAGGATGTTCCAATCTAATGAGTGTTGTCGGTCAATTTATTTTGTATATGGCATATGGTAGACCAAGATAGTATTATAGCTGATAACTTGGCCTGCTACCTCTTGAACTATCTGCATAAGTTCGTTGTGATCCTCTCACTGAGGTTCAGCCATTGGCGGTGGATTAGGACCTACTTAATTTGGTCCCTCAGGGAACAATAGGTTCTTAGGGAATTGCTGAAAATTTTATCTTCTCGTCAAACCCTTATTCCGAACTTTGGGATCAAAATTCCTAGCCGCCTACTCTGGTTGTCTGAATTCGGTGGGTAATGGAGCATTCCATACCTTCTGAATTGGAATTAGTGATGGGTTTTGCTGTGGGGGAGGCATAAGTGGTAGTTGAACTGCATTACTGATAGAACTTCCCTCAACATGATACTATGTTGTAGTCATTCTCTCGGCCATCATAGCCATTAATTGATGCATGACCTCAGTCTGGCTAGCCATGTATCTATTAGTGTTCTCAGTTTAAATACGAAATTATTTGGCATGAGTTCTGTAACACCCTGAAAATCGGGGGTCGTGCATACACTCGACTCTTGAGTTCCCGAGTGTCACTTATAACTGATTTTCATTAATATGCGTTTAATCAGGTTAAAATGTGAAGCCTATAATTTCCTGGAACATGAAGCACAACCACACAAGTTTACTGAAATGAAAGAGATCTAGTATATATACAGGTCCAAAAATATAAATGGGTCACACAAGGCGTTGCCCAACAAAACCACAAAAAGAATGATATGTCCAAGAAGAATAGAGCTGAGCCCACTGCTCAGCGATCCAAATCCTTCCTATCAAGCCGATGGAGAGCCGCTCATTAGCTGAAGTAAGACAACTCATCCTCCTCGTCAAGACTCGCGCCTTCAGGCTTCTCGAATTCATCGCTACCTGCAGCTATCAAAGAGTCTGGTTGGTGTTTTAAAACGCCATCCTAGAGTGGGAGTAAGTGATCAACTCAGTGGGTCCTATTAGTCTTAAGTTACAACAGACATCAATTAAATTATGAATTTAATGAAAGGCAATACATTCATAAGCACCTAACAAATCTTATTAATGCGTGTGCTGATGGATAATATAATGCATGCCCTCGCCACAACACTCCCTCGAGCGACTCCATCTAACGATCGCGTATGACCAACACTCCCTCACAGCGACCTTGACTGCCGAGTCGCCAACCTAGCTAGTGCGATGCGATGATGATGTTAGCCAAGTTCTTAGTTAATTCCATTCATCTAGTAGATTGGGGAAACTGATACACCCCACGTATCAATGCCCTGAACTAGTTGCGAGGCCAAGGCCCCCCAACGTGTGAGGCCAAGACCCCATAATCCTTGATCCCATCGGGTTCCCCATCCCCGACTTCAAGTACATGGGGAGTGCTAAGAAAGGGATCGCTCGCGGTCACTACGGGGAGGCGCGTCACCCCAGCGTAGGCCGACAGGTCGACCACAGTGTCCAATTCCACCATGTCCGGCTCACGAGTAGGTGGATAGATTTCAAATGGTTGTCAATGGGCTCTAATGGTTGAAGGGTGTGTTAGGTTCCATACAGGCATGGGCAAACATGGTTAACAAGCATGATTGGTCAGTACACGGACTAGGCCTTGCGAGTCCAGGCGTGTACAAGACATACGACATCGGGTACAAACGACCCATGTAGTTCAACTACTGTCGCCCATCTGCACTCGCCCAGAACCACCGGCCTAGCCTCAAGGCAACCCTACCAATGGGGCCACCTTCTCTCACCTCAGTCTGACCGACCTAGGGTTTGATGGTATTCCATAACGCTTCAACGATTCCAAATTTAATATCCAACACAAATGATGTCATGCATTCATATTTCTTAAATATGAAAATTCAAGTTTTCCTATAAGTGCAAATACTAACAATATTACAAGATAAACGTGCATGTGTGTCGTGTGGGTTAGCAAGGAGATCAAGATCTATAAATGATTCATAGCATGAACATGCAATAAGGACTAATACTAGTATAACATACATTGGGGACTTAAGCAAGCACATACATACAACAAGGATTAGAGTAACATACAAGCTATAAAGGATCACTAACAAGAATCAAGCAATAAAGAACATGCATTCATCAAACCCACGCCAAACATGTTGAGGAATAACAAACATGCCATAATCAATCCATATTAGTTGAGAGGATCTACGATGTAAGGTCTAGCTTAGGTTTTCACTAGATTCTTCAAATTCATTATCCAAGTAATCATAATCATTAGATTCATACTAAAATTGGTGCTAGGCCACCTAATAATAATAGTCCGCACCTATGGATCGTTAAGATCTTGGAAACGACCTAGGAGGGTGGATTTGGGGTCGATCGGCCGGAATCCCTAAAGCACACATTTGCATGTCAGAAATCCATGTCAATCCCTTCTCAACACAAGGGTTTTAAGAAAAAGGATGAGGGATCTTACCTAGATGATCAACGAAACGATTCTTATGGTTGTGGTGTAGGGTTTTCCTTTGGAGAAGGGATATGGAGTTGTAAGATTGAGTTCCCTTGGGCCCACCTTGATCTATGGTCCACCCTTGCTCTCCTTCACTCTTTCTTTCTCTCCTTGCTCTCTCTCTTCTCTCTTTACTCTCTCCCTCTTTCTCTCTTTCTCCCCTTTGAAGATGGAAAATCGTATGGGAAGAGGGGTGCCCCAAATGAGGCCCTTTTATAATGCTAGATGGTGTCAATGGCCCCAAGTGTTGGGTTTTTACTATACTAACCCTGAGGGTTTTTCTAGCCTCTAAGGCCCACTATGGGGTGTACAAGTCAATATACACCGTAGGATAGTTAGCCCTAATGATGATCTACGTATAGATATAATCGGCCCGCCATTTGGATGCGCCGATCCACAGATATAATGAGAAGTTTATTCAACGGTCGTTGATGGTCGATCGGGGCCGCGGCTATACGGATATGAGCAAGAAAAATCCTCACTCCATATGTGAACTTTGGTCATAAACCGACAGTTCAAAATCCTCAACTTTGCATAAGAGTGGATGACCCAATTCACTTAAGTTTCAGCTCCTTTCTTTGGGGTATTTACGCTTCTCATGCACTTATCCTTTGGCTCAAGTTGAGCGGTTCTGGGCAGTACCCAGGTCCGACTCCCGCGATGGACGTCAAGCCCAGTAAGACAGACATTATTATATAGTTTTGGAACTAGTGGCCCACCAACGAGCGGTCTAGAGCTTGTTCAGAGAATCAGGGCATTTCTGGAATTAATTTGGTAGTGAGATTCCTCGTGGGCAATGATTAGGGTTTGGATTAACTATGTTCATAGTGTGGTCCATTTATAACTAGTGAAAGTGGAGATTTGGTCATGATTAATCTGAACTGTCGGTTTTAGGCTAAAAGAGTAACAATGTTGATTTAGTCTATTATTAAAGATCCGGGCCTTATCTGACTCGGCTTCGGTTAGATATTCAATTTAATCATGATTTTCTTGATTAGTTAGCAATGGGTCGGTTAGATTTGGGTCTTACGTGAGTAAATCATGGGGCTACACCTGATGTTCAAGTGATCGGGCGGATTTGTTAGCTTCCTACGCTTGATTAATTGGACTTGTGCGGTTCTTTACTGGTACCACCCCTTTATAAACTAACATTGAGAGCTAATGGTCATTAAGTGATATTATAAGTTAATTAATAAAAAAACTTTTCAAGGATTTTTGAAAATCCAAAACAGTGAAAATCCAAGATGTTACAAGTTCTCTCATATTCTTGAACATGCTAGATACTCAGTTGTACATATCGGATTGCGACCATTATCTCTTCAAGAGAAACGGTCCAAGAGGCCGAGGCCCCTTCTTGATTTCTGGTACTAAGTGTCAGACTACTATTCAAATTTAAAGCTTTGAGAGCCACTTGAATTAGCACGTACTCGTTCGGAAGTGCTGCGGTTGGTGAGGAGTGTTTGACCCTAGCAATTCGATTACTCCTTCTATTCATATTTCAAATTGGTAATGTCACGGTAATAAATTAGAGATAGGGTCCCACCGGGCATGCCAAAAACCTGTTGGTTGCTAGCCAAAATAGTTACAGACCAATGTTCAATGAATATTTCTAATAGCCAAGTAATTGTTTTTTCTTTTAAGTGTCCCACCGGGCATGCCAAAAACCTGTTGGTGCTTGATTTCCAGTTATAGTCACATGATAAGTGCGTACATGCCAAAATTGAATTAGTAGATCAATTCAAACTAAACAACTATGACCCCAAGCACCGAGATATGCAGATACGTAGTAGATGACCGAGATCGAATGAGATCGGTTGCCTATTTAGTCACTCGCTCAATATGAAAATAGGATCAAGTGATATTCAAATGGTAAGGTTCGTCCTCTAATGATAGGTTACACTTTTGCCTTCAATACAAAAGGACTTTTTAATACAGATGAAAGAAAAACATGAAAGGAAACCTTACAGTCGGTTGTGAAGAACAGCTGCAAAACACCTTCTTGAACGAAAAAACTGAATCTAGCGTATGAGCGTAAATCTAAATTATAGCTAAGATTATCAGCTACTTAATTAGCACTACAGATTATACTATGGAATGTAAATAGTGGGTGAAAAGTAAAAGATTACACTAGGAAATGTAATTGACTGGTAGAAAAGTAGAGTGATTACATTAAGGAATGTAAATGACAGGTAATTGAAAGGATAGTTGAAAGATATATTGGGTTTGATTGGTTTAGTATAAGATGATTTGTTTTTCTGAATTCCTTTGGTATTTATAACCCTAACTTGGCCATCTGAATGCTTCTCACGTTCTAACTATTGTTATAATCGTTTCAACACTACTGATCTTCTAGATGCTTTCATGTTTTGACAGTTGCTATAATTGTTTCAGCACTATATGACATTCTGCAAACTTCCTTGCTACCTGCCCTAGTAACTGCTCCTAGCCTTCTTGCTGACTCGGCCACATTCCACTCGGTCGCTCGGTCGAGCTCCTAAATGACTATTGACCGCTTGATCGAACTCCTAGATGACTATAGGCCGCTTGATCGACCTCCTAAATGACTAACGACTGCTTAGTCGGTCTCTTGGATGACTATCGACCGCTTGGTTTGCTTTGAATTCCTCTCAACTGCTGCTTGTCTTATTATCTTAGCAGTCGTGATTCCATAAAAAACACTTGAAGCATCTTTGAAGATCTTTAACTTGCAATATCTTTTCTTTACTATAATATGTGTCCTTTCCAATTGGATTTCCAAGAACAATTAAGAATACAGTACAATACGGTGGACCCTAAAAAGGTTTCAACAGTGGCTCACTATCTGCACCATTTCTGATGGGTTGATCTACTTGATCTTGAGATGTGCTTTAGTTTTGGGTTCATGCCCTAAAATGAGATAGAGAAATAGATGACGCTCATGGATGGATATATAACACATAGAACATGTTGTATGTGTTAAGCCCCACAGCTCCCAACACATCAATACACCATAGTGGGGGTAGTGTTGGTAACACCACCTAGTCCACATCCTATTTATTGTTATTCAATTTGGATTCATGGCCACATGTGTAAGGACAGACCTGATTTAGGTTAAGTGTGTGTGGTCAGATTAGGTGTAGGGCATGTCATAGTGGTGTTCAACTTTAATTAAACTAAACTTGTTACCTTAGGCGTTAAACTAGCTGGATTAAGATCAAATTTGTGAAGATTGGTATGACTGTGCAACCACCAATTGTTATAGTAATCAAGCGATTTTAGAAGGGAATGGTTAGTTCTTCTTAATATGATCTTTAAAAAAATAAAAAAACAAAAAAAAAAAACCTTGAAGACAATAACTTTTCTTTTAATGAATGATTGTTTGGATCATGTTTCTCAATAAAGCAATAAAAAAAAAAATAAAACAAAAATAAAAGTTGGGCTTCTAATTTATTGATTAGTGTCATAGTAATACAATTGGAAAAAAGAGAGAAAATAAGTTAAAAAAGAATACCTATAAAAGTCCGTGCTAGTAAAATGACAAAAGACTAGACAGTTGTGAGATGGTTATGGTGTGAGGTCTGTAGGACATGACCATAAATATACTAAGGACTCAGTATTTTGAGGATCCGATGACTGGGTCATGGATATTTAAACTACTCATACATGCGTGTTACGGTATTTTGTTACAAAGTAGTAAAAAACTAAGCTAAAAACTAATGACTTTGAACTTGCTACAACATGTCTAGATAGAAATGGAGAAACTAATCTAAGAAGCTATATTAATAAGTGTCCATGGATGAAAAAATAGATAAACAGCGTAGAGTTGAAAAGAGAATCAATTGATTTGTGTTGGCGAAAGCACAAAGCTCTTCTTTGAGGACCGCTTTTATAGGCTTTTAAGAAACAGTGGCAGTGCATAAGATTATGTGACCTGCGCATGAAACTTTTGATTATGCATTGGTTAAATACTACTCAAATTTGAAGTCCTTACTTTATTATGCTTTTGTAGACTATCTACTTATATTTTTATTGTAAAACAGATGTCTTAAATCTGGTTTTCACCGCGCTGCTCGACTAGTTGAGGGACTGGTTCGACTCGAAGTCCAGCAATGGTGTTTCTGAAAATCCCGAGGTCTTCGACCGGTCAAGGGACAAGCTCGACCAGTCAAAGGTGCCCTTCGACCGGTCGAAGCCTAGGCTCGACCAGTCGAAGGTTACGCAGATGGTGCGCGGATTCTGCTCGGACTGCGTAAATTTGAAACGGTTTCAGAGAGGTGTGAAAGTGGAGTTTCCTAAACTATAAATAGGAGTCCCTATGGCTTTTCTAAACAATGTTACGGCTTTCTAAAGGGTTCCAAGGGTTCCTAAAAGGGTTTTAGAGTTTTTAAAGGGTGTAACAATGGTGAGATTCGAGGTTATTCAAATCGGGTAAGTCCTTTCTCTTTGTAATTTCTATTTTCATAGTGGAATTCTGTCACTTTGTGCCGTGGTTTTTTTCCGAAAGGATTTTTCACATTAAATCTTTGTGTTCTCTTGTGTTTACTTGGTGCTTTTGGATTTCTATCATAGATCTAAATCTGTGTGATTCCGCAGCATAAATCCCTAACAAGTGGTATTAGAGAAATTGCTGGGGTATAGATCTGAATATGAGGGATTAACATCAATGGGAAGCACTAGGTATGAGATTGAGAAGTACTCGGGGAAAAATAATTTTGAGTTATGGAAGATCAAGATGATCAATTCCTTAATCGAGCAAGGCGAAGATGGTGTTCTTGAGGAGCGAAAGTCGACTATGACTGATGATGATTGAAATACTCTTGATAAGAAGGCCTTATCATCGATCCGTTTATGTCTCACGGATGAGGTTCTCTACAATGTCATGAGGGAGAAAACTGCGGCTAAGTTATGAGAAAAATTAGAGAATGTCTATGCAAAAAAATCCTCTGAAAATCGCCTACACTTGAAGCGGCAGTTGTATAACTTCAAGATGACAGATGGTGGAGATATGGAGGCTCACATCAACAACTTTAATATATTGGTTTACAAATTGTTGGATATGGAGGAAGTGATGAAAGATGAAGAACAAGCATGTATGTTGCTGAATTCTCTTCCGGCGTCATATGAGTCATTCAAGGACACAATGTGCACCATGAATAAAATCTTAAGTGTCGACACCGTTATTTCAGCCCTTCAAGAGAAGATTATGAGAAAGCTTAATGTCAATATGGGGATATCTTCTGATGCACTGTTTACAAGGGATAAGAATTCCAAACAAGGTACAGGTTCTTCAGGTTCTAGATCCAAATCCAAGGGCAAGGACAAAGGAAAGGTAAAGTGCTGGAATTGTGGGATGGAAGGACATGTGAAGAAGGATTGTACAAATCCTAAATCTAAGAGAGAAGAATCCGAGTCTTCATGCAGGGAGGCCAATGTTGCTACGTCAGATGGATTGAGTGGATGTGATGGTGATATTTTGTTTATGTCTACGATTAGACGGTTATACGATGATCGTAGGGGCGAGTGGATTCTAGACACAGGGGCATCCTTTCATATGACTTCTCATCGGAGTTGGTTCACCAGCTATAGGGAGTGCGATGGTGGACATGTATTTATGGGCAATGACAGTGCCCGTAATGTTGTTACTGTTGGTACAGTGCGTGTCAAGATGTTTGATGGGACAGATCGTACCGTTACTGGGGTGAGGCATATTCCTGACATGAAGAAAAACCTGATTTCTTTCGGTGCACTCGAGGTTATAGGGTGCAAGTTCACAAGTATTGATGGTGTCCTTAAAGTATCTAAGGGGGCAAGGGTAATCATAAAAGCGCAACGACTCGATAATGTTTACAGGTTGATCAGGAATACTTCAACAGGTGGAGCTGTAGTGGCTGTAGCGAATTCCACCTCTTCACGTGTGTGGCATGTTGTGCATGGCCACATGAGCGGGCAGGGCATGAAGACCGGATGCGCGGACAGAGATACAGAGCAGGTGGAGTAGCCACCTATGAGAAGAATCATACAACATAATCGTAGGATATCGGCGAGGTATATGCACGACTCCAATATCGCAAGGGATCCATCTTCTATTTAGATGGCTTTAGGTGAGCCTGGTGCTAAGAAATGGAAGGTGACTACAAGCGATGTGATATACTTGTTGTACCAGATCGACACATGGGAGCTGGTGGAGCTTCCAGTGGGCCGGAAAGTGATTAGATGCAGGTGGATCTTCAAGGGGATATAACATAGATATAGAGTGAGGTTGGTAGCGAAGGGTCATGCTCAGAGAGAAGTGATCAGCTTCTCAGAGATATTCGTGGCGACGGTATAGCAGGTGTCTATTAAATCTATGATTGACACTGATTGGCCAATGTGATCTCGAGCTGGAAGGATGGATGTGGAGTCTGCACTTCTGCAAGGGAAATTGGAAGAGCATATCTACATGAAGCGACCAGAGCAATTCGAAGTTTAAAAGGGCTAAGAAAAAAGTTTACCGGAGG